>CM067371.1:29742815-30432815 GCA_034401795.1 Chaetoderma sp. LZ-2023a | reverse complement strand
TTGTTCTTTCTTTCTTTCTATCTTGCTGTCGTTCTTTCTTTCGTTCTTTCTTTCTTTCTTTCTTTCTTTCTTCTTTCTTTCGTTCTTCCTGTCTTCTTTCTCTTTTTCTTTCTTTCTTTCTTTCGTCTTTCTTTCTTTCTTTCTTGCTTGCTTTCTTTCTTTCTTTCTTTCTTTCTTTCTTTCCTTCTTTCTTTTGTTCTTTCTTTCTTTCTATCTTGCTGTCGTTCTTTCTTTCGTTCTTTCTTTCTTTCTTTCTTTCTTTCTTCTTTCTTTCGTTCTTCCTGTCTTCTTTCTCTTTTTCTTTCTTTCTTTCTTTTTTCATTCTTTCTTTCTTTCCGTCTTCTTTCTTTCTTTCTTTCGTTCTTTCTTTCTTTCTTTCTTTCGGTCTTGTTTCGTTCTTTTTTTTCTTTCTTTCTTTCTTTCTTTCTTTCGGTCTTCTGTCTTTCTTTCTTCCTTTCTTTCTTTCTCTCTTCTTTCTATCTTTCTTTATTTCTTTCTTTCTTTCTTTCGGTCATCTTTCTTTCTTTAGTTCTCTCTTTCTTTCCTTTCTTTCTTTCTTTCTTTCTTTTGTTCTTTCTTTCTTTTGTTCTTTCTTTCTTTCGGTCTTGTTTCTTTCTTTCTTTCTTTCTTTCGGTCGTCTTTCTTTCTTTCTTTCGTTCTTTCTTTCTTACTTTCTTACTTTCTTTCTTTCTTTCGTTTTTACATGAATGACTCAATTTAATACGTCTTAAACGCTTAATAGCAGGCTGCACCAGCTCCCAAACAAATTAGTTTCAAATATTCAACAGCTATTCTGTATAGTTTTCTGCAATTTGCGATTCAGAGACTGCAGCGAATATTCAACAGCTATTCTGTATAATTTTCTGCAATTTGCGATCCGAGACTGCATCGATCGATTGATCCCAACACGGGTGAAGCGTGGGAGGCGCCTAACTAGAGATGGGCGGGGCGTAGATAAAACCGGAAAGGTCGATTGTGCGTACACCTACACTCTTGATCAGATCGGAGCAATACTTTGGAGGATGTTATCCCTGATGTACCAAAGATGTATGTTCACTTGGGTTCACTTAACGTTACCCCTTTCTGGTCAAATTTCCCAGTTTTCGTTTTTGTGGAGTTGAAATCCTATTGGTCACAGACATTTAATGGGCATAGTTGAATGTCACCGTCACCATTCTAGGGTGAACATTGTTGAATATTTTGACACTAATTTTACTGGCCGCTATTGCTGCAGATACAAAGAATATATCGACAATGTAAGAACGATTCTGTTGAATATATTGATGTAAATTTGACTGAATCTGGTACTACCTATGGCGGTCCTTGCTAAATTAGATTCAAAATATTCAAGCGCTTTCTTATATATTTTCCTTTAATGGATAAAACAACGACGACGACGACGACGACGACGACGACGACGACGACTTTACTCCTTTGTGTACAGATGTAAACTAGTTTACCCTGTTTAAAACAGCTGATTTGGCGATTCTGAGCGTATCGTATCAACCACAGGTCGCGTTTCCTATGAGCGCCTTGTCTATGAATCCGCCTACCTTCCCATGGTCTGAAATGACGTTTGCCTACAATATGGGTTGGCAGTCCGGAGCATACAGAGGTATATTAGAGTACTCCTATTAGTAGGTAATCATTAGTCTCACAACGAAATCACCTTTGCCTAGTGAGGTAAGCCATGTGCGGTGTGCGTGCATGTAGGGGTGCGTGCATGCGTGCGTGCGTGCGTGCGTGCGTGCGTTGCGTGCGTGCGTGCGTGCGTGCGTGCGTGCGTGCGTGCGTGTAGGGGTGTGTGTGTGTAGGGGTGTGTGTACGCGCGTGTGCGTGCGTGCGTGTGCGCGCATGTGCGTGCGTGCGCGAGTGTCTGTGCGTGCGTTCGTGCGTGCGTGCGTGCGTGCGTGCGTGCGTGCGTGAGTGCGTGTGTGTGTAGGGATGGGGTTTGTGTGTGTGGGGGTGTCGTGTGTGTGTGTGTCGTGTGTGTGTGTCGTGTGTGTGCGTGCGCGTACGTGCGCGCGCGTGCGTGCGTGTGTTTGTGTTTGTGTGTAAGGGATATATGTCGTGGCGTAGACTCGATTACTGTATGACGCGAATTACCAAATGATCATTTATGCTCAATAGAAACAATTCGTCCAGAAAGGATTAATATAGTTCTTGATCTTGTGTAATAATCATCCAATCAAATAAGGATGTTAGTAATGATCGTGACGTCATTGCCAAAAGTCATGACCAATACTATCATTGCCAACACATTTAACCAAATGGAAGTTTTAAATGAACCTTTTCAGTTTATTCATCCATCATATGACGTCATAATCAACTACGTGACGTGTAAGATTACGTCATAATCCATGACGCCATGAACGATGTAATTAAGTTCGTCACAAACGCATAATTGATGACGGGCTGAAGCATTGTTGTACAAATTATATGTCTACTATTTAATAAGCATTCTGTTTAATATTTTGAAATTAATATGACTGGGCGCTGTTGCCGCCTAGCACCCAGTCAAATTAGTTTCAAAATATTAAATAACTTACCTGCATAGCTTTCTGCAAATTGATTGTAAGGCAGTTCAGGGATCGATCGATAGCAACTCGGGCGAACCGTGAATGGAGCTTAGCTAGAGTTGGGCGAGGCATAGTTAAAACTGGATTCCTACATTAGATGTCTAGGGGTGTCTTACATTATCAATGGTTTGCCCATTATTTGTCAATCAGAATAGAGTTTTCACCATCAGTTTGACTATGACATTTTTATTATTCTACTCGTCAATATCTTGATTTAGGAAAGAATGGGCTGGTTGTGTTTACCTAAAGACAGAACGGGTATCTAGCTTACGTTTTCTCACAAAAAATAATTTGTATTGATGAGATTAACCCTTTAGCCCTTGAATTTTCAATTTTATCACAGAAAATGTCCATGTGCAGACCAAGACAAGACTGTTTTTGAAGATTTATGACTGGAAGCCAGTCACTCAAGTCGAAAATTTTCAAAAATAGTGCAGAAACGGTTTTTGGCTGATATGAGTCTTAAAGAGTTAAATTAAATTTCTGTTGATTTTTGTTGCTTATTTACTGATAATTGTAAAAGGTGAATAATAAATAGGTCATTTTACATTGGTGAGTCCAATATGTATTGTTATTGTACTTGTTCCTATTTTACTATACCGATTTCAACACAAAGTGGACTCGTACAATAATAATCCATATTGGACTCAACAATGTAAAATGACCTATTAGTAGCTATTATTTGTATTAACTATCAATAATCATTCTTATCATGTTCAGCGGAATCTTTGATTGGAGTAAATATGAATTTGAACGAATACTTCTATAAGTCCTGTAGCCTACTCTGAGCGCTCACAGACTTTGCAACGAAATGCACACCTTTACTAAGCAACTATATGCCTTGAACGTACTCAAATTTTGAGTATCGGTAATGGCTACCATTATTGTTTAGCAATACTCTTTGCTAGATTCGTACATAAGAATTTCTAAAAAGAACACATAAACGTTTAACACTACTCCTCGAACAATACTAGTTATGATAATTCTCCACGGCATATTCTGAGGGAGTGTGTAAATACTGGACACTTGTATTGCTGACTCTGATAATACTGGAGAATACACCGCGCTGCCGGTGCATCGAGAATGGACCTTCTCCGGTTATCCATCCATCATCTGACGTCATATGACATCATAATCAACTAAGTGACTTGTAGGACGACGGCATAATTAATTGTGGCATTAATGACTCGATTTAGTCCGTCCTTAACGCTTAATCGACACGTTGTACGAATTCCACGTCTTTACCATTAATAAACATTCTGTTAATTATTTTGAAACTATACCATAGGCAGCTACAGCACCTAGTCAAATTAGTTTCAAAATATTCAACATCTTACCTGTATAGATTTCTGGAAATTGATAGTCAGTGAGCTAAGGGAGCACTCGACCCCATCACGAGAGAGGTGTTGGTGGAGCTTAGCTAGTGGTGGGCAGGGCATAGCTAAAACTGGAAAGGTCCATTGTTGGCGATTCTGGAGTGAGAATCATGGATATGGGTATTCAGGAAATCCGGCTTTTCTTATCACGCATCCTTTCATACAAAAATAAATTCTGTTCAAATCAATTCGTATAGTTGACAGACTTTTCAAGCTTCGTGACAGAGTTATAATACATTTGGCTATCCTGATTGAGAAGGCAACTCACTAGTGACGTATTTGATTATGACGTCGGCTACTTGCCTGACAGATCGGACCCCTCCATTATCTTCCAGTTAAGTCGGTTTCAATATATTCAACATGCATGTGTCCTATGTTTGTTTCTAAGCCAGACTGTCATACTATACCAAGAGAATGCGGCTTACTGGGTCGATGTTGGGCCGATACTTTCAGTATCAGCCCAGTAAGCTGTGTTATCAGGGTATTGAGCTGACATGACCTACCATTATGTCTGTGATGTGTAAGCTACATATTGGAAATTTTATCGCACGACTCGCTCACTCGCTCGTTCGTTTGTTCGCTCGTTCATTCATTCGTTCGCTCTTTCATTCGTTCGTTCGTTCACTCGCTTATTTGTTCGTTCCTTCAATAATTCGCCAATCCACTTCCTCATTTAATTCTTTCGTTCGTTCTTTAATTCATTATTGTTCGTTCATTTGTCCATTCATTCATTCGTTCATTTATTCATTCATTGTTTCATTTCATTAATGATGGTATTTTGCAGAATATCCCTATATAGAACACATAGGGTTAGCGTCAGCATATGGCACACGGCTAAGGATATATCGTGATGTTCAAGCAGGAGTCTTTGTTTCTACAAATGGCCCCATGTATCAAGAAGCGGCTCGTGCGCGCGCCTCTATTGTATGGTTCGCTAGTGACTTGATGTTATGTTTGGAACCAGTCTTGAACGAAACCACTGCTTGCACATTTCCAGCGCCATGGATTGTGACAAGTAATTCGGCTAGCTCATCAGATGACGGAAAGGTGCCCGGAACAAACCATGCATTTGGAAGCTATGAATTGTTACAAGACCATGGGCTAGAAGATGACGTATCTTTGTATTCAAAGCGTAAGATAGACTTACTCAAAGGTTCTGAACACGGCGATGCAGCGGGAAATATGCACAAATTTCCATTCGGTGAACAGTTATATGGTTTTACCAGCCCGGTACAAAGACCTGTCGACTTTCGGCGTGATAAGGCAGCCGCTGAACAACACGTCCGCAGAACTATGCCGTATATGGGAGGCAGGTGTACTGGCCAGTACGGTCACACTCTGTTTGGAAATGCAACAGTTAATTACAACGAGCAAAGTCACACGCTTGAGCTTAAATTTGGTTTGTTTGGCACAGCATACCTGGAGCCTCTGAGAGCCTGGCATCCTGGGTTCATGTTTACGGGCAAATTCCATGGACCGCTCTGGTATTTATTAGATATAGGTCCTTTCGCTAAAATCGACGCGATCGTCTTATATGCCCAATTCTATCAGCTACAGAACGGGCACTATCAACAATTGGTTCTTCAGTTGCCACTAACAAACGCCGATGCTCCCATAACTTTTCAGAGAGGCCTGTCTCCGTAGGGGCCAGTCAGATCACATAAATAAGGGCCGAAAAAATAATTCAATCACTTCAACCCAAATCCAATTAACTTAATTTCAAACAATATGATATCGGTACTCGAATAAATTTTGCAATTATAATTTGATTGGAAACTAATAATGGCAGCATTATTTTAGCCAACGACTAGCTAACACAGGGATAACTGGTGAAGGGGAAGCATTGTGGCAGAATTTGAACGACATGCGGCGATTTACAAATCCACGAAAAAAATAATGTTGGAATTTTAAGGCATTAAATTCAATATGCTTTTCTTCTAGCAATTGTTCGCAGCTAAATTCTTATGAATCGGAATTCCTCAGAATAATCTGTAACTCATTTAGTTCTCTCTAGCTATTGTTAATCCTTTAATGATCAAGCCGTTTGCTGGCCAAGATAAGAATATTTTTCAAAATTTAACTCTGGAATGGCTGGCTCGTTAACGAAAATTTTGAAAAATAGTTTTCTCTTGGTCTGCAAATGGTCACTCGCTGAGAAAACGTTTTGGATTTTCCTGATCAATCTTGACAATTAACCAGATGAAAGGATTAATAAATTTCTGAACTGAAATTATGCCTTAATTTTGTATTCTTTCCCATCTCCAATGTTGTGTTTTGGGTGGGAATCTTCGTAAAACAAAACAGTAGGTTGGTCTGGCCTAATGATTGACAGTTTTCTACGGCTGGACGGAGCGGAGACGTCTTTCAGATACAACCGGTTTTCTTCAACCTCATCCACGGTGTCTTGTCCTTTGCAAGGATCCTAAGATCATCTATGTTCTTTTCTTTCTTCAGTGGTCTTAGATTACGTTCCCCGAGTTCTGGTGGCAAAATACTTACAGGGATGTGTTCGATCTCGAAGAAAAAAAGGAAATGGCGCGATGCGGTGTTAGTCAATCTTGACACACAAATTTGCACGATCTCTTCAGCCAAGTAATCCTATAAGCCTATGAAATGGTCCTGAGAAATATCTATTTGCGAGATAAGAGAAGTTATTTTTAGGTAAATTGCCAAATGGAATGACTGGCTCGGTGACCGATCCAGTAATTCCAGTCATAAATTTTCAAAATTTAACTTCTCTTTTCTTACAAATGACCATTCACTAAACACACAGTTAGATTTTCTTGAGCAACTGACCATTAGAGGGAGGGGCTTATATTTTTTCTGCAAATATGCTTCTTGAAAATCTGGTCAACAAGATCATAGGATTTCCTATAAATCTTGTTAGAAAAAATAGGATTTTCCATTTTAAAAATAGGAAAAATCTCATCCTTGTACTTAATACGGTGATGTTGTGGGGTCCTGGGTGTAATATATACTTGATGGAACCCGGTACCAAAAAAATGCTTTCCTACCAGGTGCGTTCTCTGGCATTCGAAAGACATGTCCAAAGAGTGAATGGCCACGTTACGTTATGACCGAAGAGGGGCGAACTAGGTTGTACAATTTGTACAATGTCAGGTTTGAGATTAGACTGCGCGGCCAGAAGTGATTCACGATGACTCACGTGTTCGTAATGTCATGCATCAAGTCTGATCATCAGGACCCGTAGAGCGCTTCAGCTGTCAGTGCGCATAGCATTAGTGAAACAGGTGTAGAATTATATGGAACTATCTTGACATTCATGGTCAGAGCCTGGAATTCACAGCTTACAGAATGACGAACGCAGTGTTTCCTGTTATACAAAGATGTGCATGGTCAGTTGAACTGTAGAGAAGTGATCGCAAGAAATACAATGAAAGCGCTGTTCTGTTGAATATTTTGAAATTAGTTTGCCTCATAGCTATTGCTGCTTTACAAGCGCCTCTCCAATTAGCTTCAAGTTATATTCATCTTCTTAATTGTATAGTTAACTTGAAATTGAGATTCTCGGAATTCACCATTTAAGGACTCAATTTTAATTTACCAATCGGAAAATAAGACGTTTTGCCAAACGATGCCATGTTGCTACCGCTGATCATGTTTGGCGGAAGGAGTTAAAACATCCTGCAGCTAAAATCAGTCATTCTTTGATCATCCCCACATAACGCAGCTTACTGGGCCCGGTATCTGCCCAGCATTGGCCTAGTAAGCCGCATTATTAGGGCCATATCTTGTCCTTAGCCAGTTGTTATCTCCGTCATGTTCGTCCTAGTCTTCAGTGTACACAGGCCAGCTTCTTTGAGATCAGTACGTAGTGTATTTAGTAGGTACGAGCTGCGGCGATATAGATATTTGTGTCACGTACATAGACGTCTCTGAGCCGACGTGCTTCCTGGCAACCAGAGATCCTTGATACATAGATGCATGCGGTTTCTAATAGGGCTGGAAAAGCTATGCTTCCCGTGACGTAGCATGCGACCATCTTAGAGAAATTGGAGGTCAGTGTACTGGGCATTTCCCTATTCCTTCATCCCTCTCCACCATGCAACAGAAATCCTTTGCCACTAACTTCGTTTGTATCTAATAGGTATGTATTTAACACAGGACTGGCTTCATTCATGAAGCGGTTCTCATTCCTGAGAGGTTCTGTAGTTATAGTGACGTCATCGAGTGGCTTCTCTTTCTATCCTCGTCTATGAAGTATCAATCGTGCAGGAGGGAGGTGGTGCTGAGGTGGGTATAGGACTTGTGCACAGATGACTGGCCTGCCGAATGGTAGCTTTTAAACAGCATCAGAGCCATCTCTATGGTCTTTTAACTCTACAGATTGCATACTTTTACTCGTACTCTCATCTTGCTCTCTGACAATAGCCGTCTTACGAGCTATAGCCCAGTCATCAGATCCGTCCTGATAAACGACGTCCATGATGTTAGATCATTTGCTGGTAGCGACGGACCATATCAATACCCATCCTGTGGCAGTTCCCGGGTTTGGACATGACCACTGACACACGCATTTGATGTACCCACACAACGTTTGAACACCTGCGCCGTCGCTTAATGGCGCTCTTGCAAGCTCCAGTGAAACCAGCAATACTTTCATTGATATGACACAAAGCACGTTGGACATAATCTCCCGGATATTGTTGGAGATCATACAGCCTGCCTGTGTTTGGTTTGCAAATGCTATCACCTACATACTTAGTCAGTTCATTGTTGATGCTGCCATTTCCAGATGCACATCGATTTTCAGGATCTTGGACTGGCTGAATGGCTGATTGCCTAGATACATACAGGACTGGCTGAATGCCTAGATACATACATTGATTCTTAAAGCAATCTCTGATCTTATCTGGCTTTCTACTGGTCAGTCACGATGAAGATACATTTACAGGCATACGTAGAAAGTGATGATGGAGGGCCAGCATCTCTCAAAGCCTGAGTCACCACAAATATTTTGCGGCAATAATCTGTGCACAGGGTGTCGTCTACCAAACAGTGTGCTTGTTCCTTTAATGAGTCACGGGGCTGGCGAAGTATCTTTGCATTCTCTGCATATTTTTGTTTGCAATCTTTGCTTTAGCCATTTTGATATATGAAATGTTCAGGCACCTTCATAATAAGATCGCAGATTTTGTGATCATTGCTTTGAGTGATCACGATCGACTATTTAAGAATAATCGTGATTACTCGATTAATCAGCTAGGGTACAAATTACCCAGTCATAACACCAAAAAGCATATCAATGACGAAAGCTACAATGGTATTGAGAAAAGTCCATTTGCAGGCCAAGGGAATGCTATTTTTGGAAATATATCACTGGAATCCCGGCTCGATTCTCGACCAGTCATTCCAGTGATATATTTTCAAAAAAGGTCTCTTGTCCTGCAAATGGGCATGCATTCATTGCGCAAAATACCAATTTTCGTGACCGATCGCATTAGAGTAATTATATAACGTAGGATTTAAAATACGTTATGCAGTAGAGATTATTCAGTTCACGATTGCAAACATAATCACGATTTTCGATTTAATCACGTAATTGCACGTCAATGACGTTTGCCTGTCACTTTGTCCGCAACATACCCCTGGAATGCAAAAAGGGAAGATCAGCAAATTAGCGGCACATATCAATCAGATTGGAGCTGGCTAGTGGGCGCTTACGTTTTAGAGCAAATGGACAAATATCTAGGTCATGCAGTCACTAAGTTCATTTTGGAATAGGCAATGTTTGGCAAAACTTGGGAGTGTAAGAAGGGAGAAATTTGGCACATACAAGCATATTGCATCACTCTAGAAGTGACTGGCTCGGTTATCGAGCCAATTATTCTAGTGGTAAATTTTCAAAAATAGTCTTCTCTTGGTCTGGAAATGGACATTTCTCAAGACCACTGCCGAAGTAATGTTTGACTGATATGAGTGTTAAAGGGATACGGGAGTTGATATTCAAATATTTGATGTCACAATAAAAACACATAACATGAAACCTGACACAGCCATCAAAATAGTGTAACTGCGTCACGAAAATCGAAATATCTGTCATGAAAGGGTACAAATTGCATGTCTTTGATGAATTTACAAATTAATAAAAAATTATGTATCGAGAGCAACATGCCAGTCAAATTAGTTTCAAGATATTGAACAGTTTATCTGTATAGCTATCTTGAAATTTAGATTCTGGGAATTGAGGTTTCAAAGTTAGAAATCGATTCCAACGTAGGTAAAAGGTGGCCGAGGCGTAGCTAGAAATATGCAGTGGACAGCTAGAAATATGCAGTGGATAGCTAGAAATAGGCAGTGGATAGCTAGAAATAGGCAGTGGATAGCTAGAAATAGGCAGTGGATAGTTAGAAATAGGCAGTAGACAGCTAGAAATATGCAGTGGATAGCTAGAAATAGGCAGTGGATAGCTAGAAATAGGTCGTGGATAGATAGAAATAGGCAGTGGATAGTTAGAAATAGGCAGTAGACAGCTAGAAATATGCAGTGGCTAGCTAAAAATAGGCAGGGGATAGCTGGAAATAGGCAGTGGATGGCTGGAAATAGGCCGTGGCTAGCTAGAAATAGGCAGTGGATAGTTAGAAATAGGCAATGGATAGCTAGAAATAGGCAGTGGAGTTAGAAATAGGCAGTAGACAGCTAGAAATATGCAGTGGATAGCTAAAAATAGGCAGGGGATAGCTAGAAATAGGCATTGGATAGCTAGAAATAGGGAGTGGATAGCTAGAAATAGGCAGTGGATAGCTAGAAATAGGCCGTGGACAGCTAGACATATACAGTGATAGCTAGAAATAGGCAGTGGATAGCTAGAAATAGGCAGTGCATAGCTAGAAATAGGCAGTGGATAGCTAGAAATAGGCCGTGGACAGCTAGACATATACAGTGATAGCTAGAAATAGGCAGTGGATCGCTACAAATAGGCAGTGGATAGCTAGAAATAGGCAGTTGGTAGCTAGAAATAGGCAGTGGATCGCTAGAAATAGCCAACGGATAGCTAGAAATGGGAAGTGGATATCTTGAAAGGGGCAGGGGATATCTAGAAATAGGCAGTGGATAGCTAGAAATTGTTCGACACATGGCTAGAAATGGGAGAGACAGAAATGAGTCCTCAATTGACCTCGTTTACTGGTGCATGAGAACTTTAAAAATTTTCTTTTCGGATAAAAAAAATTACAACAGAACTCTAAAAAATAGGGAGAATAGGTCAAAGTAGGAGCAAGTAAAAAAAGCCAGAAACGTAGCAGAGTTGCAACTGTTTTTGTGCCATGTTCCATAAGGGCTGTTTAACCCGTTAACTACCAATTTAAAGAAATTTAGAATTTCATATAGAAAATGTTCATTTGCAGGATTATTTTTGAAAATTTAGACCAGAATGACTGGCTCGGCTGTCGGGCCAGTCATTCGCTCGGTTGTCGAGCTAGCCATTCCATTTTTAACAAGAGGCCCAAGGGCCCGTGGCGCTCACCTGGACCATTGGCACTTAAACCGTTTGCATTTAAATAGATATGATGGACGATTTTCAGATAATCAGATGGCCACCAAAAACTGACCAATCAAGACTCTCGTTTAATATGTTGTCATCGGATCGTTCCACCCCAGTTTTCTTAAACTCTGGCTATTAGTACAGTAGAAATTGACATGGACCCGGAGATTTTGTATAACAGACACATTTTTGTTTTAATCACTTCGGTATGGCCCAAAATACATCCCAGAAAAGTTCTCCAAAATTCACACATGGGGAAATATGTTTTTTTTAGAGGAAATTCAAAATGGCCGCCAAGGCGATGACCAATAACCAGGTAATATGTATTTTGACTCTAAAACCCCGTGTTTTGGTAAGTGTTGTACAGTTTAAAGGATATCATCATCAAAATCACTTGATAAACTATAAATTTAATGCAAACTGAGCGACTGTTGTGAAACACAGCGAACAGGCAGACATTTACAATGTATGCTACATGGAATGCCTTTCTTGGAGCAACTACACGAGGAACACATACGTGTGCTGCTTTTACACTGGCACCTTATATTTAGAATTAGCTCCGGAGGCGCTGCTGACTTGTCCGTAATGATCGCCGTCACTGATCCTTGTTCTACTGCATAACCATACTCTTCTTTCTTTAACACAGTTTTTAGGTGAAGCCATGTGCTTGCTTGGAGATGAACCCGAAGGCCATGGAAGTATGCTGCCCTACGTGTGGGTGGCATAATTTCAACTGGCACATGCTTAGGAGAGATGGCAGTCATGTATCTGAGATTGTCTAAGCCAGGACTTCTTGATCCAGCACTATACAGACTTAATGTACATTTCACCAATAACCATTATATCCGCCTTTGATCTGGAGATGTCGCCAAATCGTTGTTCTTTCAGTTCCTGCCAATTATAATGCTCTCCTTACAATCACCACATCAGCATCGCCTTCATCTACTGCATGTACCACCTCAACACCTGCATCTGATAAATGTTTTGCCAACAGATTTATCGTATTCTGCTTGTTGCGTTTGTTTGATAGAAATCCAGTTTTGTTTCCTGGAACAGGTGTTGTCTTGGACAGCTACATCAGGAGCGCCAACTTGATTAAGCCGTCGTCGCTTCTGTTCTTGATCTTTTGTGGTCTCAGTTTGATAATTATCAAATATAACGCATACAGGCGCATCAAGCCTCTGATAATGTACTACTGATGCTACAAACGCTCTCCATTGTTCCAACCTTAGGCCATGGTATCCGATGCAAAAGTGCGCAGCCATCAAATACTCTTGCAGCTGGCTCTGTTGTCTCTTGCTGTAGCATTGATGTGTTCATTTCAATTAAATGCTTCGCCAGTTGTGACTTTTGCGATTTCCTCATAGTTCCATCATCGTGGAAGAGGGCGGGACATACCGTTGCACGCTCGTATTCAAAGATCGCTTTGTCTGGAGGTCCTGAAACAGATGCAGTTGACATTAAGAGATGGTACAGCTCCTGGGAAGACATATGGACATGTTCATTTCCTACTTTAACTACCTTTCGCATGACAGCAAATGTTACAGCTTGATCTGCTTTCTTTAGCGTAATGTCGCCAAACCTTTTCTCATTTAACTTCTCATGAATTCTTCGACCAATATCAATGGCATCATCGGCAGTAACACGATGGTCTGCAATCAAACCAGTTGCGATATTTCTCAGTTGGCCGTCTTCAACTGCGAATGGATTGTGTTCTCCGAGAAACAGAGTGAATTTCTTCATGTCTTCTACATCTCGTCTCATATTTGCAGGGTGAACATCTCTGTGTTGTTCCGACCATGTCCCTGTGAACGTGTCAGTCAATGACCGCAGAGCGTGTGTGTACTGTGCTATGATGTGTGCAGTGAGAAGCCATTTTGTTCTAGCGGATTCCTTGTGCGTTATATTGATCAATCCACCCTGTGTCTTCCCAGCTCTCATTAGACTCTGTTCAATTGTCATATCAGACCAGGTACCACTCCAATACAGTTTAGCATTCCTGCGTACAGCAAAGTGCCCTTCGTGCATGGGACCATCCAGACAAGTACATAGATCATCAGAATCTTGGGAGGTAAAGGCGACAACACTGTGTAATTGTTGTGTCCTGCAGCAGCAAAGAATGGCAACATTAGTTGTCGCCCTTAAATGAAGGAGCCAATTACCAGTACGCTCAGCCCTGTTGAACAATCGTACAATGGCGATAAATTCCATGAACAACGACCACAATTTACCAGTTCTTGATTTCTCTACGTTTTCCTTCAAATTAGAAACTTGCTAACATAGGTCTTGCAAATGGTCATTGTCACAAACATCGTCTGCCGAAATATCATGTGACATAATAGCATCGCATAAATTGCGCAGCTCTGACCACATATCATCTATTGGCATATGTGTTTGACTTTCACAACATGTTTCTGTTTCGGTTGTTTGCTCATCCGAAGCGTCATCGCTATCAGGATCAACATCACTTTCTTCATCTTGCAGCTCTGCAAATTCAGACTCCCCATATGTACCGCTGGGTGCGTTGTCTGCAGCACTGCCTTGTAGAGAAATTATATCAACATCGGGTTGAATTAGCAAAAGATGCAATGCGGCATCTGTAAGGAGGCATGCTCTTAATGTCGTTGTGTAAGCTTTTCCCTCCATTATCCTAGGTAGGGAATTCCTAGCATACACGGTTGCCCACAAATCATCGATCCCACTCCCCTCCATGATCTTACATCCCGCTCCAAGAAAGGACATTAGTTGGTGGAAGCCACCCAGCCTTATATACATGTTCCTAAACTGTGGATGAGTGTCCTGCTTAATTTTGTAGCTTTTTAAGTACAATGACTGGTCAAATGTTATAGTAAGAATAATAGCGTTAGTAATATTTATATCATTGACTGCATAGTTGCGATCAACATGCTGTCCATATGTGTAACTCTCTCCGTCAGATCTTTAAAAAAACCTGGCCATACATTGATGTACCATGTTCTGGAATTCACACTCATGTATCAAATCATATATGGTTGTTATGGACAGGTTTTACTGATTAATTTTAATTTACATTAGTATGTCTTACAGGTTATTTGACTGGGATCTGTTGTCATATACACAATTGACAATAGCAATTGTCAGAAGGTCTAATTTTATAAAATTCTCAACAGATTACCTATTTGTGCTAAATATTTTTCACATTTCGTTCCCTAACTTCAAAGGGTTAAAAATCAGGTTTCCCAAAGTGTGAATTTGTGAGAATTTCTTGTGTGGCCTCTGGACAGTCATAAAAAGTGTTTGGAACACAAAATCGTCTGTTATACAAAATGTCCGGGTTAGCCTATATTTCTGTTGATTTCTACTGGACTATATTGATTGAAGGAGTTTTTAAATGGTTCCGGAAAACCATCATACAATCAGATTGCTGCCAAACCATTGACCTATCAAAATTCAAATACACTTCTAGAGGCTACGACAATAGGATCCTTCCAGCCAAATTTGGTTGAAATTGCCCAAGCGATTAATGAGGAGTAGCATTTTATATGCATTCCCATTTTTCGGAAAATCCAAGATGGCCTGCATCAAAATCAAGCCGTCAAGATTCTGTATACAGGTTTAGAAGTGTACCGGCCTAGGGTTTTTCCAGCTGAGGTTGGTTGGAATCGGCCAAGCGGTTAATGAGTAGCCTTTTAACTGATTTCCCAAAATATTCAGAAAATTGAAAATGGCCACCGGAAAAATTGACCAATCAAAATTCTATATGCAAGTTCTAAAGCCTATCGCCCATTGGCTTGTTTCCGCCTGTCGGGTTGAAATTGCCCAAGTAGTTAATGAGTAGACGATTTTCAGCCATTTTTCGGAAAATCCAAGATGGCCACCGAACAAATTGACCAATTACAATTTGGTATACAGTCTCTGAAACATACCACTTTATGGTCCTTCCAGCCGAGTTTGCTTGAACTCGTTCAAGCGGTTAATGAGGAGTAGCTTTTAACTTATCTCCGAAAATTTTCAGAAAATCCAAGATGGTCGCCGGAAAAAAGGACCAATCAAAACTCTGTTTACATGTTCTGAAACCTACCATCCTAGTATCCTAAGTCTGGTTGAAATTGCTCAAGCAGTTAATGAGGAGTAGCGTTTTAAATGATTTCCCGCCATTTTTTGGGGGAAAATCCAAGATGGCCGTCGGAAAAATGGGCCAATCAAAATTATGTATACAAGTTCTAAAGCATACCACACTTGGGTTCTTTCATCCACGTTTCATTGAAATCGGCCCAGTGGTTATCAAGTATGCTTTTAAGTGATTTCCAGAAATTCAAACTCCATCAAATAAAATATCCAAAATGGTCGCCAAACGCTACATTTTGATTGGCCCACATTGGCCATGTTTTTTGACACATCAACTTCCCTTGAACAAACTTTAACGGCCCTTAGTCCCTAATCTTCTCGCAAATTCCGACCTGATACATTCAGCAGTTCTGTAGAAGTCGTTTTCGTGAAAACTAGGTCATTCAAGATGGCCACCAAACTATTTGGCCAATCAAGTTCCCTTGAACAAACTTAATTCATCTCTTGCCATAGATGATATTTCATGAGTTTTGAATTGATACTCCTAGTACTTACGGAGAAATTTATTTTTAGACATTTCAAAAAATCAGCCAAAATCCTAGATGGCCACCAACCAGCCAAATTGCCCGATCGATTTCGTTTGCACAATCTTGGATCGCTATCCTAAGGCTGCTTCCTGCCAAATATACTTGAAATCGGACTAGTGGTTCTCAACAAGACATTTTAAATTTCCCATTGCTTTAGTATGGGTGTTTTTGGCCAGAAAGAGATCCAAGTCAAACCGTTTATCCAACAGCTCCGAAAGTGGCAAGTTTTAAATCAGCATACACAAAAACGTATATAAGACCAATTTCCGAGTTAAATCCATAAAATAAAAAATTCAAAATAGCCACCAAACATAATACATTTTGATTGAACCACAGCGGCTATATTTTTTTACGTACATGTTTCAATTTCCATTGAACAAACTTTAATGGCCCTTAGTCACTAATTATATCTCACAAATTTTGGCCCAATCCATTTAGCGGTTCTGTAGGTCGTTTTCGCAAATACTAGGATGGTTGCCGAACTATTCGCCCAATCAAGTTCCCTTGAACAAACTTGGTTAAGCTCTTGCCCTATCATGAGTTTTAAACTGATCACCTAAGCGGTTTCTGAGATTTTTAGACTTCTAAAATGCGGCCAAAATCCAGGATTGCCGCTGGCCAAAAAGGCTTCAAAATCCATCAAATATAAATATCCAAAATGGATGCCAAACACGCTACATTTTGATTGGTCCACGGTGGCCATGTTTTTTGACGGATCAAGTTCCGTTGAACAAACTTTAATGGCTCTTAGTCCATATCTGCCAAATTTTGGCCCAATTGATTCAGCAGTTCTGTCGAATCCGTTTGCACGAAAAGTAGGTCACTCAAGACGGCAGCTGAACTATTCGGCCAATCAAGTTCCCTTGACCAAACTTGGTACAGCTCTTGCCCTAGATCATATTTCATGGGGCTTGAATCGATCCCCCAAAGCGATTTCATAGATTTTTTAAGACGTTTTTAAAAATCGGGCAAAATCCAAGATGGCTACCAGACAAATTGGCTGATCGACTTCATTTGAACAAACTTGGACGGTGGACCGCTATGCCCTATGGATGCTTCCTGCCAAATATAACTGAAATCAGTCCAGTGATTGTAGAGGCCATTTAAAGAAAATGTTGACGAACGAACAACAGACAGCCGTCACTGCATAAGCTCATGTGGCCTTTCAGGCTAGCTGAGGTAAAGGCGTTAACGCAAATATCATCCAAAATATTCAAGTACAAACCCATGAACAAACATGAGAAATTAAAAAAAACCTGCTTAGTAACTAGATTATATAAATCAAATAATCCCCCCTGCAATGACAGTCATGTTCGTGGGATGATATAATCGCACTGATTTGGATAGACATATGGATGGATCCCATGAAGTTTCATCACAATACTCCAAGCAAAGATAAAGTTATTGAACGAAAACACAAAATTTGAACGGATGGACAGACACAAATTCAGAGACAAAGGTATGGGCAGATGGAGAGACGAGCTGACTGACACACAAAATAATGTACATTTCCATAGAAACATAGCCAATGTTCCCATTAAGTTTCGTCACAATACTCCAAGCAAAGACAGTCACTGAACGAAAACGCCAAATTTGCACGGATGGACAGACACAAATTCAGAGACAAAGGGATGGACAGATGGAGGGACGAGCTGACTGACCCACAAAATAATGTACATTTCCCTAGTACCATAGCCAATGTTTCCATGAAGTTTCATCACAATACTCCTAGCAAAGATAAAGTTATTGAACGGAAACCCAAAATTTGCACGGACGGATGGACCACACATTCAGAGACAAAGGGATGGACGGACAGAGGGATGGGCTGACTGACCCGCAAACTAAGGTGTATTTGCCTACTACCATAGCCAACCTTCCCATGAAGCGTTGTCACAATATTCCAAGCAAAAGTAGTTATTGAAAGAAAACCTGGGGGGGGGGGCGATAATGATGAAGATTGCACCCCTGCACGGGATAAAATAAGTCAGCAATGCTAATGAAAAACTTTATAACACAAATGATACACCACCGATGACAACGCTCATGCCAACAATGCTGATGCCTGAACAGAAAACCCCATTGTCACGCTTTCGCTATTGGGCAAGACAAAAAGTACACAATTTAAAACTAACAATTCAAGCAGTGTGCGACTGAAGGTGATGATGAGAATGGCATGGATGACGTTTTCTCCCTGTTTACATATGACGAGTACAATTTGTATTGAACTATCACTCATTTGAATCAAACTTGGCTTCAATCAAATTAATTTTTAAATATTCAAGTTTTCTTTTATGGTTGCTTTGAAAATGAAATATTGGGAATTCATTGGTGAAAAGGTCTAAACCATAACTAAGTCCCTTTATCTTGGCTTGAACTACTACCTGGCCGATTTAAAACAAGATATAATGAAAAAGCCTAGGGATAGGAAGCCTGACAGTTAACATTATCTTAGCGTCAATATTCGACTGAGTCAAGCTTATTTTAGCGATGACGTGAGTTAGGAAGCACACCGTTTCCTCTCAGTATCTTTTATAGTATCTGGATGTTTTTTTGTTTTTGATAATCTTGAGGTAAAGTAATTGATGAATCCAGTTTCTCAGTCAATCATATGACGTTATAGACAACAACGTCACAGGAAGCCTGACATCATAATCAATTACATCATGAATGATGCGATATAGTCCATCTTAAACTCTTAATAGTCTGTCTAGTTGTACAAAAGGTGTGTCCTTACTAATTAATAAACATTCTATTGAATATTTTGAAACAAATTTGACTGGGCGCTGTTGCAACAGGACCAAGTCATATTAGTTTCAAAATATTCAGTAGTTAACTTGTATAGTTTTCTGGAAATTGAGATTCAGAGAGTGTAGGGATCGATTGATTCCAACACGGGCAAAGCGTGGATGGAGCTTAGCTAGATAGGTGGGGAACGGTTAAAACTGGATTCCTCAATTGGGATGTAATTAGCTATGTCATGTCTGTTAGGGCTACTCTACTGATTATATGATAATCACTACATACAAATCATACTTACTTCACACCATTACATGTACGTCATCCCGATTTATTCAATGATTTTTAAAAGCATGCTCCGTGAAGGTACAGACATATTCCAACAATGACACAACGAATGGCTTGTATGCTGCCTTTCAGAATTCTTTGTGGATATTTTTAGATTGCATTCAACCCTTTAACTCAAAAATGGCTACCGCACTGGCCCTGAAAAATGTCCATTTACAGACCAAGAGAAGTCTATTTTTGAAAATTTACTACTGGAATGACTGGCTCAGTTACCGAGCCAGTCATTCCAGTAGTAAATTTTCAAAAATAGCCTTCTCTTGGTCTGCAAATGGACATTTTTATAAGTAAATTGAAATTTTCATGAACAAATGTGAGGGATAAAGGGTTAAAGCCGTGTGTACTGTTTGCATTGGACAGCTTTGTTTGATATTGAAATCTTTATTTGAATGGAAACAAATATCATGGGATAGCAATTTTAGATATAATAGACGGAGGGAGGGAGGGGAGTAATGTGACATATAATGTAGGCTTCCAAAATTCTTGGATCTTGTATAAAACAATCATATCAATATATTGCTATCATTATGTCATGCACATGCAACACCATGATGCAATAAGAGCAATCGGAGATAACAGACCGTCGCCCTATGAATTGTCACATTGTAAGAGTGTGGTCGCACTTTTTGGTGTTAAAATTTGAGCAAAATCGGACCATTAGTTTCCGAGATATGCATCGATCCAGAATTTGATCTGATCATGGTCATTATATCCGCATCAGGACAAGTCTGGAAATCCTCTTGCACAGCAAGTTCCTTCCATGTCTTAAAATTTAAGGCAAATCGCATCTGTAGTTTTTTAGATACAGGTGCAGATGAATGAATTGATGCACGCACGCATGCATGCAGATGGACTCGATTACAATATGCACTTCCCCGTACGGGTCCAGAGCAATTATGAATACATATTATTGTACTGTTTAGTATATTATGACATAACAGTTAGCAACATTCCACGTAGATATTGATCATATTTATTTCATTCAGTGCTTGTTTTATGGTCAAGCCAGTCCAAGCCGGCATTTGCAGTGATCTTGAGAAATGTCCATTTGCAGATCAAGATGATAACCAAGCCAGTCAATATAGTGGTAAATTTTCAAAATCGCTTGACCTGCAATTAGATTTTTACTAAGCACAAATTTTAATCTCGAAAAATCTTGACCTTTAACCTTTAATCAGTGTCAATAGCAAATAAACTGGTGTACATTTTCCAACAATTTTGGTGGATGATGTTGCTGTCTATGACAGCAACATCTTCCACCAAATTAGTTGAAAAATGAACACCAGTTCATCTTTTAATTTAATTTGAAAATTAAAAATTTTCAGAGTTAAAGGATTAATTGTTATGATTGTATGCATAAACATACACGCATATTATGATTAAACTCAAATGGCCATAATGCAAGTAGTCCAGATTAGAATAAAGTTTACATTCATAAAACCATTCACTCCACCTATCACAGCACCAACAAGTGTGCATGACATAATATACATACTATACATATAAGATAAACACATTATTAATAATAATAATAATAATAATAATAATAATAATAATAATAATAAATTGGACAATATATAAAACTTTCTTATTATAATAATAATATTATTATTACCATTATTATTATTATTATTATTATTACTATTATCTAAACACAATTTTCTGCTACAATACATCGTAAAGTTGACAGGCTGGGAAAATGCCCTAAAAGGCATCCAGAAGACTACCAGATCTTAAAATCTAGTCATCCTCCACAAAGATTTCTAGGTGGCCACATTTTAACCCTTTAGAACTAAAACCAGCCAAAAAACGGCTTCTGCAGTGGTCTTGAGAAATGTCCATTTGTAGACCAAGACTATTAAAAAATTTTTACCAGTGGAATGAATGGCTACCGAGCCAGTCATTCCAGGGGAAAATTTTCAGAAATAGTCTTTTCGTGGCCTGCAAATACACATTTACTTTGACGAAATTAAAATTTTATTGAACAAATTTAAGGATTAAATGCTCCATAACTTTCTAGATTTTGAAGTCCTCTAGAGGATGCCTTAGATATTGATTATGGTCGTCCTCACCGAGAATTCAGTCATCGAGAACTATGGGATGACTGGAATTTTCCAAGCCTGGCTGTTACGTGTAAATAGCAAGAAAAATCTGTAAATCTAAGCTAATGGTGAGAAACAAAAACAGCAGCCCTTCATGTAGCATGACAAAGCGACGTATCTCATCAAATAAATTTCAATATATAGACTGGATTGTAAGGTTGGAAATAAGCTAAAATCTCATGTGACAGAAGGGGGGGGGGGAAGCGCGGCTAGAATTATCTCACTCTCCGGTAAATACGAACAGATCACTCTACTGCTTCGTGACTTGCATTGGCTGCCAATAGAGCAGAGAATCCATTACAAGATTCTTGACCTACCAATGTGTAAACAACATGGCGCTGACTTACGTGAGATCTCATACCGCCCTACGCTCCAGGTCGCATTCTCCGAGCACAAACCATTCATCGCTGCTTCTGAATGAACAATCTTCATTTAGATATCAAAACATGTCAACTCTATAGTCTTTCAAATCAAGTCTCAAAACATTTCTATTCCATAGATCTTCAAGCGCTTAGAGCATGCTATTGCATGGAGTTTTGTGCTATATAAATGTACTTATTATTATTATTATTTTTAATATGACCTTTGTGGGAAGGAATAGTGGCTTGGGAACATTGACATATCATGGGAAAGTATAATTTCATCATGTTATTTAATGAAATATTTACACTTTTATATGCATATATTCATGGCAAGCGATCGATGACCGCCATTTTGAAATTTACGCAAATATATTTAATAGCTAGTTAACTATTTGAAGCTCGACTGGGAATATAGTTAACCATAGCTAAATATGGTTAGGAGTCGAACTTGACCATAGAAACTGCAATTAGAATACAGCAGAGCTGAGCGATATTGAGATACTCATGAACACTGATGAAGGCCACAATATCTAAGAACAACACTTTGCAGTATCAAAGTATATATCATCACTGATGTGGGTGATGCTGACAGTGAAGTACTGAAGAACAATACATTGTAATAAGCCTCAATTATATAAACAGTTGACATATTTTAGACTTGTGTCAGCTGTTAACTCTTTCACACTCATATCAGCCAAAAATGGCCTCTGCAGTGGTCATGAGAACGGTCCATTTGCAGACCAAGAGAAGACTATTTTTGACAAATTACCACTGGAATGACTGGCTTGGTAACCGAGCCCATCATTCTAGTGGTAAATTTCAAATACAGTCTTCTCTTGGTCTTCAAATGGCCATTTTCTTGCTGATATATATTATGGGCTCACTGCTCCGCAGTACTGCTGCATCATGGGAAACATAGTTTTCCAGTCCTTCTCGAAGCTGTGGATTCATAGATCAAAGAGGCCCTTGACAAAGAGGCTACTTTATTACAACACAATTGGCGTATATCCTTGATACTGTACAACTGTAACAATGTCTGGGCAGCTCTAAAGGCATCTCTAGACAAACTTGATGCCTGCCACCGCCACACCATCACTGAACATAGATGGTCAGAGAGCATAATTTCAAAGGATGGACTATATCAGCTCTGCAATGCATCACTGCAAACATGGCCATGTTTGGCCATCTGCTAAGGATGCCAGTCAGAAGGCATACGTTCACAAAGAGCCTTGGAATTCCCCCAACTAGGAGCCAGTAAATATTTAGCCAAGAGAGGATATCATTGCATAAATCAATTAAGGCCACTACGGAGTGACCTCAAGAAAACAGAACTTGGTACACTCAGATAAAAAACTCACCTGATGAAACTAATAATTTTGGCTGAGGACAAGACACAGTGGTCAAAAACCAAAAAACCACTGATTGCGGTGGTAGGATGTTTCTACTACTACAGCCGCAGAATACAGTAATCATATATATATATATGGGCCAGTCTGTCAGCTTGGCCGTCTGTTCTGAATCTACTTATCTGATTTGGACTCATATGGTACATGTAGCACACAAACAGTAGCTCGAGCACACTAACGGTAGGACCATATCAAATTTGGTCTCACTCAAGAAATATGCAAAAAAAAAATTTTAAACAAACATCTGCAATTTTCAATTGCTCTTGTTCACATTTAACGCTTTCAAAACTGCATAGCAGAAATAACAAAATCTGGTTACTATCCAAACTAGCTTTTTAAATATTTTGATACTAATTTGACTGGAAGCTGTCAGATTAGTTTAAAAATATTCAACAGTTTTCCTGCATAGCTGTCTACAAATTGATATACAGTATGCCCATACATTGTTTAACAAGTTTCCAAAACAAAGACAGAAACATGTTAGTTAGTACAATTTTGAAAACGATGTAAGAAATGTTCTGTTGAATATTTTGAACATATTTGGATTGGAAGACATTGCTGCCTTAGGCAGCAATGTCTTCCAATCCAATTATGCTCAAAATAAAAATAAGGCAATAAAGTGCTCTAATTCGATTATGTCCTAAATATCCAACCATGTTTAACAGCACGTTTTGTTTTGGAAACATGTTAAGTGATTTCTGAGCCGCACTGTACAGTACTATATCTACGCGTACCAAACTACGGTCATTGTTTTATAATAAGCAGTTCGATTACTATTAACATTGTCATCCTCGAAGTCCAATATTGCTACGCCATGTAAATGGCACATCAGAACAGTATAAAATACCGGCCGTTGTGACACAATAAACTTAAACAGGAATATTCTTTCGATTTACACAGAATTTTCATATTAGGTGATATACATTCAAGTTATGTATGTTAGTACAGAATTCTTCCTGTTTTCTAGGTACAACAATGAGTGATTTCAATACTGAATAAAAGAACATTAAGTAATTATAAACATGATACAGCATTATATACATAATATACATAGATTTGTGAAATATTTAAAAGTATGAATGAAAGATTATAGGTTATAGATGTCATTGACAGTTTCATTGACAAGCCTGGTTCACTCACATTCATGAAATTCAGCCACATTAACCATTTTAAGTCGACCAAAACACGCTATGCAGTAGTTTGTCCATTTGCAGGACAAGAAGAATTTTTTTAATTTACAACTGGAATGATTGGCTAGATAAGCGAGCCAGTCATTCCAGTGGTAAATTTTCAAAAATAGTCTTCGCTTGGCCCGCAAATGTACATTCAATAAGCAAATATTTTAATTTTGTTGACCAAATTTAGTCAATAAAATGTTAGTCCCTGTTACATGCTAAATAGGAACGGAAAAGTCTACATCATTTAAGGTTATTACGGCTCACCCTTCATGGCTCCAAATGACGAGAACTGTGTTGTGATCATAACAAAAGGAATATGTGTGAATTTAACTCCTTAACACTAATATCAGCCAAAAACAGCTTCTGCAGTGGTCTGGAAAAATATCCATTTGCAGACCAAGAGATTTTGAAAATTTGCAACTGAAATTTTCTTGAACAAATTCGAGGGTTAGCGTTAACCCCATGATTTCCATGTAAAATTGCTGTAATGGTAATTAAATCAATTGATGATGTCATCGTAATGCATACACTATTACATAACATATGGGACCGTTGCTAAATTAAGAACATATTGCTTACACAAACTTATAAAGTAGCGGGAAGTAAACATAAATGTACAAAAATTATAAAAGGTGCATATTCACAGCAAAATTACTAAAAATTAAATTGTTTAAATTGTATACTTTTAGAGGCTTAAAGTGTGGGTCTAGATGGAATGCAACAAAATATATCCTAACATATGATGATTTCATTACGTATATAGAGAATCTGGAAAGAGGTCACTTTTCATATCACTATTAAGGACCGAGTTATTAGTTATTAGAAAATTATCAAACGAGGTTCATAATAGTGATATGAAGTGACTGAGTTTGAGATTTTATTTATCATATAAACTGTAATTTTGAAATATTTGCCAATAGTTGCTGATGTGACTTTTATCCGATTTCTCATTATTGATTTTCGTGAAATCGATACCGCCGTTGTGACTAGGCTTGCATGATTGTCTGATATTATCGAAAATCACAAATTTTTTTTCAGCCACGATTTTTTGTGATTTTGAAAAAATCGAAATATCACCCAAATTTTACTGTCATGCCGTATTCGGTCTATTTGTAGCATTGGTGTCTATTACGGCAAGCTGTTCAATTTATTTCCAAACCAACATCTCAGAGAAAGGGGTGGGATTATACTAGGAATAGGTTAAAAAGTTCATTCTCTAAAATTGCTTTAAAGGATGGACACCAACACGAAAATTCAACACAATTTACCGGTATAATTTCTTGCCACCTTACTGTATACCTCAAAACCATGATCGCGGGAGTGAAATTATTACCTGGGAAGCTATAAATATTGCATGTTTTGTAATAAGCATGGTTTATAAAAAACAAAATTAATCCAAAATCTTACATTAAATGGCATCGCAGGAACATATAAATCACGTGATATTGCTGGCTCTTCTGTTTTTCGAGGCGAGAGGTTCACAAATGTGATAGCTAAATGAGATGGTATACACGCTTTAGCAAGCATGACGAACTATCCTAGATGTTTCTGAAGGCTAACTATTATTAGTAAAATATATAAATCACGTGATATTGCTCGCTCTCCTGGTTTTGTTGGCGAGGGTGGTGCGTTCACAAATGTGATAGCTAAATGAGATGGTATACACGCTTTAGCAAGCATGGCGAACTATCCGAGATGTTTCTGAAGGCTAACTATTATTAGTAAAATATATAAATCACGTGATATTGCTCGCTCTCCTGGTTTTGGAGGTGAGGGTTGTGCGTTCACAAATGTGATAGCTAAATGAGATGGTATACACGCTTTAGCAAGTAAGGTGAACTAGCCGAGATGTTTCTGAAGGCTAACTATTATTATTAACCGGGTACTCGGTAAATGCGAAGCAGATCTAAACATTAGATATCTATGGATCTAAAGTACATTCCTAATATCACATGATTTGTATATTTCCACGAAGACGACATGAAATGCCAAATTTTAGGATTCATTTTCATGTAATAAACGACGATTTTAACAGAGTACACAATATTTAGGTTGTCCATAATAATTTCACTCCCACAATGATGAATGTGGTATACATTAAGCCAAGGGATAAGGTGGCAAGAAATTATTAATTGTGTCCTATTTTCATGTCATTAACGATCGGTCTTAGTTTAAGCATCTTGGCGACTGAATTTCAAGTTTTTGTTGAAATTTACCAAGTAGAAGTCATCCGGATAAAACTGATATGAAAACTCAGAGCAAAACCGATATGTCTACATAAGCTAAACCGTGCAGGACAACTCGCCCCAAGACCAATTCACACACACAACCCCTGTGAATTCATATACCTTACAATAGGCTATACGATATATCGAAATATCGCAATTTTTTCACCACGATATATCGCGATACCTCCTAGGACAATATCGTGTAAGCCTAGCTGTGACGCACCACGACTTGATAAGAGATACTGCATGTGCAGCAAAATATAGTGACAAACACAAAATCTGGCAATGTCAGCTGTAAACTACACTTTTCTTCGAAGACTATTGCAGAACCACGGCCATCAATCGTTACTTCGCTGCCGACTGATAAACTGTCAAAAGATGACATTTTGCGATGACGTTTCATGAATGACAAATCGTAGTAAACAAATCATAGTAAAACAGTACCGCGTAGTAATCCCTACACGTCACGCTCACATCAATCAATGTTTTAATTGGTCGATTTAAATGGGTTGCGCACCCAACAGCCAATGAAAATACTCCGTTGAATATGGCATGTGTGCTCATATCGAAAAATATGGAACGGGTTAGAAGGCGTGTTTATATGATAAATATTAATATAATTTTTGAAGTTCTGAATTTGAATTAGAATTTATTTATAACGGAATGATATCATCATATGTTAAGATTTATTTCGTTTCATTCCATCGAGGCACACAAATTAAGGCTGTAAATGTATACAATTTAAACTTTTATTTTCAAGCATTTTGGTGTGAATATGCACCTTTAACAGATAGGGGATAACATCTCAACCTTTGAAATACCAGTGCCTGAATTTCAAGGTAAATATATAGGAAAGGTGTTAAATATTTTGAAAGTAACTTGACTGGAAGCTGTTGCTGCCTATATTGAACAGAATGTTTATTAAATGAGAAATTTCAGACAGACAAGTTACACACTTGTGCGACTGAGCATGGTTACGTCCCTCTATCATTTTGATTATGATGTCCTCTAATTAACAAGTGACACATTTGATTATCACATGTATGATGTCAGATACATGAGTCACAGATTGGATCCCTCCATTTATACACTGGCCTACATGTATAGCAACTGTAATCCGTAAAGTGACCGCTGATCAGAATACTGTACAGACTAGTAATCATTTACCATATTTCTGGAACAAAAACAGAATAAAACAAGACAAAAATGAGTCAAGATTGATCTGCGTTAGAATTCTGAACACTTGAGGCAAAATCTTTGAAGACGTTTACAAAAAATGCAAACATGATTGAAATGAATAATGAAACTCTTGCCCATCTTTCATAGATTACTGTAAAATAAACTTGAACCAGAACTTAACTCTGTAATACACATTTTCATTTGTCCTGTCTCAACCAATCGGGAAGGCTCTTACATTCAGTTGGTTTTTAACAAAATGGCCGCCTTTTCCTGTAACAAAATGTTTTGTGACATGGGTTTGTTATTTATAACCAAGAACGCTAAAGCGTGATATGTCTCGCCCCTCATATTATTGATCACTGGATACATATTTAGATACTTAAAAGGCAAACAACTTGCATAATCATTAGAATTATGAACTAAAGAGGGACGCGGATATGGTGAGAGAATTTTGGTAATGTCCATACACTGCCACCTATGATCGATTATTTTGTAATTCTTTGGCGTCCTCATTGCCTATAAAACAGAGCCATTATCAACATCATCAATTACAAAATGTTAAAATAATCATCTAAGTGCAAAACCATAATGATGCAATTTGGAAATGGGTGATCAGCAATATGTTAATTGCAAGGGAATTGAGTCAATTTTGTCTAAAACAAGTTAAATATTAGGATCTGTTAAACTACTATTCCATTTACACGGGTTCCAAGACATTGAAAAAAAAACCAGGTAAAATTCCTCACAAATCAAAATAGTAATGATGGGGAATGCATCCATATATAGCATTGAGCATGTCTGTAAAGTTTCCTTGATATCAGATGAGTCATTGTTGTAAAATAAGGCAATTAAATACCGCAAATTAATCAAAAACTGTAACGGAAAATATTCAAAGTACAAAACCATGAAAAAAACATGAGAAATACACCCCAAAAGAAGATCTGATGAGCCATTGTTGACGGCTAATGAAAGACTAACGCAAAAATCATCCAAAATATTCTAAGTTCAAAAACGCGAAAAAACATGAGAAATTCCCCGAAAATCTCCTTAGTAATGATGAAGATCGCATCCCTGCATTGGATAGAACCAGTCTGTAAAGTTTTATTGAGATCTGATGAGCTATTCTTGACTAAAAAGGCTATTGACTTCAACGCAAAAATCATTCAAAATATTCTCAAAGTCCAAAACCGAAAATCTGTTTAGAAATGCTAAGGATTGCATCCCTGCATTGGATAGAACCAGTAAGTAAACTTTTATTAAAATCTGATGAGCCATTTTTGACTAATAAAAGCTATTGAAAAACTTAACGCAAAAATCATCCCAAACCGTGAAAAAAGCGAGAAATTCCCCGAAAATCGAATTAGTAATGATGAAAATCGCATCCCTGCATTAGATAGAACCAGTCTGTAAAGTTTCATTGAAATCTGATGAGCCAGTGTTGAATAGATGTGGGAATTTGTAATCCCTATGTCCCGCTTTTCCCTTCTGGGCGAGACAACAACACAAGTCTAAAATCAAGCAAGCATTTGGAGGTACATGCATATATAAGCACATAAATTTATGTTTCATTTTTATTTTACTGTTTTGTCCCATTTTTAGCATGAGTTTGGTAACTCATTAATGGTCAAGCCGGTACAGAACTGCCTTTGCAGTGGTATTGACAAATGTCCATTTGCAGACGAAGAGAAGAATTTTGAAAATTTACTGCTGGAGTGACGGGCTCGATAATCGAGATAGTCATTCCAGTAGTAAATTTTCGAAAACAGACTTCTCTTGTTCTACAAATGGATATTTTCTGTGAGAGACTGAAAGTTTCTTGACCAAATCTGGCCATTAAAGGGTCAAACGATTACTGCTCTGTATTGTACTTATTCCCTCTTGTATCAACTTATCGTTATAATGGTACTGCCTCTGCAGTAGTCTTGAGGTCTGTCTATTTGCAGGTCAAGAAGACTATTTTTGAAAATTTACCACTGGAATGACTGGCTCGGTAACCGAGCCAGTCATTCCAGTGGTAAACCTTCAAAAGGTGTCTTCTCTTGGCCTGCTATTGGGCTGACCAAGCAAAAATTTAGATTTCCTAGACATGTAACCCTATAATCTCCAAGCCGGTCAAAAGACCAACTCTTTAAAATATATTTTCCCAAATTCTGGTGGTAAATTTACAAAAAACATTTTCTTGACCAGCACATGGTCATTCAATGAGCAAATATTTGATTTTTTTTAAAGATCTTGATAAATGAAAGGGTTAATGATAAAAGCAGCATTTTGAGTGCTTTGAGGCGCTGTTGACACAAGAGGGGGTAAACTCTTCCACTGAAACTCTTCCACTACATATAAGGCCTAAAAGATTAACATTTTAAACTTTTACTCAACATTGTACAGAAACATTTTCTACTATCACCGACGCTGACCACTGACCATAGAAATGCTTGATCAGACTGATGAACGTATAAAACAAGAGCCATCAGAAGACGGCATATCAAACACCGCCCCCTCCCGAATCCAAACATTTCAGATAAATATATACATCAAGAAAAATGAAATTCTGACACTGCATCTCACCTTAAAGAAAGATAGATTTGTAAGTGCAGGTTCAATTATTATGCTCGGACAAGAGAATTTTGTTGAATTTTAAGTTTTTCAAGGGCCATAACTCAGAAAAATACGGATGAATTTCTTCAAAATGGAATCATAGCACTGCTTCTTCAAGTAATATATTCAGTGACAAAGGAATTGAGAGCATAGGTTCAAAATTCTTCAAGATCTGACACGAACAAGAACATTTTGATGCCAATGATGAATTTTAAGTATTTCAAGAGAGATAACGACCATTAGGGTTGGTCTGTCGTTTTATTAACCACAAACATACTTATAGTTCATTCACTACTTGCTAAATAAATCTTACATTTAGCGCAAGAATGATTTCTAATCTTGCATTTAATGCCTTCTAATGTAAGAACCACAACTCTCTACTCTAGTCCAGGTTTCTGCATGGAGTAGACTCCCTTAAGGTCAATCAAACAGACAGTTACGGAATCATAGCTAAACTGTAGGACTTGTGTTGACATCTTGAAATGATTGTCAGAGATGGACGGACTGACAGACTGACACACCTACATTCTATAGATGCATGGATGTACAGGCATACGGATAGCACATGCACATCTTCAAGCGGAAATGAGAACCCTTACCAAGTTTCAAAAGTATCACAGCTAAATTGTAGTTGTGTTGACAAGAAATGATCGGTACTGCAGTTCATGTATCGTTTAAGTTATTAAGAGGATAACTCTGTAACGAATAATTTTCTGGCCACCAAAAAAGCACATGCACATCTTCGGATGGTAATGACTAGATTTAACATGTTTCAAAAGAATTGTAACTAAAGTAGGAGTTGTGCTGACGATGGACTGACAGACGAACATGCATTTGGGACATGGTATACGGATAGCATACACATCTTCATGGTGTAATGATGACACACACACACCAAGTTTCAAAAGCATCGCAGCTAGCGATGCGTTGACAAGAAATGATTGGCAATGCAGTTTATGTATTGGCTTTAAGATATTTAAAGGGGGATAACTCTGTAATGAAGTTTTTTGGATGCGAAAAAAACACATGCATATCTACACATGATCCTGATAATGTGTACGAAATTTTAAGTTAATCCATTGAGATCTCTAGGAGTTGTGTTGACAAGAAATGATTGTCAGAGATGGATGGGCTCACAGACGGACATACATACATATTGGACAGACGGATGGATGTAAAGGTATACAGATAGCACATGCACACCTTCACGTGGTAATGATAACAGCTACAAAGTTTCAAAGGAATCAGAGCTAAACTGTCGGAGGACTTGCGCTGACAAGAAATGATTGGCAATGCAGTCTATGTATTGGCTTTAAGATATTTAAAGGGGGGATAACTCTGTAAGGAACAACTTTTGGCTGCGAAAAAAGTACATGCAGATCTGCACATGATACTGATAATGTGGATGAAATTTCAAGTTAATCCATTGAGACCTCTAGGAGTTGCGTTGACAAGACGAACAGGTATACGGATAGCACATGCACACCTTCACGTGGTAATGATAACATTTACCAAGTTTCAAACGAGTCAGAGCTAAATTGTAGGAGTTGCGTTAAATATTTAAAGGAGGATAACTCTGTAATGAAAATTTTTTTGGCCGCGAGAAAAGCACATTCACATCTGCACATGATACTGATAATGTGGACGCAATTTTAAGTTAATTCATTGAGACCTCTAGGAGTTGCATTGACAAGACGGGGACAGACGGATGGATGGACGGACATGCTGTTCGCTATAACACACACACCCCCTCTTCCAGACCGGGGGGGATAAAAAGTCAGAAACTGTGATGTGAGAGTGAGAGTTGAAACCAATAGCCATAATTAGGCAGGGACATTATCAAATTCATCATTGATTCAATAAAATTCCCTATTTCCATGTACATCGAACACACACACGCACGAGCGCGCACACGCATGCACACACACACACACACACACATGATTATATACATTTCAAAGTATTCCGCTTAGTAATAAAACACTGTTTGTTAGTGTATTAAATTTATACATAAAAATAGCCTGCACTGTCTATGTCATCTCAAGCGAGGATCGATGATACGGCTGCGAAAGTGACAGGTTACGATCCGTGGATGGAGTGAGCGGGTTCACGCTGGAAACAGAATCGGGGAAGCGGTCATGATAATGCTCTAGACGCAGGTATTTCACTGTCACAAGTTTACCTGTAATTATGATAACAAAAACAACTTAATCCTTGTAACGTAATGGCATAATCTGGTTAAGAAATAAAAATATTTGCATATTTTATGTCCATTTGCAGGCCAAGAGAAGAGTATTTTTGAAAATTGACCACGGTTATCAAGCCAGTCATTGCAATGGTAAATTGTTAAAAATAGTTTGGGCTACAAATGGACATTCCTCAAGACCACTGCAAAGGAAGGTTTTGGCCGACTTCACCACGGAAGGGTTAATAATTATCCAGGCACAAAATTGGTGCTACCGCAACAATTACCACAATAACTAAACTTGATTAATCGAGTAATCACGATTATTCTTAAATAATCGTCATTCCAGTAGTAAATTTAAAAAACCCATTATCTTGGCCTGCAAACGGACATTAACTGCTCTTGTGTCAACAGTGCCTCAAAGGGATACTTAAATCAAATAACCCTTTAACGGTCAAGATTTTTCACGAAACTTATGACTATTTTTTTTGTAAATTTACAAAAAATTGCCTTCTGTTGGCCTGCAAATGACCACAGCAGAGCCCGTTGCTTATTGATAAATAAAATTCAAGTTTGCGCTTAGCCAGAGCTCATTTGCAGGCCGAGAGAAGAGTATTTTTGAAAATTTACCACTAAATTGACTGGCTCGGTTACCGAGCCAGTCATTCCAGTGGTAAACTGTCAAAAATACTCTTCTTTTGGCCTGCAAATGAACAATCCAATGACCACTGCACAGTCCATTTTTATCAGCTTGCCAAGGGAAAAGGAGATAGTCATCCTACCGTCTATCTCAGGACTGAGTCTTAACTCAGTCGACGCGGACGCATTACTGGCACCGTCGACCACCGACGCATCCGCACGCCGTATTCTACCTAAACCGGCGACACTAATGCCCATGGGGGAGGCCAGCTCCTCCGCCGTCGATCCGCCAAGGACGGAAAAGGAGAGGGCTTTAAAGAGAAGAAGGGTAGAAGCAGATTCCGCCCCCGCATCAGTAGCAACGGATACCGATCCAGGGAGCAGTGCCAAATATCAAAAACCGGCAATCCCTGAACAGCATCAGGGAGCCTACAGGCTGTGGAGAAACGCAGCCTGTAAGCTTACAAGACTCGAATTTCAGACTGAGAAATTAGAACAGGCTCTGTCTGACGGCACCACGCCGGGCATGCTCCGTACGAGGGTCACCTGGACCCCCGACACGGAGGACCTCGAGTACAAGAAAGAGTGGACAGAACGCATAAAAGTGTTTGAAGCTTCACTGACAAAATCAGTACTCGACCATACCAAGACCAAATTATCTGCCCAGTATGAAATAGTCAAAGGACTCAAATTATCCTTTGAAAAATGCAACAGTAATACTGCCACCAGGGAAGCAGAACTGGCCATAGCCACAACCACCGTAAGGCATAGCCGGCTGCATAGGTCACAAAGTCCAAGAAGACGACCCCGCCCGACCACCGTCCGCCGCCAGCAACAGAGGCAGAACGAGAGGCCCTACCGCCCACCGGCTGGACGTCCATCACAGGCACCAAAGAGGCAATACACCAGACCAGACTGGTTTGAGCGCAGAAGAGGTACAAATAGACAAGCGCAGAGTGGACCGACCCCCCCTAATGGGCACCGGTAGTACACAAGCCATCGAGCAATTGCTGATAGCAGTCCAGAGACTTGCAGAATCAAGGAGATGACTACCATATAACCGTCACACAAGTCGTGATCTTGATTTCAAAAATTATCACTATAATAGTCATTCTCTGTATAACAATACTAATATTGATCATACTATTGCACATTGCTCTTTACCAAACCGTAACAATAACGCTTTGAACAAAGAAGATGAAACCTACATCTCCTCGTTTGTCTTTAACCATTCATCAAACCCCCTCAACCAGGGCACCGTCAGCCTACTGGATAAGGGTTTGGGCTTTAGCCCGACGGTTTCGGAACCACAATTAGGCAACCTGTACACCGACCTACAGGCTTTCTTCAGACGCATGCGCCTCAAACATTTTTTCACACCAAGCCCGCACCCACCTCACACACTTCTACATAACCACACTGGCATACCGGCTACAATACCGCTGCCTACGACTCTAACGTTCCAGGACGTCATAATCAAAAAGTTCGCCTCCAAAAAAAGCACGATGCCGCCACCCACCATGGATGCGCCTTTTGAGGCCTTCTTCAAGGCGGTCAGGTATGACTTTAGTAAACATGTCCATCGACGCTCCCACAAGAGCAATCTAACCGGTGCCGAACAAACTGCCCTAAACGAGCTGACACAAAACCATACAATTGTGATAAAAAAAGCCGACAAGGGACAGGCAACCGTAGTACAAAACATATCCGACTACATAGCTGAGGCTCACCGCCAACTAGCTGACACCAGGTTCTACAGAAAGGTCGACACAGACCTAACGCACAAGCACACCAACTAGTTAGAGACGGGGAGGTAGACTCCACAACCGCCAATAATCTCATTCCGAAACCACCAAAAACCGCCAGATTCTATCTCCTACCAAAGGTCCACAAGGAGAGAAACAAGGAGGGCCTCATTCCAGGCAGACCAATTATCAGCGGAATAGGCTGCCCCACTGAGCTCATCAGTAGCTTTGTGGACGAACATATTAAAATACATATCACAAAGATTGTCTCATATGCCAGAGATACTACGGACTTCATCAATCAGGTTGAAGGCTTCGGAAAAACATCACCAAATACCTTACTCGTCACCATGGATGTCACATCTCTATATACCAATATTCCCAATAACGAAGGCCTAAGAGCAGTAGCAAAGTTCTGCAAGAAGCACGGGCTCCCTGGAAACCTCACAATCAGAGGCCTCCTGAATTTGCTAAAACTAGTTCTAGAATGCAATAACTTCGAGTTCGACGGCGAACACTACCTACAAGTAGGTGGGACCGCCATGGGCAGCAAAGCAGCATGCTCCTTCGCCTGCATCTTCATGGCCGACCTAGAAACGAAACTCCTAGCAGGAGCACCTTTTCAACCTTCACTTTATATCAGATATATAGACGACATATTCATGGTTTGGGAGCATGGCGAAGAAGCTCTACACTCCTTCGTCACGCATATGAACTCGTCCCACCATAGTATCAAATTCACTATGGAATCGTCACGGGAACGAGTCTCCTTCCTGGACACCATGGCCATCAACACTGATGGCCAACCTATAACCTTCGATCTTTATACTAAACCGACAGACACACACGGATATCTCCACTACGAATCAGATCACCCATCCATCTGCAAAGACTCGTCCCCATACGGACAGTTTTTAAGAGTCAGGAGAATCTGCACAAAATCGGAAGATTTCGACACAAATAGCCTAGCCCTCTTAGGCTATTTCGAAAACAGAGGATACCCGCGCGCTATTCTAGACAAAGCTAGACACAGAGCCCGCACACAGAACAGGAACGACCTCCTACACCCACCCACAAAATCAAAGAACACCTTCCCATCCAAACCAGTCTTCGTTTGTGATTTCAACCGCACAGGCATTTTCCTCAAATCCGCCATCAAGAAATACTGGCCCATCCTGGAAGCAAGCCACAGATGCAGATTGGCCTTCCCCGAACCGCCACTGTTCGGTTTTAGAAGAAACAAAACCATAAAGGACACAATAGTCAGAGCTAAGCTACCGGCTGGGGACAGAACTCTACCCCATAGAAACCCATTCGCAAATTGCACCACAAAAAATTGTAATATCTGCAACACAATGCAGAAGAATAGATTCTTCTCTAGTTCTCATACAGGTCTCTCCTACAGGTCCAAAATCATCGGCAACTGCCAGACAAGAAACATAGTCTACCTGCTGACATGTTCAGTCTGTAAAAAACAGTATGTAGGAGAGACACTACGCACTTTTAAAATCCGCATCCAGGAGCACCTTCGCTCGGTCACCAACCTCTACAAACACGAGAGGTATGACACTCCAGTCTCAAGGCATTTCAATAGACCCAGGCATTCTAGAATTAACATGCAGTTCAGAATAATCCAGGTCCTTTCTTCGGACCCCGGAGATGAAGTATCCACCAAATGGAGAAGACAGAAGGAATGCCACTGGATCCACCAGCTCCACACAATGGAGCCGACAGGCATCAACCAAGCAGGGTAGGGGTCACCGCCTCCCCTGGGCCGACATGCACACCATAAGCAAACAGACCCAGTACGTTGTTATCACCCTTCTTTATACAGGGTGACCCTTTGGCCCATCCCTCCAGCCAGTTGATTTCCAAACCAAACTTCTTTATGACGTCACGCGGGTCGTCATACGACGTCAACAAAACTGACGTCATAAACGTAGTCATTACCCACCAGAGCAAACCTTCATCATTCCACGTTATTAGTCTTACAAACAACATGTCTCGTTTCCAGTGCACCAAATGTGCCAGCACCTTCGCTCACAGGAGTAGCCTAAAACGGCACAACATCACCGCACACACTGAACTACCGGCCTGGACATGCGACTGGTGCCTGGTCCCTCTAAAACGGACCGAATATGTGTGGGGCCACCTGGAGCGGCACGGTTTAAATAAAGACAGTATTACCAAACTCATGGCAAACCCGCGCCTGATTGAGGGTGTAAGGATCGTGGACCCTGGGCAACCATTAATAAAACCCAGGGTCTGCGACAAATTCGACTTCTACTCCACTCAGAAGGCGTTTAAGAAAAAGACGGTAAGTTGGAAACTACCAGTGGCTTTCAACGATCTGCTTAAACCGAAAATAACGGGGTACAGGATCCCCAAGCGGAACTCACCGACACACAACTCCTATTACCCGCGCGGACACTGACCATAGGCGAATCTCGGAAACATTATCAAAACTTTGTACATATGTGCCAGACGCAAACCGGGAGACGAATTCGCCGTTCCAACACTGGAAAATATACAAGACACACAGGTCTTCCATTCCCACCGACTGCCCGGTGACTCACGCTAGCCAGACACCATTACAGCCCTCACCAGTGACGGCACGCATCCTGGATACAGACGCCGACACTACAATCGTATCGTCAGCCTTTCCACGTCCGGTTTCGCCAGAACTCAGTGTCAGTGACGCTTACAACAATTTATTTAATTCTGACTCTTTAAAAACTTTGATTCATTCACCAACACCACCATCTGTGTCACCCTCTCTAAGTCACCACGAATTAGATGAAATTACCAGGCGAAATTTAGACATTCGTGCAGCCAGCACTCTCATCACGAACCTGGCGCCGAACCACCGTTTCAACATCAACTGCCTGCACTGCTTCCTGACCATCCGAAGCCAGAACTCCAGGGCGCCGGATCCTACATGGGACAGGATGATGACACTAATGGGCAACATGTGCGCCCACATAGACTGGAGTCTCACACACCTCCAGCTCTAGCCTGTCCCACTCGCTACGCTCTCCCGTGCTATTACTCACCTATTCAGACAGATGTGTGCATGTATAGCTACACCTCCAGGAGCACAAATGCTCACCTGGAACATCGGAGAACATTTCGAATTCTATACTTTTATATTTTATTTTGATGTATGTTTTTTACATTTTTACTCACACCTTCATTTAACGTTCTTTACATTTGCAATAAAACTTTCTCTATCTCTAACCATTTCATCCCACATCATTCTTCCCCACCGCCCACCCGTCATTTGTATACATACATACATTTCTTTACCGTGTCTGGTGACCACACTGCCAAGACACCATTAGACTACCCCTACTGATGAACCCACAGGCGAACCATATTTCACCTGTATTATTCCCACATACGCCTCTGAGGAGTTCCACTTTTAGGAACGAAACGCCATAAGTCTGAATCAATAAAAAGGTAATGACTACACCGGTCAAAACCTCACAGTAAATGGGCCATACCCACCGCCAGTACAAGATCTTCCTAAACCGCCACAACAATTCAGTGGAAACCTGTCTTGATAAGAGAACCAACAAGGTCTCAACTCTAACCTGGCTAACCACACAAAACCGGCAAACAAATCACGAACAACCGCCAAATAAACTTACAAAAAAGAAGTACAAAATTTAATTTCTTTTTTCGACATTTTTGAAAAAAAATTCTCAAACCGGTAAGAAAAAATTCCGCAACCGGCAACTTCTTCACAAACCGGTAAAAAACATCTCAACCGGTAAAACAATTCCCACGACCGGCAAGAAAAATTCCGCAACCGGCGACATCATCACAACCGGTTTACAAATATCCCAATACCGGTAAAATTTACAACAACCGGCAACAAACCATGGAAATAAAAATAGAAAATATTCCGTAACCGTCAACATCACCACAACCGGTAAAAAACACCTCAACCGGTAAAAATTTACCACAACCGGTAAAAAATCGTGAGCCGCCATTTTGTTTACAACCGCCGAATTTTTCACAACCGGTGATCTCATACAATCACCGCCAAAACAGCGCCGGCCTTCCCCTCTTTCCCTGCCCTTTTTAGGGCATTTGACAGCCAATCCCCGGGCTCAGCCCATGAGAGTATAAAAGGAGCTGAAAAACTTGCTTCTGACCATTCAGACTTCTGGATTCACAACCGTATCCAAGCGTCAGGCTTTAAAACCCACATTGGTTCACTAATCACTGACTACGTCGTTATCATCTTTTTTGTTAACATTTTAATGTCAATATTCTATCTTTTACTGTGCCAGTAGCAAAGAAACTGGTGTACATTTTCAACAGTTTTGGTGGACGAGGTTTTCGTCATCCACTAAGTTTGTTGAAAAATGAACAGCAGTTCATCCTTTAGTTTAAATTACATTTAAAATTTTGACATCAGATGGGTAATGGTTAAAGAGCCATCACATTTTTGCGCTACTAGGCAGGTGACCTGTTGCACAGGCTAGACTGTATGTATACGTTTTTATCTTACCATCAAACCACCATCCGTGGAGGCATTTGTAAGCTTTTCCCGCCTCTGTCGAATCAGTACATTTCAAATACACACATCCCTATAAGAAAGGAACAACAGAATATGTTTAATAGCTTTGCAAGAAAGGTAGGCAAATTCATCTAATCTACTATTATCAATACTATAACACTGTAAGATAATTCTATGAATTTCTTATCGATCAACTGAAATACAGGACAACTCCGATATATACATTGTGTGGCATGTGTGAGAGTGAATTGATATCAAATAAATTTTATGAGCTAGATATTAATGAATGAATCCAGTTTTAGCTATGCTCCGCCCACTTCTAGCTAAGCTCAGCCTACACTTCGCCTATACATGTATATGGGATCAATCGATTAAGTGAGAAAATTGAAATTATTTTTAACAAAATTTACGGCTTAATGGGTTAACACTCCTATCAGCCAAAAATGGTTTCTGCAGTGGTCTTGGGAAATGTCCATTTACAGACCAAGCGAAACCTATTTTTGAAAATTTACTACTGGAATGACTGGCTCAATAAGCGAGCCAGTCATTTTAGTGGTAAATTTTCGGGTCTTCTCTTGGTCTGCAAATGGACATTTTCTATGAGAAAATTTACATTTTCTTGAGCAAATTCGAGAGTTAAAGGGTTAATACAAGCGCCATAGTTAGATGACTGAGTGATGAGATGAGTGCGTTAATCGTGTAAAGCGTAGGAATAAACTGGTTTTGAAGAAATTCTTACCAGCAATTTATGAATCAAATATTTGGGAAATAAGATAAAGTGCAGTTTCCAGTCATGTTGAGGAAATGGCGGGTAGCAGGGATGGGCTGACCATGTCCAGTGTGTATGCATTTGCAGCAAAGTCTATCACTCTAACAATGGGGTTTTTTTTCAGATGATTTTTTCAGTACAGTTCTTCAATGGATTTTCTGTTCAGACTAATAACTCTTGATTAGGAGGAGTCAATTTAAACTTTTGGATGTGTCGTATTTCACATGTGAACTGTACTATACACATCATTGTGAATATCTTACTATTACTACACCACACACTATACAGCAATCCTTGGAATTCTCCCTGAAAATACAAAGCCAGGAGAGGATGTTATTGTATAAATCTGCTAAGCGTCCTACGAGGTGACCTCCTGAAAGCAGGACTCGGTACATTCAAGTCAAGAATGGACCTGAGGAAGCTAAGGATTTCGGCTGAGGATAAGACACAGTGGGCAAAAGTGAAGGACTGATCGCAGCTGTAGGATGTTTCTACTACTACAGCCGCAGAATATAGTAATCATACTGTTATTTACATGATGTTATCTATAACATCAATCAACTTTGGGTGTGATAAAAAGTCCAGAAAATCTGGGAGCCCCTAATTAAAACTTGAATACTCAGAATCAAAATTTCGCAGTAACTATAAAGGTAAGCTGTTGAATATTTTGAAACTAATTTTACTGTCTGTTTATTGACTGTAGGAGGTTACTGCCTATGACAGCAACAGTTCCCAGTCAAATTAGTCTCCAATAAATTCATCAAAACCCCTAAAATGTGTACACTTTCGTGACTTTTTGATTTTCATATCAGTTCATGTTATTTTGATTGTCACGTCAGTCTACATGTGACGTATTTGATTATGACATCAGATACGTGAGTGACAGATCAGATGCGTCTTTTACCCTGACCTACCTCTTTAGAACGTTTATCGACTAGGACATGCACGATGGCTGCTTCGTCACACTTTTCCAGTATGGCATCTTGTACATTTGTCGTGAAGGTATCGTCCTCCTCTCTGAAAATAAACCAAAAGAGAATGGAGAAATCCAGTTTTAACTCAAGATAATCCCCACCCATGCTTTTCCCCCTATTCTGTTGGGATCAATCGATCCCTGCATTCTCTGAATCTCAATTTTCAGAAAACTATACCTGTAGTTAAACTGTTGAATATTTTTTTAACTAATTTGGCTGGGGGCTGTTGCTGTCTACAGCAACAGCATCCCAGTAGAATTAGTTTCAAAATATTAAACAGAATGCTTATTAACCCTTTAACTTTCAAATCAGATAAAAACGGCTTCTGCAGTAGCTTTTAGAAATGTCCATTTTCAGACATAGAGAACTCATTTTGAAAATTTATCACTGGAATGACTGGCTCGATAACCGAGCCAGTCATTTCAATGATAAATTTTCAAAAATAGTCTTCTCTTCGTCTACAAATGAACATTTTGAATGAAAATTTTTTAATTTTCCTGAACAAATTTAAGTGTTAAAGGGTTAAATTACAAATTTATCAGAGATACAATTCATTGACATTTGTGACGGATGACCATCATTTTCCCACCATTTCTACTTACATGTGCATGTACAAAATGTACATGTACATGTATGTATAACAACTGCAATCACGAAAGCGACTGTTGATCCGAATACTGTACAGATTAGCAACCCTTTATTGACTAAATTCGCTCACGAAAACTAAATATTTCTTAATTTGATATCAATTTGCAGGCACAGAGAAGACTATTTTTGAAAACTTACCACTGGAATGGTTGGCGTGGTTACTGAGCCAGTCATTCTCGTGGTAAATTTTCAAAAATTGGTATTCTCTTGTCCAGCAAATGGACATTCCTCAAGACTACAACAAAGACCATTTTGGCCGGCTTAGTCATTAACCCCTCTTGTGTCCAACTTAACCCTTCAGTGGTCTTCAGACACGGCTATTTGAAAGGCCTAGAGAAGAGTATTTTTTCATATTTACCACTAGAATGACTGACTCGGTAAATGTGCCAGTCATTTTAGTAGTAAATTTCCAAAAAAACTTCTCTTGGGCTGCAGATAGACACTGGCTAAGTAAAAAACTAATTTTCTTTACTATTACCCCTTTAATGGTCAAGATGGAGAAAAAATTCAGTGATAAATAGTCTTCTAAAACTAAAATATCTTGAAAAATATTGACCATCAAAATGCTTAATTGATATATCAAGTAGTATTTTGAGCGCTTTGAGGCGCTGTGGACACCAGAGAGGTCAAAGGGTTAGCTTATTTCTTGAACAAAAACGGGACAAAACAAAAGCGTGTCACAATTCATCCACACTAGAACTGTGAACGCAAATTCTTTGTGATCAGAGATACAAATTAATAGCTTTCAATTAATTCTTTAACCCTTGAATTTGTTCAAGAAAGTTTAAATTTTCTCATAGAAAATGTCCATTTGCAGACCAAGAGAAGACTATTTTTGAAAATTAATCAATTGAATGACTGGCTAGGTTATCGAGCCAGTCATACTAGTGGTAAATCTTCAAAAATAGTCTTCTCTTGGTCTGCAAATGGACATTTCCTGAGACCACTGCAGAAGCCATTTTGGCTGATATGAGTGTTAAAGGGTTAACACATATACCTAGACATGAGAGGCATTAAGCTTAAGCCTGGCCACTTACACGTCAGCATCAAACATGTTGCGAATTTTGAGACATTGTGTTGGACTGTAGGGTGGAGAATTAGCTCCGATCTCATGCTCACCAAAGGCTGAAAATATAGATTAAAAAAATGCTAGAAAACATATAAACATCAGCCGATCACACACACAACCACACATATACACGCAGGCACTGACGATCTATGCTTAATCGAGTCTCACGATAATTTATCTAAAATGTACAAATGTATGAGACAGTACACTAACAAGCGTTCACTATAGAAATAATGTTGATGTAAGTTGGTGTTGTCTAAGACAGCAACAGTTTCCATCAATATTACTAATTATTAATGTTCATGTTTCACTTTTACTGGAGACAAGGGTTAATGAAATAGCATGAATGGAAGAGATACGTTTCACTAAAACACAATCTTAACCCTTTCACCAATAAGGGTTAATCCCTGAAAAAATTCCTGAAAAGTAGATTTTTTAGCAAATAAAACGTATTCTGTTGAGTACAGTATATTGAAATTAATTAGACTGGAAGCCATTGGCAACAACACGCTCCAGTCAAAATAGTTTCAAAATTTTCAACAACTTACGCATTTAACTGTATACCAAAATTATAACTGGGATTGTGGGAAATCAGGGCGTAATGGTTTAACCAACTTCCTGTTACAGGGTAAACACCTATGGTTAGATGTAAGAAATTCAATTAAATCTATATAATGCGTTATACAAACTTCACTGTATGATCCAGAAAATGTTTTTCATATTTTTTTAATTTCTGGGGAGATAACTCTGACATGTTTGAAAATATCTCTAAACAGACATGTAAGATGCATACGTGGGCTTTTTATCATGTTTATATCGAGACACTCTTGTGGCTGTTGGGGTGGGGGAAGGGGTGCATATGGAACCATACCTGTATAATGGTAAAACAAAGGCTAAAACCAGCTTAGCTCATGCAATACAGCCATGTAGATTTATATACATGTATATTCAGAGATGAAAGCGGGAAAGCATTAAAAAACCTGAAAAATTCTTTTACACATGACATAGTAGCAAAAATCTTCCTGGATCACACTTTTAACCATGTAGGATTAGCCTGAAATGCTTTTCTAAAAACCTGAATACAGCAAAAAACCTGAACACCTTCAGCTCTGTACATTGTACATGTACCAATAGACTTGAACAATGCTCACCTTGTCCCTGCCACACTTTGCCACCATTAGGGAAGCTCTGCAACACAAAATAAACACAAGGTTGTCAATATATAATTCAACCCTTTAATGGGCAAGTCGGCCAAAATCGACATCTGTACACATAGAAGAATGCCATTTACAGAGCAGAAGACTGTTTTGGAAAATTGATCACTGGAATGACTGGCTGGATAATCGAGCCGGGCTCGATAACCGAGTCAGTTATTCAAGTGGTAAATTAAAAAAGATAATGCCCTTGCCTACAAATGGACATTCACTGAGCAAATATTTGAGACATATTGAGAAATCATGACCACTAAAAAGGGTTAATGATCTCGATGTAAGCAAACTGTAGCTACACCTAAGCTCCCTCATTGACTGACCCCTAAGCTCCCTCATTGACCCCTAAACGCCCTCACTGACCCCTAAGCTCCCTCATTGACTGACCCCTAAGCTCCCTCATTGTCCCCTAAATGCCCTCACTGACCCCTAAGCACCCTCATTGTCCCCTAAGCTCCCTCATTGCCCCCTAACCACCCTCATTGCCTTCTAAGCACCCTCATTGACCTGAAATAAACATTCAGACATTCACTTTCTGTAACAGTGGGCTGAAGCATTTGACTATGCGTCGACGCTTTGATAGAGCCTATGAGTGAAGACCTCCAAGTATTGAGTGTAGTGTTTCAAAATTAGACAGGAGCTGCAATGGCACCCGTTGATAACTAGATCTACATGTATTAAATATGACGAATGCTTAGCTACATGTAATATAATATACATTGGGCTACTCTACTTATTTTTCACTTTTGATAAATTTCTTCTTAAAAGATTTGGTTCAGCTTTAATTGCATTCATTTATCGAAAGACCACTGCAAAAGCTTTTTTTGTCTATTTTTCTCTGGACAGATTGACCTCTTACCTGTAGCCATCGCCAGACGAGAAACTCTTCCCCCTGAATACACTGATTCTCCACACGAATGCGCGATTCATGTGATGCTATAAATAACACAGCTCTCTCCCAAATTGGCAAGAGAATTTTTCTGCAAAAAAACAAGATGTACATTCAAGTCGTTATACAGAATGGAGGAATTCAGTTTTAGGTACAGTATGCCCCACACATCTAGAGCTGGACGATATTGGATTTTTGTAGACGGTAACGGTATCTGGGAAAATACCGCGGTATCACGGTATATCGTCTAGGTGATTGGGCCTTAGGATAAGATGGGTTTTTTTTTTTCAAATTGGTAGTAATTGCCACGAAAAGTTAACCCTTATGAAAATCATGGCCCGCAGCAAACGGAACATCTGACATTACAGATCACTCTAGCGTGGATTAAGGTGATCGAAAAGTCACGTGATATATACACCAAGCATTAACTTCGTATTTTATGCCGAACGGAACATCTGACGTTACTGATCGCTCCAGCGTGGATTAAGGTGATCGAAAAGTCACATGTGATATATACACCAAGCATTAACTTCGTATTTTATGCCGAACGGAACATCTGACATTACTGATCGCTCTAGCATGGATTAAGGTGATCGAAAAGTCACATGTGATATATACAGCAAGCATTAATTTCGTATTTTATGCCGTTCTCGATGTTTTATTCAACCATTTAACAAATTTCTGTCATAAAAAGAACATCCGCCATTTGCAAAATGGAATTCCCAGAGCTCAAATCTGATTGGTTAATATGGAAATAGGTCTAAAGACATGTTTGACTAGGCAAAAAAAATTAACTAACGGCGACTTCTCCAGTTGAATGCACTACTTTCGACTGGCAAATAATCAGGTCAATTATATAGTTGGCCAGTTGAACACGCACGAGATCTGCATTTCCAGTAAATCTGGCTGTCTGATCGGTTACGATTCACTTTGACAATATATGTACTATACATCACAGTGAACCGTCGCTGAAGTAGTGAAGATAACACATTTCATCCTATAGGCGTGCTACACAGTATAAAACATATAATTCTAAAATGGACACTGTTTATGCTATTAGAATGTATGATTGAAGATAATATGAGAATAGTACACTGATACGACACACAGGCAGATACAGGGTAGTTTATTCAAACCAGGGTTGCACGATTTTTCGATTATTCACGATTATATAATTCAAAATGATTGTGGACGATTATAAAATGAAATAATCGTGTAATCGCCATGATGAAATTTTTGTCAAGACACTTTTACGCTTGTGAAACTCTGCTCACATTACCAATCATGGAAACAAACATCCGGCTATCAGCCGAATGTGTGAATGATTAAATAAACTAAATAAATAACTGATTTGTTTGTATTGACTCACGATTAGTTTTAGATGAATAAAGATTGTTCACTTGGTCGCTATTTGTCATTGTTGTTGTAATCACACACGCTTATCCCGCGTTCCCCATTCTCTGAATAGTTATGCGCTAACGGTTTTCCCAAAAAAAATTCTAAAACTGATAACACGGAAATCCAACGCATTTTCTCCCATAAAAATTCTCACTGCCTACGCCTATGTTTAATGTATACCTCAGAACATCACCGGGGAAGTGAAATTATTTGATTTGAGCGCCTAAATATTGCGTATCCTTTAATAAAGGTCGCGAAAAAATACAAATCACGTGATTCGCCTCCAATTAAAGTGTTTATTTTAGAGCGAGTACTCGGATATAAATAATCTGGAACCGGGGACTCGGGGAATTTCTATATACATGTATTATCATTGCGCGATAGGAACTGAGTATTATACTGATCTGAATAATGGATACCCATTTGATAAACTCCCGTTAGCATATAATATCTCGCGAGAACACGCCGCCTCCCATCGCAAAAGAGCCGCTGGCTTGCCAACTTAAGAAGCCGGCTATATTGTCGTTCGTAATAATTCAATTTGGATCATTTAATGTTGATCATCGTTACAAAATTGATAAGCATTTTAGTATTAATCTAATAGGTGGTCGAGATTTACAAATCTGAGGCCTGTATTGACTTCTAGAGGGGCCGGAAATGTATCAGGGCATAGTTCGGTCAGAAGTACATGTAGACAAACCCTGTGACACGATTGTTATTATTTCCCATACAATCTGCTGAGTTAGGGAGTGGGCTTCTAATACAGAGTTTTGCCGGTTTGAAACTAAGAAATCATTGGAGCTCATATGTCAAAGTTAGGGGGTGGGCTTCTATTAGAACATAGGCTACAATTAAGCGAAATACGGTACCTTCCGGTTTCCGTCTAGAAAAATCTTGATACATTGTACATTCCTTTGTTTGCAATCAGCAACTGGCGTATTCTGTCCACTTATATATACCCAAGTGCACCCATAATCTTACAATCTGCAGTAGCATAATAACGTCCTCTAAGCAGCATTGACGTAGTTAATATAGTTCATGATTAATCGTATGATCGTGATTATTTTTTTAAATGCTCGCGATTATGAAAAGTGAATAATCATGCAACCAAAATTCAAACTGATGAATTGACATGACAATTATAGACATACGACAGACTAGTTAAATTTGTTTATTTGGTGAATCGATTTTATGAAAAATACAAGTGACAGTATTGACGGTATCGACGATAATTATAAATGAGACGATAATGATAACGGTAATATCGCAGACATTATAGGGAAACCGCCCAGCTCTAACTAAGCTCCACCCATGCTTTTCCATATTGGGATCAATCGAATGTTTATTAAATAGTAGACATATAATTCGACGGATTATTAACTGTTTATGACAGACTACCAGTGCCGTAACCTAACATTTAGAGATGAATGCCTTCAGGGCATGATAAATATTAAAACAGAGTGCCCTCATTGAACTTAGGTTGCACGCATTCTGTCATATACATGTAATAACTGTCATATAGTAAATCGGTCCACATACTTGTCCATTTATAAACTATTACACATGTATATGAAGATGCTATTTATCAAGATTCAGTGACAATCATTCTGAAATTGCATTTGTATTACACAATGCTAAGAGATAAAAATCAACAAACTATGGATGTATAAATAATCAAGGCACTGATATTTTTCCTAAGCACGACAAATTGGCATGCTCATGAGAGCATCTGACTATTGCGATCCAGATGATTTTCAATTGCATTTGCATTAGGGCACTCACTAAGTTACAGCACTGACTACAGGTAAATTGCATCCGTCACTCATGAGGTAATTGATTATACACAATGTACCATCAGCCTACATGTGATGTAGTTGATTGGACCCGCTGCCCCTACTATTGGGGGTCCCAAGTTCCATTTTGGAGTATATACCCTCAGAAGGACCCTTATGAGAATCCCTGCATGTATGTTACCTTTTCGCTGGTGGGATGATCATGTCTCTAATGTGTTGTATTGGCAGATAGGGCTCAGCATTATTCTCTTCACAATGCTCTGCATGCTGCTTCAAAATATCTGAAAACAAAATAACACACATGTGATCACCTATCTTCACTCTTTAACACTCAAATTTATTCAAGAAAATTTAAGTTTCTCTTAAAAATGTTCTCAAAATCATCGCAGAAGCCGTTTTTGGCAGATATGAATCTCTTTACCAGGTTTACTGGTCACATCGGCCAAAACCAGCAGCTCAAGTGGTCTTACAGAATGGATATTTGCAGGGTAAGAGAAGACCATTTTTGAAAACTGACATCTGGAAGAAGTTATTCGTGATAAATTAAAAAAATCGCGTTCTCTTGCCCTGCAAATGGACATTCAAAAGTTAATATTTAGATTTTCTCTACTAAATGAAAAGATGTAGTTGTCAGCAGGGCAATGTATGCCATTTCATCCATTTTCAGGTTGCCCGCTGCATATTAAGGTTGCCCGTATATGTTAAGCTAAATGACAAAAAAAATTAGAATCACAATTGGTTTGTCAAGTAAATTTTGAAGAATGGCCACAATTATTGAGAAATGGCAGTAAGGATACTGGTTACTCTTTCCAATAATTAAATAAATAAATGCCTTAAAACGAGGAGTTACTCAGTAGGTACATGCATCAAAAACATGTATAATACTATTACATGTACATATAGTCTCTGAATATTTATCATGGCTGCCCTGTGTACCATTAACAGCCAAAGTTTAGTTGCCCTTATGAAAATCAGGTTTTCCCAGACTACAGAGCAAATGGACATATTGATCCCTGCCTTTAACCACTAGTAAACACTAGCTCTGGTATTTTCTACTACAAATGTAACACCTCCTAGCAGGCTAGTGTTAATTTTAACCCCTGAAGTGATGTCATATGTACATGTAGTAAGTGTTGCCCACAACATCTGATTTGGGGGTCCCAGTGTAAAATCTGGGGGTCCCATGGAGTCCTCATCTACAACAAATCATAGTCTTAAATAACGCAGTAAGTTCGTTTTTATTGAACACACAATACATTAGGTATATTTTAAAGTAAAAACATGCACAAATAAATATACACAGACGATAATATAATCGATAATTAAGCACACGCAAAGTTACCAGTTTCCGTTACACATTTTCACTGCATCCCTCGTGCGTCCTCGGGGACGCAGAGGGTTAATTTTTATGCATCCCTCTGCCATTTTTATGCATATATACGCGCAAAAGGATGCATACGAGCAACTCTGCACGTAGTTGGTTAACACTTTCACGGATGAATTCACCATATCTCATTTTCACGGCAACCATACAGGAAAATTAAACTGTTGAATAGTTTGAGATTAATTCCACTGAAGGCCCTTCCAGTAAAATTAAATTTCAAAATATTCAATAGAATAAGCTTTATAGAATAGAGAATACTTTTCCAGGATTTGTGAGTGAAATTAATAACGAAAGCACATTGCATGCTTGATTCATTGACTGATTATGAGTTTCCTGTTGTACGATCGGACATGTAATTACCTAAGATTTTCTCTACAATATTGTAGACTTCTTTCTGTTGTTCCTCCAGTTTCCGCAAATGAAAGCGTATGTAAATCAATACACCACCGATCAATGCCACAGCTGAAAATAATGAGGTTTCAAACAGTTTTAAGCAAAATATTTACTGATGTGTTATAACTTTATACTACCAGTACAACCAGACAATACTGAAAACAATATTTAAAACCTTCAACCAGCATTCTTGACTAGAGACAAAAAATGCATCTACATTTATATGTACATGTACAATAAAAGAAATATTCTGTTGCTCCCTACATTGTACATGTACATGTAGGTTTCTGTCAAATTTGTTTCCGAGTTAAGAGTTGCACCATGGGCGATCCTAGGGGACATTTGCCCACTTGAGAATGCAAACGTCAAATTACATTTAGCTGCTCCATATTTAATTACAAGAGGACCAAGGTGCCTGTATCGCTCACCTGGACCATAGGCATCTTGACTAGAATGGTCATTAACAATAAGTAGAACTCTAATGAGTTGGGCAGACTTGTAACAAGAAAACAACAGAGGCCATGTTTTTTTTATGTATCAACTTCTCTTGAACAAAATTTAATGGTCCTTAGTCAACAATATCATATCTCCCAAATTTCGGCCTAATCCATTCTGTGGCTCTGGAGACGAAGTTGCTTTCATGAAAACCAGGCAATCCAAGATGGCCACCCAAACATTTGGCAAATCAAGTTCCCTTGAACAAACTTCGTTCAGCCCATGCCCTAAATGATATTTTATGAGTTTTGAATCAATCGCTCAAAGTTTTGGCACAGATTTTTAGACATTTCTAAAAATCGACCAAAATCCAAGATGGCTGTTGGCCAAATTGGCCGATCGACTTCGTCTGAACAAAATTAAATCTCCCGGCCCTAAGGATGTTTCCTGCCAAATATAATTGATATATTGGAGCTTTTTGCGGGAAAATTATCCAAGAGGGCCAGCAACCCGTTCATCCGAAATTTGAAAATTGCAAATTTGAGCTCAGAATACCAAAAAACATATAGAACCAATTTCGGCCTCAAAATCCATCAAATAAAAAAATTCAACATGGCCGCCAAACACGCTACATTTTGATTGGACCACGGCGGCCATGTTTTTTGACGGATCAACTTCCCGTGAACAAACTTTAATGGCCCTTAGTCCCTAACCTTATTTTCCAAATTTCGGCCCGATCCCTTTATCAGTTCTGGAGGTCGTTTTTTTGGAAAACTAGGTCATCTAAAATGGCCGCCGAACGATTTGGTCAATCAACTCCTCTTGAACAAACTTGGCTTACCTCATTCGCTAGATGAAGTTTCATGAGTTTTGAATCGATTCCCCAAGCGGTTTCGGAGAACATTTTTAAAGACGTTTCCTAAAATTAGCCGAAATCCAAGATGGCCGCTAGTTGAATAAACTTGGCTCCCTATGCCCTAAGGATGCTTCCTGCCAAATATAACTGAAATCAGCCTAGTGGTTCTTGAGAAGGTGTTTAAATGAAAAGTTGATGGACGGAGGACGGACGGTCGCCACAGCATAAGTTCACTTGGCCTTTCAGGCCAGAGGCCAGTTGAGCTAATAATGGAAACGGGGCCCTCAGGAGCTCAAACTGTCCACTTGAATACAAGGCGATACTGGTGAAAGGCGAGACTGCTCAATTGTCAATACAAAAAAAATGTACATAAATATTTTATTATCTTTTCAACGGGCAAAACTATAAAATATTTATTCATCGGATATCCATTTGCAGGCCAAGACAATTTTTGAAAATTTACCACTGGAATGACTGGCGCAGTTATAGAATCCATCCATTGCTAAATTTCCAAAAATAGTCTTCTCTTGGTCTGCAAATGGACATTTCTCAAGACCACTGTAGAGGCTGGCTTGAGCCGTAAAGGGTTAGACAAGGTTTGGTGATGGGGGCATGACATACATGTAATATGAGCAGTTATGATCAAACATTGACAAGACATGTGAAAGATGAGAAAAACACAATGCGGCAAAATGGTGTGTCAATCTTACAAGCTACGATGACGCTTCCCCAGAACATGAGCTGTGTGAAAACTTTCTGCATGGCTTGCTGGACCCGACACATCAGCTGACGAGACGCCTCTGTGCACACAACAGTCATAGCAACATCTTTGTGTTGTGCAGTCTCCCCATTTCCAGTTAAAGCTCTGTAAAAGTAGAGTAAATATGAACAGAGGTCCTGATCAATAAGATCCATGACACATGTATGTATTCGTTCCGAACATTGTTGATTTTTGCTCATGGGCCCCTTTAAATGAAAATAGCAACAATACTGACACCAGTACAGTACAACTTAACATGTTTGTAAACAGTAGAATTTTGAAGTCAATGTATGAAATGTTCTGTTGAATATTTTGTAGTTAATTTGAAAGGTAAGGCAGCAATGGCTTCCAATTAAATTAACTACATGTACAAAATATTCAACAGTAGGGTTGATGGTTTTTCGATATTATCGTGAAAATCGTCATATATCGAAATCGAAATAATTTCAAGAAATCGTGAATAACGTCAATATCATCACGACGGTATTTCACTTTTAATTTTGGCTAAATAATCTAGAGATGCCATATTCTTACATGTACCTGCATTCGGCCCAGTAGTAGTCTTTGATTAATAATCCATTAATGTTAGACTAGTGGTATTTAAAACGTATTAAACGGCAAAACAATTCCTGTTTAATTAATCCATGCTTTGTTTGTGCTAATAAAGATGATATAAATCACAATATAATCCTTTGTTGTTCACTTAGCACAATTACGTAAATGTACGATGCCCTTTTTATTTGTTGATCCAAGCCCGCCTCGTTATGAGTATTTGTCAGTGGAAAATACCTTTTGCACTTTCCACATTCCATTCTGATGATGTCATTACTACAGGTCAGGCTACTGATCGGATAAGTACATGTATTGATCGACTCAGATAAATAGTTCTGATAGTGAGCAACTTCAAAAACAAACTTGTTTATGGCGATAGGAAACCACACATACTTAATCTAGATCAATACAACAGCTTGGGTCGGTGAGTGTAGATGGAGTTAATCTCTTGCCGTATCGTTAATGCCTATAGTGCTAACCATTTTCATCACAAATGCGTAACAGAAATCGATTTCTAAAGTACATGTAACTATAAACACGATATATTTCGCATTTTAAAACATTTTTAATTCCAAATTCATGCCACTTAAAACATACACGTACATGTGTATCATTAGAATCCAAAATGAGGAAAAGCTTTGATTTAGATTATTTACAATGTAAGTATTTTAAAAAAAGCCAAACATGGCTTCCGCAGTGGTCTTGAGAAATGTCCATTTGCAGACCATGAGAAGACTATTTTTGAAAATTTAAGACTGGAATGACTGGCTCGATAACTGGCTCCATAACCGAGCCATTCCAGTGGTAAATAAAAAAAAATAGTCTTCTCTTGGTCTGCAAATGGACATTGTCTATGAAGAATTTGAAATTTTCTTGAACAAATTTGAGGGTTAAAGGGTTGACTGACTGACACTGGTCACATTCAGTGAAATTACATGCTATTTAAAAATTAAATTTAGCAATCTGACATCAATGGGTTTTAAAATACAGTACATTTAATTTAAAACTCTTTCTAATGTTTCAGTTACATGTACAGGTAAATAGTTAGTTTGAGATCAGGTTCACAATTAAATTATTAAAAAAAATTTCAGAAAATGTATTTAGTCAAACCTTAGATTCCAGTGTTCATTGTGTATAATGAGATCAAGCACCACAAGTACCACCTTTGACACCTGCAAGAAAACAGAACATGAGACTCAAGGGGCCTGTAATCGATCACCTGGAATTATTGACGACTGACACAAACGAACAAAACGAGATGACCACTGGACAAAATTACCAATCTAATTTCTATGATGAACATTCATCCCAGTTTGATTAAAAGACCACGGGGACAGGCCACCAGATTAACCCTTTACTGGTCAAGTTTGATTGATACAATTTAAATATTTTCTGATTCAATGTCCATTTACAGGCGAAGAGAACACATTTTTTGGGGTTATCAAACCAATCATTAGTGGTTAATTTTCAAAAATAGTATTTCTTGGCCTGTAAATGGACATTCCATAAGACATTAGCAGAGGCCGGTTTTGGCCGGTATGGCCATTAATGGGTTAACACGCTAAATATTGATTGATCCACAGCAGACATGTTTTTTACGCATCAACCTTCCGTGGACAAATATTAAATGGCCCTTAGTCGAAAAGTCTGTCATGTGTACGGTACATGCGAATTGTACAGTATGTCATTGATGGATTTACAATTTAATAAAGTCTGTTGAATGGTTTAAAACTAACTTGACTGGCTCTTGCTGCCAGAGACAAAAATAGCTTGCAGTCAAATTAGTTTGAAAATAGTCAACACCTTCCAACAGGTACATTTACATGTAACTACATTGAAATTAGGATTATGGTAATTCAGTGCTCAAAGTGCATACAATGTACATGTATATCTGGATCCAAACACAGGTACATGGACGTGTACAGTGTCCTGAGCTTAGCTAGAAATGAGCAGGACATAGCTCCACGTAGAAATGGATTCCATAAATTCTTACTACATGTAGCCACTACATACATGTAAGTACATTTAGGCATTTTCAACTTACCTTGAAACCAGACATTTGAAGAGACGTACATGTACTTTTGTATCTACATTTTGGAGGAGATACACATATTTACAAGTCCAATGTACATGCAAAGATTTCCCAGAAAAAGATAAAATATGCACATCTGAACCAGCCCTTAAAATTCAGACAATTTTGCAGACACAAAAATGCTGTGGCAAAACTGGTTCACCATGGCATTACTACAGCATTTTTTTTCCAAATTTCATCAATTATACTCCTTGTTCTAATTTTGGTGAATTGTAGCAGCTTGCTTTAATATGACATCATGATTGATACCTTGTATCTATGACAAAATTACATTTAAGTAGCTAGGCTTGCAATTTTCTTTCACGACAAATATTTGCTCTGGCAAATTGTTTGCCACGGCTTTTCAGGCGTTAAAATGTTTGAAAATTTGATGTCATCTATGGCAATGATCTCACATTTAATGAGGTTATCCAAACTAAACTGAGGTCATCCTTTCATAATAAGCAATGCACATTTCCAGAATTTGAATTCATCCATGGGTGAGGTCATCCATAGCAATTTGAGATCTTAAAAACGAGTGGAAGAGTGAACATTTTGACCCCTGCAGCTTTGCTGATTGCTGTGACGAATTTCGAGGGCTAGTAAACTGATGTGTAGCAATGTCTTCCAATCCAATTACATGTATGTTCAAAATGTATTCAACATTATATATGTACATGTGTAGCTTTATTTTATATTGGACTATACATGTATTAAGTTACTTCTGTTCTGTACTGTATTTATTCTACTTAACCCGTTACTGGTCAATTCAGCCAAAACCGCTCTTTGGAGTGGTCTTGAGGAATGTCCATTTGCAGGCCCTGAGAAGCCTATTTTTGAAATTTTACCATTAAAGGGTTTAAGCAATAAATGTAACTTTCATTTATTTTATTCTATACTGACACATGTGTATATACATTTACATACCTCAAATGGTTTCTGTGGCAAGGCAACCTTGATGAACTGTTTCAATTCCTCAACGCTCATATTTGGGCTGCTGGAAAGCCCACAATCAAAGTCTCCTGTTAGTGAAATGATTACACAATAAATGGGTTATTACATTTGAGGTATATTTTTAGCTTGAAATAATGTGAAAAGCGTTCTCATAAGCTATGTCAGTAGGCTCTCGTAAGCCATATCAGTAGGCTCTCGTAAGCTATGTCAGTCGGCTTTCATCTGAAGATCAGCAAAATGTCAGGTGACAGATCATTCCCCACGTTAGTAACGCCAGGTAGACTTATCCATGTACAGGTAGAGATAGCGGATTCTAAAATTATTCAGTGAAATCCCATGTTTCAGATATTTTTTATTTTTCTATTTATTTTTATTTAAGTCTCGCATAAGATATATAATGCTGGGAAATGTAGAGAGATTACATACAGAAATGCTACAATACATGTACATACATGACATGTATTACAAGGGAGCTCATACATAAATCACAAGCACACAATGGAGGGACCCAATCTGTTACTCAAGTACACAATAGAGGAATCCAGTTTCTCAGCCAATCATAGATGAATGGCATCATAATCGATTACCGCATGAATGACGTGATGTAGTACATCATAAACGCATAATAGTCTGTCAAGTTAAATACGATTTGTACATCTTTACTATGTAGAGTAATAAACATGTTGACTAATGATTCTGTTGAATATTTTAAAACCAATTTGACTAGGAGCTGCCATAGACGAGATACAGGGTATTATAACTAAAACTGGATTCCTCCATTCTGAAAGCATTAAAATGGATAGATCTATACATCTACACTATAACATACATGTACACATGTATCACAATGTATGATACTCACCAAGCCGTGTAGACAAAAGATCATACAGCGGACTGATGGCTGCGAAAGCATGCTTCACCAAGGTCTGATCATAACCCTAAAACAAAAACACATGTATTTATAATACATGTATAGACATATAAGCAATCAGTTCTGTCCACAGCATCAAATGATAACGAGGGACCGATCTACCCACTCACCAATTAGCCAAATGCTAGAAAACTGAAATCTGGCTAATGAATTTAGCAGAATTGTATAAATCATTGGCTAATGATTAAAATGAACTAACCTTTCTCGATCAATATTGGTTGACTCATTCCCGAGTTACAATTCCATTGCAAAAATTCCTGTTCACGTTGTTGACTATTTTGAAACTAATATGACTGAAAGCTGTTGCTGCCTTAGGCAGCAACAGCTTTCAGTCATATTAGTTACAAAACATTCAATACATTTCTGATATATTAAGACCCTATTGAATCAGGACTGTAAAACTGATAGCATTAACTGATGATGACTGACTGCAAACATGTTCAAAAATGACAATGAAGCAATGATGAGGCTAAAATATTTACTATTTGGCTAACAAAAATGGAATTTGGCTAATCTATTGGCTACCACATTGAAAAAGCCAGATCTGTCCCTAATGATCACAGTCAGCGGTTTGCTGTCCTGGCTGTTATTATCATTCAAGATTTATGAAAGTAATTCTATACAACCTTGACATGAAAGCTAAGAGCTCTAATACATGTTGATCTACCATGAATACCAATCAAAGCTACATGTATCCGCAATGGCGAAAAACCTGCTCACCTACATGACTTAGACATGATTGTGATTAAATGAATCAATGGGGGAATAGTTTTAGCTACCCACAATGTATGTCCCACCTATCTCTAGGTAAGCTCCACCCATGCTTTGCCTGTGTCAGGATCGATCAATCCCTGCACTTCCTGAATCTCAATTTCCAGAAAACTACACATATACAGGTATGCTTATGAATATTTTAAAACAAATTTGACTGGATACTGTTGCTACTAAATAGTCAAATTAGTTTCAAACTATTCAACAGAATGTTTATTAAATAGTAGACATACAATTCTTACAACTGGACAGACTATTAAGTATATATGACGCACTAAATCATGTCATTCATGACGTAATTGATTATGACATCATCCTACATGTGATGTAGTTGATTATGACATCATATGATTGTCTGAAAGACTGGATTCCTCAAGTGATGCAACTGATTATAATGTAAGGTAAGTTGAATGACAAATCCCTCTATATATTGATATATGAGTTTGACCAACCTCTTTACAGTATGAGCTTGTTGAGCCGCTGTGTGGGCATATCAACCAGTTGTTTTCTGAAAACAAAGCGATAACATTAATGTTTACTCCTCATCCTAAACTTGGTTAGGAAAATATCGACTTTCTCATAGAAAATGACGATTTGCAGATCAGAAGACAATTTTTTTAATTAACAACTGGAGTAACTATCGGGCACCGATGAAGTCATTCCAGTGCAAAAATTATTAAAAAAAGATCTCTTTTTTCTTCAATTGGACATTTGCTGATGGTATTTTGCATGTGCTTGACCAGCAAAGGGTTAGTAATTAGAGCTGAAATCACAAACATAGTTATTTTGCAAAACTACATGTGCAATGTATACTCCTGTCTCATATCGCAGGTTCCATATTCTTGCGGCAATATAATTCCTTGCTATATATAAAACCCAACACCCCCTACCTGCTGTTTCCCATGGCGACACTAAACAGGAACTCAAGGATGATCACAAAAAACTTTTTCCGCTTATCAGTGAGTAAAATAGAAAGCTACAATGTACAAAAAAAACCTCAACACTTAACATTATAATATACGTGCATGGACCCTACTCCCTAAACTTATCAATAGCTTGTCTGCTAATTTGTTTACATCAGCGACATCATCAAGTTCCGTGACTCCACCTCGCTGTTGGACGATTACAGGTTAATTAAAAGTGTATGGAAAAAATAACGGTCGCCATTTATAAGCTCAGAAAGTCGCTACATCATAACACGTTATCATGTAATTATTTTAGGGATTTACCAATCACGCGTGTAACCACAAACTATGGCATGACATACTGCATACAGTATCATAGAATCAAGATTCTGACTGATTTTCAAATAATTAAGTGTTTGGTTGAAGGTTTGTTAACCTGGAAAGCATCCTTGGATATAAAACCTTTCATCCGCCCAAAACTGGATTTTATTTTGTGATCAATTCGGTAAATAAGTCTGACATTCAAATCCCAATAACATTTCAATCAGGGAAGATTAATTTATTTTATTGTGATATCAATTGTCAAGTACCGCGAGAATATGGAACACCATCATACAATATGGGAAAGATGTTGCATGTACAGGAATCCATCTGTGAAAGGCTTTAAACATAAACATGTATGTTAAGGGGAGAACTTAATGGCCTGTCACTTACCTACATGCAAGAAATGTTTCAATCATGAAATATATTTTTAATGCTTTATGAATCATTCATTCATATAACATGAAAAGTATATTTCAGGAAACGTACATAAATTACTGACATAAATTCTACTCTATGGCTTAAACCAGAATATTTTCTTTGAAAAAATATGCTCAAGATGTCTGCCAATCCAAGATGATCGCCGGAAAAATTAACCCATAAAATGTTTGAATGCAATATCAGAAGCCTAATTAATACCTTACAGGCCTCGATACGTTAGGATTTATCGGAACATGTTTTTTGGTTCCGTAATATGTGCTGCTGGGACCCTTACAGAAACTGAATTTCAGTTCAGTGAATCAACCATGCTTATAAATTACAATGGGTAACAAATTTTGGGTTCCATGATTCCACATGGGAGCAACACTCCACCGTAACCTTTCCGTGAAATATCAAGGCCTGCCATAGCCCTTAGGGGCCTTCCAGGCAAGCTTGGTTAAAATCAGTTGATTATTAAAGAAGCTAGGTTTTGAACATGATGAATGATTTTAGGGCATTCAAAGATCCAAGATGGCATGGCCACAGCAAAATTTGACTAATCAAAATGCTGTTGCTGACCACAAAATAAATTTCATTAAAATCGGCCAAATGGCTTAGGAGGATAATATACATTTCCTAAATTCTAGTATGGGCAAGATGGCTGCCAGACAAATTGTCCAACCACAGGGTGTGAAATTAACCTAAATGAGAGACAGTAACCAGTAGGACTAGTGATCCCTAGATTTTACTAGATGTACTGATTATTTACTAGCCATGACAGCTACTTGGCAAATATTGAATAACACACGATGTCATATAACCAACATTATGTAGCATAAGGGCTAAAAGTCACCATATATAGAAAATTGTACAAAAAACTATAACAAATCTACCCCACCTATATAAACATTCTGGAACAAGAAAATGGAATCATATGACATATAAATTATTTTGCTTGGTCTCGATGTGTTGCCTAGCACTTTGGGACGAGTGGACTTAGTGAATTGGTACTCGACTAGGGTATGTAGTCAATCCGTACCCTAGCAAATCTGTACCCGTTATTCTGTACCATATTTCTGGTCATTCCGTACTTTGATATTGGTTAATCCGTACCTTAATTTTGGAGAATACGTACCTAACCTATCGGATATTCCGTACCCGTCAGATCCAATAGGTTAGAGGCGAATCCATTACCTATATATTAGGAGATAATATTTAGTATTTATGGAGATAATTTTTACACGAAGTTGGCAAAATCAGAAACTTGTATAAATGACGACTTTATGGTACAGATTAGGGCTGCACGGTTTGGCTTACTGCCATATCAGTTTCGATATGGCTTTTCACATCAGTTTTATGGACATGAAACAAAAAATTTAAATGATAAAAAATAGCACGAAAACAGAATGTATTTTCACGCCCTGACACATTCGTAACGTTTTACGCCTTTAAAGCTTAATATAGCTTATAATATCCATCATCGCGGGAGTGAAATTATTAATTAGACCAGCGTTTATTTTGTCAAAATTAATCATAAATCAGTAAAACGGGTTGCGAAAGATGTAAATCACGTGATTGTAATTAATTATGATGTAATTATCTCCCTTTCTTCTTTCATTTCCAATTCGGCCCGAGGACGAAATCATGCCTTGAAGAAAATATTAACTGTAATATTGCGAATGCGAATTTCATAAGTTAATATGATATTGTGTATAGAAGAATAGATAACGGTGTAAAACGGTTTGAGTAATAATTTTATTTAAAATTATAGCCTAATCAGCAAACTGTATTCCGCATTATATTTATTGGCGAGATTTTTATGCATTCAGACGATTTAGGTTTGGGACGACTTTGCATTATGTTAATTAGCCGCTGATGTAAATAAAATGGATGCCATTTAATTAATTCGATGCTTGATTTCTCTCAGCGTACAGCGAGTTACACAATATGCACACTTGGGGACACGTTCAATTATTAGTTGCCCCGAACTGTAGCTTAATGGAAAGTATGGCCATTATTATTCATTACGCTTTTCATGCGCGTTAGTATCTTTAATTTTTAACAATCCTGATATGAAAAACCGAAAATATGTTCATATTCGGTTTTTCGATATTTATTTTTTATAATCGGTTACGAAACCACCAGTGCGGGATATCGGTTTTAAATATGGTATCGGTATATCGCGCAGTATGGTATTGGTATATCGCGCAGTCCTAGTACAGATTAACCATTATGATGGTACAGGATATCAATTAGTTAAATACGGAATATCCAGATTTAGGGTAAGGGTACGTATTCTCTAATAGGCTAGGTACGGATTGACCGGCACGGTTTGGTTACGGAATGACTGGTATTGCTCAACTAGGTAGCGGTACGAAAACTCAAATCTAGTGTTGGGAATTGGTACTATTATTGTGATAAATGATTGGTTTTTACATATTAACGAATCGTCAATTAAACCTTGAATTTGTTCAAGAAAATCTAAATTTTCTCATAGAAAATGTCAATTTGCAGACCACGAGAAGACTATTTTTTTAATGTACCACTGTTATGATTGGCTCGATAACCGCGCCTGCCATTCGTGGTAAATCTTTTTAAATAGTCTTCTCTTTGTCTGTAAATGGGCATTTCTCAAGACCACTGCAGAACCCATTTTTGGCCAATATAAGAATTAAAGAGTTTATAATTGATAATAACAGTTTCTCATTTACATCCAGATTGAGTTTTTAATGCAATAATTATTGCAGCTTCATGGAAATTTAACCCTTTCAACCAAGTCAGTGCTATGAGAGATTCTAAACATCTAAACGAAGTTATTGAATATTTTGAAACTAATTTGATGGGAAGATGTTGCTGCTATAAGCAGCAACATTTTCCAGTCAAATAAGTTTCAAAATATTCAACAGGGTTATCAGTACACCGTTTTGAAATCAACATACTATTCCAGTCTTGAAAGGGTTAATGCCTTATAATATGGAGTAATATTACAGACCTATGTTATTTATAATTGTAATTTGTAATTAAGAATTGTTTTGCCAAACAGGATTCATCCTCTCCACTTGTCTTCCAGCTGTACATCGATCAAATCTATTAACAGGAACAAATTATAGTACCAAAATCTACACTTAGATATTATTTATACCTGATTTAGTATCCACGCCAGAGTATGAATGATGAATGCCAACATAAAGAAGACCCACAACAATGAAAAATAGCACGGCAATGACTACTAGCACCTTGGAAATATAATGACTGTAACCAAACTTATCATGTAATTCTGAATGAGTTTTGGCCCCTTTATACTGTTTATTCACATGTGGCTTTGGTGGTTTTGACTCGGCCCATGACACTACGTGATTGACACCTGGGCTGCTAGACAAACTAATACTGTCATTATTTGTTCGATTATTCGAGTGCGGAAAAACTGAGGGAGTACTGGTCTTTCCAGGAAGCAAAGTTTTTGTCAATATCGGTGACGCGACGCGATTCCAGTAACCTGATTGTCTTTCTGGTCCACCAGCAAGGGATATTTCTAAGCTGGCATTAAATGGAAAACTTGTGTTTATACTCTTGTTCTCTACTTGGTATAAGCCCCCATCACTATCGTCAACATCGGTATCTGATGCGTCCATGCTTGGATCACTGTCATGTGATGAATTTCTTAAAGGGCTCCTACCACTGCTGCGCTTAAACCTACTAAATAAACTCCCACTAGATTGGGGAACCTTTTCATCTTTTTTATGTTTAATATCAGTTGTTTTCGTGATAACAGTCTTTCTTGCTGTATCAGTATTGCTATCATTGTCAATTTGAGCTGAAAATTGCCCACTATTTCGAGATCTCAATGCAGGTCTATTTGGTATTTTAAAGTCACCGTCTCCGCCACTTCGATGGCGAGATGACCTTGTGGACAATCTTGACCGACGGGCACTGACTGTTGAAGATTCATCACCAATATCACTCTCATCCGAGCTGTACGCGGCAATCTGGTCAAAACGCGTAGAACCGGGTTGCGATTTTCGAGAAACATTGTTCACTCTGCCTCTAATTCTTAAATGATTCAGTTTCTTTACTAACACTCCGCGTTTTATCTCAGTTAGGGGTATTTTCACAGTAATTTTTTCACCGAAAGACTCTAGTTGTCGGATAAGTTGACTATCCGTAATTTCGGTCGCCATACTTCTTCTTGTTTTGTCTTTTGTAGTAGTTCCCGTCTATCAGGTTGTAGGTCGCTACTTCGAACATCTTTCCAGAGTAGATTCCTATTGTATTTTTAGAGGTTCCTGAGTAATGGGGCTGCGTAGGTGAGTGGACTAGAGCATTCAGCTCTGCCGCGAGATTCGAATCAAAATGCCCTTCATCACTGGTCTGAAACCTGGCTCTTACGATTTCACCATGGTAAATGTAAGGTACTTGAAATTGGACACAAGTCGGTAATTGAAGGCAAAAAATACAAGCTGTATGTATGACTGTAAAGGAGAGACCATGGAATTATGATCAGTCAATCAGGAAAAAGATATTGGTGTTGTTCTAGACTGGCGGCTAAATTTCAGATGCCATATGCAAACCAAGGTAAATAAGGCCATGGGAATCATGGCTGCCATCTGCAGAACCTATACATACCTGGAAGAAGAAAGTTTTACATTGCTTTACAAGGCACTAGTAAGATCTCAGTTTGAATATGCTGAAGCTGTATGGTGGCCCTAAAAAAGGTGTGACATAGATATCATAAAAAATGTACAAAGGCGTGCAACTTGGTGTGTGCCCTCGCTAAAGGGACTTTGCTATGCAGATGGACTGCGCAAATTAAAGCTTCCAACACTGAGATATATGCGAATGAGAGGGGACATTATTGAAATCTACAAGGTCATCTATGGTATATATGATAAACACATCACAGAAGACCTCTTCACGTTCAACATTTCAGATACCAGAGGGCATGAGTATAAATACAGAAGAACTTTGCTAAACTGGACATTAGGAAATATTCCTTTGTAAACCGTGTCACAGATGTCTGGAATGGACTACCACAGGAGGTTGTAAGTACGCCGAGTGTCAAATGTCTTGAGAGCAGACTCGACAAGTTCTGCAACAACTTGAAAATTAAATTTGATCATAATGCAACTTATGCACTCTAAGTCAAATATATTGGTCTGGAGGCTACAGAATGAGACACGGATTGAGTGTGGAATCACATCGATCCCGATGTCCAGACTGTATTTTATGTAAGTTTCTCACTAGTATAATTGCACTTTGAGAAAGGAATGGATGTGTAATCACATTGTAAATATGTAAAATAAGATTCCTGAAATTATAGGAGGTCTGGATTTTCCTCACAACCGGCAGGAAGGAGCTCTCTACAGACTAGGAGTTCTCAGAGCACATGTTTTGGAATTGGAGAAGATAGGAGAAGTTGTGATTGTTTATGAAGATTAGAATTCAGACTTTTCAGTGTGTGTGTGTGTAATTGGAGGATCCTTCAATATTAAGAACATGAAGTTCTGGCTATGATACTGGAAGATTCGTGGATGTTCAAAGACAAATTGTTGCTGTACATAGTTCATCATTGTTGCTCATCTTCATCTGTAAATAGTGAACACTCATCTAATAAGCTCACGCTATTCACCAAGCATAAGGAATTGAAAGTCGTCTACCACATCAGCCCACGCAAGACACGGCTGCTACTCTGAACCTGGTGAGTCTAGTTGTAACTCTTTCACTGGTGGCAGTGATTTCGAACTGGAATTGGATTAAACTCACCATCATGGCGGATGACAAATATAGACTTTCGTGGAATGAGGGAGAAGAGATAAATCACTGGATTCTGCGTGTTGAAACCTACGGAAGCTCCCAAGGTTGGGATGATAATAGGATTGCAGGGAAAGCTGCTTTAGGCCTGCCGGATAGTAAATTAGATTTTCTTTTGACTTTGACTGAAAAACAACGCCAGTCATGGGCAGAGCTTAAGTTGGCCCTAATTAAAGAGTATAAAACAAGTGTGCAGAGTAGTGAGCAGGAGTTTTTGTCCCGTAAGCGTCAAGCTGGAGAATCGTTTCTAGTCTTCTCGTTGGTGTTGCAAAGACTTTATAGACAAGCTTACAATGTTTCTCTGGAAGATGATTTGCCACCACCGTGTATGGAGGCCATTAGGAGGCAAGTTCTGCGTGGTATTTCGCCAAGTATATCTAGTAAATTACAATTGGACTTTGCTGATAAATCCATATCAGAGTTAGCGATGCGTGCAAAGGAAATTGAAGATGTACTCTTAAATATGGACTCCCATACTAATGTTTTGAGTGTACATACAGAACAGAGTGGTAGTGATATCAAATACGAAACATTGAAACAAGAGGTTGCTGAAATTAAGGGCATACTTAGTGAACTTTTAGTAAATGGAAATAAACATGATGAGACCATCTTTCAAGCAAATGTAAGTGCAGTCCAAGGAGCTACTGCCGCTTTTAACCAAACTCGCAATCAAAATAATGACATTCGGTATTGTCGAGAACGTAATGTTAACAGCAGAGGTATGGCAAATTTTTCTGGAGGGCGAGGGTATGGACGTGGACGTGCTTCAAGACCCTCAAATGTAAACAATGTCATATGTTATAACTGTGAAGGTCGCGGACATTTTGCATCTCAATGTGCATCTGCTCCGTTAAACAAGTAAGTGTCGCTGTTGAGGAGCAAACAGCGACACATAGTGTTATAAACATAAGCTCAAAGTCACCTAGAATTGTTAATGCTGAACATTGTTCTACACTGCATGTGTTGGGTATGGTCGGGACAGTTCTTTGCCAATGGCTTATAGACACTGGGTCTGAAATTACATGGGTCAGCTCACAAATTCCTGGAATTAATCATATCAGTTTGAGGAACAGTATGCTTAAGCCGTCAGCAGCCAATAAGACTATGCTAGACTGTCTGGGAGAATGTTCTGTTGATATCAGAATTGGTGATAATATTAAAATTCCTAATGTTAATGTTCTTGTTATTAGAGACCTCAGTTTCCCAGCCGTATTAGGCACTGATGTGTTAAAAACATTCGAGAAATATTCTGTGGATTTTCGGCAGCAAAGGATGACAATAAATGACATGGTAGTTACACTTGAAAAACGCAGTATTGGTGTAATTAAAAACTCGGTAGATGTCCATCTGATCTCAAGTAATATTGTTCCAGCAAGATCAGAAGTAATGGTCTATGGTGCTACTAGGGATTTTGGAAAGCTGGCACAAGAACTTTTGTTTTTGCCTCGGATGGCTATGTTGACATGTGGTGACCTGACAATTGGATCTGCTGTGATTAAGCAGGATGTACATAATAGGATTCCAATTCTAGTGATAAATCAGGATAGTACTGATAAACATTTGAATGCTGGGATGGTCATGGGTAAAGTGCCACCTGTTAACGTAATAGAAAAAAAACCTGAATGTGTTAAGCAAGGAAAACTTCATAGACTTAAACCAGCAGAAATAAGTCTGATTGATGCTGATATTTCAGACATGCAAAAAGTTACAATAAAACGAGTAGTCGCTGAATATAGAGATGTCTTTGCTAACTGCGACAGTGAAGTGGAGCGAACACATTTAACAACCTTTGATATACCGACACACAATGCTAGGCCTGTTGCTTATAAATTACGCCGTACACCTTTTGCCCTCCGTACTGATGTCGACAAGCAACTTAGTGAAATAGAACAGTGAGGCATAATTAGGAAGTCTACCTCACCTTGGTCATCACCGGTTTTGCTGGCTCCTAAGCATGATGGCTCGCTTAGAGTTTGTGCAGATTTCCGTGGTCTTAATAAAGTTACTGAAACTGAGATTTTTCCGTTAGCATCGATTCGTGAATGCCTGGAATCTTTACAAGGATCAGTACTGTTTACAACTCTGGATTTGTATAGTGGCTACTGGCAGGTCCCCGTTACTCCGTCTGATTGTAAAAAGACAGCTTTCACTACAGAATCTGGACACTGGGAATTTTCTGTCATGCCATTTGGCATCAAAAATGCCCCGGCAGCGTTCTCGCGTTTGATGGCCAATGTTCTAAAGGGATTAGTTGGAAACAGAATCTCGTCCTACATGGATGATCATGTTTCTCTACTTAAAGCAGTTTTAGACAGACTACGTAGTGCTGGGCTCACGGTCAATTGTGGTATGGTTGAAATGTGTTGGAAAGAAGTCAAATTTCTTGGCCATCTTATTTCAGCGGATGGTATACGTCCTGACTCAGAGAAAGTGTGCATAATAAAGGAATGGCCGACGCCGAGTTCAACCAAGGAGTTACGGCAATTTGTGGGTCTCTGTAATTATTACTCTGATTTTGTAACCAATCTTCAGATTAGCCGCTGTGTTGAACTCCATTACAGGTAAAGCAGATTTTTCTTGGAATCCGGCTAGAGAAGCAGCATTTAATGACTTAAAGCAGGCACTGTCAACTGAGTGCATGCTTCACTATCTGGACATGGGAAAGGACTTTGAATTGTGCACTGATGCTACTGAAAATGGACTTGGGTGTGTGCTGTCACAAAAGGACGAATTTGGTTTCCAGCGCCCTGTATAGTTTGCATCCAAGTCATTTACTGGCAATGAATTGAATTGGCACACAAGAGATAAGGAGGCATTTGCATTTATATTTGCACTTCGGAAATTCTGTTACTACCTTCTGGGTAAAAAGTTCAAATGGTATACAGACCATAAGGGACTTCAATGGTTAAAAGATACCCAAGATCCTCAAGGTAGATATGCTCGCTGGGTGGAGGAAATTGCAGAATTTGATTTTGACAGTTATTATCGACCTGGATACAAGAATGTCTGTGCAGATGCTCTTTCACGGCAGGTACAAGATTCCATTCTTAAGCAAGTTATAGAAAGTAAACGGTTCGGAAAACACACTTCTCATTCACACGCAGTTATGTGGTGGCTTAGACGTTCAGACTGTCTAATAGTGGATAAAGAATCAGGACTTTTGTATATAGAGCATTGTGTTGGTAAAAAGAAGGTACGGCAACTGGTCATTCCAGAATCTGTTGTCCCTCGAGTCTTAAAGTTGAAGCATGATGAAACTGGGCATATGGGTCCTGAGAAAACGGAACAACTGATAAAGAAAAGTTACTTCTGGAGATCTGTACACCAAGATGTGAAGAAGTACTGTAGGTCTTGTTTTGATTGTCTGTCTGCACTGGGACCTGGCCTAAGCCTAAAGCTGCTTTATGTGAAACAAGCCAACCTTCTGAGCCACAGGAGGAAATAGCAATTGACATTAAAGGACCTATAGGCAGGAATCAGACTACTATGGGAAATTGGTACTTGTTGGTGGTTCTTGATTTGTTTTCACGAGCATGTGAATTGGTTCCAATTCCTGATAAGAGTAGCCAAACAGTAGTAACAGCACTTATTGCCAAAGTATTTTGTCGTCATGGCCTGCCTGGATCAATACTAACAGATCGAGGGTGCAAATTTAATAACAGTCAACTGGTTGAAATTGCTACCTGTCTCGGGATTGATAAAAAGCTTGTTAGTCCGATGCATCCTCAAGCAAATGGAGCAGTCGAACGGCTGAACAGAACCATCAGAGAAATGCTGAGAAAGACAATTGATAGTTATGCTAATTGGGATGAAGAGATTCCGTATCTGCAATTTTGCTACCATACTCACTGACATGATGCTACAGCGTTTACACCTTTCTTTCTGTTGTACGACAGGGAGCCTAGTGCCCCGGCAGTAGTAAAACAATCGACAAGCCAAAAACCTGGAGTGAAGTCTGCAGTCTGGGCAAAGGAATTGACTGGCAAGCCAGTGGAGGCTTATCGAAATGTTGTTCATCAGGATCAACAGATCAAAATCAAGAGTGTGGAGAAGAGTAAAGTTAAGGCTGTGCTGAACAAGTATTCTGTCAGTGATGGGGTCTTGATTTATTTCCCGCCTAAAGCTGGAAAGCCATCAAAGCTTCAAAGATGTTGGACTGGACCATACCAAATAATTCAGTACAGACAAGGAAATGTGTACAGGGTGAAGGACTGTTCGAACTTTTGGCGTATGTGTTTGCGTCATCATGACTTGGTTGCACCATATCCAGAATGCCCGACTAGGCTGTGTCAACGGGATTCACTGTCATTGTTAGCACAGCATGAGCAAGAACCTATCACCAGAGTTCCACTCACATATAATCGAGAGATTTTAGAAGATTCTGGCGATGACTCTGATTCAGATTATTTAGCAGATATCTCTTTGGATTCATGCAGTCAAGAGTCGCTCCCAGCTCGGTGAAGCGGAAGGGAACGTAGACCCCGAGAACGATTTGGAAATTGGGGAATATTCCAACCAATTCTAAACCTAGTTTGACGATGATGTGTAGAGTAAAAGACCAACTGTAGAAACAGAAAAAACCCATTAGGATGGAAGAGTGTAAATATGTAAAATAAGATTCCTGAAATTATAGGAAGTCTGGATTTTCGTCACAGCCGGCAGGAAGGAGCTCTTTACAGACTGGGAGTTCTCAGAGCACATGTTTTGGAATTGGAGAAGATAGGAGAAGTTGTGATTGTTTATGAAGATTAGAATTCAGACTTTTCAGTGTGTGTATCATTGGAGGATCCTTCAATATTGAGAACAGGAAGTTCTGGCTATGATACTGGAAGATTCGTGGATGTTCATAGACAAATTGTTGCTGTACATAGTTCATCATTGTTGCTCATCTTCATCTGTAAATAGTGAACACTCATCTAAGAAGATCATGCTATTCACCAAGCATAAGGAATTGCACAACGTCTACCACATCGGCCCAAGCAAGACGTGGCTGCTACTCTGAACCTGGTGAGTCTAGTTGTAACTCTTTCAACATATCGTTTCCAATATCTATAACTATGTAATTTATATTTAAGCTAGGTACATACCAGTATAATTGTATTCTGAGAAGGGAATGTGTATGGAATCACATCGTTCCTAATAGCTAAACTTATGTATTCCACGTGTATATTGAATTTCTTAACAGTAGTATGAGATAGGGATTTGGTGTGTAATCACATCACTCCTAATATCGAATGTTACTGTAGCTCATGGGGGTATGCGCTGGTCTGCTATGTCATTCCATTCCATCGTACCACAAGTGCACGATGTGTGGGAGGGCTGGTTAGCTGCGGATCTCGGGGTGGGGCACAATACTACACAACATAGAGCCATCTGGTGTTCTTTCTACATGGTTTTGCTGGTGGTACCTCACAGATCCTTGAATCCGCAGAGGTATCCTTGCAAGAAAGAGCTCTGCAACGAGTCACTAGGTAGCCTAACGTAAGCTAATATACCCCTATCACACATACAAAGAAAATATTGATGTTGCGAGAGGAAAGTGCCTCATGTGGACCTCCGTCACAGGAAAATGCCTTCACCGCTGAAGTGGAGGAAAAGAGCTGGCAAAAAGTGCCACTCTTTTGTTCAACAGAAAATTTAAAATGCTGAAAATCCTAGTGATGCCATAATCAATGTGATGCACACTGGTTTACATGAAGACGGAACGAACGATTTCTGAAGAATTTCCAGGTCGCCGTCTTATGTAGTTCCAAAGTTACTGTATTGGTAGTTGCTGCTTTATTTATACGGGCCTTTGCTACAATCTAACCTACCATTTAGTTGTTAGAAACGAATACAAGCTTTGGCCGCAAGTGGCAGGGATTCCTACCTAACTTTAGATAGTTATCCAATGGGCGCAGATGCTCAGCTTCCCGTAGGTCACCTTGCCTAACATATACCTCCCACGATAGCGTACACACATGTTATGACACAAGGCCCCAGAATCGGATAAAAATCTGGTTACCTTGCCCTGCAACCACATATAACATCAGCAGGACAATAGCTACAGTCCACATAAGCAAGTTTAAATACTGACATGTCGCTATGGTGGGGATAGAGAGATGGATATCCACTGCGAGGGTCCTCCCCGTGATGGCGTCGCAGATTACAAGATCTCACCCAGACACTTCAACGAGTTGGATGGAGATCCGCATCTCATCCGTCACCGTGTCCTACAGATCTAACATTTGACCTGTCATTAGGGTTAAGTTTCAGAATGCCCAGAATTGCACTGCAGGATAGTATATAACCTAACTAACTCACATATTTAACTATTGCTTTCGCAGGGCTTCCTGCATTGGCAGGGTTATCTAACTAACAAGTATCTGAAGACACAGGGGAGGTGTATGTAAATCAACACTTTAACTATCACCGCTCGGAAACCTTCGATAGTTTCCCAGGGTATGATCCAGTCAACGTGTCGATAGGGAATCTAGACAATTAATAAGCCATATGGCTGGTGGATCGTAGGAAGAGACAATATATATATATATATATATATATATATATATATATATATATATATATATATATATATATATATATATATATATATATATATATATATATATATATATATATATATATGTATAGGTAACTGGCCAATTTTACACAACCTTGCCGGAGCATCTGGCTACATTACCACAACAACTAGAAAAGAGTCGTAGACTATGCGTCTCCAACGGAGAAATAACCGCTTTAAACCTCTCCTATTGAGCTAAATAGCCAGGTTTAGTCGGTAACATGTCAGACTCAAACAATTAGAGCATGATCAGCGACCTCAGTGTAAAATTTATGGTGGTGGGAATATAGTGATGCAAATATATATGTTGTTGTATAGTATCTCCTAGCGTTCTGTGGTCCAGAGTTTTTATAAATAAGTAAAACATACCAACTGGATGGCTATCTGCCATATACACAACTAACGAATGCACATGATGAATACAGTTAGAATAACTATAAGATTAGAATAAGTATCACAGGTCATTGGACCTAATGGTGCTGTTAGTTGAAAGCACCCACAGTAAACACGGATAATACTCACAATAAAACATCCATGGTGGTAGGGTGTCTTGTGCTCCCACCAGTTTTTGGGCACTCCCGGACGGCCATCTGGGGGCAGTAACTAAATTCAATATACAGCGGTTCCCGCTCACAAACCAACCATCAGTGGAACTCTTGCAGGAAGGGCCCTTGTGGCCCCATTATGTAAAATCTGCATGAAGTAGAGCAGCAATGTCTTTTGGTAGGTAACTCGCCAGATCTGCCGCCCATGGGGGGGGGATCAACCAGCGCACTGCATGTCGTGTGTTTAACTTTTAACCTTTTGGCCGCAGCACAGTAACATTGCCCGGTGCGCCATACAAGCTAGATGATGCACCTCGCACTGTATGCTTCAACTGTATATGCATAGTGTTATATTATATCTTAACCCTACCTGTTAATGGGCTATGCTTAACTTTACTACTCCATCGCCGGACGGGAACTTTTTCTCACTTCCATAATATGATTATTGTGAATGTTGCAATGACTGTCTAATTGACATTCCGACATTGCTCTGTTTCACTGTCCTGAGTTCGTACCGTATCTACGGGAGTCTGTTTGCTGAGATCAACCTACGGATCATCATCTACGGGAATCTCGATGGAAATGTTTCCTGCATCTAGAATGTGTCGACTCACACTATATATGTATTAGCGCCACAATTTCAGTAACCCACAGCAGCTTGTTCCAGCAATGACTATTAGATATTCAAGTAACTTTATACATTATTATCATGACGTCATAATTTTATATTCCATAAAAGGTACTGGTGACTAATAGGGACCAAACCAGTCTTAGGACTGCAATTTATTATTTCTTTATTAAACTGTATATATTATCCTTGTTTACTGTAGGTGATTGACTAACCATACTCGATAGGTTATAGACCTTATACTTACTGCCTCATTTAATCAAACTGTAGGAAATGTGGTATTATTCTCTTATAGGTTACTTATATATGGCCGGTGGCCATCCTGTTCATATGTTTTGTTTCTTTTATAGAAAACCTTGGAATACAGTCAAATAGGAAATATTATACAGCAACAATATATGCATCACTTACAATTTTATGCTAAGTTCGCTGACTGTGCTCTACAGCTATTCAGCTCGATAGGTTAGGTTAAATTAGTCAGAGACAATTTCTTCGATTAAGGAGACACATAGTGTATGCCTCTTTTCCGGCTGTGTGGTAATCTAGTACCGCACACTGGCAAGATTGTGAAAAATTGGCCAAATACCTATAGGGCCTCATATTTATCAAGTCATTGTATCTTTCTACAATCCACTCAACCACAAGGCTTTTTAATTGTTTGGATATCCCTCCCACACGTTGTACTGATCTGACTCTGGGGAACTATTGGAGGTTCTCGAGCAGTGATGGACAAAGTGTGGGGTCACACATATCTCCCACTGTATCTACCAATACATAGTAAGTTAGCTCTTTGCCAATGAAGGAAAGCACTGCGAAAACATGTTATTATTATTATTATTACTATTATTATTATTATTATTATTATTATTATTATTATTATTATTATGATAGGAAATATTTCTCCCAGCCCGCAGTGCATGTTGGGAATATTGGAACATAAACCTAATGTCAGGTCAATAGTTAAGTCCATAGAATTGGTGACGGATGAGATGCACATCTCCACCAGACTCATTGTAGTGTCTGGGCATGATCTTGGAATTTGCCACGCACTCACGGGAAGGACACTCGTGGTGGCTATTCGTCGCTATGATGTGTCAGTTGCCAAATTTACTTGTGTAAACTGTAGCCATCGTCTAGTGATATTTTATGTGGTTATGAAACAGGGCATCTTGATTCTCGCCCAGCTCAGATGGCTTGTGCAGTAAGATGTACGCTACTATCCATGGAGGTAGACGTTATATAAAGCGACCCATGGGAAGCTGGACGTCTGCGCCCGTGGTATAGTTCTATGTCTAAGGATAGGTAGGAATCTTTGCCACCAGCGGCCTAAAGTAGTTCGTGTTTCTAACTACGAAATGATAGGTTAGGCTGTAACAGAAGGCCCGCATAAATAAAGCGGCAACTACCAATATAGATCTTAGAATCACATAAGGCGGGGACTTGTGAATCCCTTGGGAGTCGCTTTCTCTGTCTTCACGTAAACCAGTATGCATTATGGCAATTATATATATAATATATTTCGTTGGGATGGTCTTTTTCCCTAGCATTTTAGTTGAACAAAAGAGTAGCCCTTTTTGCCAGCTCTTTTCCTCCACTTTGGCGTCGAAGGAATTTTCGTGTGACAGAGGCCCGCGTGAGGCACTTGCCTCTCACAAAAGTGAGATTATCCAATGATGGAGGCCCGCACGAGACTATTGCCTCTCGCACCATTAGGTAGCCTGTAGGATCGGAGCCCGCACGAGGCATGTTCCTCTCGTAACATTAATAATCTTTATATAATCTGTATCATAAAGGTATAATAACTTATATTAAGTTAACCAGTGCCCTCCATGTTCGGATGCCTCCCTTACGGGGATACCTCTGCGATCTACGGATCTGTGTGGTACCTCCGGTGACCCCACATGCAAAGTGCATTAGCTCGCTCTATTTTTTGTATTTCTATATATGCTCATCTTGTCAAACGAGTAATCTTGTTTGATTATTGGAATCATTATTCACATACTTTTATACTCCATTCTATCAACTAGCAATGGAAAGACATACAGGTGACATGAACAGTTGGGATGAGACCGTGCAGTTCAATCTCGGTGGCAATGGTCGCACGGCCACACTGGAACATCATTGTTCCACCGGCTCTCGAGGCCGGTCTATGTACTTCGAGGAGCGACGTCACATGGGAGCCGGAACCCCGAGACTCAGAACTAACCAGCCTCCTCATTCATCATGCACGTGTGGTGCGACAGGCAGACGATTCGTTCCAGAATGACCTGACGGAACCTTGCAAGCTACAAGATGCTCGAATGTTCCAGGAGCATTGCACAAGCCATAGGGCATCTTACGGAACTGGAAAAGACCATCTCTACATACGAATGCGGTCATTTCGATGTCAGCCTCATCCATGGCTACCTGCCAGTACCCACTAGCTAAATCAAGGGTACAAAACCACTTGGCTCTGGTCAAGGAATCGATGGCCTGATCTATCCGCGGAAGCGGATAGGCGTCTTTGACGCTAAGATCATTAAGGCGGCGGTAGTCTATACAAAACCACAAAGATCCATCCTTTTTTCCTGCTAGTACTATGGGACTGGCCCAGGGGGATGCCGATGGCTCAATTATTCTAGTCTGTAACATATCCTCTACCTGTTGGTGTGCCTCCGCTTCCTTATGTATAGGGAGATGTCGAATGGCTATGTTGTTTCCAGTGTTAATGGAGTATCGTACAAGATGAGTTTCTCCGAGGTCCATGTCTCCGGCTGAGAAACTATTGCGATATTTGTAAAGTAATTTCCGCATTTGTTGTTTTTGTGATTGCATCAATACAACAGTGGCAAGCAAATATAAGTCATGTAAGTGTTCTGGCAAATCATCACAAGTTGTTGCTGGCATGATTGCAGTGGGGGCTGTTTCCAGTGATATCACATCCACTAAATCGCCACAACGGACTCCTGGTTCAAGTGTTATTGGATCCGCAGTGCCATTGAATACCCGAAATGGTATGTGATGCTTGATGGTGGTGTCCACTATTAAGCGTACATTGTGAGGCTAGCATGTATTCAGGGTCGGGTTCCAGCATGGCTGTGTGTGCATGTTGTTTCCTAACTGTGGTGCGGTGGCCCACAAGATTTTCTCCTGTCCCGGCTCAATTGTGGTGGTTGTTGGGGGGGGGGGGGGTTAAGTGGAGGTGGGGGTGTCGTGGTGCCTGAAGAAATGTTGTTTCAGTGGAGGTGCTACAACCTACCACTGCCATTTTACATAGTAAAGAATGTTTGTTAGCTGCGGAAATCATGGGGTCACAATTTCCGCTAGAAGGCGATGTTGGCGCTGCAGATGTGGGTTTCATCATTGGTACCAGCATATTAGAAGCCGGGTGCTTCTAGGTGTGTGGTAGTGCAGGGGTTAGAGTATTAGTGTAAGCCACCTGACGTTGATGTACAGAGGCCGCAGCTAAGCCTGCTTGTGAGAACGGGCACCGAAGTGACTCTCTAATCGGTGCCCTAAATAATTTAACAGATTTTCTAGCTGTGGGGTTCATCATTCAGTGGTTGGGGCTGTTGACAGAGGTTGGTTAGGACACCATTCCCTCCAGTGGCCCAGCTGACCACATCCGAAACATGTATTAGGTGGTGGTGCGGAGGTGGTAGCAATAGGTGGTCTAGTGATGGATGTTGCTACTGTGGTGCTGAGCGTGGTGACGAGGTTGGTGAGTGCGGAGATCTGTTTGTAATCTCTTCTAACCCATTTTGATGGTTGTTGATGTTGTGCTGGTTCCCACGTCCTTGGGCATTGTTGTGGCCTCCCTGGATGGACTGGCCATGCCCTCTTCCTCTAGGCACATGATTTTGACTGGGAGTGTGTTCTTACTGCGTGTGTTGGTCTGTTGCAGATGCCGATGTAGGTGCGGAGTTGTGGTCAGTAGTAGTAGCGAGATTGATGTCATTCATTTCGTTTATTGGACGAAGTTGGCGACGATTGGTTTTCTCCTGTTCCAAGAAATTTTTGATTCGGACCACGTTTGCCGTTAAATGGTGTAGGCTGCCATGATCCATGAGAAATAGTTTCTCCGCTCAACGCATCAATGAATGTATCTAGGTGTAAATGGGTGACGCCATGGAGATTAGTGCTAGGGTACGCTCGCATTACTAGTCGCTGTATATGACTAGCTAATTCCGGCAGAGTTTCTCCCACATGTTGACGTAGGTTTTTAACTTGCAATCGACTCGTTTCTCTGAGGGCTGTGTCGCCGAACTTTTCTGATAATGTGTTCTCCAGTTCCATGTATGATGGGGGTGTAGTCTGTTCCTAAGTCTGCTAGAACTTGTAAATCTTTTCCGGACTGATTTGCGGCTAAAAACTCTCTCATTTGACGATTATTCCACTGGTTTGTCCCACTTATTTCGAATTGTACATTGTAGTTGGCACAATCAGTCTCCCTGCTAAATTCGAGGGGAAGAATGATCCGACCAGGTATTTATGGAGAAGTAATGGGAGTGAAACTTGTTGGTGGTGGTAGTGAAATGGTAGAGAATGTGGATGCTGGTCGGCGTGTAGGTGGTGATGGTGATGGTGTTTCCCGTCGATGTCCCTGCCGATGCTGATGATGTCATGTCCGTGAAGGTGATTCCCATTGACGATGTGTATGATATGTTGGTTCTGCCGAATAGGTTTATAGATGGGTGGGGGTGTGCTGTGTAGACGACGCGGATGTTGTTGCCATTGTTGTGACGGATGTTCCTCATATGGAGTCAGTGCAGGTGACTGACGCGGATGGTGTGTGCAATGTGGATGTCTTCTGATGTATTGCTGGAAGGGTGTTGCCGTCTCTTCCAGTACGTAACGCGGTACTGTTGGGTAGTAATGTGAAGATGCACGAAAAGGAGGATATGTGGGGTATGGTACATGAGCGTCTGGCCACTGGTCACCTATTAATGACATTTGTGAACATAGTGGTCGTGAAGGTTGTGGTTACCCCAGTGGGGGTCTTTGTCATGGTCGTCCTTGACCCGGCATAGATGGTGATGGCCTATCGTGGAGATCCGATAAAGTGGTAAATTGAGTTCCCACCTGTGAGGCATCATGGAATGTCCCCTCGCTGATCAGTGAGAACTCGTGTTGAGGCGGTGCTGGTTGTCCTCCACCGGGGAAACTGATGTTCCAGTGAGGCCGTGTGACCATTGCTGCCGAGATTGAACCACATGGCGTCGCACCATCTGTTTGTGTCACTGGTGTGTCTATCCATACTAATTTATGGAACAATGATAATTAAACAATAAAAGATTAATATATTATACAAATAATACCACTCGTTTGACAGTAAATGAGCACAATAATACACAATATAGAGCCATCAGGTGTCCTTTCCACATGGTGTTGCCAGAGGTACCACACGGATCCTTGAATCCGCAGAGGTATCCCTGCAAGAGAAGTTCCCACAACGAAGTCACTAGGTAGCTTAATATAAGCTAATATACCCCTAACACACAAAGAAAATATTGTTGTTGCGAGAGGAAAGTGCCTCGTGCGGACCTCCATTACAGGAAAATGCCTTCAACGTCGAGGTGGAGGAAAAGAGCGGCCAAAAAGAATTCCCAGGTCACCATCTTATGGAGTTCCAAAGTTACTGTATTGGTAGTTGCCGCTTTATTTATGCGGGCCTTCTGCTACAATCTAACCTATCATTTAGTTGTTAGAAACGAAGACTAGCTTTGGCCGCAAGTGGCACGGATTCCTACCTAACTTTAGATACAGCTGTCCAATTGGTGCAGATGCCCAGCTTCCCATAGGTCGTCTTGCCTAGCATCTACCTTCAAGGATAGTGTGCGTACATGTTACAAGACAAAGCCCTCGAATCAGATGAAAATCTAGCCACCTTGTTCCACAACCACATAAAACATCACTTGCACAATGGCTACGTTTCACACAAGCAAGTTTTTTGTTGTTATGGTGGGGATAGGGAGACGGATATCCATCGCGAGCGTCCTTCCCATGAGGGCGTGGCAGATTCCAAGATCTCACCCAGACACTTCACCGAGTTGGATGGAGATCTGCATCTTGTCCGTCACCGAGTCCTACGGATCTAACAGCTGACCTGTCGTTAGGATTAAATTCCAGAATGCCCAGAATTGCACTGTGGGCCGGTATATAAACTAACTAACTCACATATTTTCTACCTATTTGTTTTCACGGTGCTTCCTACATTGGCGGGGTTATCTAGCTAACAAGTATCAGAAGATACGGGGGCGGGGTGGGTGGGGGGGGGGGTGGAGGTGTGAGTAAATCAGCACTTTAACTATCACCGCTCAGAAACCTCCGATAGTTTCCCAGGGTCGGATCCGGTCAAGTGCTGATGGGGAGTCCAGACAATTTATAAGCCTTGCGGCTGGTGGATCATGGAAAGAGACAATAATTTGATATATATATATATATATATATATATATATATATATATATATATATATATATATATATATATATATATATATATATATATGTATGTATGTGCGTGCGTGCGTGCGTGCGTGCGTGCGTGCGTGCGTGCGTGCGTGCGTGCGTGCGTGCGTGCGAGCGTGCGTGCGTGTGAGGCCCTATAGGTAACTGGCCAATTTTAAACAACATTGCCGGTGTGTGGGGCTACATTACTACAACAACTGGAAAAGAGGCATACACTATGCGTCTCCAATGGAGAAATTTTCCCTAGCCACTTTAGCCTATCCTATCGAGCTGAATAGTAAGGTTTAGTCGGCAACATGTCAGGCCCAAACAATTAGAGCATGATCAGCGACCGCAGTGTAAAATTGATTCTGGCAGCAATATAGTGATGTGGATATGTGTTGCTGTATAGTATTTCCTAGCATACTGCGGTCCAGAGATTTTACAAATAAACAAATGATACTAACTGGATGGCTAACTGCCATATACACAACTAACGGATGCACATGATAAATACAATCAGAATAGATAAATGATTTACACTAAGTATCACAGGTCGATAAACCTAAGCGGCGCTGCTCGTTGAAAGCACCCACAGTAAACAAGGATAATATTCACAGTTAACACAGAAATCATAAACTGCGGTCTTAGGACCGGAAAAATAACCTATTAGTCATCAGTACTATAAGCGGAAATAATAATTAATTGTTTAATAGTATAGCTACTTGAGTACCCAATAGTCATCGGTACGGAACAGGTTCATATATGTTACTGAAATTGAGACGCTGACCTGGGAAGATTTCCGCAGGCAGGTTTCCACAGGCAGGTCTCCGCAAGCCGACTTCTCCAGGCAGGGTAGATACGGTACACTCTCAGGACAGTGAAACAGAGCAGTTCAGAAAATGTGTATTAGTTAGTCTCTCAGCTAATACATAATTTACACAATAGGTGGAAAGTTCTCCGTCCGGGGATGGAAGTAAGAAATTGAAGTTTGCCCATTAACAGAGGGGGCTTTATAATGTTAAGCAAGTGCAATAACTGGCACACGGTGCGGGATGCGTCGGATAGCTCTTGCAGCGCACCTAGCAAAGTTCCACCAGACTGTGGTCAAATGTTAATTATAACACACAAATTGAAGTCCACTTTTCAGCGTGGTTGGCAGATCCGGCGAGTCATCCACCAAGAATCACCATCAGCTCTACATTCTGTAGAATTACATCTGGGCCCGCACTGTCAGCTCTCGGAAAGTCTCCCTTAGGAAAGTCCGGATGCGGGAGGTAAAAATTCAAATTTAGTTTATTACCACCGGAGAGCCGACCGGGGCTGCTAAAAAATTGGTGAAAGCTGAGGACGCCTTACCACCACGGATGAGCTGAAATCCAAAAGGCACCAGATGAAGAAGGAATCACCGAAGGTCAGCAGTTGCATCCATCATCCTGATGGTCCAGTCGTCCTGTGTGGGCCTTCCACACTGGCGATGCTCCTGATTCTCGATTTTTCACCCCTTTTATACTACTCGTGACGTCAGAGGCAGATACCTCAGCCAATCAGCGGGCGAGCAGTAGCCAATCAGCGTGCAGCTAAAGTAGTGACGTGGCTATCACATGTACATAACATTCTATATCTATTTATGCATACACGGGATTACGACGTCAAGAGAAATATTTTGAACATAATTTAAGCGGTTTTCCTTGCATAGCTCAGCAATCTCTAGGCCGATTTCAAAACCGTAAACAGTTCTATAAAGCTCGTTTTTTCCCGGTCCAGATTGGAATCAAGAATCACGACATTGAGGTAGTTAAAGGTTTTACGGGTACCAACTCGGTACTCTACAGGCATGTACTCGCTTCCAATTCTGGGATGTGTCGTCAGAGAAGCTCTGACACGCGCGCATGTGCACCACACGTTCTAATGGATTTTAACGAAAACCTCTCTTATGTGGCTCATACACGCGTACTATCCTACCCAGGGGGGCGTGCTTGGAGCGAATCCGGGGTGGCCGTTCCGTACCCAGCTTGGCTGGGACGGTCATCTCCCATCCGGTCAGTCCACGCTACGCCATACACATACTATCCTACTCAGTGGGGCGTGCTTGGAGCGAATCCGGATTCGCCGTTCCATACCCAGTACAGCTGGGGTTCCATACCCAGTACAGCTGGGGCGGGCGGTAACCGTCCAGTCAATCTGTGCTACATTACATATTCCACAAGTAGTTTTTGAATTGCTTAACTGTAGTATGAAATAGGGAAGTGGTGTGAAATCATATCGTTCCTAAGCTCTAATTGTATGTAACAGCTAGGTACGTACCCGTATAATTGTATTCTGTGACAGGAATAGGTGTGTAATCACATCGTTCCTAATAGCTAAAGTTATGTATTCCAGGTGTATATTGAATTTCTTAACTGTAGTATGAGATAGGGATTTGGTGTGTACTCACATCACTCCTAATATCTAAAGTTCCATAGGTAGCTTTTGAATTGCTTAACTGTAGTATGAGATAGGGAAGTGGTGTGAAATCACATTGTTCCTAAGCTCTAATTGTATGTATTTCACATGTATGTAGGCCTATATGATTTGTAAAAAATAATTGTATTCTGTGCCAGGAATGGGTGTACAATCACATCGTTCCTTAGCGCTAAAGTTATGTATTCCATATGTATATTTGAATTGATTAATTGTAGTATGAGATACGGAAGGGGTGTTAAATTCACATCGTTCCTAATTTCTAATTGTATGTATTTCACATGTATGTAGGCCTATATGATTTGTAAAAAAAGCATGAGTTATGGAATAGGTGTGAAAATTGTCACTATATTAATTGCTTTTAAATGTATCAAGAGAGAGAGGGAAAGGGTGTGTTATCACATCATTCATTCTTAACCTGTAATATTTATGTATCTCGCATTGTTATAATATATGAACTGTACAATTTTATGAACCTTACATTAGTATGGGGGGGGGGGGGGGTGTTGGTGCACTGTAGGATGGCATGTCATGGGGAATGGGTGGGCTATCACCCATTTCCTTTTTCATGCTGCTCTACACCATTATGGTGTTATAACAGCAGTCCCAAACATTCGTGTCTCGCGAGATCTCCTTCGATTCGAGATCGAGAAAAGCATCTTGTATGTATTGAGTAGCCATTGGCGTAGTGATTTCCACCAGAATATGGTGGTAGAGAGAATTGAAACTTCTCGACACGAGCGCTACTCTCCTCATACAAGACAATATTAATTCACGTAAAACGAGATGATATAAAGCCTAGTCTGTATGACAAGTAGTTAACATGAAAATAGTCCCTCTGAATTAGTCGTAAAATTCAAATCTGCCGCACGTCTGTCGCACACAAAATGAGGTCAAGAATTTGCTGACGTTGCGTGGATATTAATATTACATGAACCACTGGGTGGATCAAGTCCATTTTAATGTATGTATTAAGCTGGCGATACATAGGTTAAGATGATACCAACATCAACACGATCCATAGCGTTCCTTTTAAAGTCAGCTACGGAGATGGACTGGGTCCCGATATGTCTGGTCGCCGAAGTGGAGTCTGTGTAACAGCCCTCGCTGCGACTAATATATTGAAACAAGACATAAGAGTAGACAAAGTATCATTCTCTCCCAGCAAGCAAAATGAAACCAAAGGGATGTAACACCTGATAGGCTACCTACGATCAGAATTAGCTTAACTGAATTATCTCCCATGTGCTGCAGCTATTCGGGCTCGAGACTTCCTCCCTCAATCTATTGTGTGTACTGTTTAACGTTGTCAGTTAACGTTAAGCAGTAGTAAGCGCATGGAATTGTGGGACATTGGCTGGAGACTGAATAGAGGACTAACATGTAACAACTATTCGGAAGAATCAATGATGGCCTTGATATTTGACCCTTTGCCATTTGATCTTTTGATCAAAATAATTATAACATTACTTGAATTCTTTGGGACCCTAAACGTCAAGCCCGCACATTTCTGCGCGTGTTGGAATCAATGTGAAGCTGTCAAACCTGAATGTCCAGATACTACATGCCAAAATAACTATACACGTAAGCTGTCGACCATATTGAAAGTAATTTGGCATGGTAGCTGTTGCTGCCAATGGTAGCAACCGTTACAAGTCAAATTAGTTTCAAAGTAGTGATATTCAACCGAACATGTATTATTTTCAAAATTAATTAAAAACACGCAATTCATAAACATTCGTGACGAACTATTGCCAATTCGTTTCGTGACCGACTTACGTCAGGTTGATTGCGAGGTGAGCTGGCAAATGACGTTATTGATTATGGCTGATGATCGGATTAATGTCTAGTCTAGGACACCCTAGAGAACGAAGTTAATATTTATCACTACCTTAACCCACGTTGTGTCAACTTGCCGTTAAAACAGGCCAAGACAGCCTCTGCAGTAGTCTTGAGAACTGTCTATTTTAAGGCCAAGAGAAGACAATTTTTGAAAATTTACCACTGGAATGACTGGCTCGGTTACCGAGCCAGTCATTCCAGTAGTAAATTCTCAAAAGAAGCTCTTGGCTTGCAAATGGACACTGACTAAGCAAACATCTAGATTTTCTCTCCCATTAGCGCTAATCCACATGCCAGTCCAAAAACGCTGTAAAAACTATTCTTCTATATTCCAGTGGTAAATTTGCATAAACATTTCTCTTCTCTTGGCCAATAAATGGTAATTCACTGAGCAAATATTTAAATTTTCTGGGGAAAATCTTGACAAATTAAAGGGTTAATTGATAAGGTTGCATTCTGAACGATTTTGAGACGCTGCTGACACAGGTGGGGTAAGCACAGATGAGCTGAAATCCAAAAGGCACCAGATGAAGAAGGAATCACCGAAGGTCAGCAGTTGCATCCATCATCCTGATGGTCCAGTCGTCCTGTGTGGGCCTTCCACACTGGCGATGCTCCTGATTCTCGATTTTTCACCCCTTCTATGCTACTCGTGACGTCAGAGGCAGATACCTCAGCCAATCAGCGGGCGAGCAGTAGCCAATCAGCGTGCAGCTAAAGTAGTGACGTGGCTATCACATGTACAGAACATTCTATATCTATTTATGCATACACGGGATTACGACGTCAAGAGAAATATTTTGAACATAATTTAAGCGGTTTTCCTTGCATAGCTCAGCAATCTCTAGGCCGATTTCAAAACCGTAAACAGTTCTATAAAGCTCGTTTTTTCCCGGTCCAGATTGGAATCAAGAATCACGACATTGAGGTAGTTAAAGGTTTTACGGGTACCAACTCGGTACTCTACAGGCATGTACTCGCTTCCAATTCTGGGATGTGTCGTCAGAGAAGCTCTGACACGCGCGCATGTGCACCACACGTTCTAATGGATTTTAACGAAAACCTCTCTTATGTGGCTCATACACGCGTACTATCCTACCCAAGGGGGCGTGCTTGGAGCGAATCCGGGGTGGCCGTTCCGTACCCAGCTTGGCTGGGACGGTCATCTCCCATCCGGTCAGTCCACGCTACGCCATACACATACTATCCTACTCAGTGGGGCGTGCTTGGAGCGAATCCGGATTCGCCGTTCCATACCCAGTACAGCTGGGGCGGGCGGTAACCGTCCAGTCAATCTGTGCTACATTACATATTCCACAAGTAGTTTTTGAATTTCTTAACTGTAGTATGAGATAGGGAAGTGGTGTGAAATCATATCGTTCCTAAGCTCTAATTGTATGTAACAGCTAGGTACGTACCCGTATAATTGTATTCTGTGACAGGAATAGGTGTGTAATCACATCGTTCCTAATAGCTAAAGCTATGTATTCCAGGTGTATATTGAATTTCTTAACTGTAGTATGAGATAGGGATTTGGTGTGTACTCACATCACTCCTAATATCTAAAGTTCCATAGGTAGCTTTTGAATTGCTTAACTGTAGTATGAGATAAGGAAGTTGTGTGAAATCACATTGTTCCTAAACTCTAATTGTATGTATTTCACATGTATGTAGGCCTATATGATTTGTAAAAAATAATTGTATTCTGTGCCAGGAATGGGTGTACAATCACATCGTTCCTAAGCGCTAAAGTTATGTATTCCATATGTATATTTGAATTGCTTAATTGTAGTATGAGATACGGAAGGGGTGTTAAATTCACATCGTTCCTAATTTCTAATTGTATGTATTTCACATGTATGTAGGCCTATATGATTTGTAAGAAAAGCATGAGTTATGGAATAGGTGTGAAAATTGTCACTATATTAATTGCTTTTAAATGTATCAAGAGAGAGGGAAAGGGTGTGTTATCACATCATTCTTAACCTGTAATAGTTATGTATCTCGCATTGTTATAATATATGAACTGTAAAATTTTATGAACCTTACATTAGTATGGGGGTGTTGGTGCACTGTAGGATGGCATGTCATGGGGAATGGGTGGGTTATCACCCATTTCCTTTTTCATGCTGCTCTACACCATTATGGTGTTATAACAGCAGTCCCAAACATTCGTGTCTCGCGAGATCTCCTTCGATTCGAGATCGAGAAAAGCATCTTGTATGTATTGAGTAGCCATTGGCGTAGTGATTTCCACCAGAATATGGTGGTAGAGAGAATTGAAACTTCTCGACACGAGCGCTACTCTGCTCATATAAGACAATATTAATTCACGTAAAACGAGATGATGCCTAGTCTGTATGACAAGTAGTTAACATGAAAATAGTCCCTCTGAATTAGTCGTAAAATTCAAATCTGCCGCACGTCTGTCGCGCACAAAATGAGGTCAAGAATTTGCTGACGTTGCGTGGATATTAATATTACACGAACCACTGGGTGGATCAAGTCCATTTTAATGTATGTATTAAGCTGGCGATACATAGGTTAAGATGATACCAACATCAACACGATCCATAGTGTTCCTTTTAAAGTCCGCTACGGAGATGGACTGGGTCCCGATATGTCTGGTTGCCGATGTGGAGTCTGTGTAACAGCCCTCGCTGCGACTAATATATTGAAACAAGACATAAGAGTAGACAAAGTATCATTCTCTCCCAGCAAGCAAAATGAAACCAAAGGGATGTAACACCTGATAGGCTACCTACGATTAGAATTATCTTAACTGAATTATCTCCCATGTGCTGCAGCTATTCGGGCTCGAGACTTCCTCCCTCAATCTATTGTGTCTACTGTTTAACGTTGTCAGTTAACGTTAAGCAGTAGTAAGCACATGGAATTGTGGGACATTGGCTGGAGACTGAATAGAGGACTAACATGTAACAACTATTCGGAAGAATCAATGATGGCCTTGATATTTGACCCTTGCCATTTGATCTTTTGATCAAAATAATTATGACATTACTTGAATTCTTTGGGACCCTAAACGTCAAGCCCGCCCATTTCTGCGCGTGTTGGAATCGATGTGAAGCTGTCAAACCTGAATGTCCAGAATCTACATGCCAAAATAACTATACACGTAAGCTGTCGACCATTTTGAAAGTAATTTGGCATGGTAGCTGTTGCTGCCAATGGTAGCAACCGTTACAAGTCAAATTAGTTTCAAAATAGTGATATTCATCAGAACATGTATTATTTTCAAAATTAATTAAAAACACGCAATTCATAAACATTCGTGACGAACTATTGCCACTTTCGTTTCGTGACCGACTTACGTCAGGTTGATTGCGAGGTGAGCTGGCAAATGACGTTATGGATTATGGCTAATGATCGGATTAATGTCTAGTCTAGGACACCCTAGAGAACGAAGTTAATATTTATCACTACCTTAACCCACGTTGTGTCAACTTGCCGTTAAAACAGGCCAAGACAGCCTCTGCAGTAGTCTTGAGAACTGTCTATTTTAAGGCCAAGAGAAGAGTATTTTTGAAAATTTACCACTGGAATGACTGGCTCGGTTACCGAGCCAGTCATTCCAGTAGTAAATTCTCAAAAGAAGCTCTTGGCTTGCAAATGGACACTGACTAAGCAAACATCTAGATTTTCTCTCCCATTAGCGCTAATCCACATGCCAGTCCAAAAACTCTGTAAAAACTATTCTTCTATATTCCAGTGGTAAATTTGCATAAAAATCTCTCTTCTCTTGGCCAATAAATGGTAATTCACTGAGCAAATATTTCAATTTTCTGGGGAAAATCTTGACAAATTAAAGGGTTAATTGATAAGGTTGCATTCTGAACGATTTTGAGACGCTGCTGACACATGTGGGGTAAGCACCACTTCTGAGACGGTCATTTGAAGATTGTCACCCCGATGCCAGGAATTTGAAAGAAAAATTACATCATTGATATAACATAGAAGAGGTTGCACGCCAGAAACGTTATCACGCGCTCACTGTCTAGGACTCATTGTGTCTTTTAAATTGGTGGGAGTCCCATCAGTTATTGTCACATCAATGGTGAACATCACGAGGTTCAAGTCAGATCAAATAAATGAGCTTGTTATATAGGGCGTGTTTGCCCTGTTGTTTGTCTGATAAAATGACCACGCCCGCCCGCTCTCTCACACGCTCGCCCGCCGGTGTGCCCGCCCGCTCACTCACACGCTCGCCCGCCGGTATGCCCGCCCGCTCACTCACACGCTCGCCCGTCGGTATGCCCGCCCGCTCACTCACACGCTCGCCCGCCGGTATGCCCGCACGCTCACCCACCTGCCCACCAACTGGATCAGTATCTAACAAATACTGCTTTGATCACGATCCGGATCGGATCAAATTATAGTATCAAATTCTGGATCTATGGATATCTCTGAGACTGTCTGTACTGATTGGCGAAGCTTTTAACACAAGAAAGCTTGTTATAGTAGGCCCTACTCTATGATGTCATCACTTTGGCAGTGATCTGAATAAAAATTTCGAAATATCATACAAATCCGCAAAATCATGATAGTCCAAAAAGAGTGACAAAATTGTTTGCTATTGATTCCTATGCAGGGCTCTCTTAGCCGTCACTGGAGTGACGTATAGGGAGTTGGCTAATCGAGTGCCGAAATTGAACAAGTTGAAATCAGAATTCCCGTTTTGCGCGTTTTCAAACTTGCATTTCTTGCTTATTTCTTACTGTATGGTCGCAGAATTTATATGTGCGAGACAGATTTTGATTGTGTTTCAAATATATTGTATACATGGTTATTAAAATTGTGTTTGCATACGGATTTTAATTTCGTGTCGATTTTGACTCGACAAGTTAATTACCATTAAACAATAGCAGGGTGGATTCAGGATTTCAGAACAGAGAGGGTTCATGAGAAATCACACTTTCAAGCAACCAGAGAAACATTCCACAGAAAATTTTGAAATCTAGTTCCCCCCCCCCCCTCACCCATGTCATCTGTATTTTCACATGTAAATACGGACCTTCAGCCTTGGTTGATAAATTACTCTATCCCACACATTTTCTTCTCAAGCAATTTCAATGTTGTGACGGTGAAGTTTTTCTCATTGATCGCGATCGTGTCGCTACCAGGAATGGGCCTAATGACCCGGATATCATTGATAATGGAGGATTGCAGTTCATCCATCAATCAATGACGTCATAATCGACTACGTGACGTGTAGGATGACGTCAAAATCATGTACGTCAACGCTTAATTGATATCGGACTAAGCGCTGTTGTACGAATTGTATGCATTTATTATTTAATAAACATTCCGTTAATTATTTTGAAACTAATTTGACGCGGCAACAGCACCCAGTCAAATTAGATTTAAAATATCAAACAGCTTACTTGCAGGCCCTATAGTTTTCTGGAAATTGATAGTCGGGAAGTGCAGGGATCGATCGGTCCAAACGCGGGTGAAGTGTGGGTGGAGCTCAGCTAAAGATGGGCGGTGCATAGCTAGAACAGGATTCCCTCATTTGAGAACAATTTCCTAATGAGAATATTCTATATGCTATTCTTGCGACTGGAAGGTGTCTCTGCATTAGGCTGGAAGCTATTGTTGCGTAACAAACACGAGACTTGCGACAAGGCCAGTGTTTATTCCAGGATGGACCGTGGGCCGCTATTGCTGGACCGCGAATGCTTCTAGAGAGAAAACCAGACATCACTCAGACAACTAAGGGATCTGGTAGCCTATAAACTTACAAGGGTTGTAAGATTTTAGTTACTGAAAAATGTAACATTTACTTTAGAAACTCGGTCTTAAATTTTCAAAATACGTTATTATTTTTCAGAAAGTAGGCCTAAATAAAAATGCTATTGAAATTACTACCTACATTACCCAGTATGAAGGATCAGTCAACATATATACATTGCTATATCTATGAACAGTTACAGGCAACAATAGGCCGCAGTAAAATTAATTTCAAAATATGCCACGTAATATTTCTTATTTCAGAAAGAATTTGTCATTTCTGGCCTGTCACCTATATGTAGACCTATCGATTTATTCTTACAACCTCGCCCTTACTGCTTCCACTGCTAAGCTAGTCTTGCGTTCGAAATGGAAAGCATTGCAAAACGTTTTTCACATGCAAAATCGGCTTTTTTCTGGCTGTATATTATATGACGTAAGTAATCAGAAAATAGTAGATTGTCATATAGTTTGTAGATTTAGCAAACATTTCGAAACGTTTTCCTATCCGCGATGTTGGAATGTTCATTTAGCACGATGATTCTACCATGACTCAATCTCAGATATAGGCTAACAAGAGCAATCTTTATTGTGGACACTCGCATTCCCATTTCTGTTATATTGTACACAGTTTTCGGATTTTCCGGATTTGGTTTATTTTCCGGATATTTTATCCACTTTTTCGGATCGCGTCAAAGAGTTGCCGTCTCCTGGTGTAGGCCTATGGTAACACCATTTCTTCTGTTGCGCCAGATCGGAGCAGTAGTAGGCCTATTTGAGTTATTCATACATAATTTGATACGATCCGGATCTGGGTTCTTTTAGCAGGATCAAGGCCAATGTCTGGAAATCCGCCTGTGCAGCAAGTTCCATCGTTGCGTTAAAATTTGACCCATATCGAATCCGTGATTTTAAGATACAGGTGTGCGCGCACGCACGCGCGCAACTACGCGCGCACACACGCGAGCTTTAACGTGCGAAGGTATTAATCAACTCGTTGATAAGTACTCAGAAGATGATTAGGTTCTTGATCCACAGCCTACATTCTCCGTCATATCTTTACGATATGGTAAACGCGAAATTCATGAATCCATTTCCTCACTCAATCATATGACGTCATAATCAAATACGTGACGTGTGTGCAGACGTCATACTTATGATGCATAGGCAGCAACAGCGCCCAGTCAAATCAGTTTCAAAATAGTCAATAGCTTACCTGTATAGTTTTCTGGAAATTGATAGTCCGGGTGTTCCGTGATCGATCGATCCCAACTCGAGTGATGTGTGGGTGGAGCTTAGATATACCTCCACTATCTCCCCCACCCACCCCCTTAACTTAAAATTCTCTCTCTGACGTCCGCTAGCGTAGGCCTACTTATTACACGTATATTCTTGAACATGCTGGTCTATGTTATATCCGCGCCTTAACTCACACAATATTGAAACAACATCAATGGATGAATCCAGTTTCTCAGTCAATCATAGGAAGGCAGTCGTCATAATCAATTACGTCATGAATGACACAGTTTACTCCGTCAAAAAACGCTCAATATTCCGTGAAGCTGTACGAATTGTATGTCTTTACTACTTAATAAACATCCTGTTGAATATTTTGAAACTAATTTGACTGGACGCTGTTGCTGCCATAGTTTCAAACTATTCAACAGCTTTCTTGTATAGTTTTCTGGAAATCGAGATTCAAGGAGTGCAGGGATCGATCTAACCAACACGGGACACTCGTTGGTGGAGCTTAGCTAGCGATGGGCGGGGAATAGCTAAAACTGACGTGATGTAGTTGATTATTACGTCTTATGATTGATTGATAGACTGGGTTAATCTATTGCCACATTCAGAAAGCCAACAAATGTAAAACGAATGTCATTATTAGATGTAAAATCCTCCAGGCACCGATTTGCAGCCCGGATGTGCAGCTCTCCATCCTCACCCACCCCCACCCACCCCGACATTGCTGCACCTTGCATTACGGGAAATATAGCCTTTCACATTTTTTTTGTAAACTATGGATCCATGGATCAGGGATCCCTCTGCCCAGTCAAATACAATTTTATGACGCAACCTGTGTATCACTGATGTTGTACAACTGCCACAACTGCCCAGCTCCGAAAACAGTTCTAACGCGCGCGAAGCCTGCCGGTGCAAACACCTCCCTACTATCACTCAACATCACTGGCCTATCACCACAGGATGGGGCATTGCTCTCACTAATATTCTCCGAAAAACAATCAAACTTATTACGACATGAATTTATATGAACTTCATGTATCAATTCACTTTAATATCCGGTGTATATGTAACGAGGTCTACGAATACACATACAGCCAGTACAACCGGCTCTAATACAATTATTATACAGGACCTATTGAATTTGCTGATTTGCCACAATTGTTAAAAATAGCTCAATATTTTCCAAATTTAAATGGAGAGTCAAAACAATTCACTGGGCCTGGCTTGGTGACAGGCTGGGAGGCTGATTAACAGGCTGGCTGGCTGATTGGCTGGCTGGCTGGCTGGCTGGCTGGCTGACTGGCTGGCTGGCTGGCTGATTGGCTGGTTGATTGGCTGGCTGGCTGGCTGGCTGGCCGGCCGATTAGCTGGCTGATTGGCTGGCTGGCTGATTGGCTGGCCGGCTGGCTGGTTGGCTGACCGGCTGGCTGACTTGCTGGCTGGCTGGCTGGCTGGCTGGCTGGCTGGCTGGCTGGCTGGCTGGCTGGCTGGCTGGCTGGCTGGCTGGCTGGCTCGCTAGCTGGCTGGCTGGCTGGCTTGCTTGCTGGCTGGTCAACCGATCAACTGACTGACCGACAGACCGACGCAACGACCAACTGATTGGTTGTGAGTTAGACTTATTTTTGCATGGCATATAGACTACCGTGTCGCTATCATTTAATAGTGCAAACAAGAAATTACTTTATCAACGTAGTTCCCCATACCTTTCCAATACATAAATCACACAAGATGCAACATTATGAATACCACAGACATAAAGAAATTCTACTCCTTGATGTAAGCACAACAAGCAGTTGTTGCGCATTCTCGAGGCGCAGCCATAAAACAATGGTCATACAAAGCCCGCGCTATAGCAATGTCTGTTATCGCCAAACTACGGCGAATCTGAGCCATTTAACACACAAACCGGCCAAAAACGGCTTCTGTAGTAGTCTTAAGAAATGTCAATTTGCAGACCAGGAGAAGACTATTTTTGAAAATTTACCACTGGAATGACTGGCTCGATAACCGAGCCAATCATTCCAGTGGTAAAATTTCAAAAATTATCATCTTTTGGTCTGCAAACGGACATTTTCTTTGAGAAAATTGAAATTTGCCTGAACAAATTTAAGGCTTAAAGGTTAAGACGGGTGTTCCTATACACCCCCATCTTAAGGAATTAGCCTCACGTGACCACCTAAAATCTATGACGCGTAGTAACAGAGATTCTTTAAGGGACCACCTGTCTTTATGGACCACTTTTTAAGCACTCACATTGTGCCCTTTAGAAAGAGGTTTTCTTGTAGACAACTTCGATAAGAATTACATAATGATATTAGCCGTTATACAATCCTTACAGACACGAAATGATATATTCTTTATGTTGCTTATAAGCCACTTTCTGCTGAATATTGTGAAAAGGATTTAACATGAACAGCAACAGCTTCCAGTCTAATTAATTTTAAAATATTAGTAAAAATTTCATGATATGTGTCTTGAATTTGAAATACTGGAATTTGACGGGTTAGATGATTCAGGGAAGCAACGCCGCCAGAGAGAGAGAACGATGCTAACAAGAAGCAGTACATCTGCGTTTCTATCGATTTTGGTAAAAATAAGAAAAATTTATGTGGTGTCCTGGAGTGCGTAGATGTTATATAAGGCGCAATCGTCTTAGTGCTAGCTCATTTAACACGGATCTGTTGTAAACCAATGCCATCAATCATCTAACAGATATCGAGTATATATTGTTGTACAATATTTAAAAAGAAAATACACCAAATACGTATGACATCTACTTACTTACAAGATATTGAACAACCTAGGGGAAACTTAAAGTTAGTAATGCGGGGTGCGGGCATAAACACCGCATCTCTTTGTGTTAGACCAGTATTTTGAGACTTTTCTATGAAACCTTTATCAAGCCGATCCTCTACAATCCAATTTAATCCAGTCTCCCTCTCTACCACCCCACCCTTCTTGCTCCCTCCATTCCTCCATCCTCTCTCCCATCATCCCTCCCTGCCGACGATGACGACATTGACGATGACGACAACGACATTGAGGACGAAGACGACATTGAGGATGGCGACGACGACGACGACATTGAGGGTGACGACGACGACGACGACGGCGGCGGCGGCGGCGGCGGCGGCGGCGACGATGATGATGATAAAAATAATACGTAACATTATCATATTGATGCAATGTCTGCCACATCCTTATATTATATAATACACACGTAAGCACGCAGTAGTTACACAATAGTATGATTTATTAAAATTAATTCAATTGAGGAATCCAGTTATAGCTTCGCCCGTGTTGGGAACAATAGATCCCTGCAAACTCTGAATCTCAATTTCCAGAAAACTGTTAGCTGTTGAATATTTTGAAACTAATTTGACCGGGTGTTGGTGCCTATGGCAGCAACAGCGCCAGTCAAATTAGTTTCAAAATATTGGACAGAATGCTTAATTAAATAGTAAAGTCATACAATTCGTACAACGTTTCGGACTATTAGGTGTCTAAGACGGACTAAATCGAGTCATTCATGCTGTAATTGATTATGAAGTCACCCTACATGTAACGGAGTAGATTATGACGTCATATGACGTCATATGATGGATGGATAAACTGAAAAGGTCCGTTAGAATTCATTGCAATCAGATTACTTCTCGCATAATCAATACATATAATACCTGGTCGTTATCAAATGTGGAGAAAATTCGATTTGAGTGCTGAAAATGTCTCGCATGCCTGTCTAAGATGGTTACCTCCACGCATCACTAATGCTATATATCGCAGAGTCGACACTATAAGGGCTATCGCTTTCTGATAAATATATAGTATGCGAGAATCACTAAATCACTGTACTATGTCTATGATCAAATACAGTGATTTATTGATTCTCTCGGCGCTACATTAGAATTCCGCGCATGCTATAGAAACATCATATTTCATGACGTATTACATTTGTATGGTTCTAAGTCTTTCATACAATCGTTCTTGCCCGAGCTATCCACGCCGGAGCCACCATATATATTCGGATCATGTAACAAATACCAAGCAGCTATCCATCAGTTCATTCCTTTTATGACATAATACTTCTCGTCCCGGAACATCAGAGACCAGGAACTATATATCAACTAATAAGATTTGCAATAATCTTTGCTCAACACTGTCGGCACGGGTATGTCTTTTTATGCTGGCAGGCATGTTTTATTATAGTAACGGAACGAACTGTGGGGCAAAATGGGTTATTGCAAAGTCATAACTTGTCCATCTCCGTAACGGCTTTGTTCAAAGAACACACAGATGCGTTTTCGTGGAAGAATTTATGAGGAGCATAACGCGTAGAACATTACCTTCAATCAACCACCCCACCAACACCACCTCCTTAAGGTGGAAGAGGGTCTTGTATACGGGCCTGCCTGTCTGCCTGCCTGCCTGCCTGCCTGCTTGCCTGCCTGTCTGTCTGTCTGTCTGCCTGCATGCCTGCCTGCCTGCCTGCCTGCCTGCCTGTCTGTCTGTCTGTCTGTCTGTCTGTCTGTCTGTCTGTCTGCCTGCCTGCCTGCCTGCCTGCCTGTCTGTCTGTATGTATGTCTGTCTGTCTGTCTGTCTATATATATATATATATATATATATATATATATATATATATATATATATATATATATATATATATATATATATATATATATATGCAATCTTAAACTCATCCATATCTCGCCATTTTTACAAATATACAAACCGAGAAAAGCCGATTTTTCACGCGCAGGGTACTCTGGAACATTTTCCCTATTAACGCAGGGAATCTAAAAGAGGGATCTGACTGCACAATTAACTTTCATCACAATCACAATGACGCATTATTAATCCGTCATGAACCTCCATGTGTGTCCGTCAAACATAGGAATTGTATGTCTTTGGTGGATTTGCAATTTCATCAACATTTTATCGAATATTCTGTAACTAATTTGACTGGGCGTGTGGCAGCAACAGCACCCAGTCAAAATATCCAGCAGCTTACCTGTATAGTTTATGGAATCGAAATTCAGGGAGTTCCGGGTTCGATCGATCCCTACACGGTTAAAGCGTTGGCGGAGCTTAGCCAGAGATGGGCGGGGTGTGGCGTAGCTAAACCTGGATTCATCCATTGACAGAGGACATATGGAAAGAGCAGATTAGAGAGGGCTGGTAATAGAGTGATTCGAGCTATCACTTAAGTCGCTGACGTCATAATCAAACATGTCAAAGAACATTATTGAATACAATTATAATAAAAACAATAAATGATCTATTTAAAGCATACAGTTATTGGAGAATATATTTCTACTCTACTTATGTTATGATTCACATTTAAGGAAAACATTCCCCAACTTATTATTCAGTGATGTTGCTTACATACCACGTTTTCTACAAACTACACACGTGTTGCAGCCATGCCAGCATAGATCTTGTGATTTAGCCTAGTTATCCTCTATGACATAAGAGTGTGAATTTTTTGCTTCAATTATATAGAGATTTTCTAGAATTATTTATTGATTTATTTCACTTCAAATGGATCTTGCTTACATTACCAAAATAATTATTGAATATTTTCAGCGATTTTAAGCCAGATTACTCGTTAGGAATAGGGAAAGTTGCGTCTATGCGTTTTCACAAACTTTGCTGATATTTCATTCAACTTTGTGTAGTACACACTCTCTAAGTTTGAGTTACTCCTGTGTGTAAGTAGGCAACAGCGCAAATTTCAATTTATTTAGATTTTAGATGTAAATATTTATTGGATTATATAAATATTTATTTATTGGATTGAGATGGAATTTCAGAGAGCGTGGCAAAACAGTAACATGCATATATGGTAAAAATTTCAGATTCGTTTAATTGAATAAGATTTCACATACACATATGAAAATGTAGTTTGTAAGCAATACAATATTTTAGCCAACACGATGTTAGTACTTGCTGATGTTGGTCACTAATTCCCTTGAACTTTTAGTACATTTATGGTGATGCAATCACGGTCTATATATATAGTATTTGAAGTTCCTAAATGACAACAATGTTTGTAGATGCAAGTAAAATACATGAAATCAATGTGCATGAAAAATGCGTTTGTAGGCACCATTTTGTTAAATTGTGGTACAGATAAAAATAGATTTCAGTGCATAGCAAAAGGCAAAAACATGAGTCTATCACACAATTTCCAATAAATGGGACATTATTGAAATTTACAAGCCAGAGAAAAACTAATTTTGACCGTAAGAAGTGCATATCTCTCTTAATATTTATCATATAATAACAAACCAAAGTGCTCATGAAAGGCCTCCGTGAGATACATGAGATGGTTGTCTTTAAATCCATTTGAAGTAAATATTTAGAGATAGAGCAGTAAAAAACCTAAATGTTTGCTTGCATTTTGGAGAATTGTCCATATATAATATTGTGTAATTAATGCGAAAACTGATTATCAATAGCTTGCAGCTTGCATTTCCTATTGAAGACAGGTCTCGTGATGAAACACAATTTTCAATCTGCACGTGACACCCATCCTTTAACAATCGGCCTACTCTGTTCAAATCCGGAACATTACCAAGTGTAGATATTTGCACAAATACAACGTTCCGGGTGGAGTATCGCGCTCGTCAAGTCAGTGCATATATCAACGATGTGTCGGCGTTATGGCAAACATGAATTACTATGGCAACTGACGTGTACTAGCGTAAAACCCCTGCCATGACAAAACAGTTGAACCAGTTATGTGATTCTATCCGCTATCTGCAGGGTCAGAAAATTCCTGTCAGTTAGAAATTAACATTCCCAGACCTCTGGTTAGTCTGACAGTCAAGTCCGTTTCCTATTTATAGACGCAAATTGTCAATCAAAACTTTATCCGTTTCCAAGTTTCTTGGGAATGATTGATTAAGTAAGGGAACATAGTCATGATCAATTTCCTAGCAATCCAACGAAGATGCATGGGTAAACTCACGGCTTCCTATGTCAATGTGATTGGAATCCAATCTATCATTCAAGTATATGATGTAATAATCAATTACATATGACCGTAGCCGGCGTGCGTGCGTGCGTGTGCAGTTGCCCCCTTGAGATATTTGAAGCGTACTTTTTAAAATACTCATACTTGAATGATCATGGCTGACTACCAGGAATGCGCGAGACGCTCTCTGAGAGCGTCTAGACACCCACAATCTTTCGGATAAAGACAGCTGATCCACCCGGCTGGCCATGTGGCCCCTTGTTAACAGGCCGACGCTACGGCCCTAATTACATCACATGTAGACTGACGTCACAATCAAAATACGTAATGAATGCCGTATCTAAGTCCGTCATAAAAGCATAATAGTGTGTCTAGTAAACGAATTGTATGTCTTTACACTTTAATAAGCACTCTGTTGAACATTTTGAAACTAAATTGTCTGGGTGCTGTTGTTGCCGACGGCAGCGGCAGCGCCCAGTCAAATTAGTCTCAAAATATTCAACAGGATAGCTGCTGGGATTCTTAAAAATCAGGATTCAAATTATATAAATCGAACTCGCACAAAGCATGGGCATCATACTAACATACGCCGACTAACATAGGTGCGCACGCTGTACGTGTCCCTACCCGTAGTCCTTTGATCTCCTGCTACGTGACATTGCATTACAGAGCCAATTAACGCAGAAATAAGCGGGTTTCAGTCCGCCAATATGATTTCACCCGATACGGGAGCGGAGCGGAAGGGCGAGGACGGTGGACGACGTGTTGTTGGCGGAAGTCGACTGACCCCAGCTCATGTATATTTATACAGTTTCGTAAACTTACCACAGACATCAACAGCCAGCAGGTATGGTAGGCCTACTCGATACGTCTATGAGATGTGACGTCATAACTTAGTGATGCCGTCACATATCTAATCCCATATCAAACATACCTAGAGTTTGATATTAATACACATACCCTTTTGCAAAAGGCATAAGAAACTAGTAATTAACATTTTGGTGGTCTTTTAAACTGTAAGCGCCACATCCTTGACTTCGACTCGATTGGCTTACTTTCTGGGCGAATTCTCTGTCCATGATCCGGCTACACGCAATAGACACCTTCCATTGTTTCTACCTGGCCAATGGATTCTCTCCTTTCATTCCAGATCGATGTCGTGAGTTTTGAATCTCCCCCACTCCTCTGTGTGCCGTTTAGAGTCAGCTACTTCTGGCCAAAAGAGTCGGTCACGTTTGACCATAGGAAACGTTTAGATGTTCGAAATGGACAGGATTTTAATATCTTGACAACGCCTTGAAACGTGTACTGCTAGTCTTTGTATATGATGACTGCTGACCTTTATCAGTAACGTTTCTCTCTCCACAACTGCTGATCGCTCTTGAGCCATACTAGCTTTGTCCAATAACGTGACTTACATCGATGACGTCATGAGTTGCCTAGGTCATGTGACTAGCCTATTCCAACCTACTGACATTCCATATTCACCACGAATTAATAAACAGCTGACCGTTCTTGGGGCCACACTAGTTTTTCCCAATCACGTGATCTACACCAATGACGTTATGAGTTTATCTAAAGTGGATTCTGACCAGATGACTTGATCAAGACCTTGAGATTACCGAGCTGACCCTTGATTAATTTTACCGATGATGTGATCCGACCACAGCTGCTATTATCGTCTGAACTTTTCCACATCCGCCTGGGCGTTTGTGACAATATTGTTTGACTTACTGTTTGACGTCCACTCTTAAACTTGAGATTACGCATCATCTTGTGACATAATCCACCTTTCCAGAGTACCCAACCATCATATGACGTCATAATGAACTGCGCGATGTGTACAATGACATCATAATGAATGACGTCATGAATGACGTCGATAAGTACGTCACGAACGCATATTTGAAGACGGTCTATGCGTTGTTGTACAAATTGTTTGCTTTTACTATTTAATAAAGATTCTGTTGAATATTTTGAAACTAATTTGCCATAGGCAGCAACAGCGCCCAGTCAAATTAGTTACAAAATATTCAACAGCTTCCCTGTATAGTTTTCAGGAAATTGATAGCTAGGGCATTTGGGGATCGATCAATCCCAACACGGCGAGGTGTGTGTGGAGCTTAGTTAGTGATGGGCGGGGCATAGCTAAAATGGAAAGGTCCATTAACATCCCTCATCGCTTGATCTTATTACATGTCAGTTATTTATTTCAAGATAAAGGCTGCTTTGAATACATCTATGAGGTGCCTGATGTTTCCGCAAGCAGATTTGTTTGAAACATGATTGACTACGTCCTGACCCGTTGTTTTGACACCCACGCTGGCCGGCCGATTGGTTTCCTCTGGGGAGAATTAGACGATAACTTCCCAAGAGTTAGGACTTTCATACAATTCAAACATCATAGAAGGATGACCTTTGACCTGAAAGTGGATATTTGATAGTTTCCTGCTATATTATTAGTATTGGTTTCAAGTCTGGTGGATATCGTAGATGGGTCGGTCATTCACACCTCAGTCGGATACGATTTATCTCTGCACTGGCAATTAGATTTTATCAAGAAGATTTTAATCAAACTTGATACTGAGGATTTTGATCAAATTTGGTACTTCATTTATCCTGTGCCACTCGGACAAATGCAACAAGCATCTATCCGACGGATATCTTTCGATAGCTTCTTCTTCTTTTCGATCGCTGGTATCACACTTGGAGAGCCGTTCTCAAGATGAAATCTGTGGTTTTCTGCAGTTCTTCCACAGGCCCATACAGCTTTTCAAGAATAGAGGTTGACAAAGGCCAGACCTCTTCTCTCAGCAGCTGATATGTACTGCAACATTGAAGTATGTGCTCTGTGGTCTGTTCTGCTTCTCCACAAGGACAAGCGGGTGATGTCGTAAGGTGGAACCGCCTGTACATGTGTTGGTTTAGTCTGTTGTGTCCAGTTCTGAGACGAAAAATGGTCACTTGCTCTGGCCTCGAGAGATGATGGTAGGCATCTTCTGATTGAGGTGTTCTATAGAGTGACTTGATGATAGTCTTCATCTCTGCATGGGTAATCATGTTTTCTGTTTGATTCTCTTCTGCAGCCACCTTTGCCATCTTGTCTGCTTCCTCATTTCCTTGGACTCCACAGTGTGAGGGGATCCACTGCAGTGCTATCCGACAGCATTTGATGGTTTGTAGTGCTTCTTCAAGTTATGGCAGCTTACATTTGGTGATAGCCTCAAGGACGGAGCGGGCATCAGATAAAAAGACAATCTGTGGAATAGGGTCTGCTGTTCTGCTGATGGTATTAGCTGCATGAACCAGTGCTTCGACTTCAGCTCTGTAGTTTGTGCAGTGTTTGCCCATCGCTATTGCAGCTGACTCAGGTTGTCCGCTTGGATACTGTATGTGCAGTCTGGCACCTCCGCTCCTGATTGCATCTTTGGCTGATCTATCTGTGTAGATCCTTATCCATGTCTCCTGAGGGTACATTTCTTCCAGCATGGCTAGGGTCAGGGCCTTCTTGCTCACATCACTGTGTTCATCTTTGGTTGTGAGATGAGGTACTGTGGTGCGAATAGCTATGCTCTCTAGTTTGTTTTCCCAGGGTGGAGGATCAAGGGTGTGGTTTGGTTGGGTATTCTATTTGTGCTGGCAACATTTCTTGATGTTTCCTTTGAAGTGCCCTTGTCTCTTTCACAAAACGTGATCTTTTAAGTCTTCCTGATGACAGCTGTGCTTGCCTGATCTTCATTGGGTGGTTGTTGAACGATTTGAACTTTGCAGCTTGGATCAGTGCTTTGCATTCCCTTCCTTTGCTAAGTGGGGGGGGGGGGGTGCCTGCTGTCTGCTCCATTTTTTCTATTGGTGTTGATCTCATTCCACCAGTGATGATGCGCAGTGCCTGGTTTTGTACTCTGTCGACGTTCTGTTGATGAGATTTAGCTGCTGTCATGCATGAGCTGGATCCATACTCAAGGTGTGGTCGTACGGCACCTAGGTAGATGGTCTTGAGGATCTTTTCTTTGGCACCCCACTTTGTTCCTGCCAGCTTCCTCATGATGTTTAGTTTTCTTCTGGCCTTTGCCTCTGCGTTCTGGATGTGCTCCTTCCATGTTAATCTTCTGTCATAGGTGACTCCCAGGTATGTCTGATGGTCCTCGTACTCGAGTGGAGTACCTCCCAGTGTCAGAATGCCATCCTTGGTTTTGGTGGACAGTGAGAATAGCATGGCTGATGATTTTTCTTTGTTGTTGGTAATACACCAGCGATTGGCCCAAGCTGTAATTCTGTCCAAGGCGAGCTGCATTCTGTACGTGGCAGTCGTTGTGTACTCCTCGGTGCACCAGAGTACGAGGTCATCTGCATAGAGGGCTGCTTGGATCCCATTAGGCAGCTCTGCTACAATGTCATTAATGAAGAGTATGAACAGAGTTGGTGATAATACTCCACCTTGTGGCACCCCTTGTCTCAGCAAACATTCTGTCCATATTGTCCATCCACCAGCACCCTAGCTCTGCGATTGTGTAGGTATGACTTGGTCCATCGGAACATGTTGCCACCGATGCCTGTGCGCCGGAGCTTCACGAGGAGGCCATCCTTCCACACCTTGTCAAATGCCTTCTGCGGATCGATAAAGGCAGCTAGCATCACCTTCTTGGCTTGAAAAGTGTCCTCTATGACATGTGCAAGATGTGTTGTTTGATCTTCTGTGCTCCTGTATCTTCTGAACCCGGCCTGCTCTGAAACTATAATGTTCTCCGACTCCAGGTACCACTGCAACCGCTGGTTGATGGTGCGCTCCATGGTCTTGCACATGCAGCTTGTAAGACCGATAGGACGGTAGCTCAGCACTTTCGTCTTGTTCTTCCCTTTTTTCAGAATAGGAGTCATTCTGGCTTCTTTCTAGCACTGAGGAACCTCTCCATTGGTCCAACTGAGATTAAAGATGTCTAGCAACTTGCAGAGAGATGCATTACAAAGGTGTTGGATCATTTCATTCGTAATGCCATCTGGCCCGGGACATTTCTTCTTCTTCAATTGGCGGACAGCCTTCTTCAGTTCTGCTAAACTAATGTCAACTTTCATTGCATCGTGAGTGTTGGTGTCTGTTCTTTCCTTTTGCTCTTTTCTAACCTCTTTTTGATGCATTCGTGGTATAGAAATGTTGCTTTCCTTTGCATATGCCTTCGCAAAGGCATCTGCAGCCATCTTTCCTGTCAGTGTTTGTCCATCTTCTTCAAGAGTAATCTTCTCTCCACCGACACCCTCATCATTCAGTGCTTTAGTCAGTCTCCATAGCTTTGTTGTGTCTCTCTCTAAATTAAACACTGCCGTCTTTTCCCTCCAGCTTTTTCTTTTGGCCTCCAGCTTGGTCTTTAGATACCTGGCTTTAGTTTATTGTAGCGTGAAGTGGTTTTCACGACAGGGATTGCCCTCTGCATCTTCTCTGGCCTTGTCTAGTTTATCATGTGCTGCCTGCATTTCTGTTGTCCAGTAGGGGCGGTAGTTTTTCCTGTACCTTCGAGGAATCGCTTCGTTGGCAGCCTTGAGGATACTTGAATTAAATTCCTTGACCACGTTGTTGATGTTTCTCCCTTCTACTGCTATGTTTTGGGTAAGCTCATTAGAACGAATGCCGAACAGACTCCAATTTGCCTTTTTGTAGTTCCACCTTGAATGTTGAGGTGAACTCGTCGAAATACTTCCAGAAAGAGAGAGGAGGACTGGGCGGTGGTCGCTTCCTCCTAACTGCGATCCGACCACTCTACTGAGGTTTTCTTTCGATAGCTAGAACAGGGTTCCTGTTCTGTTATTCGTACATCAGCCATTCTAGTCATCTCAGGATCATCCTGATTTGGTGACATAACCGGGTTCTCCAAGTGTTTCCACGTTTTCTATTACCGTTAGTTTGCCTATACATCAGGATATGTCATCTGACTGGTGAGATAACACATACCCATCTTTATAGTTACTGCAATACTTTATTAATAAACAACTTACGATGGGACACTGTCACTGATTCGTTTGTACAGTTGGCCACTATCAACAGTTTGGTATTCACGTCCTGGAGTGGGACCAACTATCCAAAACTACAAGTGACCGTACCCAACGCCAAACTCCAACTGACTGCCGTCCCATATTTCATTAGAAACATGTGTCGTCTTGTCCATAGTCACAAATCTTGGTGACAAACATTTTCACCTTCTCCGTGACAACACACTCAGTATGCACAGTACATATTTATAGATTAAGTACATCATTAAAGCGTGAACACAATATATTCGACAATCGTCTTTCGTATAAGCCTAGAGTGTATATAATCCCAAGTAGTGTGTGTAAATCAATGGCGGCTTGCGTCACTGTTAATGTATGTGAGTTCGCTTGTGTGTTTATCTGTGGCCGTAGCTTGTTCATTTGTTCATGCATGCGATGTCTCTGCCCTGTGTGCGCGTACCTGGGGTCCTCTGCGTGTCCATTTATGGGCGTGTGTGTATATCCATTTCTGTGCTCGAGTGTGCTGTATATATTCCGTGTACGGGTGCGCATGTGGTATATGTCTATTTATGAATCGTGTGCTCAGTTGTGTGTTCTTGTGTGTGTCTTTGTGCGTGTGCTGAAACTTCCCAGTCCCCTGTACCATAGTTTCCATAAACTTATAATTCATAAGTGGTCAGATGGTTGCCATGTATGTGCGGTCATTCATCAGGCCCGTACTGTAATATTTCCAACGGTAACCCATAATAGGTTGCCTTATATGTTTTCAGGAGACATATGGTAACCTAAACCATAGAAAGCTCATTGATGTCCGTAATAAAACCAACAGATTACGGTAACCCGTTTTAAGTCCCCTAAAATAAATTCAAGCAACCTCATGAAGAACGTTTTCAACAGGTTACCATGACAGCACAGGCCTGGTTCATGCTTGGTCGTTGCTGACTGGCAGAACTTTGCAACTATCTTGCAACTATCTTGCAACGATGCAGTGATTATCCGCAACTTACGCACCTATGGTAGCCAGACTGTGTCAGAGCTCTATGTTCTAATTTTCGCCAACAATGAGCAATTCTTACATACATACTCACTATAACTCCAGGTCTCAAAATGTAAATTCAATCCAGATGTTTGAACCTTTCACATTATGTAGTAACCCCAGCTTAGAAATTACAGAATTTCAATGTGCAATAACAGAACATCATATGAACGTGAGATTGGTGGGTGGAGAGGGTGTGGGTTGTGGGTGTGGGTGTGTGTGGTTGGGGGTGGGGTGGGGGTGGTTGTGGTGAGAGACAGGTGCTGATGGCCTTTCATTCACTACGCTCCTTTCGTCTGATAACTGATGTTCATTCTAGAAAGAAAAAAATGTCTGTGTAAGTTGCGTACACCCTTCCGTTCTCTCTCTCACCCATATCTCCTTTTCCACTGCCTCGCTCAGCTTCTTTCTCTCCCCCCCCCTCCCACTGCCTCCCTCTCTCTTCCCCAATCCCTTGCTCCCTCCCTCCCTCCCTTCCTCCCTCCCTATCTCTCTCTTTTTCTCTTAGCCACCAATGTTAAGGAACGACTATCTTTCGGCTCCAAGAAACGTATCCTATATTGTGTCATTTGGATAAGGACACCCCATTCAGTAGTGAGAAATTGTTTATGTCCCATATGGTATTCGCGTAATACGCGTCTTACGGTGACATGCGTCACTCGATTTTTGTTACAGAAGTCGTTCTCCGTGTCTAAGCTCTCGCTAACCGCTTAGCATCCCAAATAACGTTACCCGTCATCATGGTATGTAGCGTGGTGAACGAACTGAAAGTACGTGACCAAAAGTTGAACGGTTCCTCTGGTGTTGACTGATAGAAATATCATGATCGAGCAAACGCAGCTCCCAATCATATTAATTTCAGGATATTCACTAGAATAGTCTGTGCGTTGTAAATTATATTTCGTATTTGACTTTCCTGGTTCGAATAGTTAAACAACAAAGTCAGTAAAGCGCCATGAGTGATCGATCACTGATCATCGCCGGGTTCGCTCACGAACCAGGAACTATTAGAATGGGCTGAAAAATGTTTACGGACGCGTCCATCTTTTAGGATGCATTACGGGCCTGATTTATTTAATAGATTTTTTTGGTGTAAATAGATGCTAAATTTCTGTTATTATGTAATGTACGTATTAATTAAAAATAATCAAGCTATAAAAAAATCCGATTAAAAAAAATAAGACAATTAATACTATATCTGTTGGAGTTACGACAATTTCTATGAAATATTTATATATGTTGGTGTGAAGAGGGAGTAATCGGAATGGCGAGGTCGTTAGGTCATTCGTGTTCTTGCGAGATCTTAGCGTAGTAATTTTCGCGAGAATTTCGGGATTTGCTTTCGTAAATACCAGGACGGTTAAAATGCAAAGAAATCTACTCTGTATATAACAAAGTATATTATTTAACCTAAAAGGCACCGATGTTAACTGGGCAGGCTTCGATATGGACGGTTATTATAGAGAAAATAGTCCTCTTCCACGCCCCCGCACGCCCCCCCCCCCGGCGTATATCCAAAATGGATGCGCCCATGATAAGCACATATTTTCACGGCTCTGAGCTTTGCACATGAATATGTACTAGTGTTGCTGTGAATTTACTAGAAACATCGACCATTTACTGCTACATCCGTCCATGGGTATTATGTCGCTGTTTTGTCGACGAGATAAATCTAAAGCCATGCACACAGTATAGTCGTCTAGCCCAGTGATTGATAACAACACAAGTCATCTATTCTATGCAGTTACGCAAGACCAAGCTATATAATAAAGCAGTAAGTGTGTATAGCATATGCCTATATATTTCTCTAACTCGGTCGGTCGGCACATTGACATTCCTCAAGACAACTGATTTTGTCCGGCTTCACCATGAAAGTTATAACCCTTTCAGCGACAATACCAATTATTATTTGCAATGTGTAACATATTTTGAAATTAATATGACTGAAAGCAGTTGCTGCCTAAGGCAGCAGTGGCTTCCAGTCATATTAATTTTAAAATATTCAAAAGATGTCCTGTTTGCTTGCCTTGAGATAGAAATACATTGAATTTATTGTTGAAAGGGTTAATGGCCGACTGTCAAACCGACCAAAAACCAGAATTTACAGTGAGTTTGGGAAATGTGCATTTGTCAATTTTGTTGGACAAGAAGACTATTTAAAAAATTTAACCTCTGGAATGACTGGCTCGACGACGGCGTGAGTCATTTGAGTGGTAAGCCTTTAAAAAAAGAATGTTCTCTTGGTCCGACCAAAAAATAAACTTTCGTGATTGTTAAAGTCGCTCCAATCTGTCCAGTGAGGTTCAGTATAATGTTTAGTTAACCCTTTAATAGCTAAATTTGGTCCAAAGAATATTTGCTTTATATTGAATATACATAATTTGCAGGCCGAGAAAATACCTTTTTTGAAAACTTACCACTGAAATGACAGGACAGCATTTCATTGGTACAATTTTCAAGAATAGTATTGTCGGCCTGCATATGGACATTCCTCAAGAGCACTACAGAGGCCGGTTTTGGCCGGCTTCACCATACACTTCTCTTTCAACAACATGTCCAAGTACGCTCTGTGCAATATGTAACAAATTCTGTTCAACATTTTGAAATTAATATGACTGGAAGAAGTTGATGCCTAAGACAGCAGTGGTTTCCTGTTATATTAATTCTAAAATATTCAAAAGATTTCCTGTTTGTTTGCCTTCAGATTGAGATACATTACATTTATCGGTGAATTGTGTTAATGATCAAACTGACCAAAAACCAGCATTTATAACAGTGAGTTTGAGAAATGTGCATTTGTTGACCAAGAAGACTGTTTTTGAGAATTCTACCACTGGAATGACTCGTTCGATGACGACGCAAGTCGTTTGAGTGGTAAATCTTTTGTGTGTTCTTGGTCCGACTAAAACTTGACATTCAAAAAGCAAACATTTGAAATATCTGATGATGGTTAAGGTCAGTTGATTGCTCCAATTTGTCTAGTGAAGTTCAATATAATCTTTAGTTAACCCTTTAGTAGGTAAATTTGGTTAAAAAAATATTTGCTTCATATTGAATATCCATAATTTGTAGGCCAAGAGAAGACTTGAAAAGTTACCACTGAAATGACAAGCCAGTCATTCCAGTGGTACAATTAAAAAAACTTGTCTTCTCTTCTCTTAGCCTGTATATGGATATTCCTCAAGAGCGACACCGACAAGTCTTTCAACGACAAGTCCAAGTACATTCTTTGCGATGTGTAAGATATTTTGCTCAATATTTTGAAATAAATATGACTGGAAGCAGTTGCTTCCCAAGGCACCAATGGCTTCCAGTCATAGTAATTTTATAATAGTCAGTAGATTTCCTGTTTGGTAAAGGCTTAATGGTTATACTGATAAAAAACAAGCATTTAGGGTTGAGCACTTTGAAATTTGAGAAATGTGCATTTGTTGGCCAAGAAGACAATTAAATAAATTTACCACGAATGACTGGCTCGATGACGGCACAAGTCATTTGAGTGGTAAACTTTAAAAAGAATTAGTGTTCTCTTGGTCGGGCTAAAATTGACATGCATAAAGCAACAATTTGAATTTTCTCGTGATTGTTAAAGTCGGTCGGTTGCTCCAATCTGCCCAGTGAAGTTCAGTATAATTTATAGTTAACCCCTTAATAGCTAAATTTGGTAAAATAAATATTTATTTTATGTTGAATATCAATAATTTGCATGCCAAGAGATTTTTTTAAACGGTATAACTGAAATGACAAGCCAGTGGAAAAAATTTCAAAATAGTTTTCTCATCTCTGGGCCTGTATATATGAACATTCCTCAAGATTACTACAGAGGCCGGTTATGGCTAGCTTCAACATACCCTTCTATTTCAACCACAAGTCCAAGTACATTCTATGTAACATATTTTGCTCAATAGTTTGAAATTACTATGACTGGATGCAGCTGCTGCCTAAGGCAGCAATGGCTTCCAGTCAAATTAATTATAAAATATTCAAAAGATTTCCTGTTTGTTTGGCTTGAGATTGAGATACATTGAATTTATCATTGAAAGTGTTAGTGGTCAAACTGACCAAAAACCAGCATTTATTCGTTACAGTGAGTTTGAGAAAAGTGCATTTGTTGGCCAAGAAGACGTTTTCAATTTTCCCACCGGAATTACTGGTTCGATGGCGGCGCAAGTTAATTGAGTGGTAAACTTTAAAAAAAAATTGTGCTCCATTGGTCCGGCTCAAAATGGACATTCATAAAGTAACAATTAGAATTCTCTCATGATTGTTAAAGTCTGTCGGTTGCTCCAATCCGTCCAGTGAAGTTCAGTATAATTTTTAGTCAACACTTTAATAGCTAAATTTGGTCCAAGAAATATTTGCTTTATAATGAATATCCATAATCTGCAGGTCAAGAGAATACCTTTTTGAAAATTTACCATTGAAATGACGAACCACTCATTACAGTGGTACAATTTTCAAAAAATTTGTCTTCTCTTCCATTGACCTGCATATGGACATTCCTCAAGAGCACTACAGAGGCCAGTTTTGGCCGGCTTCACCATACCCTTTCAAAGACAAGTCCAAATACATTCTTTGCATATCTGTAACATCTTGTTCAATATTTTGAAATTAATATGCGTGGAAGTGGTTGCAGCCTCAGGCAGCAGTGGCTTCCAGTTATATTAATTTTAAAATATTCAAAAGATTTCCTCATTATTTGGCTTGAGATTGAGATACATTGAATTTATCAGTGAAAGTGTTAATGGTCAAACTGACCAAAACCCAGCATTTACACTTTACAGTGAGTTTGAGAAATGTGCATTTGTTAGCCTAGAAGACTATTTTTTGAAATTGTACCACTGGAATGACAGGGCGAGTCATTCCAGTGGCAAATTAAAAAAAAGTATCTTGGTCTGCCTAAAAATGGACGTTCATAAAGCAACAATTTGAATTTTCTTGCGATTGCTAAGGTTGTGATTCTTTATTTAGACCATACGTGTAATATTTTGCTTATATCTCAGGCAACATGCCAACCATACATGGTTTCATCACCAGGCATTTGACCAGCTGCTGCATCCAGAGAAGCATTTACATGTGCGAATACAATCCTGTTGACAATACCAGATAATTGTACATTTCAGCATAGAGCATGCTGTAATTTGTGCTTCAGGATGCTAGAGCTTTGTAAACGGTGCATACTATGGTGATACGTTAAGGAGAATGTAATCATTAATCTTGAGAACGAGTTAAATTCGGTTCATAACATTTATAACTCAATGCCACTACTTGTAATTGGCACCCATACTTGATTTCTGATCCATCGTCCGTTTCGACAGGGTTCTTTCACAAACCTACTCCGATTTACTTAAGAAATTTTGTACTGATCTGAAAAAACCAGTCGCATGATTAATCATCTGGAATCGTCAAGGTTGCAGCTGGTCTCTGCTGGCCATACTGGATTTGCAACACATCTTAAATAATGGCAATGTTGTAAATGTAATATATATTTAGAACTGATGGTGAGACTATACTGACAGTCAAAATGTGTAACATCATCAACAGATATCATCTGACAGAGAGTTCCAGTGTAAATGGTCATTCGCCTGGGTGACATGAAACGCCTAACACATTACATGAATTGGGTATTGAAAATATGTTATATACTTATTTTGAAGTGGCACTGAAACGTAACATGGATGAATTGAGTTTGTATCAATCTACAATTCCAGCACTGTGAGCAGAACCGCTATAGATCTATTTCAGTAGTTCTATCATTCAGTATTGGTATCCTGTCATGTTTTAAACTACAGGCTCTATTTATTCAATAGAAATAAATACAAAATCCTAGTAAACTGAATATCTAATGTGTAGTGAGTGAATTTGACATTTTTTGTTGCGACTATTACTATCGACTACTAATATAATTCCTACAACATTTTCTGCTAAGCATTTGAAAGCATGGAAAATTAAATTGTACCATGTGTGGCATGTGTGATTCCCATTTGCAAAATAATATGGATAATATTGATTCGCTCGAGTAGAGCCTATCACTATTATCTTTATTGTTTTTCAGCCAGTTCGGCTACTAAATATGAGTTTTATGCAAAACATTTTTTTAAAATGGAAATTGACTGGAGGCTTAATAAAATGGTCTGGAAATTGATAAATTAGTTATGGACAATGTATGGAATTTCATTCTGCAGGTCTATGAACCCTGTTCACTATATAGCATGAAGAATGTCCATTTGCTGGCCAAGAGAAGCCTGTTTTTGAAAATTTACCACTGGAATAGCTGGCTAAGTGATATGTAAGCCAGTCAATTAATCTTGTGGTGATTTAAAAAAGTAATCTTGTTGGCCTGAAAAAATGTACGTTCAGTGAGCAAACTCTTAGAATTTCTTGACGAATCTTGAGGGTTAAGTTGACCAATCCTGACCATTAATCCATTTAACACTCAAGCCAGCCAAAACTTCTTTTGCAGGTATCTTGAGAAATGTTCATTTTCAGACCAAGAACTGACAAGGTTATTTTTGAAAATTTACTACTGGAATGACTGGCTCGATAACTGAGCCACTCATTCCAGTGGTAAATTTGTCAAAAAATCATCTCTTGGTCTGCAAATTGACATTTTCTATGAGAAAATTACAATTTTATTGAACAAATTTGAGCACGAATATAAAGTATGGTATTAAACTATAAAGTCTTGGCTCTCTTTGAGCTCAGCAGAAGTAAGTCAGAATGAACATGGATAAGTATTTATTGCCAAATGAGTTGAGCCAAAGGGTCTAATTATGTATTATGCTATGGCTGGATTATGTAAGATGACAAATATAGTTAATATTGGATGTGTTCTGAGCAACTCGGTCATGATTTAATAGTGTACCCTTATATGGGTGGCCGCCCATTTTCATGCTATACGTGGGTAATTAGACATTATGCTATGATTATACACAGGTCTCTGACCAGTTTGTGGATCTCATTCAAGGTCCGTCACTATTCAAACTACTCATTTGCGCAGGTCCAAGCATTATTTAGCTATATGCGTAGGTGATCTCTTCAGTAACCTTTAAGGCGCCATGGTTAGTCTTGGATCTAACTACTCAATCTGATTAATTTGTAATTTTACTATTAGAGTCTTTCTAACAACCTTCAGACAAATCATGCTGGTCCGACGAACACTTGATTTTGGTATCCAATGTCAACGTCATGATGACCTAATTAATTTTGTAATATTGCGTTTCTGGAGGATAACTCGAGTTCTAATGAAGAGATCGTTACGAATCTGGTATGGCAGCTTATCCTTGGTGGTCTAAAGAACCCTATCGATTTTTGCATCATCAAAGGATAACCAAGCTATATCCGTAGACAAATGTCATTCAGAAGAGCATCCTTCACTGAATGAGGAAATGTAGTAGCATTGTATTCAGGGTGCAAATCTGAATTGCTTACGGTTTAAAAAACTGCTTCTAATGTTGGCATTTTAACTTGGTATTGTCAGGCGTATTGCATGTTGTTGGCCCATGTTGGATATTTGTCTTGCAAAGTTTTGGCTTACTGGTTGTAGAGCCTACATACTCCTGAAACAAAACAATTACTGTGTCATGACTACACACATTCCAGATAGATTGGCCTCATCCTGATCGAAGTTGTCAACAATATCCATGTTAAAACTCCATATGTCATAGTGGAGTCGAAATGAAACTGTCTCCGTGCTGCTCGCTACAGTGAATGATGACATATCATTATCCACCCCCACCAGCTTTAGCGAAAAGCAGGGGGGGGGGGGGTGGGAATTATGTTTTCTCTTCCGTCGTCCGTCACACACAGGTTTTCTTTCGATAACTACTTTTGCTTGGAATATTGTGACAATACTCCATGGGAACATTGGCTATGTTTCTAGGGAAATGTACATTATTTTGTGGGTCAGTCAACTCATCCCTCTGCCAGTCCATCCTTTTGTCTCTGAATTTGTGTCCGTCAGGGTTGGGTTTTGGACAGTCCAAAACTAACTTTGAGCAGACATTGTCCAAAACCTGTCTAAAACCTGTCTTAAATGGTTTAAACCAGTCCAAAACTGTCCAAAATTGTCCAAAAGTATGTTGGACATATCACCATACTCTTATGCATCATAATCCTATTAAAAAATAACAAGAAATCAGAGATTGCATCAAAAGCACTATATTAAACAAATCCATTTATTATATGAGTTATTATTACATTTTTATCAAATACATGCAATTAAAACTTAAAAGGCTTAATTAGGTTTAGTTAGTAGTCCAAATCAGACAGACAAAAATTCTCTCAATCGATGCTGATGATGCTGATGCTTCAAGCAGCTGAATAGCCATATCAATAAAATCACCTGGCACACCTAGTGTTTTCAAGGCCTTCCACCATGTCACTGAAGGCACTTGAACTGCAGCATCACAGAAATATGATGCAGGAAATGGGCTGCTTTTAGCCTGGTATGCAATAAATGTTGCTATAAAGCTAGGGTTCTTAGCTATTATCCAATTGTTCACTTCTTCAAACTGTTTTGCTACCAGCATCTCACCCTGAAACTGTGGATGTAATGTGTATGCGACAAGATGCTCTGGCAGGATTGCCTTGCTGAAACGTGCTAACAGAGTTTTCTTGTGTGGTTCTAGCAGAGTGTTGTTTAGTAATTCAAGCCAAACATGGCATGCATCGGCTAGTGTTGATGTGTCACTCTGACATGTGTCAATTGCTATTGAAATTGGCCGAAGTTGTTCGGCTAAGTCTCTTGCATTTCTAAACAGGTTAAAGTCCATTATCTTCTTGACAATAGAATTATCTATTTCTCCTTCATGGTCTTGTACAATTTTCATGAAATGTGGACGGTTGTGAATGAAGGAGTCAATACACACGAGTTGACTCTTCCATCTAGTGTCACAAGGAAGCTGTGGCTTAACACTACCAATACATTCCGAGAGCCAGGATTGTGGCTTGTGGTGATTCCTGAAATATTTTTGAATCTCAACTACATGCTTAATTAGCGTATCCGGTGTTATGTCTTGCCCTAGTAAGTTTAGCCAGTGTGCAGAACAGCCATAGACAATAAGATCATTGTAATCAGCCTTCAAACCATCACGCATTTTTTCCATGTTCTTTGCATTATCTGTGACAAAGCTCTTAACTGTACAGTTGTATTTTGTCTTAGCATTTTATTTATTTTCAAAACTTTGGGACTTGCTGAATATTAGTTTGACTGTTTGCATCAGTCTATCTGAAGGGTGTTAGTGTGCTATGCCAAATTGTTTTCATAATGTTACTGTAGTAAAGGTATTCAGGCAAGAGTATTTCTGAAAACCCTGGGTTGCAGAAAGTATAGGGTTAAGCAGATCATTGTGTGTTATTTCTAATCTTAAGCCAGCGCCCTCACAGGCCAATTATCACACCTATACCATTGAATTGTAAAGAGGCTCAGCATGTGATTGTGGTTATCAGAGATTATCAGACCTGGCTCTATTACTAGCATGGCAAAGAGAATAATTAACTCAGGTATCTGAACTAAAGGTGAGACATCCTGTTGATAACCCCTATGCGGCCAAGACAATTACAGTGAATAGTAACCTTACCTACATTGTACATTATGACTTTTAAACACAACTTAGCACAAATTTTTGAAAATTTTTCACTGAAATGACTGGCTTAGTAAAAGCGGCAGTCATTTCACGAGTAAATTTGTTTTCCAGTCAAATTAGTTTCAAAATATTCTGCAGTTTTCCCGCATAGTGTCCTTGAAAATGATACCTGAGGAATTCATCGGTGAAAGGGTTAAGGCATGTATTAGATATATTGGACTCCTAGCACTCCAATGTCAACAAAAAACATTTTTCAAATAAAATTAAAAGATAAACTGTTTTTTTATTTTCAACAAATTTGTCATCGCCCAACAAAATTGTTGAAAAATGAAAACCAGTTTCCTTGGTATAGTCACAATAAAATATAGAATTTTTAATTATTGACATTAGAGGGCAAGGGGTTAAGCATTAATTTTATTTACCTTCAAAATCTTAATGTCTTTGCTGATATGTGTGTCTGCACTGTCTGTATCAGCCTGTTCAACAGGACTTTCAGTAGACTTCTCATGCTTCTCATAGTGTATTTTCATCCTTGCTACCTTGTTGACAACTGTGTACTCACACTCTCTACACTTAGCCATTTGTTTGCCATTAATCTTATCTTCCAAAAAGTGCTTCCAAATTGGATCCTTAGGCCTACCACCTTTGAAATACATATTAACTATTTCAAATACCATCAACACATAAATATTCAGGACAACAGAAGAATTCAAAGATTAATGTAGCACAAGGATATCTTTTTACTAATTGTCTAATTGATATCTAGCATTAACTGATGATAGATGAAAACATGAAGAATCTAATTTATATTCTATCAGCTTAATGCCTTAATCCCAAATTTGCATAAGATCTTATGTAAACATAGCTAATGTGTGTACTGAGTAGTGCATTCTAAAATAGCCTTAGAGAGCAAGGGTCATAAGTTAATTGTTGAAACAACATCTTAGAAGACTATATTTTCTCTATGAGTTTAAGATTCTTCCATAGGCCATGAACATTTTGCAAGAAATAGATTTAGACACAGAGACAGTTCTCAATAATATAAACATCTAGCTGTACATAGGTAGTCTAATATGTTTACATTATTGATTAAATAGGGTTTCTGTGGGTTTAACACAACTGGTCGAAATATACAGAGTTAAAACATTTAAGACAAACAAAAGTTGAAAAAAATTAACCCATGGATTATAGAAAGAAGCAAATAAGACTCCTAATTTATTGAAATCATATGTGTCCTTTTAGATTATTATTATTATTATATAGCAATAAAGTATCCAAAAATACATGTAGATAACCATCCATCAATATGTACATGTACCTGTATGTGTCTAAATGCTATATAGTTGTTTTAAGAAAATTACATTTCAGAAAAATATTTTTTATACCAATATTTTAGGTTTTGGACAGTTTTGGACAATTTAAGGTGTCCAAAACCTATTTTGGGCGGACGGTTTAAACCATGGTTTAAACCGCGGTTTAAACCACTGGTGTCCAAAACTTTCCAACCCTGGTATCCGTCCGTCCGTGCACAATTTTCGTTCAATAACTTTATCTTGGCTTGGAGTATTGTGAGGAAACTTCATGGGAACGTTGGTTATGGGACTAGGTAAGTGTACATTATTTTGTGGGCCTGTCAGTTCGTCCCTCTGTCTGTCCATCCCTTTGTCTCTGAATTTGTGTCCGTCCGTCCGTGAAAATTTAGGGTTTTCGTTCAATAACTTTATCTTTGCTCAGTGTATTGTGACGAAACTTCATGGGAACATTGGCTGTGGTGCTAGGGAAATGTACATTATTTCGTGGGTCAGTCAGCCCATCCTTTCCTCCGTCCATACCTTTGTGTCTGTCCGTCCGTGCAAATTTTTGTTTTTGCTTGGAGTATTGTGACGAAACTTCTTAGTTTATGATTATTGGCTCCCATTTGTCTGTGTATCCATCCATATGTCTATCCAAATCAGTGGGATTATGTCATCCCATGAACATGGCTGTTGTTGCGGGGGGGGGGATTATTTGATTTATATCATCTAGTTATGATGACGCATGAGCTCGTCTATAGCGCATGGAGGAGCTTTCCATGTACACAGTTTTGCTAGTGGTTTACCAGTATGGCACATTGAAATCTAGATCAGCCCATCCATCCCTTAATCAGTATGTCTCTTTATTCTCTACAGCTTTGTTTGGACCGTAGTTTCAAGACTTATGTCGTCTGGTCATGTCTCCAGTTACCCTCTATACGTTTGTTTTATGAAAATAAACAAAATTATATATTAAATAATTTATTAACATCTGCGTCCGATTTAACTGTGTTATACAGGGTTGACTGATTTAAACCAAATTGATTTAAATCACTGATTTAAATCGCGATTTAAATCAAATAATATTTTTAAAATCAATTAAGTTTGAATAACATTTTGATCAACTATTCCACATTAAATTTGATAAAAGTATTTGCTAATTATTTAGGTATGCCATTATAAACAGCATGGTTGCCTCTGGTCTTATCACCAAAGTGATAACAGTACAATGATGACTTCTATGACAGATGATTCAGTTAAATCATTTAAAAAATAAAATTGTGTTATTTTATAACTATAAACTGTGCATGCTCATACAATAATTATTTACATACCTCTCGGCACAGGTTCGATCTGCCAAATGTAGTGACCAATAGTCGAGTATTCGTCAGTCGAGCACAACATTTTTAGATTAGGTAGTTGTAGGTGTGTTTGACCGACATATAGTCATTATTCAACTATAGTAAACTACTGTTTGCGCGTTGAATGACGCTGTATTCCGTTGTCGCCATCTTTACTAAATCTGTCGTCAAGTAAAGATATGAATGTGTAATTTCAATTGCATATGCCTTTATTTAATCAAAATAATACCTAGGCCTCTTCGGTTAATTGATATTTCAATTATTTTTTCTGTCTATTGTATAATCGAGTGTAAAATAAAATAATTGAATCGATTTAATAGAGCAAAAATCGATTATTTATTTTAATCAGGCATAATTTAGTGAATATTTATTAGTAATGTCAGTGATCGGAAACATCGGACTGCTACTGTTTATGGAACAATATCCGCCTCTGAAGGCTATAGGCTGGTGTTGGAGGCCATTCTGCGAAAAAAAAATAAAAAATTAATTACTGTTTATTCATAGTAAATTCACAAAATTTTGATGTAAATTTTCACAAATTCTGCTGAATGTTTTGGAACTAGTTTGACTTAGTCAAATGATTCTCAAAATATTCGACCTTTCTAATGCTGGAAAAATAGGGAAACGTCAGATATAGGCACTACGGGCGAAATCTATATCATAATAAAATAAAAATAATAAGGCCATTTCACGAAAAAGTGCAAAAAATTGCTCTGTCTTTTAGATAATATTTTCAAAAGTCTCTGCCGCTTGTTTTGGAACTAATTTGGCTTACGGCTGTTGGTGTCTAAAGCTGCAACGACCCACAGTCAAATGATTTTCAAAATATGCAGCTTTTCCGACGCTGGAAAATAGGAAACACCTTAGATAGGACGAGCTCTATATAATTAAAAGTTAATTTAATGTTAAAATTAAACTGGCGCCTTTTTATTGGCTTGAAAATCTGGGCATACGCGCCAGAATCTTAAAACCATTATCCAATGGAAATGATTCCAAATTGACTTCATTATACTGGGCAGGGTTATTCCTCACGTTCAGCCGATCAGAGGACTGGTTGATATAGTTTGTTCTATTGAGCGTCTTGCGGTCATGTCATAGGCCTACTTAGTTGAGGTCATCATGACCTATCTAGGAACCAATTTACGAAATTGCGTATTCTGTTATTTTTTTTCTAGAAAATCAGTTTTTAGCAATTTATTTATTATTTATTATTATTATTATTATTATTATTATTATTATTATTATTATTATTATTATTATTATTGTTATTATTATTAAATTTAAGAAGGCTATACTCCCCCCCCCCTCTCTCTCTCTCTATCGCGCTCTCTCTCCCTCTCTCTCTCCCTCTCTCTCTCTCTCCCTCCTCCCTCCCTCCCTCCGTCCCTCCCTCCCCCCTCTCTCTCTCTCTCTCTCTCTCTCTCTCACCCTCCATCACCGTACAGCACGGTTGCTACCGCCACAGTTCCAAGAATAAATAATCGATTATCTGATTAAATTGATTATTTTCTAGACATCATAATCGATTATTTATTTCCATAATTGAACATCCCTAATATTAGTACCCGCGTAATTGTACACCAAACCCGACCGACGGTGGCCGTTTCATCATCTTTGATAATTCCTAGCCCCGGTTTTCGTGACTTATCACATTACACCGGTTTATGCTTTGGGGAATTCGGATTTAATCGAAAACGCAATTATTGATACAAAATCAATTGTGATGTTTCGAAGCAAAAATCGTGCAAGCCTACTAAGTGCAATTAGAAAATGCTTACAAATTGTAATACAGTGATTAGTCACACTTCTTAGTTAATTAAATTTAAGTAGAAGTTGGGAAGCTTATTTAGTGAAGCAATCATTCAATACACCATTTCATAATTACATGTGCACCTGTTGCGGAAATTGGCTTTTTATAATTTGAAAAAAATAAATAAAGACAACAAATCTGGTTTAAATAAAATAAATCTGATTTAAATCAAATAAACCTGAGGCTTTTTAAATTAAAAAAATCAGTAACCATGGTGCTATAGCTTCTGGAAAGTTCCTGGAACTGAATTATCACAAATAGCTATTCTACGTTTACAAATGTTACTAATTTCCGTACAGACAATCAACTTGACGAACACGGCTCACCTAAAAACATTCATAGTCAGGTTTTATTGTATATCAACCCAACCCAGCGCACAGTTTCACAAATATACATGGAGAATAGTATAGATATAGAATAGGCTTGTTATCCTCATTGACTAAATATAATAGAACCACCCATGTTGAATAAATATTATATGCTACACATGTGTTCATGTTATATCGGATTTGCTTCTGATCTTATAAATAAAGTGGAACCAGGCTCTTTTCTTTGATGCATTGCATCAATATGTGTACTTGTCGATCATATAAGTTGAATAACTTGTATCACACGAGCACTGAAGCCGGAATTATCAGCGATGTACTTTACACTAAATGATAAAGGATTAAAGCCGGATTTAAAGTAAATATACGATCATTTATCTGGTATTCGATGCCATGAAAGAGCTGATCAATGGAATAGCTAGTAATTCCTAAACACATTAAAACCAGAAACTACAAAGTCCATATGGTATTATGGATATTCTGTTGCGTATTTGGAAACTAATTTGACTGTGGTCTGTTGCAATGCGGTGTGCGGTTTTTAAACATATACAACGACCTTCCTGCATAGATATATAAAAATTAAGACAATGGCAATTCTAGTGTTAAATGATTAGGGACAATGTATGGATAACTTAACCCTGCCATGATGAAACCCGCCAACGCCTCCTCAGTGGTCATGAGGAATGCCCATTTGCAGACCAAGAAAAGACTATTTTATTGGAAATTTACCACTGGAATGACTGGCTTGATAACCGAGCCAGTCATTCCAGTGGTAAATTTTGAAAAATAGTCTTCTCATCTCCTGCAAATGTACATTTAACAGGCAAATATTTTCCTTTTGCGGATCAAATTTACACACTAAAGGATTAAGGAATATTTGAATTTCTTTTTATTATTATTTGAACCTCTAAATTGAATATGTGTTAGCTAGATCGAAATAAAACGGCAATTTTGATGCGGGTTCAAGACAGGAATTGTTCACTTTGCATTTGATTAATACTGTGATAACTTCCAAGTGTGTATCATTCAGTTATGTTTTGTTTCATAGATCGGATTAATCACATCGGTGAGATACAAATACAATAATGGCAAACATGTAAAGTGGGCCTAAAATGCAAGGAATGCCTTAAAATCATCACTCTTTATATTCATATTTGAGGAATGGTAAAGATTGACAGAATCTGTATATCATACATATAGGAGATGGGGAACATCCTTCAAGACAATCCATCATCCACATAATTAAATACATTCATTCCACGTAGCCCTGATAGATAATAGCCCGCCAGAATTAAAAAAAACATCACTAAATTAGTATTGTTAATTTTGATTACTTTCTTTTGGCATTTTAGTAAAATCTACAGAGGTTTTGATCTTAAGCTTACTTATATTCAGTCAAATCTGAATATCTATAGCTCATTTGCTTTTCTGGCCAAATCATGGTGTTTCTCATAGCTGTGTAACTAGCGGGTGGTTGGAGGGTGGCTGTTAAGGAAGGTTCATACGATAAAGCCACGATTCCATATGTCTATTTTGGACCCACGTACCACTCAGCAAACTCCATCTTTTAACCAAATTTTATGTATGTGGACGACAACACGGAGCGGTTTTTTGTGCATACCGTCATGTTAGACCTATATTACCATATTTCGGCCATATAAAGACGAGAATAATCCATAAATCGTTCTACCCAGTTCTACCTCTTTGATTAGATGATAATAACATCCATGCATCTTCCGTTTTTGAAGACGATTATATTTTCTTTTCTGAGTTTTCTTTTGATGTCGATTGGCCACATCCAAGCAGCTCGTCTTCATCTAGGATGCATTTTAACATTAGAATATTTGATAGTGTAGTAGGCCTCTTTCAAGATCAAGGTGGAAAGAACGATTTATATAACTTATCAAGCATAACTAACTGAATTTTCTTAAACGGTTGACTAAACGGTTTCCAAAATCATATACGATTGATGGACCTTAAACGCATACATGGAATCATGGGATGGCTGATGCGTTAACGGGTCGTGTATGCTGAATGCGTATGCGTGTTGCGGACACCTGGGAAACTAAAATAAGCAGTGCAGTAATCATTCCAAGCTCGTGTGTTCTTCTACGCGCGAAAATAGATGCGTCCCTAGGCTCAGTCACGGTCCTGGTGAGCGCTGGCGGAAACAGCAATTTTTGATTAGTAATCCAGGCAAGAGGATTAGCATTTTTGTTGCGGCTCAACTGTTATTTAGCACACAATGGATCCATTATTCAGACTCAAATTTATACGAAATATAAACGATCAGTCTTAGAGATATTAGTTTGAATATTTTGAAACTAATTTATGTGCGAGTTGGTAACAGCAACTGGTGCCAGTCACATTATTTACAATTATTAAAGCGCTTATGTTTATCTTGAATTTGAGAATTTTAGATTTTAAGGGGTAAACGAATGTGTCAAATCCATCAGCGTGGCTCTGGGGAAATTGGCTTTGCTTGTATTAACTTATTCTGTGATGGGCTACTGTCTAACGAACCCAATTACTGATCATATAACGTCAGTTGAGATAGGAACCAGCGACATCTATGCCAGCAAAACGCGATGAACGACACACTTCAGGAAGTAATGGTCTTCCCGTTCTTATTATTATCCACGATTATTCCACGGACAGGCATTTTAAACATTGTTAGCGGGAAACGACGTCCCGAATCCTGGAATGATTCTGGCTTTTGATGGCCTCATCTTCCCATATGCTTGGATTCATACGGATCCATTATAATTGGGTGGTGTTGTGAGGAGAGGATATATTTTGGCATATTAGCAAGATAGATAGATACCTAGTTATCTAGATAGACACATAGTTAGCTACATAGACATATACCTAATTAGCTAGATAAATAACTAGGTAGCGAAATAGATAGATAAGCTAGCTAGCTGGATGGGTGGATGGAAGGAAGGATGAATGGGTGGTTGGTTGGTTGGTTGGTTGGTTGGATGGTTGGATGGATAGATATATAGATGGACAGGCAGACAGACAGGCAGCCAGGCAGGCAATATTACTGGGTATGCTGCAAGAGATGGAATATGCAGACGATATGGACGTTAGAGACGAGGAAAAGAAACCCCTTGACGAACTTCTCCCAATAGCTGCAAGCAAACTAAAAATTGAGAATGCTTTTATGAATGAATCCAAAACAGAGTTCACCCTCATATACCTATCTACAAATCATAAAACTAAAGAAATACTAGAGCATTAGCCTCCTAAACGCTAGGCGAAAGGTGTCACATAATTGGCAGGTTCGAACTCCACTCGGGTCGCAGGCGGGCGGGCGGGCGGGCGAGCGAGGAGCCAGGCAGGCAGGTAGGCAGGTAGGCACAGGTGAATAGATAGATAGATAGATAGATGATAGATAGGTAGGTAGGTAGGTAGGTAGGTAGCTAGCTAGCTAGCTAGGTAAGCATCCTGATGACGTCGCTCATACATTAAAAACTAAAACAAATAATCAGCCACGAATGTGTACGAATTGTATGTCTGGTGAATTTACAACTTAATAAACATTTAGTTGAGTATTATGAACCTGAGAGCATTTACCGTCATTGTCAGCAACAGCAACAGCAACAGCAACAGCAACAGCAACAACAGCTCCCATTCAAATTAGTTTCAGAATATTCAACCGTTCACCTTGAGATTCAGATGCGGGGAATGCGGGATTCGAAGCATTAAAATTGACGTAAACACGCGTAGCAGTGGGCGGAGCATAGCTAGGAATGGGAGGGGCATAGCTAGAAATGGATACCTCTTCTCCATAGATTTGGCATATATTCACTAGATCGCTCATGATCCTCTCAAAAGCGGCATTTCAAAGTTCAGTATGTTCTCACCCGACCCAGAGGCATAAATGTGGTTTGGAATGAGTTTAGCTTAAACCCTGTCTAACTTTTCATTTACACCCCTGTTCACAGGCATAAGGATGGTTTAAGCTAAACAGTCGGTTAATAATTTAACCAGTTCATTTACACCACTGTTCATACGCATACAGGTAGTTTAAGGTAAACAGTGGTTTAATGTTAAACAAAGTTTAAGTGACTATATGCATACGAATGGCTTAGCTTAAACAAAAGTGCACATACCTCAAATTATGCCAGTTTTACTAAACCTACTCGGGGGTAGGTTTAAGCATGGCGTAACTCCCAAAATGATCAGATATTACTCATTCGAATTCCGTTCTTGGGCCAATATGATGGTTGCTTCTATTTCCTTACGCAGGTTGAAAGTAATGCCATTTGCCGGATTTTCCTCTTTGTGGACTCTGCTGCTGTTAGTGTTATTGATGATGATGATGATGATGATGATGATGATGATGGTGGTGGTGGTGGTGGTGGTGGTGGTGGCGGCAGCGCCGGTGGCGGCGACGATGGTAGCGGTGACGGCGCCAGTTGTGACGCCGGCAGTGCTGGTTGGTTAGTCGGTTGGTTGTGGGGCTTAAGAGGAGAAGGAGGAGGAGGAGGAGGAGGAAATTGAAAAATAAACATATTATGATGATGATGATGATGATGATGATGGATGATGATGATGATGATGATGATGATGATAATGATGACGATAGGACTGGCGGTATGATCAGCGAACGAAAAGAAGAAGATGATGACGATGATTGGACGACGGCTGCTGCTGCTGGTGCTGCTGTTGCTGCTTCTGCGGCTGATGGGGGTGGTGCTAGTGATTGTGGTTGTGGTGGTGGTGGTGTTGAGGGTGTTGGTGGAGGTGGTGGTGGTGGATGTGCGGCATGATGATGATGATGATGATGATGATGATGATGTTGATCATCATCATCATCATCATCATCATCATCTTCGTGATGATCAATCCTCATCAGCATCGCTGTCGTCAACGTTGCCGTCGTCACTAGCAGCAGCAGCAGCAGCAGCAGCAGCAGCAGCAGCAGCAGCAGCAGCAGCAGCAGCAGCAGCACACTTATTCATAGGAGGACAAAAGCATATTCATAGATATATTAATACCACACATTAATGCTTTGTGTGGTCAACGGTAATTTAACACATCATTGCTGATTTGGCAATTATATTGAAATAAACATTATCGTATTGCCCCAATATGGTTTTGCACGCACACCCACTTCCTGCATTGGCCTCTGATGTATTACATCTACTGGGTGGGGTTGTCATTTATCCAAATCCCGTTCAAAATTTGTCGTGCGTAGTTACGTCCGTGCATATACCGTAGTGATGTGTTAGTGTAGAAATTAAACGACCAATTCGGGAAGTTTGTAATCAGGACTGGTCAGGGATGCTTCTAAATAGCACAGATCCATATGCCAATTTGCTATCGGCGTACACGTTTATAAACGGTGCACGGCCAATTTGGCAACTGGAAAACAGCGTACAGCCCATATGCCAATATTAAACTTAAAAATAAATCGATAAGTTACCTTTTCAACGATGATACGGACGGCTCAATAGCAAATTGTCATATGTTTACAAACAGTCGCGCCAGTAAAAATTGACATATGGGACTGCGCCATTTACGAACAGCCTACTATTTGCGATAACCTTAAAGCGATGCTAATCTCGACCAAAATGTTGTATTGTACCGATCGAGTATGGTTTATAGATTCCATGTCAGTCATATCCTGGCACATTCCCTTATCTGTATCACACTTATCTACTTTGTAATATCGCGTAAATGTTGAACAGTGATCGCCGCCATTTTGTCTTCTCAAGCGATAGTGTGTGACGTCATATAAGTGCCAATACATTACAGTATTTGTTATATAATACTCATCTTGTTGAATATTTTAGAACTAATTTGACTGGAAGCTGTTGCTTCCTAAGGCAGCAACAACTTCCAGTCAAATTAGTTTCAAAATAGTCAACAACGTACCTGTATGGTGGTTTTTACACTACATTGGCAAACTATAGATGGCATCTCTATGACTGACCGTATATACCGAGGCAGACACATTATAATTTTTCTGATTGATTGAAAAGTAAATTATGGTAGCCATCATAGGGTGTAGATAAATACGAACATTTAGCTACTAAAGCCTGAATATCTTTCTTTAGCTGCATGATAAAAAACTTGAAATTACCTGCAAAGTTTATGAGTGGCATATTAGATCAATTGAATAGCTATCAAGATATGAGATTAGTTATCCTTTATCTGAAAACATATAGGCATACATGTGCAGCGCAAGACATTGCATGCTTTTCTACTCGTCTTCGAAATATAGCTGGTCGAGAAATTGACATCTGTATGATACTAAACACTGGTTTAATGATACACTATGGTTAAGCTTACTCCCAGGTTAGCTAGCACAGGTTTAATGAAACTACCTTTCAAGCTAGAGATTTTATAAAACTACAGACAGTGGCTTTACTAAAGCAAGCTAAACTTACACTTCCTTTATGAATATGGGCCCGGATGCATAGTCTTTTTGCGAATAAAATGTCCGATTAATATAGCCAATACAATTTTATTTCTGATAAAAATATGTAAATTTGAGTCTGTCCAATTTACTCCCTGTGTCTTGTCCTCAGCCCAAATCCTTAGCTTCATCAGGTCTATTCCGTATATTTAGTTCTTGGGATTCTGTAAATTCAGGGTTCGATCCATCACAACATGTGCAACGCTTGGGCGGAGCTTAGCTAGGAATATGCGGAGCATGGCTAAAGGTGGATTCATATATATGATTGCTCAATTGCATCCATGTTTCATTACTTTCTGAAACAAATTCATTTACTTTGAAGCTTAGGTAGGAGCATCGTCAATAACGTTAGATGGATCTGAATAGCGGTGGATAATGACTTGACTTGCTCTGATTGGGTCGTTGCGGTGATTGAGCGGCTGGGTGGGTGCGAGGGTGGGAGTGTGTTTGGTAACACACTATTTTGCATAATATGTTTTTATTTAATGTGACTGGAATTAACATTAGAGAGATTCGATATGTCGCTGAAGCAGACAGCTTAGATTTATCCATGGCAGCAACATGTTCTACAAAAACAATATCAGTTTCAAATTATTCAACAACTGTCTTGGTGAGGTGCTTGGAATATGTGACTCTAGTTTTACAATTGTGAAATCGTTAAAGCTATTGACACAGTGCTTTTCTTTCATTAAGCAGATTCCGGGTAAAACGATTATCGATTTCGTATTATTTTGCAATATTGACCTGACAGCTTTAGATAATGAAAGTATTTGGCAAGCACGTTCCGTCGTCGATCTAAGATCCAGTCAAGCGACGTTGCAAAGGAATAACACCTATTTCTATAGGCGCGAAAGCTTCGTGTATGGATCAGCCTAAACATGTTAATGTAAGACTGGGCTATACACCGATTAAACAATAGAATTCTGAAAAATATATACTTTAGGAGGGCTTTTCCAGAGTGAAATGTCATAGCTTAGAACTTCAAATGCGTGTCAAATGATATTAACTTCTTCTAGAAATGTCATAAAATCTTTAATGAATCAGTCATAATTAGGGAATGGAGGATTAACGCTTAAATCCCCATGATTTCTCGTGCGCCTGACACTGAAAGCACATTTTCTGAGTAGTTGTTATACCCAAGATTTCAGGCCCTTCGTCAACAAATCTTTGAGACTGGCGATGTCAATAGTAGTGCCTGCAGTGGAGTTTCGGCGCTATAGTTCTGGAGGTAAATTTATTGACATACAGATACTAACGTATATCTACTCATTCCAACTGACAACAGAGCAAATGCAAGTTCTGCATGCAATCAATTCACCTTTCCAGAGTGCCCACACATCATATGACGTCATAATGAACTGCGTGATGTGTAGAATGACATCATAATGAATGACGTCATGAATGATGTCGATAAGTACGTCACGAACGCATATTTGAAGACGGTCTATGCGTTGTTGTACAAATTGTTTGCTTTTACTATTTAATAAATATTCATAGGCAGCAACAGCACCCAGTCAAATTAGTTACAAAATATTCAACAGCTTCCCTGTATAGTTTTCAGGAAATTAATGACTAGGGCATTCGGGGATCGATCAATCCCAACACGGCGATGTGTGGGTGGAGCTTGCCTAGTGATGGGCGTGGCATAGCTAAAAATGGAAAGGTCCATTGGTATCACACTGACACATGAACTAGTCACCAACCATAACACATAGCTGAATATGCCACTAAGCAACAATTAAAACATTAGCAAAATCATTTACTACACACAGAATTGGAGATTTCCAAAACTCAAAACATTCCATCTTCAAGCTCCAATATTTGCAATTGTAGTAACTGATCTGTATCTAAAGTATGTTACTAATGTATTTAGAGATACAGCTTCTAATCTACAATTACAGATCCCATATTTACACAAATCCAATTATCCTGGCGGGAACACAGACAATTCTTTACAATCTTTAATTTGGTAATACTGCGTCCGGACAAAGCAACTGTTACTAGTACGGTTAAACAAATACGGAGAGCAATGTCGATGTTAGGATCCGCGTCTTCGATGGAATAAGAATGTATTAGTTTTAAGAGGATTAGTTTAGAAGCTGGAGACAAATTTCCCAGCAAAGAAGCTGCTTGATATTACACTTCCGGTATCAGCTGAAAACGCAGCAGCATCAAAATCCGTAAAGTATTTCAAACAAAGATCTTCACATTTCAGTAGGTGTTCATTCGAGATTTTCCGGTCAGAAATGAAAATATACATGCCACTTTCAAGACCCGATAAAACAGCTAGTGAAGTTGGTTTGCACGACAATCAGATACAGTGGTGCATTCGCTTTCACATTCCTTATTGGAAGTCAATATGTGCACTTCATCTTTAGCCATGTCTAAGACCATTTACGTCTGCTTTCGTATCTGTTTTACAGTGAAAGATGGTTCGATATCATTGTTTCAACTATACTATTCAACCATTTATTGCTCATTTCTGTCATCGATTTAAACTCTTCAACATTTTCGCAGCACAATTGATTGACAGGTTTTTACTTTGGGAAGCTAATGTTGACTCAACCAATATGTATAAGTATGGTGTCACACACGCTATGCTATCATAGCAATGCTCCTCTAACGGTTATATGATTTTTGGCGCTGCATGATATTATCCATCACAACTTTGACAATTGGAAACCATTTTTTGATATCTCTAAATATTACATTTTTAATCTTGTCATTATATAGTTTCCTCATAATGTAAACGTTTTTCTAAGTCATTCCACATAAAATTGCACTTCCAGTCATGGATACAAATTTAATTGAAATTCTTGTATTCAAATTCTTTCAGTCACAGACACGCTTTGACGGGTCCAACATCTCAAATGCTTGTGGCGCTATACAGCAGAAACGTTCTATAAACTGTTTCTCAATTAGGAAAATTTCCTATAGAATCATTCTATATGTGCTAGGTGAATGGTTATAGTCAGTAGTCTGTGAACTTTGCCACATCAAGTATCAACCATGCATGTATGGCATCCGGTATCCATGCAGGAAACTTGAAGTTAAGAAATAACAATTTAACGGTTATAGATGCCAGTATTGATGTGCCCTTGGATATTTGAGGTCATGCGCATGCACACTGTTTGGACTGCTATTCAATGCCCGAGCTCTAGTCTGGACCTCTAAGTACAAGGCCTTAATACGACCTTAGGTGGGGCATCAGTTGGGTCTCCCTATCAGCTTGTACCCTGAGCGACGGCTCTTCCCACTACCTACTCACAACGTCGCTGACAGACAGTTGGATGTATAGATAGACAATGCACATGCTATTTACGTTAATTTTTCCAGATAATGATCACGATCAAGCATGCATAAAACAGAATTGACCAGTCATGAAATAAATGGAAATCGAACACTAAGTACACAACCAACCACACTAACAGTAGACCTACATGCCCGTTTGTTTAATTGAACATAGTGTGATGAAATAGCCGACTGAGCACGGGATCACTTTCAACACGTCTGATTGGTTAATTGCCAAGACCGGATTTATTTTTGCGACATCTCGTGAAACGTTCCAAGTTCTGTTTACACGATGGAGGTGCTAATTCTCCATGCAGCCGAGTGTGTTGCATGTTTTGCCTTTCTTATATAAATTAATCAGTTTAGACAAGCCATCCACTATGGGGCCCATCACAATGCACTGGAAGGCAGTCATGGCGCGACCATGTATGAGCTGAGAGCCAACCATTCCAATGACAGATTTTAAAAAGTATTCCTGTCTTTCCCTGCAAATAAACACTAACTAAGCAAAACTGAAGTATCGTGACAATTAACACGTTACTGGCCGAAACGACATCTGCAGCGGCCACATGAAATGTTTATTTGCAGGAAACAGAAAGATATTTTTAGGACGTTAACCGTAGTGTCCGCACCGATGACCTGTATACCGAAGCTGGCATGGAAATGTCCTCAAATAGGCGAACAACATAAAACTTAGTGATGGATTACAAAATTATTAATTAATCACAACTTTTATCACAAATGCGAAATCCATACAATCTCCGCCAGCAACAAAATGGACCTTTCCAGAGTATCCATTCATCATCATATCTCGTATGACGTCATAATCAGCTCAGCACGCGTATGATGACGTCATAATCATTGCGTCACAAAGGGTTCCATATAGACCGTCACCAAATCTCAAATGGTCCGACACGTTGTATGAATTGTATATCTTTGTAATTCGTTGCTATTTAATAAACATGCTGTTGAATATTTTGAAACTAATTTGACTGGCCGCTGTTGCTGCCTTAGGCAGCAAGAGCACCCAGTCAAATTAGTTTCAAAATATACAACAGCTTACCTGTGTAGTTTTTTGGAAATTGATAATCAGGGTATTCAGAGAACGATCGATCCCAACACGAGCGAGGTGTGGGTGGAGTTTAGCTAGAGATTGGCGGGGCATAGCTAAAACCGGAAAGGTCCATTACATTTTAAAATAAATTTAAAGCCATCCTCCTCCCCCCACCACACCCCATGAACACTATACAACTCATCTACGCAATGGTGATTATAATCTCGAGACGAATTTCCGAGTAACCGCCATGCTTTGTAAATGTATTTCCGAGACTAACTGCCTTAAAAAGCGCCTGTCTTGCCTTGACTGGGACATGTCTAACATGGACCCGAATTTCAAACCACGTGAAAGTGGTCTGGAGCAGTGTATCTGGGGTGGGGTGGGGGTTGATCACGTGCCATATTTTCCTTTGGCCTGCTTGGTTAATAGCCCGCGTCATCCTTGCAATGTCGCTCGAAATAAGTCAGACGCGAGATTGAATATTTTATCACCTGAATTTGTTGCAAAATAGCCTTTCATTTAACGTACATGTGATGGGGCTAGGATGAGATTATCTTTCACGTTATCATTTCAAACAAGTAATATTCAGCCCAAGGCAATTGTATTTTTTTATCAACTCAGTTTTAAATGGAAAATCAGCCTTTCGTTTAAATATTATCATGAAATCCTACTTAAAGTAATATATTTGCGTCTTTCCTTTAGTCCTATGCGAGACATTCTCGCTTGTTACATCCAACGTTGAGTCGGGTGTGGAGCGTGGGGAATGGGTATGCTTGCCCTCCAGATGGATTTAGTATTATTCAGTTTGCCCATATAATGCTAATAAAGCTAGCCATAAATCTCCATGGCCAGAAGAATGGACATTGTTCCCAGAAGGTAATAGGGTTATAAACCTTAGATAATTAGGTGATTGTTATAGAGTCAAAGACGTGAAATAGAACCATAGACCAATTTTATCAATACATGTGAGCGAGCTAGTGAGTGAGTATGTCCGTACCTGCGTGCTTGAGTGCATATATGCGTGTGTGCTTTCGTGCGTGCGCCCGTGCTTGCTTGTTCCGTGCATGCGTGCAAGTGTTGGTACGTGCGTGCATGTGTATGTGCGACCGTACGTGTGCGCATGGATGCGTGCATGCGTGGGTGTGTGCGTCCGTGTGTTCGTGTACATGCGTGTTCGTGTGTGTATGTGTATGAACATGAATAAATCCTTTGATGTTGTTTGATTTTAAGGATATATTCTTACAACTGTTTTAAGATGTGACAAATACAATTAATTGGTATTAAAACGTAATAAAATGTGTGTATTTAGAAATATTCGATCAAATCTTATTTATATATTTCCCTGATTGGCTCAATAAGGGATTCGGAGTTATATATTATTTATTCGAATTCGGATCCATTTTTTTGTATTTACTCAACGCGCACACGCACTCAGTTCACATGCACGTGTTTGTACGCATGCGCAGAGGTAGGGTTAGACGCGCAAATGGTTCACATTTGTACGTACGCGATACACATAAACACACATCCATATACAAATACACATGCACGTGAAATAGGCCAAGCAAACCCGTAGCTTATGAAGCTTGACAAATGGATGACTTCAGTTTTGACTATGCACCGCCCATTCCGCGCTACGCTTCAACCACGCGTTGGTCCGTGTTGGGATCGATCGAACCCTGAATTCCCTGAATATACAGGTCAGCTGTTGAATCTTTTGAAACTAACATGCCTGGATGCTGTTTGCAGTCTATCGCAGCAATAGTGCCCAGTCAGTTTATGTTCAATATATTCAACAGGGATGATGATGATGATGCAGCTGCAATCAGGCCTTCTTTCGCTTTTGTCCACTGTGTCTTGTCCCCCGTCAGAATCTTTAGCTTCCTTAGGTCCATTCTTGATTTGACTGTACCGAGGTCCCCTCGTAGCAGGCTTAACAGCTTTATGGAATGACGCCCTCTTATGGCTTTGCATTTGCTGGCTCCAAGTAGGCCGAATTCCAAGGCTATCCTACCTAGTTATGAAATTCGTTTGTAAATTTGAAAAATAGACGCAGAAATGATAACAGTTGGATTAACTCTAAATTCCTATCCGAAAGAACGAAGCTTTGTTTGCCATTACTTATTGTGAGCACTAACCAGAACTCTTAGCACGTGGTGCGTCACAGTGACGAAAATGTAGAACACAAAATGTTGCGTTCAAACGGGTTTCATGGATCGACGTTATTGGAAAATTTGTCAAAATTCCAGTTTATGCAATAAATAGACTATCAATTGGGTCGCATTTCATATCACGATTACCAACCTTGCCGAAAATTATCATAATCTGGGTGCTATAGCTCGTGGAATGTGAGTGCTACAGCTCGTGGAATGTGAGTGCTAAGGCTCGTGCAATGTCACTGTTAAACCTCGCAATGTCACGGTTAAAGCTCGTGCAATGTCAGTGCTAAAGCGCGTCCAATGCCACTGCTAATGCTCGTGTAATGTGAATGCTAAAGTTCGTGTAATGTCAGTGCTAAAGCTCGTGTAATGTGAATGCTAAAGCTCGTGCAATGTGAATGCTAAAGCTCGTGCAATGTGAATGCTAAAGCTCGTGCAATGTGAGTCCTAAAGCTCGTGTAATGTGAATGCTAAAGCTCGTGCAATGTGAATGCTAAAGCTCGTGCAATGTGAATGCTAAAGCTCGTGCAATGTGAGTCCTAAAGCTCGTGCAATGTGAATGCTAAAGCTCGTGCAATGTGAGTGCTAAAGCTCGTGCAATGTGAGTGGTAAAGCTCGTGCAATGTGAATGCCAAAGCTCGTGCAATGTCACAGCTAAAGCTCGTGCTATGTGAATGCTAAAGCTCGTGTAATGTGAGTACTAAAGCTCGTGTAATGTGAATGCTAAAGCTCGTGCAATGTGAATGCTAAAGCTCGTGTAATGTGAGTGCTAAAGCTCGTGCAATGTGAAAGCTAAAGCTCATGCAATGTGAGTCCTAAAGCTCGTGCAATGTGAATGCTAAAGCTCGTGCAATGTGAATGCTAAAGCTCGTGCAATATGAGTGCTAAAGCTCGTGCAATGTGAGTGCTAAAGCTCGTGCAATGTCACTGCTAAAGGTCGTGTAATGTGAATGCTAAAGCTCGTGTAATGTGAATGCTAAATCTCGTGCAATGTGAATGCTAAAGCTCGTGTAATGTGAGTGCTAAAGCTCGTGCAATGTGAGTGCTAAAGCTCGTGCAATGTCACTCCTAAAGCTCGTGTAATGTGAATGCTAAAGCTCGTGTAATGTGAGTACTAAAGCTCGTGTAATGTGAATGCTAAAGCTCGTGCAATGTGAATGCTAAAGCTCGTGCAATGTGAGTGCTAAAGCTCGTGCAATGTGAGTGCTAAAGCTCGTGCAATGTGAGTCCTAAAGCTCGTGCAATGTGAATGCTAAAACTCGTGCAATGTGAGTACTAAAGCTCGTGCAATGTGAGTCCTAAAGCTCGTGTAATGTGAGGGCTAAAGCTCGTACAATGTGGGTCCTAAAGCTCGTGCAATGTGAGTGCTAAAGCTCGTGCAATGTGAATGCTAAAGCTCGTGCAATGTGAGTGCTAAAGCTCGTGCAATGTGAGTGCTAAAGCTCCTGCAATGTGAATGCTAAAGCTCGTGCAATGTGAGTCCTAAAGCTCGTGCAATGTGAATGCTAAAGCTCGTGCAATGTGAGTGCTAAAGCTCGCGCAATGTGAGTCCTAAAGCTCGTGTAATGTGAGTGCTAAAGCTCGTGCAATGTGAGTCCTAAAGCTCGTGTAATGTGAGTGCTAAAGCTCGTGCAATGTGAATGCTAAAGCTCGTGCAATGTGAATGATAAAGCTCGTGCAATGTGAGTGCTAAAGCTCGTGTAATGTGAGTCCTAAAGCTCGTGCAATGTGAGTGCTAAAGCTCGTACAATGTGAATGCTAAAGCTTGTGCAATGTGAGTGCTAAAGCTCGTGCAATGTAAGTGCTAAAGCTCGTGCAATGTTAGTGCTAAAGCTCGTGCAATGTTAGTGCTAAAGCTCGTGCAATGTGAGTGCTAAAGCTCGTGCAATGTGAGTGCCAAAGCTCGTGCAATGTGAGTCCTAAAGCTCGTGCAATGTTAGTGCTAAAGCTCGTGCAATGTGAGCGCTAAAGGTCATGAAATGTGAAAGCTAAAGCTCGTGCAATGTGAGTGCTAAAGCTCGTGCAATGTGAGTGCTAAAGCTCGTGCAATGTGAGCGCTAAAGCTCGTGCAATGTGAGTGCTAAAGCTCGTGCAATGTGAATGCTAAAGCTCGTACAATGTGAATGCTAAAGCTCGTGCAATGTGAATGCTAAAGCTCGTGCAATGTGAATGCTAAAGCTCGTGTAATGTGAGCGCTAAAGCTCGTGCAATGTGAATGCTAAAGCTCGTACAATGTGAATGCTAAAGCTCGTGCAATGTTAGTGCTAAAGCTCGTGCAATGTGAGCGCTAAAGCTCGTGCAATGTGAGTGCTAAAGCTCGTGCAATGTTAGTGCTAAAGCTCGTGCAATGTTAGTGCTAAAGCTCGTGCAATGTGAGTGCTAAAGCTCGTGCAATGTGAGTGCCAAAGCTCGTGCAATGTGAGTCCTAAAGTTCGTGCAATGTTAGTGCTAAAGCTCGTGCAATGTGAGCGCTAAAGCTCATGCAATGTGAAAGCTAAAGCTCGTGCAATGTGAATGCTAAAGCTCGTGCAATGTGAGTGCTAAAGCCCCTGCAATGTGAATGCTAAAGCTCGTGCAATGTGAGTCCTAAAGCTCCTGCAATGTGAGTGCTAAAGCTCGTGTAATGTGAGTGCTAAAGCTCGTGCAATGTGAATGCTAAAGCTCGTGCAATGTGAATGCTAAAGCTCGTGCAATGTGAGTACTAAAGCTCGTGTAATGTGAATGCTAAAGCTCGTGCAATGTGAATGCTAAAGCTCGTGTAATGTGAGTGCTAAAGCTCGTGCAATGTGAGTGCTAAAGCTCGTGTAATGTTAGTGCTAAAGCTCGTGCAATGTCTCTGCTAAAGCTCCTGCAATGTTAGTGCTAAAGCTCGTGCAATGTGAGTCCTAAAGCTCGTGCAATGTGAATGCTAAAAACCTCGTGCAATGTGAGTGCTAAAGCTCGTGCAATGTGGGTGCTAAAGCTCGTACAATGTTAGTGCTAAAGCTCGTGCAATGTGAGCGCTAAAGCTCGTGCAATGTGAGTGCTAAAGCTCGTGCAATGTTAGTGCTAAAGCTCGTGCAATGTTAGTGCTAAAGCTCGTGCAATGTGAGTGCTAAAGCTCGTGCAATGTGAGTGCCAAAGCTCGTGCAATGTGAGTCCTAAAGCTCGTGCAATGTTAGTGCTAAAGCTCGTGCAATGTGAGCGCTAAAGCTCATGCAATGTGAAAGCTAAAGCTCGTGCAATGTGAATGCTAAAGCTCGTGCAATGTGAGTGCTAAAGTCCCTGCAATGTGAATGCTAAAGCTCGTGCAATGTGAGTCCTAAAGCTCGTGCAATGTGAGTGCTAAAGCTCGTGTAATGTGAGTGCTAAAGCTCGTGCAATGTGAATGCTAAAGCTCGTGCAATGTGAATGCTAAAGCTCGTGCAATGTGAGTCCTAGAGCTCGTGCAATGTGAATGCTAAAGCACGTGTAATGTGAATGCTAAAGCTCGTGCAATGTGAGCGCTAAAGCTCGTGCAATGTGAATGCAGAAGCTCGTACAATGTGAATGCTAAAGTTCGTGCAATGTGAGTGCTAAAGCTCGTGCAATGTTAGTGCTAAAGCACGTGCAATGTGAATGCTAAAGCTCGTGCAATGTGAGTGCTAAAGCTCGTGCAATGTGAATGCTAAAGCTCGTGCAATGTGAGTGCTAAAGCTCGTGCAATGTGAGTGCTAAAGCTCGTGCAATGTGAGTGCTAAAGCTCGTGCAATTTCACTGCTAAAGCTCGTACAATGTGAATGCTAAAGTTCGTGCAATGTTAGTGCTAAAGCTCGTGCAATGTGAATGCTAAAGCTCGTGCAATGTGAGTGCTAAAGCTCGTGCAATGTGAATGCTAAAGCTCGTGCAATGTGAGTGCTAAAGCTCGTGCAATGTGAATGCTAAAGCTCGTGCAATGTGAATGCTAAAGCTCGTGCAATGTGAGTGCTAAAGCTCGTGTAATGTGAGTCCTAAAGCTCGTGCAATGTGAATGCTGAAGCTCGTGCAATGTAAGTGCTAAAGCTCGTGCAATGTTAGTGCTAAAGCTCGTGCAATGTTAGTGCTAAAGCTCGTGCAATGTGAATGCTAAAGCTCGTGCAATGTGAGTGCTAAAGCTCGTGCAATGTGAATGCTAAAGCTCGTGCAATGTGAGTGCTAAAGCTCGTGTAATGTGAGTGCTAAAGCTCGTGCAATGTGAGTACTAAAGCTTGTGCAATTTCACTGCTAAAGCTCGTGCAATGTGAATGCTAAAGCTCGTACAATTTCACTGCTAAAGCTCGTGCAATGTGAATGCTAAAGCTCGTGTAATGTGAATACTAAAGCTCGTGTAATGTGAATGCTAAAGCTCGTGCAATGTGACTGCTAAAGCTCGTGTAATGTGAGTGCTAAAGCTCGTGCAATGTGAGTGCTAAAGCTCGTGTTATGTGAGTGCTAAAGCTCGTGCAATGTGAGTGCTAAAGCTCGTGCAATGTCACTGGTAAAGCTCGTGCAATGTGAATGCTAAAGCTCGTGTAATTGAGTACTAAATCTCGTGTAATGTGAATGCTAAAGCTTGTGCAATGTGAATGCTAAAGCTCGTGCAATGTGAGTCCTAAAGCCCGTGCAATGTGAGTGCTAAAGCTCGTGCAATGTGAGTCCTAATGCTCGTGCAATGTGAATGCTAAAACTCGTGCAATGTGATTACTAAAGCTCGTGCAATGTGAGTCCTAAAGCTCGTGTAATGTGAGTGCTAAAGCTCGTGCAATGTGAGTCCTAAAGCTCGTGTAATGTGAGTGCTAAAGCTCGTGCAATGTTAATGCTAAAGCTCGTGCAATGTGAGTGCTAAAGCTCGTGCAATGTGAGTGCTAAAGCTCGTGCAATGTGAGTCCTAGAGCTCGTGCAATGTGAATGCTAAAGCACGTGCAATGTGAGTGCTAAAGCTCGTGCAATGTGAGTGCTAAAGCTCGTGCAATGTGAATGCTAAAGCTCGTGCAATGTGAATGCTAAAGCTCGTGCAATGTGAGTGCAAAGCTCGTGTAATGTGAGTCCTAAAGCTCGTGCAATGTGAATGCTGAAGCTCGTACAATGTGAATGCTAAAGCTCGTGCAATGTGAGTGCTAAAGCTCGTGCAATGTAAGTGCTAAAGCTCGTGCAATGTTAGTGCTAAAGCTCGTGCAATGTTAGTGCTAAAGCTCGTGCAATGTGAATGCTAAAGCTCGTGCAATGTGAGTGCTAAAGCTCGTGCAATGTGAGTGCTAAAGCTCGTGCAATGTGAGTTCTAAAGCTCGTGCAATTTCACTGCTAAAGCTCGTGCAATGTGAATGCTAAAGCTCGTGTAATGTGAGTACTAAAGCTCGTGTAATGTGAATGCTAAAGCTCGTGCAATGTGAATGCTAAAGCTCGTGTTATGTGAGTGCTAAAGCTCGTGCAATGTGAGTGCTAAAGCTCCTGTTATGTGAGTGCTAAAGCTCGTGCAATGTGAGTGCTAAAGCTCGTGAAATGTCACTGCTAAACTCGTGCAATGTGAATGCTAAAGCTCGTGTAATGTGAATGCTAAAGCTCGTGCAATGTGAGTCCTAAAGCTCGTGCAATGTGAATGCTAAAGCTCGTGCAATGTGAGTGCTAAAGCTCGTGCAATGTGAATGCTAAAGCTCGTGCAATGTGAGTGCTAAAGCTCGTGCAATGTGAGTCCTAAAGCTCGTGTAATGTGAGTGCTAAAGCTCGTGCAATGTGAGTCCTAAAGCTCGTGTAATGTGAGTGCTAAAGCTCGTGCAATGTGAATGCTAAAGCTCGTGCAATGTGAATGCTAAAGCTCGTGCAATGTGAGTGCTAAAGCTCGTGTAATGTGAGTCCTAAAGCTCGTGCAATGTGAATGCTAAAGCTCGTACAATGTGAATGCTAAAGCTCGTGCAATGTGAGTGCTAAAGCTCGTGCAATGTAAGTGCTAAAGCTCGTGCAATGTTAGTGCTAAAGCTCGTGCAACGTTAGTGCTAAAGCTCGTGCAATGTGGGTGCTAAAGCTCGTGCAATGTGAGTGCTAAAGCTCGTGCAATGTGAGTGCCAAAGCTCGTGCAATGTGAGTGCTAAAGCTCGTACAATGTGAGTGCTAAAGCTCGTGCAATAATCACTGCTAAAGCTCGTGCAATGTGAATGCTAAAGCTCGTGTAATGTGAGTACTAAAGCTCGTGTAATGTGAATGCTAAAGCTCGTGCAATGTGAATGCTAAAGCTCGTGTAATGTGAGTACTAAAGCTCGTGTAATGTGAATGCTAAAGCTCGTGCAATGTGAATGCTAAAGCTCGTGCAATGTGAGTCCTAAAGCTCGTGCAATGTGAATGCTAAAGCTCGTGCAATGTGAGTGCTAAAGCTCGTGCAATGTGAGTGCTAAAGCTCGTGCAATGTGAGTGCTAAAGCTCGTGCAATATCACTGCTAAAGCTCGTGCAATGTGAATGCTAAAGCTCGTGTAATGTGAGTACTAAAGCTGATGTAATGTGAATGCTAAAGGTCGTGCAATGTGAATGCTAAAGCTCGTGTAATGTGAGTGCTAAAGCTCGTGCAATGTGAGTGCTAAAGCTCGTGTAATGTGAGTGCTAAAGCTCGTGCAATGTCACTGCTAAAGCTCGTGCAATGTGAATGCTAAAGCTCGTGTGATGTGAGTACTAAAGCTCGTGTAATGTGAATGCTAAAGCTCGTGCATTGTGAATGCTAAAGCTCGTGCAATGTGAGTGCTAAAGCTCGTGCAATGTGAGTGCTAAAGCTCGTGCAATGTGAGTCCTGAAGCTCGTGCAATGTGAATGCTAAAACTCGGACAATGTGAGGCCTAAAGCTCGTGTAATGTGAGTGCTAAAGCTCGTGCAATGTGAATGCTAAAGCTCGTGCAATGTGAGTGCTGAAGCTCGTGCAATGTGAGTGCTAAAGCTCGTGCAATGTGAGTCCTAAAGCTCGTGCAATGTGAATGCTAAAGCTCGTGCAATGTGATTACTAAAGCTCGTGCAATGTGAGTCCTAAAGCTCGTGTAATGTGAGTGCTAAAGCTCGTGCAATGTGAATGCTAAAGCTCGTGCAATGTGAATGCTAAAGCTCGTGCAATGTGAATGCTAAAGCTCGTGTAATGTGAGTCCTAAAGCTCGTGCAATGTGAATGCTAAAATCTCGTACAATGTGAATGCTAAAGCTCGTGCAATGTGAGTGCTAAAGCTCGTGCAATGTAAGTGCTAAAGCTCGTGCAATGTTAGTGCTAAAGCTCGTGCAACGTTAGTGCTAAAGCTCGTGCAATGTGGGTGCTAAAGCTCGTGCAATGTGAGTGCTAAAGCTCGTGCAATGTGAGTGCCAAAGCTCGTGCAATGTGAGTGCTAAAGCTCGTACAATGTGAGTGCTAAAGCTCGTGCAATAATCACTGCTAAAGCTCGTGCAATGTGAATGCTAAAGCTCGTGTAATGTGAGTACTAAAGCCCGTGTAATGTGAATGCTAAAGCTCGTGCAATGTGAATGCTAAAGCTCGTGTAATGTGAGTACTAAAGCTCGTGTAATGTGAATGCTAAAGCTCGTGCAATGTGAATGCTAAAGCTCGTGCAATGTGAGTCCTAAAGCTCGTGCAATGTGAATGATAAAGCTCTTGCAATGTGAGTGCTAAAGCTCGTGCAATGTGAGTGCTAAAGCTCGTGCAATGTGAGTGCTAAAGCTCGTGCAATATCACTGCTAAAGCTCGTGCAATGTGAATGCTAAAGCTCGTGTAATGTGAGTACTAAAGCTCGTGTAATGTGAATGCTAAAGCTCGTGCAATGTGAATGCTAAAGCTCGTGTAATGTGAGTGCTAAAGCTCGTGCAATGTGAGTCCTGAAGCTCGTGCAATGTGAATGCTAAAACTCGGGCAATGTGAGGCCTAAAGCTCGTGTAATGTGAGTGCTAAAGCTCGTGCAATGTGAATGCTAAAGCTCGTGCAATGTGAGTGCTAAAGCTCGTGCAATGTGAGTGCTAAAGCTCGTGCAATGTGAGTCCTAAAGCTCGTGCAATGTGAATGCTAAAACTCGTGCAATGTGATTACTAAAGCTCGTGCAATGTGAGTCCTAAAGCTCGTGTAATGTGAGTGCTAAAGCTCGTGCAATGTGAGTCCTAACGCTCGTGTAATGTGAGTGCTAAAGCTCGTGCAATGTGAATGCTAAAGCTCGTGCCATGTGAGTGCTAAAGCTCGTGCGATGTGAGTGCTAAAGCTCCTGGAATGTGAATGCTAAAGCTCGTGCAATGTGAGTCCTAGAGCTCGTGCAATGTGAATGCTAAAGCTCGTGCAATGTGAGTGCTAAAGCTCGTGCAATGTGAGTCCTAAAGCTCGTGTAATGTGAGTGCTAAAGCTCGTGCAATGTGAGTTCTAAAGCGCGTGTAATGTGAGTGCTAAAGCTCGTGCAATGTGAATGCTAAAGCTCGTGCAATGTAAATGCTAAAGCTCGTGCAATGTGAGTGCTAAAGCTCGTGTAATGTGAGTCCTCAAGCTCGTGCAATGTGAATGCTAAAGCTCGTACAATGTGAATGCTAAAGCTCGTGCAATCTGAGTGCTAAAGCTCGTGCAATGTAAGTGCTAAAGCTCGTGCAATGTGAGTGCTAAAGCTCGTGCAATGTGAGTGCTAAAGCTCGTGCAATGTGAGTCCTGAAGCTCGTGCAATGTGAATGCTAAAACTCGGACAATGTGAGGCCTAAAGCTCGTGTAATGTGAGTGCTAAAGCTCGTGCAATGTGAATGCTAAAGCTCGTGCAATGTGAGTGCTAAAGCTCGTGCAATGTGAGTGCTAAAGCTCGTGCAATGTGAGTCCTAAAGCTCGTGCAATGTGAATGCTAAAGCTCGTGCAATGTGATTACTAAAGCTCGTGCAATGTGAGTCCTAAAGCTCGTGTAATGTGAGTGCTAAAGCTCGTGCAATGTGAATGCTAAAGCTCGTGCAATGTGAATGCTAAAGCTCGTGCAATGTGAATGCTAAAGCTCGTGTAATGTGAGTCCTAAAGCTCGTGCAATGTGAATGCTAAAATCTCGTACAATGTGAATGCTAAAGCTCGTGCAATGTGAGTGCTAAAGCTCGTGCAATGTAAGTGCTAAAGCTCGCGCAATGTTTGTGCTAAAGCTCGTGCAACGTTAGTGCTAAAGCTCGTGCAATGTGGGTGCTAAAGCTCGTGCAATGTGAGTGCTAAAGCTCGTGCAATGTGAGTGCCAAAGCTCGTGCAATGTGAGTGCTAAAGCTCGTACAATGTGAGTGCTAAAGCTCGTGCAATAATCACTGCTAAAGCTCGTGCAATGTGAATGCTAATGCTCGTGTAATGTGAGTACTAAAGCCCGTGTAATGTGAATGCTAAAGCTCGTGCAATGTGAATGCTAAAGCTCGTGTAATGTGAGTACTAAAGCTCGTGTAATGTGAATGCTAAAGCTCGTGCAATGTGAATGCTAAAGCTCGTGCAATGTGAGTCCTAAAGCTCGTGCAATGTGAATGCTAAAGCTCTTGCAATGTGAGTGCTAAAGCTCGTGCAATGTGAGTGCTAAAGCTCGTGCAATGTGAGTGCTAAAGCTCGTGCAATATCACTGCTAAAGCTCGTGCAATGTGAATGCTAAAGCTCGTGTAATGTGAGTACTAAAGCTCGTGTAATGTGAATGCTAAAGCTCGTGCAATGTGAATGCTAAAGCTCGTGTAATGTGAGTGCTAAAGCTCGTGCAATGTGAGTCCTGAAGCTCGTGCAATGTGAATGCTAAAACTCGGGCAATGTGAGGCCTAAAGCTCGTGTAATGTGAGTGCTAAAGCTCGTGCAATGTGAATGCTAAAGCTCGTGCAATGTGAGTGCTAAAGCTCGTGCAATGTGAGTGCTAAACCTCGTGCAATGTGAGTCCTAAAGCTCGTGCAATGTGAATGCTAAAACTCGTGCAATGTGATTACTAAAGCTCGTGCAATGTGAGTCCTAAAGCTCGTGTAATGTGAGTGCTAAAGCTCGTGCAATGTGAGTCCTAACGCTCGTGTAATGTGAGTGCTAAAGCTCGTGCAATGTGAATGCTAAAGCTCGTGCCATGTGAGTGCTAAAGCTCGTGCGATGTGAGTGCTAAAGCTCCTGGAATGTGAGTGCTAAAGCTCGTGCAAAGTGAGTCCTAGAGCTCGTGCAATGTGAATGCTAAAGCTCGTGCAATGTGAGTGCTAAAGCTCGTGCAATGTGAGTCCTAAAGCTCGTGTAATGTGAGTGCTAAAGCTCGTGCAATGTGAGTTCTAAAGCGCGTGTAATGTGAGTGCTAAAGCTCGTGCAATGTGAATGCTAAAGCTCGTGCAATGTAAATGCTAAAGCTCGTGCAATGTGAGTGCTAAAGCTCGTGTAATGTGAGTCCTCAAGCTCGTGCAATGTGAATGCTAAAGCTCGTACAATGTGAATGCTAAAGCTCGTGCAATCTGAGTGCTAAAGCTCGTGCAATGTAAGTGCTAAAGCTCGTGCAATGTGAGTGCTAAAGCTCGTGCAATGTGAGTGCTAAAGCTCGTGCAATGTGAGTGCTAAAGCTCGTGCAATATCACTGCTAAAGCTCGTGCAATGTGAATGCTAAAGCTCGTGTAATGTGAGTACTAAAGCTCGTGTAATGTGAATGCTAAAGCTCGTGCAATGTGAATGCTAAAGCTCGTGTAATGTGAGTGCTAAAGCTCGTGCAATGTGAGTGCTAAAGCTCGTGTAATGTGAGTGCTAAAGCTCGTGCAATGTCACTGCTAAAGCTCGTGCAATGTGAATGCTAAAGCTCGTGTAATGTGAGTACTAAAGCTCGTGTAATGTGAATGCTAAAGCTCGTGCAATGTGAATGCTAAAGCTCGTGCAATGTGAGTGCTACAGCTCGTGCAATGTGAGTGCTAAAGCTCGTGCAATGTGAGTCCTGAAGCTCGTGCAATGTGAATGCTAAAACTCGGGCAATGTGAGGCCTAAAGCTCGTGTAATGTGAGTGCTAAAGTTCGTGCAATGTGAATGCTAAAGCTCGTGCAATGTGAGTGCTAAAGCTCGTGCAATGTGAGTGCTAAAGCTCGTGCAATGTGAGTCCTAAAGCTCGTGCAATGTGAATGCTAAAGCTCATGCAATGTGATTACTAAAGCTCGTGCAATGTGAGTCCTAAAGCTCGTGTAATGTGAGTGCTAAAGCTCGTGCAATGTGAATGCTAAAGCTCGTGCAATGTGAATGCTAAAGCTCGTGCAATGTGAGTGCTAAAGCTCGTGTAATGTGAGTCCTAAAGCTCGTGCAATGTGAATGCTAAAGCTATTACAATGTGAATGCTAAAGCTCGTGCAATGTGAGTGCTAAAGCTCGTGCAATGTAAGTGCTAAAGCTCGTGCAATGTTAGTGCTAAAGCTCGTGCAACGTTAGTGCTAAAGCTCGTGCAATGTGGGTGCTAAAGCTCGTGCAATGTGAGTGCCAAAGCTCGTGCAATGTGAGTGCTAAAGCTCGTACAATGTGAGTGCTAAAGCTCGTGCAATAATCACTGCTAAAGCTCGTGCAATGTGAATGCTAAAGCTCGTGTAATGTGAGTACTAAAGCTCGTGTAATGTGAATGCTAAAGCTCGTGCAATGTGAATGCTAAAGCTCGTGTAATGTGAGTACTAAAGCTCGTGTAATGTGAATGCTAAAGCTCGTGCAATGTGAATGCTAAAGCTCGTGCAATGTGAGTCCTAAAGCTCGTGCAATGTGAATGCTAAAGCTCGTGCAATGTGAGTGCTAAAGCTCGTGCAATGTGAGTGCTAAAGCTCGTGCAATGTGAGTGCTAAAGCTCGTGCAATATCACTGCTAAAGCTCGTGCAATGTGAATGCTAAAGCTCGTGTAATATGAGTACTAAAGCTCGTGTAATGTGAATGCTAAAGCTCGTGCAATGTGAATGCTAAAGCTCGTGTAATGTGAGTGCTAAAGCTCGTGCAATGTGAGTCCTGAAGCTCGTGCAATGTGAATGCTAAAACTCGGGCAATGTGAGGCCTAAAGCTCGTGTAATGTGAGTGCTAAAGCTCGTGCAATGTGAATGCTAAAGCTCGTGCAATGTGAGTGCTAAAGCTCGTGCAATGTGAGTGCTAAAGCTCGTGCAATGTGAGTCCTAAAGCTCGTGCAATGTGAATGCTAAAACTCGTGCAATGTGATTACTAAAGCTCGTGCAATGTGAGTCCTAAAGCTCGTGTAATGTGAGTGCTAAAGCTCGTGCAATGTGAGTCCTAACGCTCGTGTAATGTGAGTGCTAAAGCTCGTGCAATGTGAATGCTAAAGCTCGTGCCATGTGAGTGCTAAAGCTCGTGCGATGTGAGTGCTAAAGCTCCTGGAATGTGAATGCTAAAGCTCGTGCAATGTGAGTCCTAGAGCTCGTGTAATGTGAATGCTAAAGCTCGTGCAATGTGAGTGCTAAAGCTCGTGCAATGTGAATGCTAAAGCTCGTGCAATGTAAATGCTAAAGCTCGTGCAATGTGAGTGCTAAAGCTCGTGTAATGTGAGTCCTCAAGCTCGTGCAATGTGAATGATAAAGCTCGTACAATGTGAATGCTAAAGCTCGTGCAATCTGAGTGCTAAAGCTCGTGCAATGTAAGTGCTAAAGCTCGTGCAATGTGAGTGCTAAAGCTCGTGCAATGTGAGTGCTAAAGCTCGTGCAATGTGAGTGCTAAAGCTCGTGCAATATCACTGCTAAAGCTCGTGCAATGTGAATGCTAAAGCTCGTGTAATGTGAGTACTAAAGCTCGTGTAATGTGAATGCTAAAGCTCGTGCAATGTGAATGCTAAAGCTCGTGTAATGTGAGTGCTAAAGCTCGTGCAATGTGAGTGCTAAAGCTCGTGTAATGTGAGTGCTAAAGCTCGTGCAATGTCACTGCTAAAGCTCGTGCAATGTGAATGCTAAAGCTCGTGTAATGTGAGTACTAAAGCTCGTGTAATGTGAATGCTAAAGCTCGTGCAATGTGAATGCTAAAGCTCGTGCAATGTGAGTGCTACAGCTCGTGCAATGTGAGTGCTAAAGCTCGTGCAATGTGAGTCCTGAAGCTCGTGCAATGTGAATGCTAAAACTCGGGCAATGTGAGGCCTAAAGCTCGTGTAATGTGAGTGCTAAAGTTCGTGCAATGTGAATGCTAAAGCTCGTGCAATGTGAGTGCTAAAGCTCGTGCAATGTGAGTGCTAAAGCTCGTGCAATGTGAGTCCTAAAGCTCGTGCAATGTGAATGCTAAAGCTCATGCAATGTGATTACTAAAGCTCGTGCAATGTGAGTCCTAAAGCTCGTGTAATGTGAGTGCTAAAGCTCGTGCAATGTGAATGCTAAAGCTCGTGCAATGTGAATGCTAAAGCTCGTGCAATGTGAGTGCTAAAGCTCGTGTAATGTGAGTCCTAAAGCTCGTGCAATGTGAATGCTAAAGCTATTACAATGTGAATGCTAAAGCTCGTGCAATGTGAGTGCTAAAGCTCGTGCAATGTAAGTGCTAAAGCTCGTGCAATGTTAGTGCTAAAGCTCGTGCAACGTTAGTGCTAAAGCTCGTGCAATGTGGGTGCTAAAGCTCGTGCAATGTGAGTGCCAAAGCTCGTGCAATGTGAGTGCTAAAGCTCGTACAATGTGAGTGCTAAAGCTCGTGCAATAATCACTGCTAAAGCTCGTGCAATGTGAATGCTAAAGCTCGTGTAATGTGAGTACTAAAGCTCGTGTAATGTGAATGCTAAAGCTCGTGCAATGTGAATGCTAAAGCTCGTGCAATGTGAGTCCTAAAGCTCGTGCAATGTGAATGCTAAAGCTCGTGCAATGTGAGTGCTAAAGCTCGTGCAATGTGAGTGCTAAAGCTCGTGCAATGTGAGTGCTAAAGCTCGTGCAATATCACTGCTAAAGCTCGTGCAATGTGAATGCTAAAGCTCGTGTAATATGAGTACTAAAGCTCGTGTAATGTGAATGCTAAAGCTCGTGCAATGTGAATGCTAAAGCTCGTGCAATGTGAGTGCCAAAGCTCGTGCAATGTGAGTGCTAAAGCTCGTACAATGTGAGTGCTAAAGCTCGTGCAATAATCACTGCTAAAGCTCGTGCAATGTGAATGCTAAAGCTCGTGTAATGTGAGTGCTAAAGCTCGTGCAATGTGAGTCCTGAAGCTCGTGCAATGTGAATGCTAAAACTCGGGCAATGTGAGGCCTAAAGCTCGTGTAATGTGAGTGCTAAAGCTCGTGCAATGTGAATGCTAAAGCTCGTGCAATGTGAGTGCTAAAGCTCGTGCAATGTGAGTGCTAAAGCTCGTGCAATGTGAGTCCTAAAGCTCGTGCAATGTGAATGCTAAAACTCGTGCAATGTGATTACTAAAGCTCGTGCAATGTGAGTCCTAAAGCTCGTGTAATGTGAGTGCTAAAGCTCGTGCAATGTGAGTCCTAACGCTCGTGTAATGTGAGTGCTAAAGCTCGTGCAATGTGAATGCTAAAGCTCGTGCCATGTGAGTGCTAAAGCTCGTGCGATGTGAGTGCTAAAGCTCCTGGAATGTGAATGCTAAAGCTCGTGCAATGTGAGTCCTAGAGCTCGTGTAATGTGAATGCTAAAGCTCGTGCAATGTGAGTGCTAAAGCTCGTGCAATGTGAGTCCTAAAGGTCGTGTAATGTGAGTGCTAAAGCTCGTGCAATGTGAGTTCTAAAGCGCGTGTAATGTGAGTGCTAAAGCTCGTGCAATGTGAATGCTAAAGCTCGTGCAATGTAAATGCTAAAGCTCGTGCAATGTGAGTGCTAAAGCTCGTACAATGTGAGTGCTAAAGCTCGTGCAATATCACTGCTAAAGCTCGTGCAATGTGAATGCTAAAGCTCGTGTAATGTGAGTACTAAAGCTCGTGTAATGTGAATGCTAAAGCTCGTGCAATGTGAATGCTAAAGCTCGTGTAATGTGAGTACTAAAGCTCGTGTAATGTGAATGCTAAAGCTCGTGCAATGTGAATGCTAAAGCTCGTGCAATGTGAATGCTAAAGCTCGTGTAATGTGAGTACTAAAGCTCGTGTAATGTGAATGCTAAAGCTCGTGCAATGTGAATGCTAAAGCTCGTGCAATGTTAGTGCTAAAGCTCGTGCAACGTTAGTGCTAAAGCTCGTGCAATGTGGGTGCTAAAGCTCGTGTAATGTGAGTGCTAAAGCTCGTGCAATGTGAGTGCCAAAGCTCGTGCAATGTGAGTGCTAAAGCTCGTACAATGTGAGTGCTAAAGCTCGTGCAATATCACTGCTAAAGCTCGTGCAATGTGAATGCTAAAGCTCGTGTAATGTGAGTACTAAAGCTCGTGTAATGTGAATGCTAAAGCTCGTGCAATGTGAATGCTAAAGCTCGTGTAATGTGAGTACTAAAGCTCGTGTAATGTGAATGCTAAAGCTCGTGCAATGTGAATGCTAAAGCTTGTGCAATGTGAATGCTAATGCTCGTGCAATGTGAGTCCTAAAGCTCGTGCAATGTGAATGCTAAAGCTCGTGCAATGTGAGTGCTAAAGCTCGTGCAATGTGAGTGCTAAAGCTCGTGCAATGTGAGTGCTAAAGCTCGTGCAATATCACTGCTAAAGCTCGTGCAAAGTGAATGCTAAAGCTCGTGTAATGTGAGTACTAAAGCTCGTGTAATGTGAATGCTAAAGCTCGTGCAATGTGAATGCTATAGCTCGTGTAATGTGAGTGCTAAAGCTCGTGCAATGTGAGTGCTAAAGCTCGTGTAATGTGAGTGCTAAAGCTCGTGCAATGTCACTGCTAAAGCTCGTGCAATGTGAATGCTAAAGCTCGTGTAATGTGAGTACTAAAGCTCGTGTAATGTGAATGCTAAAGCTCGTGCAATGTGAATGCTAAAGCTCGTGCAATGTGAGTGCTAAATCTCGTGCAATGTGAGTGCTAAAGCTCGTGCAATGTGAGTCCTAAACGTCGTGCAATGTGAATGCTAAAACTCGGGCAATGTGAGTCCTAAAGCTCGTGTAATGTGAGTGCTAAAGCTCGTGCAATGTGAATGCTAAAGCTCGTGCAATGTGAGTGCTAAAGCTCGTGCAATGTGAGTGCTAAAGCTCGTGCAATGTGAATGCTAAAACTCGTGCAATGTGATTACTAAAGCTCGTGCAATGTGAGTCCTAAAGCTCGTGTAATGTGAGTGCTAAAGCTCGTGCAATGTGAGTCCTAACGCTCGTGTAATGTGAGTCCTAACGCTCGTGTAATGTGAGTGCTAAAGCTCGTGCAATGTGAATGCTAAAGCTCGTGCCATGTGAGTGCTAAAGCTCGTGCGATGTGAGTGCTAAAGCTCCTGGAATGTGAATGCTAAAGCTCGTGCAATGTGAGTCCTAAAGCTCGTGTAATGTGAGTGCTAAAGCTCGTGCAATGTGAGTCCTAAAGCTCGTGTAATGTGAGTGCTAAAGCTCGTGCAATGTGAATGCTAAAGCTCGTGCAATGTGAATGCTAAAGCTCGTGCAATGTGAGTGCTAAAGCTCGTGTAATGTGAGTCCTCAAGCTAGTGCAATGTGAATGCTAAAGCTCGTACAATGTGAGTGCTAAAGCTCGTGCAATGTGAGTGCTAAAGCTCGTGCAATGTAAGTGCTAAAGCTCGTGCAATGTGAGTGCTAAAGCTCGTGCAATGTGAATGCTGAAGCTCGTGTAATGTGAGTACTAAAGCTCGTGTAATGTGAATGTTAAAGCTCGTGCAATGTTAGTGCTACATCTCGTACAATGTGAGTGCTAAAGCTCGTGCAATATCACTGCTAAAGCTCGTGCAATGTGAATGCTAAAGCTCGTGTAATGTGAGTACTAAAGCTCGTGTAATGTGAATGCTAAAGCTCGTGCAATGTGAATGCTAAAGCTCGTGTAATGTGAGTACTAAAGCTCGTGTAATGTGAATGCTAAAGCTCGTGCAATGTGAATGCTAAAGCTCGTGCAATGTGAATGCTAAAGCTCGTGCAATGTGAGTACTAAAGCTCGTGCAATGTGAATGCTAAAGCTCGTGCAATGTGAGTGCTAAAGCTCGTGCAATGTAAGTGCTAAAGCTCGTGCAATGTGAGTGCTAAAGCTCGTGCAATATCACTGCTAAAGCTCGTGCAAAGTGAATGCTAAAGCTCGTGTAATGTGAGTACTAAAGCTCGTGTAATGTGAATGCTAAAGCTCGTGCAATGTGAATGCTTAAGCTCGTGTAATGTGAGTGCTAAAGCTCGTGCAATGTGAGTGCTAAAGCTCGTGTAATGTGAGTGCTAAAGCTCGTGCAATGTCACTGCTAAAGCTCGTGCAATGTGAATTCTAAAGCTCGTCTAATGTGAGTACTAAAGCTCGTGTAATGTGAATGCTAAAGCTCGTGCAATGTGAATGCTAAAGCTCGTGCAATGTTAGTGCTAAAGCTCGTGCAACGTTAGTGCTAAAGCTCGTGCAATGTGGGTGCTAAAGCTCGTGCAATGTGAGTGCTAAAGCTCGTGCAATGTGAGTGCTATAGCTCGTACAATGTGAGTGCTAAAGCTCGTGCAATATCACTGCTAAAGCTCGTGCAATGTGAATGCTAAAGCTCGTGTAATGTGAGTACTAAAGCTCGTGTAATGTGAATGCTAAAGCTCGTGCAATGTGAATGCTAAAGCTCGTGTAATGTGAGTACTAAAGCTCGTGTAATGTGAATGCTAAAGCTCGTGCAATGTGAATGCTAAAGCTCGTGCAATGTGAATTCTAAAGCTCGTGCAATGTGAGTCCTAAAGCTCGTGCAATGTGAATGCTAAAGCTCGTGCAATGTGAGTGCTAAAGCTCGTGCAATGTGAGTGCTAAAGCTCGTGCAATGTGAGTGCTAAAGCTCGTGCAATATCAGTGCTAAAGCTCGTGCAATCTGAATGCTAAAGCTCGTGCAATGTGAGTACTAAAGCTCGTGTAATGTGAATGCTAAAGCTCGTGCAATGTGAATGCTAAAGCTCGTGTAATGTGAATACTAAAGCTCGTGTAATGTGAATGCTAAAGCTCGTGCAATGTGAATGCTAAAGCTCGTGCAATGTGATTGCTAAAACTCGGGCAATGTGAGTCCTAAAGCTCGTGTAATGTGAGTGCTAAAGCTCGTGCAATGTGAATGCTAAAGCTCGTGCAATGTGAGTGCTAAAGCTCGTGCAATGTGAGTGCTAAAGCTCGTGCAATGTGAATGCTAAAACTCGTGCAATGTGATTACTAAAGCTCGTGCAATGTGAGTCCTAAAGCTCGTGTAATGTGAGTGCTAAAGCTCGTGCAATGTGAGTCCTAACGCTCGTGTAATGTGAGTCCTAACGCTCGTGTAATGTGAGTGCTAAAGCTCGTGCCGTGTGAATGGTAAAGCTCGTGCCATGTGAGTGCTAAAGCTCGTGCGATGTGAGTGGTAAAGCTCCTGGAATGTGAATGCTAAAGCTCGTGCAATGTGAGTCCTAGAGCTCGTGCAATGTGAATGCTAAAGCTCGTGCAATGGGAGTGCTAAAGCTCGTGTAATGTGAGTCCTAAAGCTCGTGTAATGTGAGTGCTAAAGCTCGTGCAATGTGAGTCCTTAAGCTCGTGTAATGTGAGTGCTAAAGCTCGTGCAATGTGAATGCTAAAGCTCGTGCAATGTGAATGCTAAATCTCGTGCAATGTGAGTGCTAAAGCTCGTGTAATGTGAGTCCTAAAGCTCGTGCAATGTGAATGCTAAAGCTCGTACAATGTGAATGCTAACGCTCGTGAAATATGAGTGCTAAAGCTCGTGCAATGTAAGTGCTAAAGCTCGTGCAATGTTAGTGCTAAAGCTCGTGCAATGTTAGTGCTAAAGCTTGTGCAATGTGGGTGCTAAAGCTCGTGCAATGTGAGTGCTAACGCTCGTGCAATGTGAGTGCCAAAGCTCGTGCAATGTGAGTGCTAAAGCTCGTACAATGTGAGTGCTAAAGCTCGTGCAATATCACTGCTAAAGCTCGTGAAATGTGAATGCTAAAGCTCGTGTAATGTGAGTACTAAAGCTCGTGTAATGTGAATGCTAAAGCTCGTGCAATGTGAATGCTAAAGCTCGTGCAATGTGAATGCTAAAGCTCGTGCAATGTGAGTACTAAAGCTCGTGTAATGTGAGTCCTCAAGCTAGTGCAATGTGAATGCTAAAGCTCGTACAATGTGAGTGCTAAAGCTCGTGCAATGTGAGTGCTAAAGCTCGTGCAATGTAAGTGCTAAAGCTCGTGCAATGTGAGTGCTAAAGCTCGTGCAATGTGAATGCTAAAGCTCGTGTAATGTGAGTACTAAAGGTCGTGTAATGTGAATGCTAAAGCTCGTGCAATGTTAGTGCTAAATCTCGTACAATGTGAGTGCTAAAGCTCGTGCAATATCACTGCTAAAGCTCGTGCAATGTGAATGCTAAAGCTCGTGTGATATGAGTACTAAAGCTCGTGTAATGTGAATGCTAAAGCTCGTGCAATGTGAATGCTAAAGATCGTGTAATGTGAGTACTAAAGCTCATGTAATGTGAATGCTAAAGCTCGTGCAATGTGAATGCTAAAGCTCGTGCAATGTGAATGCTAAAGCTCGTGCAATGTGAGTCCTAAAGCTCGTGCAATGTGAATGCTAAAGCTCGTGCAATGTGAGTGCTAAAGCTCGTGCAATGTAAGTGCTAAAGCTCGTGCAATGTGAGTGCTAAAGCTCGTGCAATATCACTGCTAAAGCTCGTGCAATGTGAATGCTAAAGCTCGTGTAATGTGAGTACTAAAGCTCGTGTAATGTGAATGCTAAAGCTCGTGCAATGTGAATGCTTAAGCTCGTGTAATGTGAGTGCTAAAGCTCGTGCAATGTGAGTGCTAATGCTCGTGTAATGTGAGTGCTAAAGCTCGTGCAATGTCACTGCTAAAGCTCGTGCAATGTGAATGCTAAAGCTCGTGTAATGTGAGTACTAAAGCTCGTGTAATGTGAATGCTAAAGCTCGTGCAATGTGAATGCTAAAGCTCGTGCAATGTTAGTGCTAAAGCTCGTGCAACGTTAGTGCTAAAGCTCGTGCAATGTGGGTGCTAAAGCTCGTGCAATGTGAGTGCTAAAGCTCGTGCAATGTGAGTGCTAAAGCTCGTACAATTCGAGTGCTAAAGCTCGTGCAATATCACTGCTAAAGCTCGTGCAATGTGAATGCTAAAGCTCGTGTAATGTGAGTACTAAAGCTCGTGTAATGTGAATGCTAAAGCTCGTGCAATGTGAATGCTAAAGCTCGTGTAATGTGAGTACTAAAGCTCGTGTAATGTGAATGCTAAAGCTCGTGCAATGTGAATGCTAAAGCTCGTGCAATGTGAATTCTAAAGCTCGTGCAATGTGAGTCCTAAAGCTCGTGCAATGTGAATGCTAAAGCTCGTGCAATGTGAGTGCTAAAGCTCGTGCAATGTGAGTGCTAAAGCTCGTGCAATGTGAGTGCTAAAGCTCGTGCAATATCAGTGCTAAAGCTCGTGCAATCTGAATGCTAAAGCTCGTGCAATGTGAGTGCTAAAGCTCGTGCAATGTGAATGCTAAAGCTCGTGCAATGTGAGTGCTAAAGCTCGTGCAATGTGAGTGCTAAAGCTCGTGCAATGTGAATGCTAAAACTCGTGCAATGTGATTACTAAAGCTCGTGCAATGTGAGTCCTAAAGCTCGTGTAATGTGAGTGCTAAAGCTCGTGCAATGTGAGTCCTAACCCTCGTGTAATGTGAGTCCTAACGCTCGTGTAATGTGAATGCTAAAGCTCGTGCAATGTGAATGCTTAAGCTCGTGTAATGTGAGTGCTAAAGCTCGTGCAATGTGAGTGCTAAAGCTCGTGTAATGTGAGTGCTAAAGCTCGTGCAATGTCACTGCTAAAGCTCGTGCAATGTGAATTCTAAAGCTCGTCTAATGTGAGTACTAAAGCTCGTGTAATGTGAATGCTAAAGCTCGTGCAATGTGAATGCTAAAGCTCGTGCAATGTTAGTGCTAAAGCTCGTGCAACGTTAGTGCTAAAGCTCGTGCAATGTGGGTGCTAAAGCTCGTGCAATGTGAGTGCTAAAGCTCGTGCAATGTGAGTGCTATAGCTCGTACAATGTGAGTGCTAAAGCTCGTGCAATATCACTGCTAAAGCTCGTGCAATGTGAATGCTAAAGCTCGTGTAATGTGAGTACTAAAGCTCGTGTAATGTGAATGCTAAAGCTCGTGCAATGTGAATGCTAAAGCTCGTGTAATGTGAGTACTAAAGCTCGTGTAATGTGAATGCTAAAGCTCGTGCAATGTGAATGCTAAAGCTCGTGCAATGTGAATTCTAAAGCTCGTGCAATGTGAGTCCTAAAGCTCGTGCAATGTGAATGCTAAAGCTCGTGCAATGTGAGTGCTAAAGCTCGTGCAATGTGAGTGCTAAAGCTCGTGCAATGTGAGTGCTAAAGCTCGTGCAATATCAGTGCTAAAGCTCGTGCAATCTGAATGCTAAAGCTCGTGCAATGTGAGTACTAAAGCTCGTGTAATGTGAATGCTAAAGCTCGTGCAATGTGAATGCTAAAGCTCGTGTAATGTGAGTACTAAAGCTCGTGTAATGTGAATGCTAAAGCTCGTGCAATGTGAATGCTAAAGCTCGTGCAATGTGATTGCTAAAACTCGGGCAATGTGAGTCCTAAAGCTCGTGTAATGTGAGTGCTAAAGCTCGTGCAATGTGAATGCTAAAGCTCGTGCAATGTGAGAGCTAAAGCTCGTGCAATGTGAGTGCTAAAGCTCGTGCAATGTGAATGCTAAAACTCGTGCAATGTGATTACTAAAGCTCGTGCAATGTGAGTCCTAAAGCTCGTGTAATGTGAGTGCTAAAGCTCGTGCAATGTGAGTCCTAACTGCTCGTGTAATGTGAGTCCTAACGCTCGTGTAATGTGAGTGCTAAAGCTCGTGCAGTGTGAATGCTAAAGCTCGTGCCATGTGAGTGCTAAAGCTCGTGCGATGTGAGTGGTAAAGCTCCTGGAATGTGAATGCTAAAGCTCGTGCAATGTGAGTCCTAGAGCTCGTGCAATGTGAATGCTAATGCTCGTGCAATGGGAGTGCTAAAGCTCGTGCAATGTGAGTCCTAAAGCTCGTGTAATGTGAGTGCTAAAGCTCGTGCAATGTGAGTCCTTAAGCTCGTGCAATGTGAATGCTAAAGCTCGTGCAATGTGAATGCTAAATCTCGTGCAATGTGAGTGCTAAAGCTCGTGTAATGTGAGTCCTAAAGCTCGTGCAATGTGAATGCTAAAGCTCGTACAATGTGAATGCTAACGCTCGTGCAATATGAGTGCTAAAGCTCGTGCAATGTAAGTGCTAATGCTCGTGCAATGTTAGTGCTAAAGCTCGTGCAATGTTAGTGCTAAAGCTTGTGCAATGTGGGTGCTAAAGCTCGTGCAATGTGAGTGCTAACGCTCGTGCAATGTGAGTGCCAAAGCTCGTGCAATGTGAGTGCTAAAGCTCGTACAATGTGAGTGCTAAAGCTCGTGCAATATCACTGCTAAAGCTCGTGAAATGTGAATGCTAAAGCTCGTGTAATGTGAGTACTAAAGCTCGTGTAATGTGAATGCTAAAGCTCGTGCAATGTGAATGCTAAAGCTCGTGCAATGTGAATGCTAAAGCTCGTGCAATGTGAGTACTAAAGCTCGTGTAATGTGAGTCCTCAAACTAGTGCAATGTGAATGCTAAAGCTCGTACAATGTGAGTGCTAAAGCTCGTGCAATGTGAGTGCTAAAGCTCGTGCAATGTAAGTGCTAAAGCTCGTGCAATGTGAGTGCTAAAGCTCGTGCAATGTGAATGCTAAAGCTCGTGTAATGTGAGTACTAAAGGTCGTGTAATGTGAATGCTAAAGCTCGTGCAATGTTAGTGCTAAATCTCGTACAATGTGAGTGCTAAAGCTCGTGCAATATCACTGCTAAAGCTCGTGCAATGTGAATGCTAAAGCTCGTGTAATGTGAGTACTAAAGCTCGTGTAATGTGAATGCTAAAGCTCGTGCAATGTGAATGCTAAAGATCGTGTAATGTGAGTACTAAAGCTCGTGTAATGTGAATGCTAAAGCTCGTGCAATGTGAATGCTAAAGCTCGTGCAATGTGAATGCTAAAGCTCGTGCAATGTGAGTCCTAAAGCTCGTGCAATGTGAATGCTAAAGCTCGTGCAATGTGAGTGCTAAAGCTCGTGCAATGTAAGTGCTAAAGCTCGTGCAATGTGAGTGCTAAAGCTCGTGCAATATCACTGCTAAAGCTCGTGCAATGTGAATGCTAAAGCTCGTGTAATGTGAGTACTAAAGCTCGTGTAATGTGAATGCTAAAGCTCGTGCAATGTGAATGCTTAAGCTCGTGTAATGTGAGTGCTAAAGCTCGTGCAATGTGAGTGCTAAAGCTCGTGTAATGTGAGTGCTAAAGCTCGTGCAATGTCACTGCTAAAGCTCGTGCAATGTGAATGCTAAAGCTCGTGTAATGTGAGTACTAAAGCTCGTGTAATGTGAATGCTAAAGCTCGTGCAATGTGAATGCTAAAGCTCGTGCAATGTTAGTGCTAAAGCTCGTGCAACGTTAGTGCTAAAGCTCGTGCAATGTGGGTGCTAAAGCTCGTGCAATGTGAGGGCTAAAGCTCGTGCAATGTGAGTGCTAAAGCTCGTACAATTCGAGTGCTAAAGCTCGTGCAATATCACTGCTAAAGCTCGTGCAATGTGAATGCTAAAGCTCGTGTAATGTGAGTACTAAAGCTCGTGTAATGTGAATGCTAAAGCTCGTGCAATGTGAATGCTAAAGCTCGTGTAATGTGAGTACTAAAGCTCGTGTAATGTGAATGCTAAAGCTCGTGCAATGTGAATGCTAAAGCTCGTGCAATGTGAATTCTAAAGCTCGTGCAATGTGAGTCCTAAAGCTCGTGCAATGTGAATGCTAAAGCTCGTGCAATGTGAGTGCTAAAGCTCGTGCAATGTGAGTGCTAAAGCTCGTGCAATGTGAGTGCTAAAGCTCGTGCAATATCAGTGCTAAAGCTCGTGCAATCTGAATGCTAAAGCTCGTGCAATGTGAGTGCTAAAGCTCGTGCAATGTGAATGCTAAAGCTCGTGCAATGTGAGTGCTAAAGCTCGTGCAATGTGAGTGCTAAAGCTCGTGCAATGTGAATGCTAAAACTCGTGCAGTGTGATTACTAAAGCTCGTGCAATGTGAGTCCTAAAGCTCGTGTAATGTGAGTGCTAAAGCTCGTGCAATGTGAGTCCTAACCCTCGTGTAATGTGAGTCCTAACGCTCGTGTAATGTGAGTGCTAAAGCTCGTGCAGTGTGAATGCTAAAGCTCGTGCCATGTGAGTGCTAAAGCTCGTGCGATGTGAGTGGTAAAGCTCCTGGAATGTGAATGCTAAAGCTCGTGCAATGTGAGTCCTAGAGCTCGTGCAATGTGAATGCTAAAGCTCGTGCAATGGGAGTGCTAAAGCTCGTGCAATGTGAGTCCTAAAGCTCGTGTAATGTGAGTGCTAAAGCTCGTGCAATGTGAGTCCTATAGCTCGTGTAATGTGAGTGCTAAAGCTCGTGCAATGTGAATGCTAAAGCTCGTGCAATGTGAATGCTAACGCTCGTGCAATATGAGTGCTAAAGCTCGTGCAATGTAAGTGCTAAAGCTCGTGCAATGTTAGTGCTAAACCTCGTGCAATGTTAGTGCTAAAGCTTGTGCAATGTGGGTGCTAAAGCTCGTGCAATGTGAGTGCTAACGCTCGTGCAATGTGAGTGCCAAAGCTCGTGCAATGTGAATGCTAAAGCTCGTGCAATGTGAGTGCTAAAGCTCGTGCAATGTAAGTGCTAAAGCTCGTGCAATGTGAGTGCTAAAGCTCGTGCAATATCACTGCTAAAGCTCGTGCAATGTGAATGCTAAAGCTCGTGTAATGTGAGTACTAAAGCTCGTGTAATGTGAATGCTAAAGCTCGTGCAATGTGAATGCTTAAGCTCGTGTAATGTGAGTGCTAAAGCTCGTGCAATGTGAGTGCTAAAGCTCGTGTAATGTGAGTGCTAAAGCTCGTGCAATGTCACTGCTAAAGCTCGTGCAATGTGAATGCTAAAGCTCGTGTAATGTGAGTACTAAAGCTCGTGTAATGTGAATGCTAAAGCTCGTGCAATGTGAATGCTAAAGCTCGTGCAATGTTAGTGCTAAAGCTCGTGCAACGTTAGTGCTAAAGCTCGTGCAATGTGGGTGCTAAAGCTCGTGCAATGTGAGGGCTAAAGCTCGTGCAATGTGAGTGCTAAAGCTCGTACAATTCGAGTGCTAAAGCTCGTGCAATATCACTGCTAAAGCTCGTGCAATGTGAATGCTAAAGCTCGTGTAATGTGAGTACTAAAGCTCGTGTAATGTGAATGCTAAAGCTCGTGCAATGTGAATGCTAAAGCTCGTGTAATGTGAGTACTAAAGCTCGTGTAATGTGAATGCTAAAGCTCGTGCAATGTGAATGCTAAAGCTCGTGCAATGTGAATTCTAAAGCTCGTGCAATGTGAGTCCTAAAGCTCGTGCAATGTGAATGCTAAAGCTCGTGCAATGTGAGTGCTAAAGCTCGTGCAATGTGAGTGCTAAAGCTCGTGCAATGTGAGTGCTAAAGCTCGTGCAATATCAGTGCTAAAGCTCGTGCAATCTGAATGCTAAAGCTCGTGCAATGTGAGTGCTAAAGCTCGTGCAATGTGAATGCTAAAGCTCGTGCAATGTGAGTGCTAAAGCTCGTGCAATGTGAGTGCTAAAGCTCGTGCAATGTGAATGCTAAAACTCGTGCAGTGTGATTACTAAAGCTCGTGCAATGTGAGTCCTAAAGCTCGTGTAATGTGAGTGCTAAAGCTCGTGCAATGTGAGTCCTAACCCTCGTGTAATGTGAGTCCTAACGCTCGTGTAATGTGAGTGCTAAAGCTCGTGCAGTGTGAATGCTAAAGCTCGTGCCATGTGAGTGCTAAAGCTCGTGCGATGTGAGTGGTAAAGCTCCTGGAATGTGAATGCTAAAGCTCGTGCAATGTGAGTCCTAGAGCTCGTGCAATGTGAATGCTAAAGCTCGTGCAATGGGAGTGCTAAAGCTCGTGCAATGTGAGTCCTAAAGCTCGTGTAATGTGAGTGCTAAAGCTCGTGCAATGTGAGTCCTATAGCTCGTGTAATGTGAGTGCTAAAGCTCGTGCAATGTGAATGCTAAAGCTCGTGCAATGTGAATGCTAACGCTCGTGCAATATGAGTGCTAAAGCTCGTGCAATGTAAGTGCTAAAGCTCGTGCAATGTTAGTGCTAAACCTCGTGCAATGTTAGTGCTAAAGCTTGTGCAATGTGGGTGCTAAAGCTCGTGCAATGTGAGTGCTAACGCTCGTGCAATGTGAGTGCCAAAGCTCGTGCAATGTGAGTGCTAAAGCTCGTACAATGTGAGTGCTAAAGCTCGTGCAATATCACTGCTAAAGCTCGTGAAATGTGAATGCTAAAGCTCGTGTAATGTGAGTACTAAAGCTCGTGTAATGTGAATGCTAAAGCTCGTGCAATGTGAATGCTAAAGCTCGTGCAATGTGAATGCTAAAGCTCGTGCAATGTGAGTGCTAATGCTTCTGTAATGTGAGTCTTCAAGCTAGTGCAATGTGAATGCTAAAGCTCGTACAATGTGAGTGCTAAAGCTCGTGCAATGTGAGTGCTAAAGCTCGTGCAATGTAAGTGCTAAAGCTCGTGCAATGTGAGTGCTAAAGCTCGTGCAATGTGAGTGCTAAAGCTCGTGCAATATCACTGCTAAAGCTCGTGCAATGTGAATGCTAAAGCTCGTGTAATGTGAGTACTAATGCTCGTGTAATGTGAATGCTAAAGCTCGTGCAATGTGAATGCTTAAGCTCGTGTAATGTGAGTGCTAAAGCTCGTGCAATGTGAGTGCTAAAGCTCGTGTAATGTGAGTGCTAAAGCTCGTGCAATGTCACTGCTAAAGCTCGTGCAATGTGAATGCTAAAGCTCGTGTAATGTGAGTACTAAAGCTCGTGTAATCTGAATGCTAAAGCTCGTGCAATGTGAATGCTAAAGCTCGTGCAATGTGAGTCCTAAAGCTCGTGCAATGTGAATGCTAAAGCTCGTGCAATGTGAGTGCTAAAGCTCGTGCAATGTAAGTGCTATAGCTCGTGCAATGTGAGTGCTAAAGCTCGTGCAATATCACTGCTAAAGCTCGTGCAATGTGAATGCTAAAGCTCGTGTAATGTGAGTACTAAAGCTCGTGTAATGTGAATGCTAAAGCTCGTGCAATGTGAATGCTTAAGCTCGTGTAATGTGAGTGCTAAAGCTCGTGCAATGTGAGTGCTAAAGCTCGTGTAATGTGAGTGCTAAAGCTCGTGCAATGTCACTGCTAAAGCTCGTGCAATGTGAATGCTAAAGCTCGTGTAATGTGAGTACTAAAGCTCGTGTAATCTGAATGCTAAAGCTCGTGCAATGTGAATGCTAAAGCTCGTGCAATGTTAGTGCTAAAGCTCGTGCAACGTTAGTGCTAAAGCTCGTGCAATGTGGGTGCTAAAGCTCGTGCAATGTGAGTGCTAAAGCTCGTGCAATGTGAGTGCTAAAGCTCGTACAATGTGAGTGCTAAAGCTCGTGCAATATCACTGCTAAAGCTCGTGCAATGTGAATGCTAAAGCTCGTGTAATGTGAGTACTAAAGCTCGTGTAATGTGAATGCTAAAGCTCGTGCAATGTGAATGCTAAAGCTCGTGTAATGTGAGTACTAAAGCTCGTGTAATGTGAATGCTAAAGCTCGTGCAATGTGAATGCTAAAGCTCGTGCAATGTGAATTCTAAAGCTCGTGCAATGTGAGTCCGAAAGCTCGTGCAATGTGAATGCTAAAGCTCGTGCAATGTGAGTGCTAAAGCTCGTGCAATGTGAGTGCTAAAGCTCGTGCAATGTGAGTGCTAAAGCTCGTGCAATATCAGTGCTAAAGCTCGTGCAGTCTGAATGCTAAAGCTCGTGCAATGTGAGTACTAAAGCTCATGTAATGTGAATGCTAAAGCTCGTGCAATGTGAATGCTAAAGCTCGTGTAATGTGAGTACTAAAGCTCGTGTAATGTGAATGCTAAAGCTCGTGCAATGTGAATGCTAAAGCTCGTGCAATGTGATTGCTAAAACTCGGGCAATGTGAGTCCTAAAGCTCGTGTAATGTGAGTGCTAAAGCTCGTGCAATGTGAATGCTAAAGCTCGTGCAATGTGAGTGCTAAAGCTCGTGCAATGTGAGTGCTAAAGATCGTGCAATGTGAATGCTAAAACTCGTGCAATGTGATTACTAAAGCTCGTGCAATGTGAGTCCTAAAGCTCGTGTAATGTGAGTGCTAAAGCTCGTGCAATGTGAGTCCTAACGCTCGTGTAATGTGAGTCCTAACGCTCGTGTAATGTGAGTGCTAAAGCTCGTGCAGTGTGAATGCAAAAGCTCGTGCCATGTGAGTGCTAAAGCTCGTGCGATGTGAGTGGTAAAGCTCCTGGAATGTGAATGCTAAAGCTCGTGCAATGTGAGTCCTAGAGCTCGTGCAATGTGAATGCTAAAGCTCGTGCATTGGGAGTGCTAAAGCTCGTGCAATGTGAGTCCTAAAGCTCGTGTAATCTGAGTGCTAAAGCTCGTGCAATGTGAGTCCTAAAGCTCGTGTAATGTGAGTGCTAATGCTCGTGTAATGTGAGTACTAAAGCTCGTGTAATGTGAATATTAAAGCTCGTGCAATGTGAATGCTAAAGCTCGTGTAATGTGAGTACTAAAGCTCGTGTAATGTGAATGCTAAAGCTCGTGCAATGTGAATGCTAAAGCTCGTGCAATGTGAATGCTAAAGCTCGTGCAATGTGAGTCCTAAAGCTCGTGCAATGTGAATGCTAAAGCTCGTGCAATGTGAGTGCTAAAGCTCGTGCAATGTAAGTGCTATAGCTCGTGCAATGTGAGTGCTAAAGCTCGTGCAATATCACTGCTAAAGCTCGTGCAATGTGAATGCTAAAGCTCGTGTAATGTGAGTACTAAAGCTCGTGTAATGTGAATGCTAAAGCTCGTGCAATGTGAATGCTTAAGCTCGTGTAATGTGAGTGCTAAAGCTCGTGCAATGTGAGTGCTAAAGCTCGTGTAATGTGAGTGCTAAAGCTCGTGCAATGTCACTGCTAAAGCTCGCGCAATGTGAATGCTAAAGCTCGTGTAATGTGAGTACTAAAGCTCGTGTAATCTGAATGCTAAAGCTCGTGCAATGTGAATGCTAAAGCTCGTGCAATGTTAGTGCTAAAGCTCGTACAATGTGAGTGCTAAAGCTCGTGCAATATCACTGCTAAAGCTCGTGCAATGTGAGTGCTAAAGCTCGTACAATGTGAGTGCTAAAGCTCGTGCAATATCACTGCTAAAGCTCGTGCAATGTGAATGCTAAAGCTCGTGTAATGTGAGTACTAAAGCTCGTGTAATGTGAATGCTAAAGCTCGTGCAATGTGAATGCTAAAGCTCGTGTAATGTGAGTACTAAAGCTCGTGTAATGTGAATGCTAAAGCTCGTGCAATGTGAATGCTAAAGCTCGTGCAATGTGAATTCTAAAGCTCGTGCAATGTGAGTCCTAAAGCTCGTGCAATGTGAGTGCTAAAGCTCGTGCAATGTGAGTGCTGAAGCTCGTGCAATGTGAGTGCTAAAGCTCGTGCAATATCAGTGCTAAAGCTCGTGCAATCTGAATGCTAAAGCTCGTGCAATGTGAGTACTAAAGCTCGTGTAATGTGAATGCTAAAGCTCGTGCAATGTGAATGCTAAAGCTCGTGTAATGTGAGTACTAAAGCTCGTGTAATGTGAATGCTAAAGCTCGTGCAATGTGAATGCTAAAGCTCGTGCAATGTGATTGCTAAAACTCGGGCAATGTGAGTCCTAAAGCTCGTGTAATGTGAGTGCTAAAGCTCGTGCAATGTGAATGCTAAAGCTCGTGCAATGTGAGTGCTAAAGCTCGTGCAATGTGAGTGCTAAAGCTCGTGCAATGTGAATGCTAAAACTCGTGCAATGTGATTACTAAAGCTCGTGCAATGTGAGTCCTAAAGCTCGTGTAATGTGAGTGCTAAAGCTCGTGCAATGTGAGTCCTAACGCTCGTGTAATGTGAGTCCTAACGCTCGTGTAATGTGAGTGCTAAAGCTCGTGCAGTGTGAATGCTAAAGCTCGTGCCATGTGAGTGCTAAAGCTCGTGCGATGTGAGTGGTAAAGCTCCTGGAATGTGAATGCTAAAGCTCGTGCAATGTGAGTCCTAGAGCTCGTGCAATGTGAATGCTAAAGCTCGTGCAATGGGAGTGCTAAAGCTCGTGCAATGTGAGTCCTAAAGCTCGTGTAATGTGAGTGCTAAAGCTCGTGCAATGTGAGTCCTAAAGCTCGTGTAATGTGAGTGCTAAAGCTCGTGCAATGTGAATGCTAAAGCTCGTGCAATGTGAATGCTAAATCTCGTGCAATGTGAGTGCTAAAGCTCGTGTAATGTGAGTCCTAAAGCTCGTGCAATGTGAATGCTAAAGCTCGTACAATATGAATGCTAACGCTCGTGCAATATGAGTGCTAAAGCTCGTGCAATGTAAGTGCTAAAGCTCGTGCAATGTTAGTGCTAAAGCTCGTGCAATGTTAGTGCTAAAGCTTGTGCAATGTGGGTGATAAAGCTCGTGCAATGTGAGTGCTAACGCTCGTGCAATGTGAGTGCCAAAGCTCGTGCAATGTGAGTGCTAAAGCTCGTACAATGTCAGTGCTAAAGCTCGTGCAATATCACTGCTAAAGCTCGTGAAATGTGAATGCTAAAGCTCGTGTAATGTGAGTACTAAAGCTCGTGTAATGTGAATGCTAAAGCTCGTGCAATGTGAATGCTAAAGCTCGTGTAATGTGAGTACTAAAGCTCGTGTAATGTGAATGCTAAAGCTCGTGCAATGTGAATGCTAAAGCTCGTGCAATGTCAGTGCTAAAGCTCGTGCAATGTGAGTGCTAAAGCTCGTGCAATATCACTGCTAAAGCTCGTGCAAGGTGAATGCTAAAGCTCGTGTAATGTGAGTACTAAAGCTCGTGTAATGTGAATGCTAAAGCTCGTGCAATGTGAATGCTTAAGCTCGTGTAATGTGAGTGCTAAAGCTCGTGCAATGTGAGTGCTAAAGCTCGTGTAACGTGAGTGCTAAAGCTCGTGCAATGTCACTGCTAAAGCTCGTGCAATGTGAATGCTAAATCTTGTGTAATGTGAGTACTAAAGCTCGTGTAATGTGAATGCTAAAGCTCGTGCAATGTGAATGCTAAAGCTCGTGCAATGTTAGTGCTAAAGCTCGTGCAATGTTAGTGCTAAAGCTCGTGCAACGTTAGTGCTAAAGCTCGTGCAATGTGGGTGCTAAAGCTCGTTCAATGTGAGTGCTAAAGCTCGTGCAATGTGAGTGCCAAAGCTCGTGCAATGTGAGTGCCAAAGCTCGTGCAATGTGAGTGCTAAAGCTCGTACAATGTGAGTGCTAAAGCTCGTGCAATATCACTGCTAAAGCTCGTGCAATGTGAATGCTAAAGCTCGTGTAATGTGAGTATTAAAGCTCGTGTAATGTGAATGCTAAAGCTCGTGCAATGTGAATGCTATAGCTCGTGTAATGTGAGTGCTAAAGCTACTGCAATGTGAGTGCTAAAGCTCGTGTAATGTGAGTGCTAAAGCTCGTGCAATGTCACTGCTAAAGCTCGTGCAATGTGAATGCTAAAGCTCGTGTAATGTGAGTACTAAAGCTCGTGTAATGTGAATGCTAAAGCTCGTGGAATGTGAATGCTAAAGCTCGTGCAATTTGAGTGCTAAATCTCGTGCAATGTGAGTGCTAAAGCTCGTGCAATGTGAGTCCTAAAGGTCGTGCAATGTGATTACTAAAGCTCGTGCAATGTGAGTCCTAAAGCTCGTGTAATGTGAGTGCTAAAGCTCGTGCAATGTGAGTCCTAACGCTCGTGTAATGTGAGTCCTAACGCTCGTGTAATGTGAGTGCTAAAGCTCGTGCAATGTGAATGCTAAAGCTCGTGCCATGTGAGTGCTAAAGCTCGTGCGATGTGAGTGCTAAAGCTCCTGGAATGTGAATGCTAAAGCTCGTGCAATGTGAGCCCTAAAGCTCGTGTAATGTGACTGCTAAAGCTCGTGCAATGTGAGTCCTAAAGCTCGTGTAATGTGAGTGCTAAAGCTCGTGCAATGTGAATGCTAAAGCTCGTGCAATGTGAATGCTAAAGCTCGTGCAATGTGAGTGCTAAAGCTCGTGTAATGTGAGTCCTAAAGCTAGTGCAATGTGAATGCTAAAGCTCGTACAATGTGAATGCTAAAGCTCGTGCAATGTGAGTGCTAAAGCTCGTGCAATGTAAGTGCTAAAGCTCGTGCAATGTGAGTGCTAAAGCTCGTGCAATGTGAATGCTAAAGCTCGTGTAATGTGAGTACTAAAGCTCGTGTAATGTGAATGCTAAATCTCGTGCAATGTGAGTGCTAAAGCTCGTACAATGTGAGTGCTAAAGCTCGTGTAATATCACTGCTAAAGCTCGTGCAATGTGAATGCTAAAGCTCGTGTAATGTGAGTACTAAAGCTCGTGTAATGTGAATGCTAAAGCTCGTGCAATGTGAATGCTAAAGCTCGTGTAATGTGAGTACTAAAGCTCGTGCAATGTGAATGCTAAAGCTCGTGCAATGTGAATGCTAAAGCTCATGCAATGTGAGTCCTAAAGCTCGTGCAATGTGAATGCTAAAGCTCGTGCAATGTGAGTGCTAAAGCTCGTGCAATGTAAGTGCTAAAGCTCGTGCAATGTGAGTGCTAAAGCTCGTGCAATATCACTGCTAAAGCTCGTGCAATGTGAATGCTAAAGCTCGTGTAATGTGAGTACTAAAGCTCGTGTAATGTGAATGCTAAAGCTCGTGCAATGTGAATGCTTAAGCTCGTGTAATGTGAGTGCTAAAGCTCGTGCAATGTGAGTGCTAAAGCTCGTGTAATGTGAGTGCTAAAGCTCGTGCAATGTCACTGCTAAAGCTCGTGCAATGTGAATGCTAAAGCTCGTGTAATGTGAGTACTAAAGCTCGTGTAATGTGAATGCTAAAGCTCGTGCAATGTGAATGCTAAAGCTCGTGCAATGTTAGTGCTAAAGCTCGTGCAACGTTAGTGCTAAAGCTCGTGCAATGTGGGTGCTAAAGCTCGTGCAATGTGAGTGCTAAAGCTCGTGCAATGTGAGTGCTAAAGCTCGTGCAATGTAAGTGCTAAAGCTCGTGCAATGTGAGTGCTAAAGCTCGTGCAATGTGAATGCTAAAGCTCGTGTAATGTGAGTACTAAAGCTCGTGTTATGTGAATGCTAAATCTCGTGCAATGTGAGTGCTAAAGCTCGTACAATGTGAGTGCTAAAGCTCGTGCAATATCACTGCTAAAGCTCGTGCAATGTGAATGCTAAAGCTCGTGTAATGTGAGTACTAAAGCTCGTGTAATGTGAATGCTAAAGCTCGTGCAATGTGAATGCTAAAGCTCGTGTAATGTGAGTACTAAAGCTCGTGTAATGTGAATGCTAAAGCTCGTGCAATGTGAATGCTAAAGCGCGTGCAATGTGAATTCTAAAGCTCGTGCAATGTGAGTCCTAAAGCTCGTGCAATGTGAATGCTAAAGCTCGTGCAATGTGAGTGCTAAAGCTCGTGCAATGTGAGTGCTAAAGCTCGTGCAATGTGAGTGCTAAAGCTCGTGCAATATCAGTGCTAAAGCTCGTGCAATCTGAATGCTAAATCTCGTGTAATGTGAGTACTAAAGCTCGTGTAATGTGAATGCTAAAGCTCGTGCAATGTGAATGCTAAAGCTCGTGTAATGTGAGTACTAAAGCTCGTGTAATGTGAATGCTAAAGCTCGTGCAATGTGAATGCTAAAGCTCGTGCAATGTGATTGCTAAAACTCGGGCAATGTGAGTCCTAAAGCTCGTGTAATGTGAGTGCTAAAGCTCATGCAATGTGAATGCTAAAGCTCGTGCAATATCACTGCTAAAGCTCGTGCAATGTGAATGCTAAATCTCGTGCAATGTGAGTGCTAAAGCTCATGCAATGTGAATGCTAAAGCTCGTGCAATGTGAATGCTAAAGCTCGTGCAATGTGAGTGCTAAAGCTCGTGTAATGTGAGTCCTAAAGCTCGTGCAATGTTAGTGCTAAAGCTCGTGCAATGTTAGTGCTAAAGCTCATGCAATGTTAATGCTAAAGCTCGTGCAATGTGAGTGCTAAAGCTCGTGCAAAGTGAGTGCTAAAGCTCGTGCAATGTGAGCGCTAAAGCTCGTGCAATGTGAATGCTAAAGCTCGTGCAATGTGGGTGCTAAAGCTCGTACAATGTTAGTGCTAAAGCTCATGCAATGTGTGTGCTAAAGCTCGTGCAATGTGAGTGCTAAAGCTCGTGCAATGTGAGTGCTAAAGCTCGTGCAATGTGAATGCTAAAGCTCGTGCAATGTGGGTGCTAAAGCTTGTGCAATGTGAGTGCTAAAGCTCGTGCAATGTGAGTGCTAAAGATCGTGTAATGTGAGTGCTAAAGCTCGTGCAATGTGAGTGCTAAAGCTCGTGCAATGTGAGTGCTAAAGCTCGTGCAATGTGGGTGCTAAAGCTCCTACAATGTTAGTGCTAAAGCTCATGCGATGTGAGTGCTAAAGCTCGTGCAATCTTAGTGCTAAAGCTCGTGCAATGTGAGTGCTAAAGCTCGTGCAATGTGAATGCTAAGGCTCGTGCAATGTGGGTGCTAAATCTTGTGCAATGTGAGTGCTAAAGCTCGTGCAATGTGAGTGCTAAAGATCGTGTAATGTGAGTGCTAAAGCTCGTGCAATGTGAGTGCTAAAGCTCGTGTAATGTGAGTCCTAAAGCTCGTGCAATGTGAATGCTAAAGCTCGTACAATGTGAATGCTAAAGCTCGTGCAATGTGAGTGCTAAAGCTCGTGCAATGTGAATGCTAAAGCTCGTGCAATGTGAGTGCTAAAGCTCGTGCAATGTAAGTGCTAAAGCTCGGGCAATGTTAGTGCTAAAGCTCGTGCAATGTGAGTGCTAAAGCTCATGCAATGTGAGTCCTAAAGCTCGTGCAATGTGAGTGCTAAAGCTCGTGCAATGTTAGTGCTAAAGCTCATGCAATGTGAATGCTAAAGCTCGTGCAATGTGAGTGCTAAAGCTCGTGCAATGTGAGCGCTAAAGCTCGTGCAATGTGAATGCTAAAGCTCGTGCAATGTGGGTGCTAAAGCTCCTACAATGTTAGTGCTAAAGCTCGTGCAATGTGAGTGCTAAAGCTCGTGCAATGTGAGTGCTAAAGCTCGTGCCATGTGAATGCTAAAGCTCGTGCAATGTGGGTTCTAAAGCTCGTGCAATGTTAGTGCTAAAGCTCGTGAAATGTAGGTGCTTAAGCTCGTGCAATGTGAGTGCTAAAGCTCGTGCAATGTGGGTGCTAAAGCTCGTGGAATGTTAATGCTAAAGCTCGTGCAATGTGGGTGCTAAAGCTCCTGCAATGTTAGTGCTAAAGCTCGTGCAATGTGAGTGCTAAAGCTCCTGCAATGTGAGTGCTAAAGCTCGTGCAATGTGAGTGCTAAAGCTCGTGCAATGTTAGTGCTAAAGCTCGTGCAATGTGAGCGCTAAAGCTCGTGCAATGTGAGTGCTAAAGCTCGTGCAATGTGAATGCTAAAGCTCGTACAATGTGAATGCTAAAGCTCGTGCAATGTGAATGCTAAAGCTCGTGCAATGTGAATGCTAAAGCTCGTGCAATGTGAATGCTAAAGCTCGTGCAATGTGAGTCCTAAAGCTCGTGTAATGTGAGTGCTAAGGCTCGTGCAATGTGAGTCCTAAAGCTCGTGCAATATGAGTGCTAAAGCTCGTGTAATGTGAGTGCTAAAGCTCGTGCAATGTGAGTGCTAAAGCTCGTGCAATGTCACTGCTAAAGCTCGTGCAATGTGAGTGCTAAAGCTCGTACAATGTGAGTGCTAAAGCTCGTGCAATATCACTGCTAAAGCTCGTGCAATGTGAATGCTAAAGCTCGTGTAATGTGAGTACTAAAGCTTGTGTAATGTGAATGCTAAAGCTCGTGCAATGTGGATGCTAAAGCTCGTGTAATGTGAGTACTAAAGCTCGTGTAATGTGAATGCTAAAGCTCGTGCAATGTGAATGCTAAAGCTCGTGCAATGTGAGTGCTAAAGCTCGTGCAATGTAAGTGCGAAAGCTCGTGCAATGTGGGTGCTAAAGCTCGTGCAATGTTAGTGCTAAAGCTCGTGCAATGTGAATGCTAAAGCTCGTGTAATGTGAGTACTAAAGCTCGTGTAATGTGAATGCTAAAGCTCGTGCAATGTGAGTGCTAAAGCTCGTGCAATGTGAATGCTAAAGCTCGTGCAATGTGAGTCCTAAAGCTCGTGCAATGTAAATGCTAAAGCTCGTACAATGTGAATGCTAAACTCGTGCAATGTGAGTGCTAAAGCTCGTGCAATGTAAGTGCTAAAGCTTGTGCAATGTTAGTGCTAAAGCTCGTGCAATGTTAGTGCTAAAGCTCGTGCAATGTGAGTGCTAAAGATCATGCAATGTGGGTGCCAAAGCTCGTGCAATGTGAGTGCTAAAGCTCGTGCAATGTGAGTGCTAAAGCTCCTGCAATGTGAATGCTAAAGCTCGTGCAATGTGAGTCCTAAAGCTCGTGCAATGTGAATGCTAAAGCTCGTGTTATGTGAGTGCTAAAGCTCGTGCAATGTGAGTGCTAAAGCTCGTGTAATGTGAGTGCTAAAGCTCGTACAATGTGAGTGCTAAAGCTCGTGCAATGTCACTGCTAAAGCTCGTGCAATGTGAATGCCAAAGCTAGTGTAATGTGAGTACTAATGCTCGTGTAATGTGAATGCTAAAGCTCGTGCAATGTGAATGCTAAAGCTCGTGCAATGTGAATGCTAATGCTCGTGCAATGTGAGTGCTAAAGCTCGTGCAATGTGAGTCCTAAAGCTCGTGTAATGTGAGTGCTAAAGCTCGTGCAATGTGAATGCTAAAGCTCGTGCAATGTGAGTGCTAAAGCTCGTGTAATGTGAGTCCTAAAGCTCGTGCAATGTTAGTGCTAAAGCTCGTGCAATGTTAGTGCTAAAGCTCATGCAATGTTAATGCTAAAGCTCGTGCAATGTGAGTGCTAAAGCTCGTGCAAAGTGAGTGCTAAAGCTCGTGCAATGTGAGCGCTAAAGCTCGTGCAATGTGAATGCTAAAGCTCGTGCAATGTGGGTGCTAAAGCTCGTACAATGTTAGTGCTAAAGCTCATGCAATGTGTGTGCTAAAGCTCGTGCAATGTTAGTGCTAAAGCTCGTGCAATGTTAGTGCTAAAGCTCATGCAATGTTAATGCTAAAGCTCGTGCAATGTGAGTGCTAAAGCTCGTGCAAAGTGAGTGCTAAAGCTCGTGCAATGTGAGCGCTAAAGCTCGTACAATGTTAGTGCTAAAGCTCATGCAATGTGTGTGCTAAAGCTCGTACAATGTTAGTGCTAAAGCTCATGCAATGTGTGTGCTAAAGCTCGTGCAATGTGAATGCTAAAGCTCGTGCAATGTGGGTGCTAAAGCTTGTGCAATGTGAGTGCTAAAGCTCGTGCAATGTGAGTGCTAAAGCTTGTGCAATGTGAGTGCTAAAGCTCGTGCAATGTGAGTGCTAAAGATCGTGTAATGTGAGTGCTAAAGCTCGTGCAATGTGAGTGCTAAAGCTCGTGCAATGTGAGTGCTAAAGCCCGTGCAATGTGAATGCTAAAGCTCGTGCAATGTGGGTTCTAAAGCTCGTGCAATGTTAGTGCTAAAGCTCGTGAAATGTGGGTGCTTAAGCTCGTGCAATGTGAGTGCTAAAGCTCGTGCAATGTTGGTGCTAAAGCTCGTGGAATGTTAGTGCTAAAGCTCGTGCAATGTGGGTGCTAAAGCTCCTGCAATGTTAGTGCTAAAGCTCGTGCAATGTGAGCGCTAAAGCCCGTGCAATGTGAATGCTAAAGCTCGTGCAATGTGGGTGCTAAAGCTCGTACAATGTTAGTGCTAAAGCTCATGCAATGTGAGTGCTAAAGCTCGTGCAATGTGAGTGCTAAAGCTCGTGCAATATGAGTGCTAAAGCTCGTGCAATGTGAATGCTAAAGCTCGTGCAATGTGGGTGCTAAAGTTGTGCAATGTGAGTGCTAAAGCTCGTGCAATGTGAGTGCTAAAGATCGTGTAATGTGAGTGCTAAAGCTCGTACAATGTGAGTGCTAAAGCTCGTGCAATGTGAGTGCTAAAGCTCGTGCAATGTGAATGCTAAAGCTCGTGCAATGTGGGTTCTAAAGCTCGTGCAATGTTAGTGCTAAAGCTCGTGAAATGTGGGTGCTTAAGCTCGTGCAATGTGAGTGCTAAAGCTCGTGCAATGTGGGTGCTAAAGCTCGTGGAATGTTAGTGCTAAAGCTCGTGCAATGTGGGTGCTAAAGCTCCTGCAATGTTAGTGCTAAAGCTCGTGCAATGTGAGTGCTAAAGCTCGTGCAATGTGAATGCTAAAGCTCGTGCAATGTGGGTTCTAAAGCTCGTGCAATGTTAGTGCTAAAGCTCGTGAAATGTGGGTGCTTAAGCTCGTGCAATGTGAGTGCTAAAGCTCGTGCAATGTGGGTGCTAAAGCTCGTGGAATGTTAGTGCTAAAGCTCGTGCAATGTGGGTGCTAAAGCTCCTGCAATGTTAGTGCTAAAGCTCGTGCAATGTGAGTGCTAAAGCTCCTGCAATGTGAGTGCTAAAGCTCGTGCAATGTGAGTGCTAAAGCTCGTGCAATGTTAGTGCTAAAGCTGGTGCAATGTGAGCGCTAAAGCTCGTGCAATGTGAGTGCTAAAGCTCGTGCAATGTGAGTGCTAAAGCTCGTGCAATTTCACTGCTAAAGCTCGTGCAATGTGAATGCTAAAGCTCGTGTAATGTGAGTACTAAAGCTCGTGTAATGTGAATGCTAAAGCTCGTGCAATGTGAATGCTAAAGCTCGTGTAATGTGAGTGCTAAAGCTCATGCAATGTGAGTGCTAAAGCTCGTGTAATGTGAGTGCTAAAGCTCGTGCAATGTGGGTGCTAAAGCTCCTGAAATCTTAGTGCTAAAGCTCGTGCAATGTGGGTGCTAAAGCTCGTGCAATGTTAGTGCTAAAGCTCGTGCAATGTGAGCGCTAAAGCTCGTGCAATGTGAGTGCTAAAGCTCGTGCAATGTGAATGCTAAAGCTCGTACACTGTGAATGCTAAAGCTCGTGCATTGTGAATGCTAAAGCTCGTGCAATGTGAATGCTAAAGCTCGTGCAATGTGAATGCTAAAGCTCGTGCAATGTGAGTCCTAAAGCTCGTGCAATGTGAATGCTAAAGCTCGTGCAATTTCACTGCTAAAGCTCGTGCAATGTGAATGCTAAAGCTCGTGGAATGTGAGTACTAAAGCTCGTGTAATGTGAATGCTAAAGCTCGTGCAATGTGAATGCTAAAGCTCGTGTAATGTGAGTGCTAAAGCTCGTGTAATGTGAGTGCTAAAGCTCGTGCAATGTGAGTGCTAAAGCTCGTGCAATGTCACTGCTAAAGCTCGTGCAATGTGAATGCTAAAGCTCGTGTAATGTGAGTACTAAAGCTCGTGTAATGTGAATGCTAATGCTCGTGCAATGTGAATGCTAAAGCTCGTGCAATGTGAGTGCTAAAGCTCGTGCAATGTGAGTGCTAAAGCTCGAGCAATGTGAGTCCTAAAGCTCGTGCAATGTGAATGCTAAAACTCGTGCAATGTGATTACTAAAGCTCGTGCAATGTGAGTCCTAAAGCTCGTGCAATGTGAGTGCTAAGGCTCGTGCAATGTGAGTCCTAAAGCTCGTGTAATGTGAGTGCTAAAGCTCGTGCAATGTGAGTGCTAAAGCTCGTGCAATGTGAGTCCTAAAGCTCGTGTAATGTGAGTGCTAATCCTCGTGCAATGTGAGTGCTAAAGCTCGTGCAATGTGAGTCCTAATGCTCGTGCAATGTGAGTTCTAAAGCTCGTGCAATGTGAGTCCTAAAGCTCGTGCAATGTGAATGCTAAAGCTCCTGCAATGTGAGTGCTAATGCTCGTGCAATGTGAGTCCTAAAGCTCGTGTAATGTGAGTGCTAAAGCTCGTGCAATGTGAGTCCTAAGGCTCGTGCAATGTGAATGCTAAATCTCATGCAATGTGAGTGCAAAAGCTCGTGTAATGTGAGTCCTAAAGCTCGTGCAATGTGAATGCTAAAACTCGTGCAATGTGATTACTAAAGCTCGTGCAATGTGAGTCCTAAAGCTCCTGTAATGTGAGTGCTAAGGCTCGTGCAATGTGAGTCCTAAAGCTCGTGTAATGTGAGTGCTAAAGCTCATGCAATGTGAATGCTAAAGCTCGTATAATGTGAGTACTAAAGCTCGTGTAATGTGAATGCTAAAGCTCGTGCAATGTGAATGCTAAAGCTCGTGTAATGTGAGTGCTAAAGCTCGTGCAATGTGAGTGCTAAAGCTCGTGCCATGTGAGTACTAAAGCTCGTGCAATGTGAATGCTAAAGCTCGTGCCATGTGAGTACTAAAGCTCGTGCAATGTGAATGCTAAAGCTCGTGCAATGTGAGTACTAAAGCTCGTGCAATGTGAATGCTAAAGCTCGTGCAATGTGAATGCTAAAGCTCGTGCAATGTGAGTGCTAAAGCTCGTACAATGTGAATGCTAAAGCTCGTGCAATGTAAGTGCTAAAGATCGTGCAATGTGAGTGCCAAAGCTCGTGCAATGTGAGTGCTAAAGCTCTTGCAATGTGAGTGCTAAAGCTCCTGCAATGTGAATGCTAAAGCTCTTGCAATGTGAGTGCTAAAGCTCCTGCAATGTGAATGCTAAAGCTCGTGCAATGTGAGTCCTAAAGCTCGTGCAATGTGAATGCTAAAGCTCGTGCAATGTGAGTGCTAAAGCTCGTGCAATGTGAGTCCTAAAGCTCGTGTAATGTGAGTGCTAAAGCTCGTGCAATGTGAGTCCTAAAGCTCGTGTAATGTGAGTGCTAAAGCTCGTGCAATGTGAATGCTAAAGCTCGTGCAATGTGAATGCTAAAGCTCGTGCAAGGGGAGTGCTAAAGCTCGTGTCATGTGAGTCCTAAAGCTCGTGCAATGTGAATGCTAAAGCTCGTACAATGTGAATGCTAAAGCTCGTGCAATGTGAGTGCTAAAGCTCGTGCAATGTAAGTGCTAAAGCTCGTGCAATGTTAGTGCTAAAGCTCGTGCAATGTGAGTCCTAAAGCTCGTGCAATGTGAGTTCTAAAGCTCGTGCAATGTGAGTCCTAAAGCTCGTGCAATGTGAATGCTAAAGCTCCTGCAATATGAGTGCTAATGCTCGTGCAATGTGAGTCCTAAAGCTCGTGTAATGTGAGTGCTAAAGCTCGGGCAATGTGAGTCCTAAGGCTCGTGTAATGTGAGTGCTAAAGCTCGTGCAATGTGAATGCTAAAGCTCGTGCAATGTGAATGCTAAATCTCATGCAATGTGAGTGCAAAAGCTCGTGTAATGTGATTACTAAAGCTCGTGCAATGTGAGTCCTAAAACTCGTGCAATGTGATTACTAAAGCTCGTGCAATGTGAGTCCTAAAGCTCCTGTAATGTGAGTGCTAAGGCTCGTGCAATGTGAGTCCTAAAGCTCGTGTAATGTGAGTGCTAAAGCTCATGCAATGTGAATGCTAAAGCTCGTATAATGTGAGTACTAAAGCTCGTGTAATGTGAATGCTAAAGCTCGTGCAATGTGAATGCTAAAGCTCGTGTAATGTGAGTGCTAAAGCTCGTGCAATGTGAGTGCTAAACCTCGTGCCATGTGAGTGCTAAAGCTCGTGCAATGTGAATTCTAAAGCTCGTGCAATGTGAGTGCTAAAGCTCGTGCAATGTGAATGCTAAAGCTCGTGCAATGTGAGTCCTAAAGCTCGTGCAATGTGAATGCTAAAGCTCGTGCAATGTGAATGCTAAAGCTCGTGCAATGTGAGTGCTGAAGCTCGTACAATGTGAATGCTAAAGCTCGTGCAATGTAAGTGCTAAAGATCGTGCAATGTGAGTGCCAAAGCTCGTGCAATGTGAGTGCTAAAGCTCGTGCAATGTGAGTGCTAAAGCTCCTGCAATGTGAATGCTAAAGCTCGTGCAATGTGAGTCCTAAAGCTCGTGCAATGTGAATGCTAAAGCTCGTGCAATGTGAGTGCTAAAGCTCGTGCAATGTGAGTCCTAAAGCTCGTGTAATGTGAGTGCTAAAGCTCGTGCAATGTGAGTCCTAAAGCTCGTGTAATGTGAGTGCTAAAGCTCGTGCAATGTGAATGCTAAAGCTCGTGCAATGTGAATGCTAAAGCTCGTGCAATGGGAGTGCTAAAGCTCGTGTCATATGAGTCCTAAAGCTCGTGCAATGTGAATGCTAAAGCTCGTACAATGTGAATGCTAAAGCTCGTGCAATGTGAGTGCTAAAGCTCGTGCAATGTAAGTGCTAAAGCTCGTGCAATGTTAGTGCTAAAGCTCCTGCAATGTGAGTGCTAAAGCTCGTGCAATGTGAGTGCTAAAGCTCGTGCAATGTGAGTGCCAAAGCTCGTGCAATGTGAGTCCTAAAGCTCGTGCAATGTTAGTGCTAAAGCTCGTGCAATGTGAGCGCTAAAGCTCGTGCAATGTGAATGTTAAAGCTCGTACAATGTGAATGCTAAAGCTCGTGCAATGTGAATGCTAAAGCTCGTACAATGTGAGTGCCAAAGCTCGTACAATGTGAATGCCAAAGCTCGTGCAATGTGAGTGTTAAAGCTCGTGCAATGTGAGTGCTAAAGCTCGTGCAATGTGAGTCCTAAAGCTCGTGCAATGTGAATGCTAAAGCTCCTGCAATATGAGTGCTAATGCTCGTGCAATGTGAGTCCTAAAGCTCGTGTAATGTGAGTGCTAAAGCTCGTGCAATGTGAGTCCTAAGGCTCGTGTAATGTGAGTGCTAAAGCTCGTGCAATGTGAATGCTAAAGCTCGTGCAATGTGAATGCTAAATCTCATGCAATGTGAGTGCAAAAGCTCGTGTAATGTGATTACTAAAGCTCGTGCAATGTGAGTCCTAAAACTCGTGCAATGTGATTACTAAAGCTCGTGCAATGTGAGTCCTAAAGCTCCTGTAATGTGAGTGCTAAGGCTCGTGCAATGTGAGTCCTAAAGCTCGTGTAATGTGAGTGCTAAAGCTCATGCAATGTGAATGCTAAAGCTCGTATAATGTGAGTACTAAAGCTCGTGTAATGTGAATGCTAAAGCTCGTACAATGTGAATGCTAAAGCTCGTGTAATGTGAGTGCTAAAGCTCGTGCAATGTGAGTGCTAAAGCTCGTGCCATGTGAGTGCTAAAGCTCGTGCAATGTGAATGCTAAAGCTCGTGCAATGTGAGTGCTAAAGCTCGTGCAATGTGAATGCTAAAGCTCGTGCAATGTGAGTCCTAAAGCTCGTGCAATGTGAATGCTAAAGCTCGTGCAATGTGAATGCTAAAGCTCGTGCAATGTGAGTGCTAAAGCTCGTACAATGTGAATGCTAAAGCTCGTGCAATGTAAGTGCTAAAGATCGTGCAATGTGAGTGCCAAAGCTCGTGCAATGTGAGTGCTAAAGCTCGTGCAATGTGAGTGCTAAAGCTCCTGCAATGTGAATGCTAAAGCTCGTGCAATGTGAGTCCTAAAGCTCGTGCAATGTGAATGCTAAAGCTCGTGCAATGTGAGTGCTAAAGCTCGTGCAATGTGAGTCCTAAAGCTCGTGTAATGTGAGTGCTAAAGCTCGTACAATGTGAGTCCTAAAGCTCGTGTAATGTGAGTGCTAAAGCTCGTGCAATGTGAATGCTAAAGCTCGTGCAATGTGAATGCTAAAGCTCGTGCAATGGGAGTGCTAAAGCTCGTGTCATATGAGTCCTAAAGCTCGTGCAATGTGAATGCTAAAGCTCGTACAATGTGAATGCTAAAGCTCGTGCAATGTGAGTGCTAAAGCTCGTGCAATGTAAGTGCTAAAGCTCGTGCAATGTTAGTGCTAAAGCTCGTGCAATGTGAGTGCTAAAGCTCGTGCAATGTGAGTGCTAAAGCTCGTGCAATGTGAGTGCCAAAGCTCGTGCAATGTGAGTCCTAAAGCTCGTGCAATGTTAGTGCTAAAGCTCGTGCAATGTGAGCGCTAAAGCTCGTGCAATGTGAATGTTAAAGCTCGTACAATGTGAATGCTAAAGCTCGTGCAATGTGAATGCTAAAGCTCGTACAATGTGAGTGCCAAAGCTCGTACAATGTGAATGCCAAAGCTCGTGCAATGTGAGTGTTAAAGCTCGTGCAATGTGAGTGCTAAAGCTCGTGCAATGTGAGTGCTAAAGCTCGTGCAATGTCAATGCTAAATCTCGTGCAATGTGCGTCCTAAAGCTCGTGCAATGTGAATGCTAATGCTCGTGCAATGTGAGTGCTAAAGCTCGTGCAATGTGAATGCTAAAGCTCGTGCAATGTGAGTGCTAAAGCTCGTGCAATGTCACTGCTAAAGCTCGTGCAATGTGAGCGCTAAAGCTCGTGCAATGTGAATGTTAAAGCTCGTACAATGTGAATGCTAAAGCTCGTGCAATGTGAATGCTAAAGCTCGTGTAATGTGAGTGCTAAAGCTCGTGCAATGTGAGTGCTAAAGCTCGTGCCATGTGAGTGCTAAAGCACGTGCAATGTGAATGCTAAAGCTTGTGCAATGTGAATGCTAAAGCTCGTGCAATGTGAGTCCTAAAGCTCGTGCAATGTGAATGCTAAAGCTCGTGCAATGTGAATGCTAAAGCTCGTGCAATGTGAGTGCTAAAGCTCGTACAATGTGAATGCTAAAGCTCGTGCAATGTAAGTGCTAAAGATCGTGCAATGTGAGTGCCAAAGCTCGTGCAATGTGAGTGCTAAAGCTCGTGCAATGTGAGTGCTAAAGCTCCTGCAATGTGAATGCTAAAGCTCGTGCAATGTGAGTCCTAAAGCTCGTGCAATGTGAATGCTAAAGCTCGTGCAATGTGAGTGCTAAAGCTCGTGCAATGTGAGTCCTAAAGCTCGTGTAATGTGAGTGCTAAAGCTCGTGCAATGTGAGTCCTAAAGCTCGTGTAATGTGAGTGCTAAAGCTCGTGCAATGTGAATGCTAAAGCTCGTACAATGTGAATGCTAAAGCTCGTGCAATGTGAGTGCTAAAGCTCGTGCAATGTAAGTGCTAAAGCTCGTGCAATGTTAGTGCTAAAGCTCCTGCAATGTGAGTGCTAAGGCTCGTGCAATGTGAGTGCTAAAGCTCGTGCAATGTGAGTGCCAAAGCTCGTGCAATGTGAGTCCTAAAGCTCGTGCAATGTTAGTGCTAAAGCTCGTGCAATGTGAGCGCTAAAGCTCGTGCAATGTGAATGTTAAAGCTCGTACAATGTGAATGCTAAAGCTCGTGCAATGTGAATGCTAAAGCTCGTACAATGTGAGTGCCAAAACTCGTACAATGTGAATGCCAAAGCTCGTGCAATGTGAGTGTTAAAGCTCGTGCAATGTGAGTGCTAAAGCTCGTGCAATGTGAGTGCTAAAGCTCGTGCAATGTCAATGCTAAATCTCGTGCAATGTGCGTCCTAAAGCTCGTGCAATGTGAATGCTAAAGCTCGTGCAATGTGAGTGCTAAAGCTCGTGCAATGTGAATGCTAAAGCTCGTGCAATGTGAGTGCTAAAGCTCGTGCAATGTCACTTCTAAAGCTCATGCAATGTGAGTGCTAAAGCTCGTGCAATGTCACTGCTAAAGCTCGTGCAATGTGAGCGCTAAAGCTCGTGCAATGTGAATGTTAAAGCTCGTACAATGTGAATGCTAAAGCTCGTGCAATGTGAATGCTAAAGCTCGTGTAATGTGAGTGCTAAAGCTCGTGCAATGTGAGTGCTAAAGCTCGTGCCATGTGAGTGCTAAAGCTCGTGCAATGTGAATGCTAAAGCTTGTGCAATGTGAGTGCTAAAGCTCGTGCAATGTGAGTCCTAAAGCTCGTGCAATGTGAATGCTAAAGCTCGTGCAATGTGAATGCTAAAGCTCGTGCAATGTGAGTGCTAAAGCTCGTACAATGTGAATGCTAAAGCTCGTGCAATGTAAGTGCTAAAGATCGTGCAATGTGAGTGCCAAAGCTCGTGCAATGTGAGTGCTAAAGCTCGTGCAATGTGAGTGCTAAAGCTCTTGCAATGTGAATGCTAAAGCTCGTGCAATGTGAGTCCTAAAGCTCGTGCAATGTGAATGCTAAAGCTCGTGCAATGTGAGTGCTAAAGCTCGTGCAATGTGAGTCCTAAAGCTCGTGTAATGTGAGTGCTAAAGCTCGTGCAATGTGAGTCCTAAAGCTCGTGTAATGTGAGTGCTAAAGCTCGTGCAATGTGAATGCTAAAGCTCGTGCAATGTGAATGCTAAAGCTCGTGCAATGGGAGTGCTAAAGCTCGTGTCATGTGAGTCCTAAAGCTCGTGCAATGTGAATGCTAAAGCTCGTACAATGTGAATGCTAAAGCTCGTGCAATGTGAGTGCTAAAGCTCGTGCAATGTAAGTGCTAAAGCTCGTGCAATGTTAGTGCTAAAGCTCCTGCAATGTGAGTGCTAAAGCTCGTGCAATGTGAGTGCTAAAGCTCGTGCAATGTGAGTGCCAAAGCTCGTGCAATGTGAGTCCTAAAGCTCGTGCAATGTTAGTGCTAAAGCTCGTGCAATGTGAGCGCTAAAGCTCGTGCAATGTGAATGTTAAAGCTCGTACAATGTGAATGCTAAAGCTCGTGCAATGTGAATGCTAAAGCTCGTACCATGTGAGTGCCAAAGCTCGTACAATGTGAATGCCAAAGCTCGTGGAATGTGAGTGTTAAAGCTCGTGCAATGTGAGTGCTAAAGCTCGTGCAATGTGAGTGCTAAAGCTCGTGCAATGTCAATGCTAAATCTCGTGCAATGTGCGTCCTAAAGCTCGTGCAATGTGAATGCTAAAGCTCGTGCAATGTGAGTGCTAAAGCTCGTGCAATGTGAATGCTAAAGCTCGTGCAATGTGAGTGCTAAAGCTCGTGCAATGTCACTTCTAAAGCTCATGCAATGTGAGTGCTAAAGCTCGTGCAATGTCACTGCTAAAGCTCGTGCAATGTGAATGCTATAGCTCGTGCAATGTGAATGCTAAAGCTCGTGCAATGTGAGTGCTAAAGCTCGTGCAATGTGAATGGTAAAGCTCGTGCAATGTGAATGCTGAAGCTCGTACAATGTGAATGCTAAAGCTCGTGCAATGTGAGTGCTAAAGCTCGTGCAATGTGAGTGCTAAAGCTCCTGCAATGTGAATGCTAAAGCTCGTGCAATGTGAGTGCTAAAGCTCCTGCAATGTGAATGCTAAAGCTCGTGCAATGTGAGTGCTAAAGCGCGTGCAACGTGAGTGCTAAAGCTCGTGCAATGTGAGTGCTAAAGCTTGTGCAATGTGAGTGCTAAAGCCCGTGCAATGTGAATGCTAAAGCTCGTGCAATGTGAGTGCTAAAGCTCGTGCAATGTGAGTGCTAAAGCTCGTGCAATGTGAGTGCTAAAGATCCTGCTATGTGAATGCTAAAGCTTGTGCAATGTGAGTGCTAAAGCTTGTGCAATGTGAGTGCTAAAGCCCGTGCAATGTGAATGCTAATGCTTGTGCAATGTGGGTGCTAAAGCTCGTGCAATCTGAGTGCCAAAGCTCGTGCAATGAGAGTGCCAAAGCTCGTACAATGTGAATGCCAAAGCTCGTGCAATGTGAGTGTTAAAGCTCGTACAATGTGAGTGCTAAAGCTCGTGTAATGTGAATGCTAAAGCTCGTGCAACGTGAATGCTAAAGCTCGTGTAATGTGAGTGCTAAAGCTCGTGCAATGTGAGTGCTAAAGCTCGTGCCATGTGAGTACTAAAGCTCGTGCAATGTGAATGCTAAAGCTCGTGCCATGTGAGTACTAAAGCTCGTGCAATGTGAATGCTAAAGCTCGTGCAATGTGAGTGCTAAAGCTCGTGCAATGTGAATGCTAAAGCTCGTGCAATGTGAATGCTAAAGCTCGTGCAATGTGAGTGCTAAAGCTCGTACAATGTGAATGCTAAAGCTCGTGCAATGTAAGTGCTAAAGATCGTGCAATGTGAGTGCCAAAGCTCGTGCAATGTGAGTGCTAAAGCTCTTGCAATGTGAGTGCTAAAGCTCCTGCAATGTGAATGCTAAAGCTCTTGCAATGTGAGTGCTAAAGCTCCTGCAATGTGAATGCTAAAGCTCGTGCAATGTGAGTCCTAAAGCTCGTGCAATGTGAATGCTAAAGCTCGTGCAATGTGAGTGCTAAAGCTCGTGCAATGTGAGTCCTAAAGCTCGTGTAATGTGAGTGCTAAAGCTCGTGCAATGTGAGTCCTAAAGCTCGTGTAATGTGAGTGCTAAAGCTCGTGCAATGTGAATGCTAAAGCTCGTGCAATGTGAATGCTAAAGCTCGTGCAAGGGGAGTGCTAAAGCTCGTGTCATGTGAGTCCTAAAGCTCGTGCAATGTGAATGCTAAAGCTCGTACAATGTGAATGCTAAAGCCCGTGCAATGTGAATGCTAATGCTTGTGCAATGTGGGTGCTAAAGCTCGTGCAATCTGAGTGCCAAAGCTCGTGCAATGTGAGTGCCAAAGCTCGTACAATGTGAATGCCAAAGCTCGTGCAATGTGAGTGTTAAAGCTCGTACAATGTGAGTGCTAAAGCTCGTGTAATGTGAATGCTAAAGCTCGTGCAACGTGAATGCTAAAGCTCGTGTAATGTGAGTGCTAAAGCTCGTGCAATGTGAGTGCTAAAGCTCGTGCCATGTGAGTACTAAAGCTCGTGCAATGTGAATGCTAAAGCTCGTGCCATGTGAGTACTAAAGCTCGTGCAATGTGAATGCTAAAGCTCGTGCAATGTGAGTGCTAAAGCTCGTGCAATGTGAATGCTAAAGCTCGTGCAATGTGAATGCTAAAGCTCGTGCAATGTGAGTGCTAAAGCTCGTACAATGTGAATGCTAAAGCTCGTGCAATGTGAGTGCCAAAGCTCGTGCAATGTGAGTGCTAAAGCTCTTGCAATGTGAGTGCTAAAGCTCCTGCAATGTGAATGCTAAAGCTCTTGCAATGTGAGTGCTAAAGCTCCTGCAATGTGAATGCCAAAGCTCGTGCAATGTGAGTCCTAAAGCTCGTGCAATGTGAATGCTAAAGCTCGTGCAATGTGAGTGCTAAAGCTCGTGCAATGTGAGTCCTAAAGCTCGTGTAATGTGAGTGCTAAAGCTCGTGCAATGTGAGTCCTAAAGCTCGTGTAATGTGAGTGCTAAAGCTCGTGCAATGTGAATGCTAAAGCTCGTGCAATGTGAATGCTAAAGCTCGTGCAAGGGGAGTGCTAAAGCTCGTGTCATGTGAGTCCTAAAGCTCGTGCAATGTGAATGCTAAAGCTCGTACAATGTCAATGCTAAAGCTCGTGCAATGTGAGTGCTAAAGCTCGTGCAATGTAAGTGCTAAAGCTCGTGCAATGTTAGTGCTAAAGCTCGTGCAATGTGAGTCCTAAAGCTCGTGCAATGTGAGTTCTAAAGCTCGTGCAATGTGAGTCCTAAAGCTCGTGCAATGTGAATGCTAAAGCTCCTGCAATGTGAGTGCTAATGCTCGTGCAATGTGAGTCCTAAAGCTCGTGTAATGTGAGTGCTAAAGCTCGTGCAATGTGAGTCCTAAGGCTCGTGTAATGTGAGTGCTAAAGCTCGTGCAATGTGAATGCTAAAGCTCGTGCAATGTGAATGCTAAATCTCATGCAATGTGAGTGCAAAAGCTCGTGTATGTGATTACTAAAGCTCGTGCAATGTGAGTCCTAAAACTCGTGCAATGTGATTACTAAAGCTCGTGCAATGTGAGTCCTAAAGCTCCTGTAATGTGAGTGCTAAGGCTCGTGCAATGTGAGTCCTAAAGCTCGTGTAATGTGAGTGCTAAAGCTCATGCAATGTGAATGCTAAAGCTCGTATAATGTGAGTACTAAAGCTCGTGTAATGTGAATGCTAAAGCTCGTGCAATGTGAATGCTAAAGCTCGTGTAATGTGAGTGCTAAAGCTCGTGCAATGTGAGTGCTAAAGCTCGTGCCATGTGAGTGCTAAAGCTCGTGCAATGTGAATGCTAAAGCTTGTGCAATGTGAGTGCTAAAGCTCGTGCAATGTGAATGCTAAAGCTCGTGCAATGTGAGTCCTAAAGCTCGTGCAATGTGAATGCTAAAGCTCGTGCAATGTGAATGCTAAAGCTCGTGCAATGTGAGTGCTAAAGCTCGTACAATGTGAATGCTAAAGCTCGTGCAATGTAAGTGCTAAAGATCGTGCAATGTGAATGCTAAAGCTCGTGCAATGTGAGTGCTAAAGCTCGTGCAATGTGAGTCCTAAAGCTCGTGTAATGTGAGTGCTAAAGCTCGTGCAATGTGAGTCCTAAAGCTCGTGTAATGTGAGTGCTAAAGCTCGTGCAATGTGAATGCTAAAGCTCGTGCAATGTGAATGCTAAAGCTCGTGCAAGGGGAGTGCTAAAGCTCGTGTCATGTGAGTCCTAAAGCTCGTGCAATGTGAATGCTAAAGCTCGTACAATGTGAATGCTAAAGCCCGTGCAATGTGAATGCTAATGCTTGTGCAATGTGGGTGCTAAAGCTCGTGCAATCTGAGTGCCAAAGCTCGTGCAATGTGAGTGCCAAAGCTCGTACAATGTGAATGCCAAAGCTCGTGCAATGTGAGTGTTAAAGCTCGTACAATGTGAGTGCTAAAGCTCGTGTAATGTGAATGCTAAATCTCGTGCAACGTGAATGCTAAAGCTCGTGTAATGTGAGTGCTAAAGCTCGTGCAATGTGAGTGCTAAAGCTCGTGCCATGTGAGTACTAAAGCTCGTGCAATGTGAATGCTAAAGCTCGTGCCATGTGAGTACTAAAGCTCGTGCAATGTGAATGCTAAAGCTCGTGCAATGTGAGTGCTAAAGCTCGTGCCATGTGAGTACTAAAGCTCGTGCAATGTGAATGCTAAAGCTCGTGCAATGTGAGTGCTAAAGCTCGTGCAATGTGAATGCTAAAGCTCGTGCAATGTGAATGCTAAAGCTCGTGCAATCTGAGTGCTAAAGCTCGTACAATGTGAATGCTAAAGCTCGTGCAATGTAAGTGCTAAAGATCGTGCAATGTGAGTGCCAAAGCTCGTGCAATGTGAGTGCTAAAGCTCTTGCAATGCGAGTGCTAAAGCTCCTGCAATGTGAATGCTAAAGCTCTTGCAATGTGAGTGCTAAAGCTCCTGCAATGTGAATGCTAAAGCTCGTGCAATGTGAGTCCTAAAGCTCGTGCAATGTGAATGCTAAAGCTCGTGCAATGTGAGTGCTAAAGCTCGTGCAATGTGAGTCCTAAAGCTCGTGTAATGTGAGTGCTAAAGCTCGTGCAATGTGAGTCCTAAAGCTCGTGTAATGTGAGTGCTAAAGCTCGTGCAATGTGAATGCTAAAGCTCGTGCAATGTGAATGCTAAAGCTCGTGCAAGGGGAGTGCTAAAGCTCGTGTCATGTGAGTCCTAAAGCTCGTGCAATGTGAATGCTAAAGCTCGTACAATGTGAATGCTAAAGCTCGTGCAATGTGAGTGCTAAAGCTCGTGCAATGTAAGTGCTAAAGCTCGTGCAATGTTAGTGCTAAAGCTCGTGCAATGTGAGTCCTAAAGCTCGTGCAATGTGAGTTCTAAAGCTCGTGCAATGTGAGTCCTAAAGCTCGTGCAATGTGAATGCTAAAGCTCCTGCAATGTGAGTGCTAATGCTCGTGCAATGTGAGTCCTAAAGCTCGTGTAATGTGAGTGCTAAAGCTCGTGCAATGTGAGTCCTAAGGCTCGTGTAATGTGAGTGCTAAAGCTCGTGCAATGTGAATGCTAAAGCTCGTGCAATGTGAATGCTAAATCTCATGCAATGTGAGTGCAAAAGCTCGTGTATGTGATTACTAAAGCTCGTGCAATGTGAGTCCTAAAACTCGTGCAATGTGATTACTAAAGCTCGTGCAATGTGAGTCCTAAAGCTCCTGTAATGTGAGTGCTAAGGCTCGTGCAATGTGAGTCCTAAAGCTCGTGTAATGTGAGTGCTAAAGCTCATGCAATGTGAATGCTAAAGCTCGTATAATGTGAGTACTAAAGCTCGTGTAATGTGAATGCTAAAGCTCGTGCAATGTGAATGCTAAAGCTCGTGTAATGTGAGTGCTAAAGCTCGTGCAATGTGAGTGCTAAAGCTCGTGCCATGTGAGTGCTAAAGCTCGTGCAATGTGAATGCTAAAGCTTGTGCAATGTGAGTGCTAAAGCTCGTGCAATGTGAATGCTAAAGCTCGTGCAATGTGAGTCCTAAAGCTCGTGCAATGTGAATGCTAAAGCTCGTGCAATGTGAATGCTAAAGCTCGTGCAATGTAAGTGCTAAAGCTCGTACAATGTGAATGCTAAAGCTCGTGCAATGTAAGTGCTAAAGATCGTGCAATGTGAGTGCCAAAGCTCGTGCAATGTGAGTGCTAAAGCTCGTGCAATGTGAGTGCTAAAGCTCCTGCAATGTGAATGCTAAAGCTTGTGCAATGTGAATGCTAAAGCTCGTGCAATGGGAGTGCTAAAGCTCGTGTCATGTGAGTCCTAAAGCTCGTGCAATGTGAATGCTAAAGCTCGTACAATGTGAATGCTAAAGCTCGTGCAATGTGAGTGCTAAAGCTCGTGCAATGTAAGTGCTAAAGCTCGTGCAATGTTAGTGCTAAAGCTCCTGCAATGTGAGTGGTAAAGCTCGTGCAATAAGAGTGCCAAAGCTCGTGCAATGTGAGTCCTAAAGCTCGTGCAATGTTAGTGCTAAAGCTCGTGCAATGTGAGCGCTAAAGCTCGTGCAATGTGAATGTTAAAGCTCGTACAATGTGAATGCTAAAGCTCGTGCAATGTGAATGCTAAAGCTCGTACAATGTGAGTGCCAAAGCTCGTACAATGTGAATGCCAAAGCTCGTGCAATGTGAGTGTTAAAGCTCGTGCAATGTGAGTGCTAAAGCTCGTGCAATGTGAGTGCTAAAGCTCGTGCAATGTCAATGCTAAATCTCGTGCAATGTGCGTCCTAAAGCTCGTGCAATGTGAATGCTAAAGCTCGTGCAATGTGAGTGCTAAAGCTCGTGCAATGTGAATGCTAAAGCTCGTGCAATGTGAGTGCTAAATCTCGTGCAATGTCACTTCTAAAGCTCATGCAATGTGAGTGCTAAAGCTCGTGCAATGTCACTGCTAAAGCTCGTGCAATGTGAGCGCTAAAGCTCGTGCAATGTGAATGTTAAAGCTCGTACAATGTGAATGCTAAAGCTCGTGCAATGTGAATGCTAAAGCTCGTGTAATGTGAGTGCTAAAGCTCGTGCAATGTGAGTGCTAAAGCTCGTGCCATGTGAGTGCTAAAGCTCGTGCAATGTGAATGCTAAAGCTTGTGCAATGTGAGTGCTAAAGCTCGTGCAATGTGAATGCTTAAGCTCATGCAATGTGAGTCCTAAAGCTCGTGCAATGTGAATGCTAAAGCTCGTGCAATGTGAATGCTAAAGCTCGTGCAATGTGAGTGCTAAAGCTCGTACAATGTGAATGCTAAAGCTCGTGCAATGTAAGTGCTAAAGATCGTGCAATGTGAGTGCCAAAGCTCGTGCAATGTGAGTGCTAAAGCTCGTGCAATGTGAGTGCTAAAGCTCCTGCAATGTGAATGCTAAAGCTCGTGCAATGTGAGTCCTAAAGCTCGTGCAATGTGAATGCTAAAGCTCGTGCAATGTGAGTGCTAAAGCTCGTGCAATGTTAGTCCTAAAGCTCGTGTAATGTGAGTGCTAAAGCTCGTGCAATGTGAGTCCTAAAGCTCGTGTAATGTGAGTGCTAAAGCTCGTGCAATGTGAATGCTAAAGCTCGTACAATGTGAATGCTAAAGCTCGTGCAATGTGAGTCCTAAAGCTCGTGCAATGTAAGTGCTAAAGCTCGTGCAATGTTAGTGCTAAAGCTCGTACAATGTGAATGCTAAAGCTCGTGCAATGTGAGTGCTAAAGCTCGTGCAATGTAAGTGCTAAAGCTCGTGCAATGTGAGTCCTAAAGCTCGTGCAATGTTAGTGCTAAAGCTCGTGCAATGTGAGCGCTAAAGCTCGTGCAATGTGAATGTTAAAGCTCGTGCAATGTGAGTCCTAAAGCTCGTGCAATGTTAGTGCTAAAGCTCGTGCAATGTGAGCGCTAAAGCTCGTGCAATGTGAATGCTAAAGCTCGTGCAATGTGAATGCTAAAGCTCGTACAATGTGAGTGCCAAAGCTCGTACAATGTGAATGCCAAAGCTCGTGCAATGTGAGTGTTAAAGCTCGTGCAATGTGAGTGCTAAAGCTCGTGCAATGTGAGTGCTAAAGCTCGTGCAATGTCAATGCTAAATCTCGTGCAATGTGCGTCCTAAAGCTCGTGCAATGTGAATGCTAAAGCTCGTGCAATGTGAGTGCTAAAGCTCGTGCAATGTGAATGCTAAAGCTCGTGCAATGTGAGTGCTAAAGCTCGTGCAATGTCACTTCTAAAGCTCATGCAATGTGAGTGCTAAAGCTCGTGCAATGTCACTGCTAAAGCTCGTGCAATGTGAGCGCTAAAGCTCGTGCAATGTGAATGTTAAAGCTCGTACAATGTGAATGCTAAAGCTCGTGCAATGTGAATGCTAAAGCTCGTGTAATGTGAGTGCTAAAGCTCGTGCAATGTGAATGCTAAAGCTCGTGCCATGTGAGTGCTAAAGCTCGTGCAATGTGAATGCTAAAGCTTGTGCAATGTGAGTGCTAAAGCTCGTGCAATGTGAATGCTAAAGCTCGTGCAATGTGAGTGCTAAAGCTCGTACAATGTGAATGCTAAAGCTCGTGCAATGTAAGTGCTAAAGATCGTGCAATGTGAGTGCCAAAGCTCGTGCAATGTGAGTGCTAAAGCTCGTGCAATGTGAGTGCTAAAGCTCCTGCAATGTGAATGCTAAAGCTCGTGCAATGTGAGTCCTAAAGCTCGTGCAATGTGAATGCTAAAGCTCGTGCAATGTGGGTGCTAAAGCTCGTGCAATGTGAGTCCTAAAGCTCGTGTAATGTGAGTGCTAAAGCTCGTGCAATGTGAGTCCTAAAGCTCGTGTAATGTGAGTGCTAAAGCTCGTGCAATGTGAATGCTAAAGCTCGTGCAATGTGAATGCTAAAGCTCGTGCAATGGGAGTGCTAAAGCTCGTGTCATGTGAGTCCTAAAGCTCGTGCAATGTGAATGCTAAAGCTCGTACAATGTGAATGCTAAAGCTCGTGCAATGTGAGTGCTAAAGCTCGTGCAATGTAAGTGCTAAAGCTCGTGCAATGTTAGTGCTAAAGCTCCTGCAATGTGAGTGCTAAAGCTCGTGCAATGTGAGTGCTAAAGCTCGTGCAATGTGAGTGCCAAAGCTCGTGCAATGTGAGTCCTAAAGCTCGTGCAATGTTGGTGCTAAAGCTCGTGCAATGTGAGCGCTAAAGCTCGTGCAATGTGAATGTTAAAGCTCGTACAATGTGAATGCTAAAGCTCGTGCAATGTGAATGCTAAAGCTCGTACAATGTGAGTGCCAAAGCTCGTACAATGTGAATGCCAAAGCTCGTGCAATGTGAGTGTTAAAGCTCGTGCAATGTGAGTGCTAAAGCTCGTGCAATGTGAGTGCTAAAGCTCGTGCAATGTCAATGCTAAATCTCGTGCAATGTGCGTCCTAAAGCTCGTGCAATGTGAATGCTAAAGCTCGTGCAATGTGAGTGCTAAAGCTCGTGCAATGTGAATGCTAAAGCTCGTGCAATGTGAGTGCTAAAGCTCGTGCAATGTCACTTCTAAAGCTCATGCAATGTGAGTGCTAAAGCTCGTGCAATGTCACTGCTAAAGCTCGTGCAATGTGAATGCTATAGCTCGTGCAATGTGAATGCTAAAGCTCGTGCAATGTGAGTGCTAAAGCTCGTGCAATGTGAATGCTAAAGCTCGTGCAATGTGAATGCTAAAGCTCGTACAATGTGAATGCTAAAGCTCGTGCAATGTGAGTGCTAAAGCTCGTGCAATGTGAGTGCTAAAGCTCCTGCAATGTGAATGCTAAAGCTCGTGCAATGTGAGTGCTAAAGCTCCTGCAATGTGAATGCTAAAGCTCGTGCAATGTGAGTGCTAAAGCTCGTGCAATGTGAGTGCTAAAGCTCGTGCAATGTGAGTGCTAAATCTTGTGCAATGTGAGTGCTAAAGCCCGTGCAATGTGAATGCTAAAGCTCGTGCAATGTGAGTGCTAAAGCTCGTGCAATGTGAGTGCTAAAGCTCGTGCAATGTGAGTGCTAAAGATCCTGCAATGTGAATGCTAAAGCTTGTGCAATGTGAGTGCTAAAGCTTGTGCAATGTGAGTGCTAAAGCCCGTGCAATGTGAATGCTAATGCTTGTGCAATGTGGGTGCTAAAGCTCGTGCAATCTGAGTGCCAAAGCTCGTGCAATGTGAGTGCCAAAGCTCGTACAATGTGAATGCCAAAGCTCGTGCAATGTGAGTGTTAAAGCTCGTGCAATGTGAGTGCTAAAGCTCGTGAAATGTGAGTGCTAAAGCTCGTGCAATGTGAGTGCTAAAGCTCGTGCAATGTCAATGCTAAATCTCGTGCAATGTGCGTCCTAAAGCTCGTGCAATGTGAATGCTAAAGCTCGTGCAATGTGAGTGCTAAAGCTCGTGCAATGTGAATGCTAAAGCTCGTGCAATGTGAGTGCTAAAGCTCGTGCAATGTCACTTCTAAAGCTCATGCAATGTGAGTGCTAAAGCTCGTGCAATGTCACTGCTAAAGCTCGTGCAATGTGAATGCTAAAGCTCGTGCAATGTGAATGCTAAAGCTCGTGCAATGTGAGTGCTAAAGCTCGTGCAATGTGAATGCTAAAGCTCGTGCAATGTGAATGCTAAAGCTCGTACAATGTGAATGCTAAAGCTCGTGCAATGTGAGTGCTAAAGCTCGTGCAATGTGAGTGCTAAAGCTCCTGCAATATGAATGCTAAAGCTCGTGCAATGTGAGTGCTAAAGCTCCTGCAATGTGAATGCTAAAGCTCGTGCAATGTGAGTGCTAAAGCTCGTGCAATGTGAGTGCTAAAGCTTGTGCAATGTGAGTGTTAAAGCCCGTGCAATGTGAATGCTAAAGCTCGTGCAATGTGAATGCTAAAGCTCGTATAATGTGAGTACTAAAGCTCGTGTAATGTGAATGCTAAAGCTCGTGCAATGTGAATGCTAAAGCTCGTGTAATGTGAGTGCTAAAGCTCGTGCAATGTGAATGCTAAAGCTCGTGCAATGTGAGTGCTAAAGCTCGTGCAATGTGAGTGCTAAAGCTCGTGCAATGTGAGTGCTAAATCTCGTGCAATGTGAGTGCTAAAGCCCGTGCAATGTGAATGCTAAAGCTCGTGCAATGTGAGTGCTAAAGCTCGTGCAATGTGAGTGCTAAAGCTCGTGCAATGTGAGTGCTAAAGATCCTGCAATGTGAATGCTAAAGCTTGTGCAATGTGAATGCCAAAGCTCGTGCAATGTGAGTGTTAAAGCTCGTGCAATGTGAGTGCTAAAGCTCGTGCAATGTGAGTGCTAAAGCTTTTGCAATGTCAATGCTAAATCTCGTGCAATGTGCGTCCTAAAGCTCGTGCAATGTGAATGCTAAAGCTCGTGCAATGTGAGTGCTAAAGCTCGTGCAATGTGAATGCTAAAGCTCGTGCAATGTGAGTGCTAAAGCTCGTGCAATGTCACTTCTAAAGCTCATGCAATGTGAGTGCTAAAGCTCGTGCAATGTCACTGCTAAAGCTCGTGCAATGTGAATGCTATAGCTCGTGCAATGTGAATGCTAAAGCTCGTGCAATGTGAGTGCTAAAGCTCGTGCAATGTGAATGCTAAAGCTCGTGCAATGTGAATGCTAAAGCTCGTACAATGTGAATGCTAAAGCTCGTGCAATGTGAGTGCTAAAGCTCGTGCAATGTGAGTGCTAAAGCTCCTGCAATGTGAATGCTAAAGCTCGTGCAATGTGAGTGCTAAAGCTCCTGCAATGTGAATGCTAAAGCTCGTGCAATGTGAGTGCTAAAGCTCGTGCAATGTGAGTGCTAAAGCTCGTGCAATGTGAGTGCTAAATCTTGTGCAATGTGAGTGCTAAAGCCCGTGCAATGTGAATGCTAAAGCTCGTGCAATGTGAGTGCTAAAGCTCGTGCAATGTGAGTGCTAAAGCTCGTGCAATGTGAGTGCTAAAGATCCTGCAATGTGAATGCTAAAGCTTGTGCAATGTGAGTGCTAAAGCTTGTGCAATGTGACTGCTAAAGCCCGTGCAATGTGAATGCTAATGCTTGTGCAATGTGGGTGCTAAAGCTCGTGCAATCTGAGTGCCAAAGCTCGTGCAATGTGAGTGCCAAAGCTCGTACAATGTGAATGCCAAAGCTCGTGCAATGTGAGTGTTAAAGCTCGTGCAATGTGAGTGCTAAAGCTCGTGAAATGTGAGTGCTAAAGCTCGTGCAATGTGAGTGCTAAAGCTCGTGCAATGTCAATGCTAAATCTCGTGCAATGTGCGTCCTAAAGCTCGTGCAATGTGAATGCTAAAGCTCGTGCAATGTGAGTGCTAAAGCTCGTGCAATGTGAATGCTAAAGCTCGTGCAATGTGAGTGCTAAAGCTCGTGCAATGTCACTTCTAAAGCTCATGCAATGTGAGTGCTAAAGCTCGTGCAATGTCACTGCTAAAGCTCGTGCAATGTGAATGCTAAAGCTCGTGCAATGTGAATGCTAAAGCTCGTGCAATGTGAGTGCTAAAGCTCGTGCAATGTGAATGCTAAAGCTCATGCAATGTGAATGCTAAAGCTCGTACAATGTGAATGCTAAAGCTCGTGCAATGTGAGTGCTAAAGCTCGTGCAATGTGAGTGCTAAAGCTCCTGCAATGTGAATGCTAAAGCTCGTGCAATGTGAGTGCTAAAGCTCCTGCAATGTGAATGCTAAAGCTCGTGCAATGTGAGTGCTAAAGCTCGTGCAATGTGAGTGCTAAAGCTTGTGCAATGTGAGTGTTAAAGCCCGTGCAATGTGAATGCTAAAGCTCGTGCAATGTGAATGCTAAAGCTCGTATAATGTGAGTACTAAAGCTCGTGTAATGTGAATGCTAAAGCTCGTGCAATGTGAATGCTAAAGCTCGTGTAATGTGAGTGCTAAAGCTCGTGCAATGTGAATGCTAAAGCTCGTGCAATGTGAGTGCTAAAGCTCGTGCAATCTGAGTGCTAAAGCTCGTGCAATGTGAGTGCTAAATCTTGTGCAATGTGAGTGCTAAAGCCCGTGCAATGTGAATGCTAAAGCTCGTGCAATGTGAGTGCTAAAGCTCGTGCAATGTGAGTGCTAAAGCTCGTGCAATGTGAGTGCTAAAGATCCTGCAATGTGAATGCTAAAGCTTGTGCAATGTGAGTGCTAAAGCTTGTGCAATGTGAGTGCTAAAGCCCGTGCAATGTGAATGCTAATGCTTGTGCAATGTGGGTGCTAAAGCTCGTGCAATCTGAGTGCCAAAGCTCGTGCAATGTGAGTGCCAAAGCTCGTACAATGTGAATGCCAAAGCTCGTGCAATGTGAGTGTTAAAGCTCGTGCAATGTGAGTGCTAAAGCTCGTGAAATGTGAGTGCTAAAGCTCGTGCAATGTGAGTGCTAAAGCTCGTGCAATGTCAATGCTAAATCTCGTGCAATGTGCGTCCTAAAGCTCGTGCAATGTGAATGCTAAAGCTCGTGCAATGTGAGTGCTAAAGCTCGTGCAATGTGAATGCTAAAGCTCGTGCAATGTGAGTGCTAAAGCTCGTGCAATGTCACTTCTAAAGCTCATGCAATGTGAGTGCTAAAGCTCGTGCAATGTCACTGCTAAAGCTCGTGCAATGTGAATGCTAAAGCTCGTGCAATGTGAATGCTAAAGCTCGTGCAATGTGAGTGCTAAAGCTCGTGCAATGTGAATGCTAAAGCTCGTGCAATGTGAATGCTAAAGCTCGTACAATGTGAATGCTAAAGCTCGTGCAATGTGAGTGCTAAAGCTCGTGCAATGTGAGTGCTAAAGCTCCTGCAATGTGAATGCTAAAGCTCGTGCAATGTGAGTGCTAAAGCTCCTGCAATGTGAATGCTAAAGCTCGTGCAATGTGAGTGCTAAAGCTCGTGCAATGTGAGTGCTAAAGCTTGTGCAATGTGAGTGTTAAAGCCCGTGCAATGTGAATGCTAAAGCTCGTGCAATGTGAATGCTAAAGCTCGTATAATGTGAGTACTAAAGCTCGTGTAATGTGAATGCTAAAGCTCGTGCAATGTGAATGCTAAAGCTCGTGTAATGTGAGTGCTAAAGCTCGTGCAATGTGAGTGCTAAAGCTCGTGCCATGTGAGTGCTAAAGCTCGTGCAATGTGAATGCTAAAGCTTGTGCAATGTGAGTGCTAAAGCTCGTGCAATGTGAATGCTAAAGCTCGTGCAATGTGAGTCCTAAAGCTCGTGCAATGTGAATGCTAAAGCTCGTGCAATGTGAATGCTAAAGCTCGTGCAATGTGAGTGCTAAAGCTCGTACAATGTGAATGCTAAAGCTCGTGCAATGTAAGTGCTAAAGATCGTGCAATGTGAGTGCCAAAGCTCGTGCAATGTGAGTGCTAAAGCTCGTGCAATGTGAGTGCTAAAGCTCCTGCAATGTGAATGCTAAAGCTCGTGCAATGTGAATGCTAAATCTCATGCAATGTGAGTGCAAAAGCTCGCGTAATGTGAGTCCTAAAGCTCGTGCAATGTGAATGCTAAAACTCGTGCAATGTGATTACTAAATCTCGTGCAATGTGAGTCCTAAAGCTTCTGTAATGTGAGTGCTAAGGCTCGTGCAATGTGAGTCCTAAAGCTCGTGTAATGTGAGTGCTAAAGCTCATGCAATGTGAATGCTAAAGCTCGTATAATGTGAGTGCTAAAGCTCGTGCAATGTGAGTGCTAAAGCTCGTGCCATGTGAGTGCTAAACCTCGTGCAATGTGAATGCTAAAGCTTGTGCAATGTGAGTGCTAAAGCTCGTGCAATGTGAATGCTAAAGCTCGTGCAATGTGAGTCCTAAAGCTCGTGCAATGTGAATGCTAAAGCTCGTGCAATGTGAATGCTAAAGCTCGTGCAATGTGAGTGCTAAAGCTCGTACAATGTGAATGCTAAAGCTCGTGCAATGTAAGTGTTAAAGATCGTGCAATGTGAGTGCCAAAGCTCGTGCAATGTGAGTGCTAAAGCTCGTGCAATGTGAGTGCTAAAGCTCCTGCAATGTGAATGCTAAAGCTCGTGCAATGTGAGTCCTAAAGCTCGTGCAATGTGAATGCTAAAGCTCGTGCAATGTGAGTGATAAAGCTCGTGTAATGTGAGTGCTAAAGCTCGTGCAATGTGAGTCCTAAAGCTCGTGTAATGTGAGTGCTAAAGCTCGTGCAATGTGAATGCTAAAGCTCGTGCAATGTGAATGCTAAAGCTCGTGCAAGGGGAGTGCTAAAGCTCGTGTCATGTGAGTCCTAAAGCTCGTGCAATGTGAATGCTAAAGCTCGTACAATGTGAATGCTAAAGCTCGTGCAATGTGAGTGCTAAAGCTCGTGCAATGTAAGTGCTAAAGCTCGTGCAATATTAGTGCTAAAGCTCGTGCAATGTGAGTCCTAAAGCTCGTGCAATGTGAGTTCTAAAGCTCGTGCAATGTGAGTCCTAAAGCTCGTGCAATGTGAATGCTAAAGCTCCTGCAATGTGAGTGCTAATGCTCGTGCAATGTGAGTCCTAAAGCTCGTGTAATGTGAGTGCTAAAGCTCGTGCAATGTGAGTCCTAAGGCTCGTGTAATGTGAGTGCTAAAGCTCGTGCAATGTGAATGCTAAAGCTCGTGCAATGTGAATGCTAAATCTCATGCAATGTGAGTGCAAAAGCTCGTGTAATGTGAGTCCTAAAGCTCGTGCAATGTGAATGCTAAAACTCGTGCAATGTGATTACTAAAGCTCGTGCAATGTGAGTCCTAAAGCTCCTGTAATGTGAGTGCTAAGGCTCGTGCAATGTGAGTCCTAAAGCTCGTGTAATGTGAGTGCTAAAGCTCATGCAATGTGAATGCTAAAGCTCGTATAATGTGAGTACTAAAGCTCGTGTAATGTGAATGCTAAAGCTCGTGCAATGTGAATGCTAAAGCTCGTGTAATGTGAGTGCTAAAGCTCGTGCAATGTGAGTGCTAAAGCTCGTGCCATGTGAGTGCTAAAGCTCGTGCAATGTGAATGCTAAAGCTTGTGCAATGTGAGTGCTAAAGCTCGTGCAATGTGAATGCTAAAGCTCGTGCAATGTGAGTCCTAAAGCTCGTGCAATGTGAATGCTAAAGCTCGTGCAATGTGAATGCTAAAGCTCGTGCAATGTGAGTGATAAAGCTCGTACAATGTGAATGCTAAAGCTCGTGCAATGTAAGTGCTAAAGATCGTGCAATGTGAGTGCCAAAGCTCGTGCAATGTGAGTGCTAAAGCTCGTGCAATGTGAGTGCTAAAGCTCCTGCAATGTGAATGCTAAAGCTCGTGCAATGTGAGTCCTAAAGCTCGTGCAATGTGAATGCTAAAGCTCGTGCAATGTGAGTGCTAAAGCTCGTGCAATGTGCGTCCTAAAGCTCGGGTAATGTGAGTGCTAAAGCTCGTGAAATGTGAGTCCTAAAGCTCGTGTAATGTGAGTGCTAAAGCTCGTGCAATGTGAATGCTAAAGCTCGTGCAATGTGAATGCTAAAGCTCGTGCAATGGGAGTGCTAAAGCTCGTGTCATGTGAGTCCTAAAGCTCGTGCAATGTGAATGCTAAAGCTCGTACAATGTGAATGCTAAAGCTCGTACAATGTGAATGCTAAAGCTCGTGCAATGTGAATGCTAAAGCTCGTACAATGTGAGTGCCAAAGCTCGTGCAATGTGAGTGCCAAAGCTCGTACAATGTGAATTCCAAAGCTCGTGCAATGTGAGTGTTAAAGCTCGTGCAATGTGAGTGCTAAAGCTCGTGCAATGTGAGTGCTAAAGCTCGTGCAATGTCAATGCTAAATCTCGTGCAATGTGCGTCCTAAAGCTCGTGCAATGTGAATGCTAAAGCTCGTGCAATGTGAGTGCTAAAGCTCGTGCAATGTGAATGCTAAAGCTTGTGCAATGTGAGTGCTAAAGCTCGTGCAATGTCACTTCTAAAGCTCATGCAATGTGAGTGCTAAAGATCGTGCAATGTCACTGCTAAAGCTCGTGCAATGTGAATGCTATAGCTCGTGCAATGTGAATGCTAAAGCTCGTGCAATGTGAGTGCTAAAGCTCGTGCAATGTGAATGCTAAAGCTCGTGCAATGTGAATGCTAAAGCTCGTACAATGTGAATGCTAAAGCTCATGCAATGTGAGTGCTAAACCTCGTGCAATGTGAGTGCTAAAGCTCCTGCAATGTGAATGCTAAAGCTCGTGCAATGTGAGTGCTAAAGCTCCTGCAATGTGAATGCTAAAGCTCGTGCAATGTGAGTGCTAAAGCTCGTGCAATGTGAGTGCTAAAGCCCGTGCAATGTGAATGCTAAAGCTCGTGCAATGTGAGTGCTAAAGCTCGTGCAATGTGAGTGCTAAAGCTTGTGCAATATGAGTGCTAAAGCTTGTGCAATGTGAGTGCTAAAGCCCGTGCAATGTGAATGCTAATGCTTGTGCAATGTGGGTGCTAAAGCTCGTGCAATCTGAGTGCCAAAGCTCGTGCAATGTGAGTGTTAAAGCTCGTGCAATGTGAGTGCTAAAGCTCGTGCAATGTGAGTGCTAAAGCTCGTGCAATGTGAGTGCTAAAGCTCGTGCAATGTCAATGCTAAATCTCGTGCAATGTGCGTCCTAAAGCTCGTGCAATGTGAATGCTAAAGCCCGTGCAATGTGAATGCTAATGCTTGTGCAATGTGGGTGCTAAAGCTCGTGCAATCTGAGTGCCAAAGCTCGTGCAATGTGAGTGCCAAAGCTCGTACAATGTGAATGCCAAAGCTCGTGCAATGTGAGTGTTAAAGCTCGTGCAATGTGAGTGCTAAAGCTCGTGCAATGTGAGTGCTAAAGCTCGTGCAATGTGAGTGCTAAAGCTCGTGCAATGTCAATGCTAAATCTCGTGCAATGTGCGTCCTAAAGCTCGTGCAATGTGAATGCTAAAGCTCGTGCAATGTGAGTGCTAAAGCTCGTGCAATGTGAATGCTAAAGCTCGTGCAATGTGAGTGCTAAAGCTCGTGCAATGTGAGTGCTAAAGCTCGTGCAATGTCAATGCTAAATCTCGTGCAATGTGCGTCCTAAAGCTCGTGCAATGTGAATGCTAAAGCTCGTGCAATGTGAGTGCTAAAGCTCGTGCAATGTGAATGCTAAAGCTCGTGCAATGTGAGTGCTAAAGCTCGTGCAATGTCACTTCTAAAGCTCATGCAATGTGAGTGCTAAAGCTCGTGCAATGTCACTGCTAAAGCTCGTGCAATGTGGATGCTAAAGCTCGTGCAATGTGAATGCTAAAGCTCGTGCAATGTGAGTGCTAAAGCTCGTGCAATGTGAATGCTAAAGCTCGTGCAATGTGAGTGCTAAAGCTCGTGCAATGTGAGTGCTAAAGCTCGTGCAATGTGAGTGCTAAAGCTCGTGCAATGTGAGTGCTTAAGCCCGTGCAATGTGAATGCTAAAGCTCGTGCAATGTGAGTGCTAAAGCTCGTGCAATGTGAGTGCTAAAGCTCGTGCAATGTGAGTGCTAAAGATCCTGCAATGTGAATGCTAAAGCTCGTGCAATGTGCGTGCTAAAGCTAGTGCAATGTGAGTGCTAAAGCCCGTGCAATGTGAATGCTAATGCTTGTGCAATGTGGGTGCTAACGCTCGTGCAATCTGAGTGCTAAAGCTCCTGCAATGTGAGTGCTAAAGCTCGTGCAATGTGAATGCTAATGCTCGTGCAATGTGAGTGCTAAAGCTCGTGCAATGTGAGTGCTAAAGCTAGTGCAATGTTAGTGCTAAAGCTCGTACAATGTGAATGCTAAAGCTCGTGCAATGTGAGTGCTAAAGCTCGTGCAATGTTAGTGCTAAAGCTCGTACAATGTGAATGCTAAAGCTCGTGCAATGTGAGTGCTAAAGCTCCAGCAATGTGAGTGCTAAAGCTCGTGCAATGTGAGTGCTAAAGCTCCAGCCATGTGAATGCTAAAGCTCGTGCAATGTGAGTGCTAAAGCTCCAGCAATCTGAATGCTAAAGCTCGTGCAATGTGAGTGCTAAAGCTCCAGCAATGTGAGTGCTAAAGCTCGTGCAATGTTAGTGCTAAGCTCGTACAATGTGAATGCTAAAGCTCGTGCAATGTGAGTGCTAAAGCTCCTGCAATGTTAGTGCTAAAGCTCGTGCAATGTTAGTGCTAAAGCTCGTGCAATGTTAGTGCTAAAGCTCGTGCAATGTTAGTGCTAAAGCTCGTACATTGTGAATGATAAAGCTCGTGCAATGTGAGTGCTAAAGCTCCAGCAATGTGAGTGCTAAAGCTCGTGCAATGTGAGCGCTAAAGCTCGTGCAATGTTAGTGCTAAAGCTCGTACAATGTGAATGCTAAAGCTCGTGCAATGTGAATGCTAAAGCTCGTGCAATGTGAGTGCTAAACCTCGTGCAATGTGAGCGCTAAAGTTCATGCAATGTGAGTGTTAAAGCTCGTGCAATGTTAGTGCTAAACTCGCGCAATGTGAATGCTAAAGCTCGTGCAATGTGAGCGCTAAATCTCATGCAATGTGAGTGCTAAAGCTCGTGCAATGTGAGTACTAAAGCTCGTGCAATGCTAGTGCTAAAGCTCGTGCAATGTGAGTGCTAAAGCCCGTGCAATGTGGGTGCTAAAGCTCGTGCAATGTGAGTGCTAAAGCTCGTGCAATGTGAGTACTAAAGCTCGTGCAATGTGAGTACTAAAGCTCGTGCAATGTGGGTGCTAAAGCTCGTGCAATGTGAGTCCTAAAGCTCGTGCAATGTGAGTCCTAAAGCTCGTGCAATGTTAGTGCTAAAGCTCGTGCACTGTTAGTGCTAAAGCTCGTGCAATGTGGGTTCTAAAGCTCGTGCAATGTGAGTGCTAAAGCCCGTGCAATGTGGGTGCTAAAGCTCGTGCAATGTGAGTGCTAAAGCTCGTGCAATGTGGGTGCTAAAGCTCGTGCAATTTGAGTCGTAAAGCTCGTGCAATGTTAGTGCTAAAGCTAGTGCGATGTGAGTGCTAAAGCTCGTGTAATGTGAGTGCTAAAGCTCGTGTAATGTGAATGCTAAAGCACCTGCAATGTGAGTGCCAAAGCTCCTGCAATGTGAGTGCTAAAGCTCGTGCAATGTGAGTACTAAAGCTCGTGCAATGTGAGTGCTAAAGCTCGTGCAATGTGAGTGCTAAAGCTCGTGTAATGTGAGTACTAAAGCTCGTGCAATGTGAGTGCTAAAGCTCCTGCAATGTGAGTGCTAAAGCTCGTGCAATGTGAGTGCTAAAGCTCGTGCAATGTGAGTGCTAAAGCCCGTGCAATGTGAGTGCTAAAGCTCGTGCAATGTGAGTGCTAAAGCCCGTGCAATGTGGGTGCTAAAGCTCGTGCAATGTGGGTGCTAAAGCTCGTGCAATGTTAGTGCTAAAGCTCGTGCAATGTGAGTGCTAAAGCTCGTGCAATGTGATTCTTTACTAAGTTGATAATAGTGATATGAAATGAGACCTGATTCTCGTAACGCGGGTGCTAGTCGTTGTACCGTTGGCTTCCGAGATGAGCTGATCTACCTGTATACAGAGTAGTAATCGCATAGTAGTTAGATTCTAAATTATGTGCATTTCCTATGGTAAGCTTGAAACATGTTAGGCTAGATATTGTTAAGTAATTTGACTGATAGTTGTTTCTGGCGGTAGAAGCAACAACTTACCTTCAAATTATAAGAACGGAGGCGTATGAAGTGAAAGAGATTAGTAATTGACATGTTGCCTATTTGCGAGAAACGTTTCTGTCGTAAGTTATTGTATTACTATCAGCGATAATCTGTTCAAGTCAATGTTGCATTATGCTGCTAAACGTTAAAAATGTAACGTATGACATAAATATGTGTTGGCTAGGTGGCTCTTGTGCATAGCTCACCACGCGACTAGTTGTCGAACACCGGTTACGTGAGTTCAGTAAATCACAATTGCACATGACCGGGTATACACTAGTCTTACTGACTGACCCAGACGATCAGCTGCCTATATAGCCTTAAAAAATTACTAAATTATCTTTTGGTTAATTGAAGAGAAATTGACCAGATGCACATTTATATATTTTTTATCAAAAATACAATTGTATTGGCTATATTAATCTGGCACCTCATTCGACTGCGCAATAGGTTTTGTAACAAAAGCCTATTATTTTTTAGACTATGCATCCGCTGAGAAAATACTGAACTCTGAGAGAGTCATGAGCGATCTAGTCATTATATGCTAAAGCTAGAGGTAAAGGCATTCATCTCTAGCTATGCCAGTATGCCCCTCATATTTCTGGTTAATACCCGTCCACAAAAGTCTGAATGATCTGGACTGGAATTTTCTTCCCTTTCATACCCTTCCTGGGCGAGCCTGTGGATTGACCGGTAAAATGTTTGACCAGGCCGCCAAACCCCCACAAATTTCCAAACGGGGGAACCGCCAATCTGGTTCTTTTCTGCCCATATATAATCAAGATCGACTCAATCCACAGGCTCGCCCAGGAAGGGTATAAAAGGGAAGAAAATTCCAGTCCAGATCATTCAGACTTTTGGTCTCACATCGAGACCAAGTGTCAGGCTTAACAACCTTCGACGAGTAGCTCATATATCTGACTACGTTGTTATCATCTATCATTTCACAATTGATTCATCCAGCCAACTGTTGCCACAGGAAACGGAGATAATCATAATACCTCAACTGTCCACACTGAGTCTAAACTCAGTAGGTTCGGACACGCAAGCCGCCAGGTCTACACAGACCTGAATGCCACCAAAAACAACCGGTAACAATTACAACCCGTGAAGTTGACCACAACCGCCAAAAAAAGTTGCCCAACCGCCAAAAATGGCAGAACCGGCATTAACCATCCATACGTATGTAGGGGAAAATACGCCCCTCTAAATTCAGAATCCAATGACATCTCAGATTGATATCAAACCGCCATAGGTATTCTCATCAGACCTGGACGATGAAAACTCCACCTCATGGAGAACACAGAAAGAATGTCTTTGGATACACCAGCTCCACCCAATGGAGCCTATAGGCACACACCGAGCAGGATAAGGGACGCCCTTTCCCTGGACCAACACACCCACCACGGGCGGACACGCCCAGTATGTTGTTATTATTCCTCTAGGGATCTATCTATATCTATCTAACTAGGTAGCTGACTAGCTATCTCCAGCCTCTACCCCCAACCCCTCCATCCATCCATCATACCAAAATCTCTCCTCTCATCTCCACCTCATATACAATGGATCCGTATGACTCCAAGAATATGGGAAGATGAATTCATCAAAAGTTAGAATTCTCCCAGGATTGGGGACGTCGTTTTCGGCTAACAATGTTTAAGATGTCTGTCCATGACATAATCGTGGTTAATAATACGAACGGGAGACCATTTATTCCTAAAGTGTGTCGTACATCGCGTTTTGCTGGCATAAATGTCGCTTGTTCCCATTTCAACTGACGTTATATGCCCAGTAATTGGGTTCGTTAGACAGTATCTCATCACAAAATAAATGTATACAGGCAAAGCCAATTTCCCCAGAGCTAAGTTGATGGATTTAACACATTCGTTTAACCTATTCAACCGTAAAATCCAAAAATCTCAAATTCAAGATAAACATAAGCTCTTTAATATTGTAAATAATTTGACTGGCACCAGTTACTGTTAGCAACTCGCAGCCAGATTTGTTTCAAAAATGTTCAAAGACTAATCTTTTATATTTCGTCTAAAGTTGAGTTTGAACAATGGACCCATTGTGTGTTAAATAACACTTGAACCGCAACAAAAATTCTAATCCTCTTGGCCGGATTACTAATAAAAAATTGTTGTTTCCGCCAGCGCTCACAAGGACAGTGACTGAGCCTAGGGACGCATCCATTTTCGTGCATATAAGAACACACGAGCTTGGAATGATTCTTGCACTGCTTATCCTAGGATGCCATGAGTCCGCATTTCGCACCACTTATCCATTTTCCCCGATTCAATGTATGCGTTTATGGTTCATTACTCTTACATTATTTTGGATCCGTTTAGTCAACAGTTCAAGAAAATTGAGACATTAAAGCGTGGTAATTTAAATAAATCGCTCTTTCTACCTTGATCTCGAAAGCGATAAAGATGCCCACAAAAAGCAAATGTTCTATAGATATGCAGATTTGACTGAATATAAGTAAGCTTGGTATCACCCTCTGCAGATTGTACTAAAATCCTTAAAGAAAGGATGACGTTGTCACCGACCATCACTTAGTGCTAAAGACACGTAATCGAGATGGTTACGAAAGCTACACTCAAACATTTTCTACATCCAAGAGAGATGACTAATATTTCTTTATTATTAACAATACTAATTTAGTGATGTTTTGAATTCCGGGAGTGGTGTGGGAGGACTAATTCATTTTAGAGCATGGCTACAATGGAATGAGTGTATTTAATTATGTGGATGATAGGTTGCCTTGAAGCATCAAGGAGCCTTCTTCAAATATGAATATAAATATTGATGATTTTAAGGCATTTTAAGCCCACTTTACATTTCTGCCATTATTAATCTGTGATGCAATCGCAGATTACTAAAATCACTCAGGACGTTTCTTCTTTCTTTCTTTCTTTTTTTCTTTTTCTTCTTCTTCTTCTTCCTCTTCTTCTTCTTCTTCTTCTTCTTCTAGACAGATTTTATATTTCATCAATTGTTAACCAACTCGCAACATCCTGCATAATAATACCATGTAATGAATCCGATCACTCTTTTGTTAAATTTTCAGTTTATTTTCAAAAGGCTATTCGTAATAGTGCTTACTGGTGCTTGAATACCGATTTATTGAAGGACAGTGAATACTGTAATTTAATTACTAGTTTTTTGGAGCAGTGGCGAAAAAAGGTTACCATTTTTCAGTTTATACAAGATTGGTGGGACTTGGGAAAAAACACATTTGTACTCTATCACTCGCGAACGCGCCATTATTATAAAAGAAGAACGCGTGCGTTTACAAACTGAAATAGATCTATTATCATCAGCCCAGGTACCAAACACATCAGAATTATACGACAAATTAAAACAAAAACCAGGACATCAATGAATTAGACAGTCCTACAAAGCTTTTCTTTGACCTTGAAACCAAGCGTGGAATTAACAAAACAATTTCTCATCTCACATTGCCAGATGGGAGACTTGTGAGCAACCATTCGGATATTTTAGCTCATGCATCTGAATTGTATAGTTGTTTATATAGTGGCACTAATATTTGTAAACAGTCTGAAAACTTGTTATTAGTGGATCTTCCACAATTAACTGAAACTTCTAAATATGATCTAGAAAGCCCCCATTGATTTATCTGAATTGTCAAATGCGGTTAATAAGCTAAATAATAATAAGTCTCCTGGAATAGATGGTTTACCATCAGAATTTTACAAAACCTTCTGGGAAGTGATTGGTAACGATTTGCTTCTTGTTTTTAACCAATCAATTCAAGATATGAGACTGCCAACATCTTGTAGGCGAGCAGCTATAACTCTACTACCTAAAAATGGTGATCTTATCTTATTGAAAAATTGGAGGCCCGTCTCACTTTTATGTGGGTATAATCGCATCAAAACTGTTTTGCCAGAGATAATACATGAGGATTAAAGTTACTGTATCCCTAGACGAAAACTCGCAAATAACATAAGGCTTATAACAGATATAGTAGACCATGCACGTTGCCTTTCCCTCCCACTCAGCATTGTCTCCCTTGATCAAGAAAAGGCTTTTGACAGGGCAAGTCATCATTACCTGTTTGATACATTGAGGGCATTTGGGTTTGGTGAATTCTTTTCTAAATGTATTCGGCTTTTTTATGCTGATGTTCAAAGCTTATTGAAGATAAATAATTCATTGTCCGGTTGTTTTCGGACAAACGCGGTATAAGACAGAGTTGCTCTTTATCTGGTGCATTGTATGCCATTTGCATAGAGTCATTGTTAAACAAACTGCGTTCCAATCAGGGTCTCACTGGGTTAGCCTTGCCTAATACGGCTAATGACACTACTGTATGTTCGGCTTATGCTGATGATGTGACCGCATTTATTACATCCGATCAAGATTTTCTTACTTTACAACATTGGTTGAAAATGTACGAGGAATAATATAATGCTAAAGTTAATTTAGAGAAATCTGAAGGTCTTTGGGTTGGTTTGTGGAAAGATCGTGTTGACCAGCCGATGGGAATAATATGGAATAACAAAGGGTTACAAATACTCGTGATTTTTATCGGAAACACAGATGGTTTTTCTCTTAAAAACTGGGATAATCTTGAATCGAATGTAATTAATAAACTTGCCAATTGGTTCTCATTAGCCAAAGCTTTGTCATCTAGAGGGTGCATTATTATCACCAATCTTCTTGCGGCTTCGAAATTATGGTACAAATTTGCTGTTGCTGATCCACCACCAACCCTCGTCAATTCAATTAAAAAACGCTTAATTAATTTCGCCTGGTCGGGCAAACATTGGCTATCTAAAGAACTACCATCCTTGCCATTAGAAAATGGGAGGGGGGGGGGGATGGTGTGGTGGGGGGACAGGGGTTGGCCCATTTATCATCAAGGATAAGAGCTTTCCGTATCTGTTATATTAACACATTTCTTTATTTTCCATATTGTCATCCATGTTTTAGCTTTACTAGTTGGTTTTTAAGTGTTCACAATTTGAATTATGACTGTCAACTATTTTATATTAAAATCGGTGAAAATTATTTTAGCGATGTACCATGTTTTTATAAATCATTGTTAAATTCTTGGTTATTCTTTGAAATTTACAGAGAGTCAAAACCTGTGTGTAAATTGGATGTGTTAAATGAACCACTGTTTTAAAATCCACTGCTGGCAAATCCAATGACAGGACTTACGCTTTTCATGGAGGATTTTATTGCTGCTAATGTCACCACTGTAAGCGACATTGTAGATAACCTTGAATTTACAATAGTAGTTAAAATCCCCCATCGGTCAAAAGCGCTGTTAGAAAATAAACTAAATACGTTATGGAATAGCTTTCCATTAGAATGGCGTGAAATAATCAAAAGTTCAGAGAATCTTCCTAAATCGGGTTACAAAATTGAGTTTTCTTTTACCAGTGATGCTACAGCATACACTGTTTGTCTGCCATCCAATTGTCCGAGAGAATTGTACAAATTTTCATTATTAAAATGCTATTCAAATAGTTTACATAACAATAGTAATAATGCATGGGCTGATATTCTATCACTAGATATTACATCTATTACTAATGTTTCTTGCTTTTATGAGTACCCATGTACACGTTTTGAGGGTGATTTATCTTGGCGAATTTTTCATGGAGCACTGAATACAGGGGTGTTTCTTCACCGAGATGGTTACACCATAAATGACAAATGTCCGTATTCTGGTGAGCGCGAGGATATCACACATATCTTTACTACATGTCCTCGTCTTCAGCCACTAATTTTTGCAGTGAAAAGATCGATACTTAATTTGTTAGAAATTGATAATTTTGAAATGGCAGAATACATAAAAGGAACACCCTGTTTGCTCAGCTAAATCTGAAAAGAAAATTCGTCATCGCTTATCCAACTGGATCATAGCTAATTCAAAAATGGCCACGTATGTTACAAGAAAACGTCTTCTAGATGGAAATGAACACACTGATCCACTTCGGGAATGTGTTTGTAGATTACGTGCATGTGTACATATAGAATATCAATATTATGTCGATACAGGGAACATAGAGTTTTATCAGCGTTTTTGGGCTTTTAATGATTTTATTTGTGGCATAGAGAATGGTGATCTCATTTTTAATGGAATTTAATATCTGCTGGTATTTAAAAAATATTTGCAACCAGTTTATATTTTTTTAAATTTATGGCTGATACACTTATGATATTTTGTGATATTAAATAGCATATTAAATTGTCAAACCGTTTTGTGACTAATTTAATTGCTACTACATGTTTATATTGATCGTATTCGATATTGAATCTATATTATATGAATTCTAATCTGTGATATTTTAATTGGATTTTGTGATTTGAAATAAAGTAATATGAAAAGTCTTCTTCTTCTTCTTCTTCTTCTTCTTCTTCTTCTTCTTCTTCTTCGTCTCCTCCTACATGGTCAACCTCTGCTACTTAGTCTGGAATCATGGGCCTTTCAAATGAATGTGGATCTGCCCAATAGTTTTCGAGCTACCCACCTTTGAGTGGGCAAAAGGTCCTATAGGAAATGTATGGGGCTTTTCAAATGGATGTTTGAAGTGCTACTACACCTAGAGTTTTGATCGGATCAATAGCGTACTTGGGTAGGATGTTACCACTGATGATAATTATTGAAATTAATCTTTTTCAAAATGGCCGCTGTGGAAAAGTGTTGGCCTTTTTTGTATAAATGAACCGGGAATGAAAAATATTGAAAAAAGTAGCAGTTTTCGTTTTTTGCAGAAATGAACTGAGGATTACAAACGGTGAAAAAAGATTTGGAAATGACCGCCAGAATTCTTTTAGGTGAACATCTCGGGCTCATATTCACTTTAGTTGGTCTCAAATTTAAAGTTCATCCATCTAAAAGTTATCGAGAAATCAGCTTTTCCGTGCCACATATCCCTATAGTAAACCTATGGGAACAATATTTGAAGAAGGTTTTCGCCTAGAGTTTTCTTCCGATTCTCTTCAAACATGTCCAGATTCTAGACCATTGAGAGATCTAAATAATTTTCAATGATATTTTTAATATTTCCCTTGGGCTCAAGGTCATTCACGGGTAACTATTTCGAATTTTCATGTTTGGCATAAGTCACATATCTTTCATCATGCAGCTTCAAAGAGCATGTTAGGATACACACTTATTCTATCCTGAGTGTCAAGGTGATCTTTTAGTATAAGCCTACGCTAATCTCAAGCATGGATCTTTGATTTGTGACTACACCTAGAGTTTGTATTAGATCATCATCAGAGGTGTTCAATGGCCTTAGAAGGAGCCTTATCCTATTTATTCATGGCCAGACATCGGAAGGAGCCTTATCCTATTTATTCATGGCCAGACATCGCAGATTTACAGTTACTTCAGCAAATGTTCTCTAGTTGTATTTGTATCTCCATCGATGTGATTAATACGATCTATAAAGCAAAACATAACTGAATGGAAGTTATCGCAATATTACTCATATGCAAAGTTAACAATTCATGTCTTGAACCTGCATCAAAAATTGCCATTCTATTTCGATCTCGCTAACACATATTCAATTTGGGAGAAGTTCAAATGTTCCTTAATCCCTTATTGACGACATTTGGTCCACAAAAAGAATATGTTTGTTTATTGAATGTTCATTTGCAGAAGAAGAGAAGACCATTTTTGACAATTTACGACTGGAATGAGTGGCTCGGTTATCGAGCCAGTCATTCCAGTGGTAAATTCCAAAAAATATACGTCTCTTGGTCTGCAAATGGGCATTCCTGAAGACCAGTGAGCGGACGTTGGCCGGTTTCATCATGGCAGGGTTAAGTTATCCATACATTGTCCCTAATCGTTCAACACTAGGATTACCATCGTCTTAATCCTAATACACATATGCAGGAAAGCTACAGTATATTTAAAAAAGGCACGCCACATTGCCACAGCCCACAGTCAAATTAGTTTAAAAATTCTCAACAGAATATCCATAATACCATATGGCCTTTCTAGTTTCTGGTTTCTATGTGTTGAAGGCTTATTACCTATTTATTTGATCAGTTCTGTCATGACATCTAATACAACTGTCGTCAGATAAACGATCGTTTAATATTTACGATACCGCATTCAATTCTTTATCATTTAGTGTAAAATACATCGCGGGCAATTTCGGCTTGTGATACAAGTTATTCAACTTATAAGATCGATGTTCAGTGATCGATCATCACGCCGCTTTACTGGGGTTGTTCATTAACTCTTTAATGTCTAAATTTGGTCAAGAAAATAAAAAAATGTCCTTATTAAATGTTCATTTGCAGGCCAAGAGAAGAGTATTTATGAAAATTTAGCACTGGGATGGCTGGCTTGGTTACCAAGCCAGTCATTTCAGTGGTAAGATTTCAAAAATACTCTTCTCTTGGCCTGCAAATGGACATTCTTCTAGCCCACTGCAGCGGCCGGTTAAGGCCAATTCCGTCATGAAAGGGCTAAGCCTTCGAATTCGTAAAGCCAAATGCGAAACATCATTTACAACGCACAGAATATTCTAGTGAATATCCTGAAATTATTATGATTGTGTGCTGTTGTTGCCTACGGCACCACCGTCTACTTGTTGAAGTAGTTTCACAATATTCAACAGCCTACCTGTATACTTGCCCTGGAATTGAGCTTCTGATAATTTAGTATTCAAACTAGTATTAAAGCTACGATCGTGCAGAGACGTTTGCTCGATCATGATATTTCCATCAATCAACACCAGAAGAAACCTTCACCTTTTGGTCGCATACTTTCAGTCCTTTCAACACGCTACATACCATGATGAAGGTAAAGTTATTTGGTATGGTAAACTATTAGCGACAATTTAGACCCGGAGAACGATATTTATATCGAAAGTCGAGTGACTCAACTCACTGTAAGTCACGTCATGCGCGACTACCATATGGGACATAACCAATTCTTCACTATTGAATGTGGTGTCCTTATCCAAATTACAAAATATAGGAGATGTATCTTGGATCCGAAAGGAAGTGGTTCCTTAAAGATTGGTGGTCGAGAGAGAAAGCGAGAGTGGTGCTGGGGGCGGTGCGGGGGTGGCGGTGAGGTTGAGATCGAGGGAGTTGGGAAGAGATAGGCTGAGAGGGGCAGAGGAAACTTAGCTATGGTTGGAGAGATAACGGAAAGATGTAAGCAACTTACAACGACATTGTTTCTAGAACGAAGATCAGTTATCAGACGAAGGGAATGTAGTGAATCAAAGGTCGGCAGCCCCTAATGAAAGGTCGGCAGCGCCTGCCTCTCAACCCACCCACCCCACCTCACCCACACCATCCTAACCCATCCCTCTCACCCTCATATGATGTTCTCTTATTGGTCATTGAAATTATGTAATTTTTAATGAGCTAATCCCTGGATACTACAAAGTGTGAAAGGTTAAAACATCTGGATTGACTCGAGACCTAGGACATAGAAGTCTGACACAATCTGGCTACCTTAGGTGTGTAAGTTGCGGCTAATGACTGGGTAGTTGCAAGCTAATTGCAAGAGAGGTATAAAGTAGTTGCAGTCAAACATGACCAACCATGAACGACTAGCACCTATATCGCAACAATCTGGCCACTTATGAATGTATAAGACTAGCGACACTTTGAGAACCAGGTTATGCCACTAAATCAGAATGATCTTGAGATGACTAGAATGGCCCATGTATCAATAGCAGAGCGGGAACCCTCCTCTAGGTATCGGGAAATACACAGTTTGATCAAAATCCTCAGTACCAAGGTTGATCAAAATCTGCCTGATAAAGTCAGGTTGTCAGCGCAGAAATAGATCGTTCATTCACATACGACTGATTGGGAGTGAATGACCGACCACTCTTCAGGAAAGTATCAAATATCCACATTCAGGTCAAAGGTAATATTTCAATGATGTATGAATTGATGAAAGTCCTAAATCTTGGGCAAACAAACACAGCAATGAGAAACAGACATTCCAATGGTTTGTTTTCAAAACTAATGTTTAGTAAATAATGTTAAAAATTAAAACAACAAAGACATAAGCATACACACGAAACACAACGACCACAGTGATGATAAAATATAGATGTTACCTATAGGTTCATTGTATAAGAAATGATCAAGAGAAGGGTGGTTATGTTATAGATTGAAAGCTGGCTTTCAAAATCATAACTGTTATATAAACAAAATCTTACCTGTAAATATTGTACAGATTTTGTTTAACCGTGACTTATTTCTTGAATGACACAAGTCTACTATTTAGCTAACAAGTTTAACCATTTTAAGCGTATAGTTACTATCATGGGCGTCATTTTGTTCGAAAAAGTGAGGGGAGCCGCAACAAAGAACGGGGGGACTGGGGTCTCCGCACCCACCAACCCCACCGACTCCCACCCCGCCCAACCACAGGCAAATCTTGGAATCTAGATACTCTCAGATGGCATTTCCTGCATTTCTGCAGGTAAATAAGGTCCTTGAGTTAGCTGTAATAATAATAATAATAATAATAATAATAATAATAATAATAATAATATTACAGTACTATATAGATCTCTAAAAATATATATTTACCCTGAGGTCTGAACATTTAAGCTCTTGGGCGGCTGTTCCTCGCTCATAATAACTGAAAACATCTCGACATTGAAGATATTTCGATAGAGAAACGAAGTTTTAATTCAACTTACAAATACAAGTCTTTTCTATTCTTTATACAACACACTGTAACTAGTCTATAGATAAATAATAGATGGATTCTTACTCCTCTGGCTCATTTATAATGATTGTTGATTACTAAGTTATTATGAAGCAAAGGAGTAGAACTTGAATAGTTTAAATCCCCACATTGTCAGCAGAAAACTGAGAAAAATAACATTCTCAATACAGTGGTGAACACCTAGATGGACTAGCGTGGTTTGTGGTGTTTCGCAGAAACCAATCTTGGGACCATTTACTATTATTAACCCTTACTATGGACCACATTTTCTGGTTTATATTCATGAGGGGTGCGCTCCAGCGACATTACCTCGTGTATATACACCAGTCTACCTCCCGTAAAAGTGGAAAAATAATAAATCTTGAAATCTGGCTGATGGTGTAATTACAAACACACATTGGCAAAGGAATGCCACAGTGCAGCTCGAAATTCACTTAGACTGTTTCACAAGCAAAATAAATGGCGCTCTTGAATATTTTGAATGTGGCTTCATTGGAGGCCATTGCTGCCTGAGACAACAATGGGTTGCATTCAAATTAGGTTTAAAATAGTCAACAGATCATTTCTTACACAGCACTCAGAATACAAATATCTGATGGGGCTTTTGTTTGGGAGAATTTTGATTTATTTCTGATCTGTAGCCTACTGTAGAAGCCCTAGGCTGGTAGAAGGGAGGTGGCAGGGGCAGGCACCGCAGTAAATATAATCCATGCCCGCACGCAAGCATACAACCACTGTAATAATACTAACAAACTTAAAGTTAAAGAACTGCCATCTTGTGGCCCACAAAAGCACTTTACTAAGGCGAATAATGACTTTGATTAAGTGACCGTATGGCTTTAGTGACCGTCTTTCTATGCTACTTCCAATTATAGACATGTTTGAATATATTCATCTACGTGCCAGTTGAAAATACTATACAAATCGATTACACATTGAATTTGATCATTTAGTTCTCAGCCCGTCTACCAAATGTGTGTTCAGAAGTGTTCCAGAGTGTCAACATGGATTCTGTTTGCATTTAAAATTTACCAAACAGCTTATGACGAGAATCGGTGCATTTGATAAATTCCTCAGCTATATGCTGACAGTTGATCAATTCCAATTTGTCACTGTGGATACTACAGACCATTACATGGTTTAAACGCTGCCGTGTCATTGTTGAGCGTAGCCATGTTTTTAACAGCCTGATATCACTAAAAGTGCATCCTGCTTCACAAGAACCGGTAGGTGAGATTAGCAACAGGCGAAGCAGCCTCTCCACTTGCAGAAACAGGCAGGTGAGATTAGCAACAGGCGAAGCCGCCTCTCCACTTGCAGAAACAGGCAGGTGAAATTAGCAGCAAGCGAAGCAGGCTCTCCACCTGCAGAAACAGGCAGGTGAGATTAGCAACAGACGAAGCAGCCTCTCCACGTGCAGAAACAGGCAGGTGAAATTAGCAGCAAGCGAAGCAGCCTCTCCACTTGCAGAAACAGGCAGGTGAAATTAGCAGCAAGCGAAGCAGGCTCTCCACCTGCAGAAACAGGCAGGTGAGATTAGCAACAGACGAAGCAGCCTCTCCACGTGCAGAAACAGGCAGGTGAAATTAGCAGCAAGCGAAGTAGCCTCTCCACTTGCAGAAACAGGCAGGTGATATTAGCAACAGGCGAAGCAGCCTCTCCACTTGCAGAAACAGGCAGGTGAGATTAGCAACAGACGAAGCAGCCTCTCCACGTGCAGAAACAGGCAGGTGAAATTAGCAGCAAGCGAAGCAGCCTCTCCACTTGCAGAAACAGGCAGGTGAGATTAGCAACAGACGAAGCCGCCTCTCCACTTGCAGAAAAGGCAGGTGAGATTATCAACTGGCGAAGCAGCCTCTCCACTTGCAGAAACTTTTTCCTGACTGAATATGATATGGTTTGAAACACAACTCTATGCTCTTCCAGCGTTGCATACCTCATGTTCCCAATCCACAGAAACAATGATAATGACTGTGTAGTCTATATTAAATGGCCGGAACAATATCAGTAGCCAAATACTTGATTTAGTCCTTGTTTGCATTTACTTAAACTCCGAAATAGTGGAGGGGACATTACATATGTTATCCCCCACCCCAAAAGGTGGAGGGGACATGCCCCCTGCCCCTCCACCGAATGACGCCCATGGCTACTAATGAATATATTCCCGATAAAAACGACATGAATGTGTGTTCATATCAAAGGTTCTTCAATCGATGATTATCACCACGTTTCCCAGCAAACTTACATAAGTAGATACGAACTCGAACATTCCTCTCTTCCCTCAAAGTTCATTTTCGAGTGAATAATACAATTATTTACAACATTATAAACAACCAGTCTGTTTCCTTCTTTTCAATACTGCATAAGAAATAAGCTTATTTACCCTTTCATGGCGAAGGTTAATTTCCAAATTTATAGGAATCTCTATTTTCTATAGCATTTTATAAATTATTTTAAAATGTATATATACGTCATAAATATTAGTGACATGCATTGTGCATGCAATATCCAATAAGTATCATGTTAAGAATAACAGAGGTAGATCCTGGTTAATTTCCATAGCAAATATCACAAACTGGTATAACTTGGAAATCACGAATCCACCAATCCAGCTGAAAACTGTGTGCATCTCTTTGCATGACTGCATCAGCTACTGATGTAGGCGGATTAGATCAACATAGATATTACATCATCGATTTGCTAATCTGCCAAATTACATTTGCTGTAACAATCTGCAAGTTCAACAGCTACCATCTTTGCTCAATTGGATGTCTTAGTAACATTACAAAATTATCTAACAATACGATTGTAAGTTATTATTATTGAGACTATTTACCAAGATGTGCCAGACTGCATCAAGCCATACTCTATTTAATTCACCTTTCCAGAGTATGTACCCATCATATGACGTCATAATCATCTACGCGGTGTGTGTAATGACATCATAATGGATGACGTCATGAATGATGTCGATAAGTACGTCACGAACGCATATTTGAAGACGGTCTATGCCTTGTTGTACAACTTGTTTGCTTTTACTATTTAATAAATATTCTGTTGAATATTTTGAAACTAATTGGACTAGGCGCTGTTGCTGCCATAGGCAGGAACAGCACCCAGTCAAATTAGTTACAAAATATTCAACAGCTTCCCTGTATAGTTTTCAGGAAATTGATAACTAGGGCATTCGGGGATCGATCAATTCAAACACGGCGAGGTGTGGGTGGAGCTTAGCTAGTGATGGGCGGGGCATAGCTAAACATGAAAAGGTCCATTACATTTCATACCAGAATCTATTGATGTGCAAATGTATAGCTATGGCTTTAGATTACCCCTTATGTGTTATCTGTGACTTTAAAAGTTATACCTAAATGAAATCCCACATATTAGTGAGCCCAATATAATATCCTACTGTTACAGTGAAATTGTACTGTAAAGTATGAATATGTCTACTGTGGATGGATATAAAATCCAAAATATCCACCTTGAATATTGTTTTCAATATAATAGCATTACTAGATTTGAATCAATTATTAAAAATCGTGAACATCTATGGGGACAGTCTCTCAACATTGGTTTTGATCTGAAATCCAATATGTCTGCCAAACATTCCATCATGAAAATCACTTGCTGTGGGATAGCGCTCTGTAGTTTGGAATGGTTGATGGAAACCCTTTGGGATTGGCGTGCTATCGGCTGTTTAGGACATGGCAGGATCTCTATCAAAATTAGCTTAAATGCAAAATCCAATAGGGCGACCAAGCACATATTTTGAAAATCAGTTTCTATGAGAAAACTGCCTTATTGGGCTTAAGAATGTCATGTAGCGCAGGTCAAGTGCGTTCTCCCGGGGCACCAATGCAGCCATTTGTTAAGGGATGCATGAATGCATGTACTTTCTGAAGTGGATACCCGTACATGAACAACGTGCCTTTATACACATCATAAATGGTAAAATGAAATTGGACTTAGGTGTAGGCTTGCACTATAGCTTCGAGAAAGTTCCTGGAACTGAATTATCACAAATAGCTATTCTGTGTTTACAAATGTTATTAATTTCCATACAGACAATCAACTTGACGAACACGGATCGCCTAAAACCATTCATGGTCAGGGTTTACTGTATACCAACCGAAACCAGCACACAGTTTCACAAATATACATAGAAAATAGTATAGATATAGAATAGGCTTGTTATAATAGAACCACCATGTTGACTAAATATTATATGCTATACATGTGTTGATGTTATATCAGTTTTACTTCTGAAAATAAAGTGGAACCAGGCTCTTCTCTTTGCTGCATTACATCAATAGGTGTACTTATCGCCCTATTGCACAGGCCTCGCCCTCCTGCTACACTCCCGTATCGAGTAGCATGCCAGCTGGCTTTTGATGTCTGCGGTAAGTTTGAGGAACTGTATAAACATACATGAGATGGGGGGGGGGGTCAATCCACTTTCGCCAATGAAACATCATCCACAATCCTCGCCCTTCCGCTCCACTCCTGTATCGGTTGAAATCAGATTGGTGAAATGAAAACTGCTTATTTCCGAGTTAATTGGCTCTGTAGCTTTACATCACATATCAGGAGATTAAGGGCCAGCAAGTATGGCCACGTACAGCGTACGCGCCTACGTGAGTGGGCGTATGTTAATACGATACCCATGGTTTGCTCGTGTTGAGATTTTCGAGAATCCTAATTTCATGTTAAAGACCCGCTACCCGGTAAATCTCAAAATTTAATATACAGATGTATGTGGATAAAACGCTTCTAGTGTAGCAATACTAGCACCTGAACAGCGTTTCTTATACATATGCCCACGTAATAGTAAAAAAGATGCAAATTATGAATCTCACAAATGTTAACATTGCAAACATAAATTTCACAGAATGCCTGAGTATTTAGTAGATCCGGGCGCTGTTGCGTTGTGTAATCATAGATACGTCGGCAACTGATTAATTCGTTTGATATCGACTCTATAAATTATTGTTGGTCAGCGCTCTGCGTTGTTAGGTTTTCTTCTTTGAGGCTGCAATGGGGGGTTCGAGGCACACTGGCGCTACTAGTTTCGGTGACTGTCTAGACATATTTACGATTTTCTGAGTTCCCTCCAATCTGAGTGATCCCATAACAAATGCAAAGCTGCGTTTACCTGGCACATGGGGTACGGAATGCGGAACGCGGAACGCGGAACGGAAAGTGGGTATGCGGAATGCGTGTAAAATATTGTGTGTACCATTTACCTGCATGTGGTATCATTGCATTATTTTATTGCACTTTTATTGGTGATATTGCGATATTTCTATCAAATTTCTTACAAAAGCGCCTACACATTTTTTACGCTTTGATATCTAGCTTTCCACTGAGACCATTACAAAATGGCGGATACTGACGACTAGATTAAAAAATGATACCTTGGCCTAATCTGACAACATGTAATTATACAATTACATGATTTCCTAATTTTTTCGACAAATTCTTTCTTATAAATTTAGACGATGCATCAGCTTTAAATACTTGGATTACCCTTTTGTTGGTGGGTTACATGTGCTCTATCCCGCAACGGAGTCTTTTTCGTCTGGAATAATCGCTACACTGAGTGATCATGTTTTCCGCATCTGGCCGTTCCGCATTCCGCTTACCGCTTACCGCGTGCACGAAAATGGATGAAGGAAAATAGTAAAGAGCAATCTGAAGTATATTCCGCGTTCTATTTCCACAACCCGCTTTCCGCATTCTGCGGGCCAGGTAAACGCAGCTTTAAGGAAATCCGCAGCGGTCTGAACGCGATATATTGTTTCCATTAGAGCGGGAAATCTTACAACTGTACTGAATCGCTTTTTGCATGCCATTCATTTGATCATTCAAGAGCCTTCATATCAATATGGCTGACGACTCAGATTCTGAGTTTACCGACATATTAGTAATGTATCTGTACAGCAAAAAAACAACGAAAGTGAAAACATAAGTATTGGGTTCATGATATAATCAAATCACGTAAAATATTCGGAGAATATCATCACCTAGTTAGGGAATTATTTGGATACGAAGATAAGTTTTTCCAATATTTTCGGATGCTACCAAACAGATTTATTGTAAATACACTAGTTCTTCTCAATTTCGTAATCCAAACGTTCTCCATTGTCTGCCCTTTTACTAAATGAACGTACATGTAGTCGGGCTTTTTTCTGACATCTATATCAAAGCTATGATGTCATCGCTAATTATGATATTTCATTGATTGATGATATACAAAACCGCGTCGGAATACCACTCAGATTGCTATTTTGGCATGCCAAATTTAATGCCTGGCGGAGTCGCAGCGTGGATAGTGAGTGGTTTTCACAGCGCCGCCCTAGTGGAATCAGTTCTATAGAATTTCATTAATCCAATCTCACGCGGTTTATCGTCGCGGTTTCCGCGACGGTAATCCTCTGTAATGGAATCAGGCCTTTAGAAACCCATGTGCGTGTATTACTGAGGTACCTTACCGACCAAAATCGAACAAGGCGTTACATATTGGACAAAGTACCAAACTTTCAGGGAATGTACTTAAACATATCTATATTGATTTTTTCAATGGATCCAAAAAATATATCCACTATTCTCCGGAGTAGAAAATACTTTCAAAATGGCCGCAATATTTCAATATATGGCACATAACGGTGCTGTCAAAGAAACTTTTAATTACGTTGACACAACAAATTCAAAGTAGAATACATTTATAATTGGTGTACACATCTATGATTGATTGTATGGTATTCTATTCATTACTTTAATAGCATTATTCATTAAACAGAGGAAAACATGTCTATTACCGTCCCAGCCAAGCTGGGTGCGGAACGACCATTCCGGATCCGCCCCAAGCACGCCACCTTGAGTAGGATGGTAAGCCCTATGAGAGAGGTTTTCGCTACAAATGGCGAAGTCCATTAGAACGCATAATGCGCATGCGCGCGCATCATAGCTTCCCTGACAACACGTGTCGGAATTGGGAGAAAGTGTCTGCCTATAGTGTACCGAGTTGGTACTAGTGATTTCCTTAAATTATACTATTCTCGCCAGTCTTGGTACGAATCAGGACCAGAATAAAACGAGGATCATAGAACTTTGTACCATTTTCAAATCAGACCAGAAATGGCTGAGTTATCAACAATACTCCCGCTAAATTATTTACAAAATATTGCTTTTGATGTCGTAATCGCGTGTATTCATTAACTGAATGGGGAATGTGATGTTCGCGTGATAGCCACTTCACCACTTCTAGCTGCAGCTGATTAGCTACAGCTCGCCCACTGATTGACTGAAACGCTTGCCTCTGACGTCACGAGTGGTATAAAAGGAGGAAAAATCAGGAGCATCCGCGTGGAAGCCAACCTGTCAAGAAGTCTGCTGGACCAGCACAGGCCAGATGTGGGATAACTGCAAACCGACGGTAATTCCATCGATCTTCATCGTGGGGCGGTTCGGAATTGAGTTCTCCTGCTCCAGTGGGCAGTCGTATGACTTACCGTGATACTACAATTTTGGATGCTCCCGAACGCAAATCCGGGGGCAAAAATAAATTAAAGTAAGAACTCCCGTATCCGGACTTTACTAAGGGAGCTTTCCTGCAGATGGGCCTTGCGGACCTGATCTTATTCTATGGGATGTAGAGCTCATGGTGATTCTTGGTGGATAACTCGCCAGATCTTCCGACTACGCTGAAAGGTGGATTCAATCTTCCACGCTGCATGTCATGTGTGATAATTAACTTTCAGACCACAGTCTGGTGGGGCTCTGCTAGGTGCGCTACAAGAGCTATGAAACATATCCCGCAGCGTGTACCCAGTTATTGAACATGCATAATTAATTATGGCATTAGCCCTCTCTGTTAATGGGCAACTTTCAACTTTCACACCGTCGTCGCCAGACGGAAACTTTACAACACACTGTTTAAATATTTAAACCATGTATCAGGGGAGAAAGATGACACCTCCATACCGGTCTCCTCCGTAAGTACCAACTTTGATGGGAAACTAAGTCATCAAGGATTGCGGGCTGACATCCGCATACAGGGGCAACTCTGACTATGTCTAACATTCTAACAAGAAACTGTGTTCGACATCCTCGGACAACTCAATCTTCCCAATAGCTTACCATAGCTACGTGAAATGTACGTGGTCTGACTGCAACATCAAAGAGGCAAACCTTAGGTGCAGACTGGAACACTATAAAATCGATATCACATGCATTCAAGAGACTAAAGTAGCTAACCACTCAGAGCAGCATCTTCAGACAGCCCATAAGCTAGTACTCATGGAGCAAAAACAGGCGCCTTACCATGGATTAGGCTTCGTAATCGGACCAAGGGTATTGGACGATGTCATTAGTTTTGGATACGTCAGTGATCACATTGCATTTATCGACCTGGATATACCAACGCAAAAGCGCACCACCACTAAGTGCATATGGACCAACTACCGAAAGTGCCAAAGAGAATTCAGCTATATTAGATTCCATCTATGCAGAACTGAGCTCCGCCATTACTATACCAGCTAGATGGCAACTGTTCATGTCTGGCGATTTCAACTCCAAGCTGGGTAAACTCGGCATTGCTGACAAAAGTTCAGGACTTGGCTCATGCATGGGATCGTATGGAGAGGGCACACGCAACAGCAATGGACATGCACGGGTGGCATTCCTTATTTCCAATGGCCTATTTGCCACAAATACGGCTTTCAAACACCCATGCCGCCACCCGACAACATGGACTGGACACATTGCTGATTGCAAAGCCCCAAAAGGTCCTAAGGCTACAAAAGCTGTCTTCTACAAAATAAATTTCATAGTATGCAAGACAGCAGCAAACCCCATACTTCGGGATGTTCGTTGCTATGGAGGCACAGACTTCAATTTTGACCATAAGCCAGTCATTATACGCCCCCATATGAACCAGCTCTACCTAATGTATAAACGCCATATCAGGCAAGAGGGTAGAGTCACCTACAACTTACCCAAGCTCATCAGCGACACTGCCACTCAAATGTCATACAAAAGGGCCATCGGGGAGCAGATAGCTAACATCGACGTCAGCTCCGATCCAAATGAAGCCCTAACCAAAATATTGATATCTATGGCATCATCAGCTACTAGCACCTTAGGTGTTCTAAAACACAACAGAACTAGGTATACTGACGACTCTCTCGTAGTAAAACTGTCAGCAGAACGGAAAGCATTACGTCTGCGCATCTATCAATGTGACCAAAGTGAAGATCGCACCAAACTACGTCAGGAACGCAAAAACATTCTGCGCCACATTAGCGAATGCTTAAAAGATCTTGCTATCCAACAACCAGATGCCCTAGCAGATGAAATAACTGCCACAGATGACTGCCACAAAATGTTTCTGACAGCCCGAGCCCTGAGAGTTACTGACTACACACCACCACTAACTGCACACAACTCTGAATGACACTTTATCAGGACTGACCAGGGCAAAGCCGAGGCAATTCGAGAATGTTTCACGGGACAGTTCACTGACCACGATGATGAGCCCTTGCACCCATTCTCAGGATACCCCAGGCCATTACTAACACCAATTAATACAGCAGAGGTTGAGGAGGCACTTAAAGCCCTGAAAAACGGACGTGCATCTGGACCTGATGGCATGCGCAATGAACTATTCAAATATGCAAGTGACATTATCTCAAAACCGATCACGCACATAAGCAATTCATCTTTTATGCACCACCTTCCCATCGACGCTCTAGGCTAAGGCATCCGTATCGCGCTACCCAAGCCCAAGAAGTCACCTGCCTCCTGCACCCCAGCCAATCTGCGGCCCATAGTGCTCCATAACAGCATATGGAAAATCCAATGTTACTCTATGCCGCATCCAAGACAAGATCAACGACTTCACCAGATCATGTCAAAATGGCTTCAAACGTGGACGCAGCTGCGTAGACATTGTATGGGCTCAACGCATGCTTGTGTCGGTAATCATGTCCAAACACTGGGATTTCCACAAAATGGGCATTGACATGTCACGAGCTTTCGACACAATTAAACACGCAAAGATCCTAGATGTACTACACCAGGCCAGTTGCAATGAAGATGAGCTACGACTAGTGATACTACTGCCTGTAGACACCAAGCTGAGAGTACGACTCAAGTCAGTGAAGTCTGTTTGAGAGTTTGAGACATCAATTGGCTCCCCACAGGGAGATGGTCTATCCCCTGTGCTCTTCACCTGTTACCTGGCTACTGCATTGAAATCCGTGCGGGAAAGCTCCACAAGACCAACTCCCCCCCCCCGCCCACCGATATGCCGCCGATGTGGACTTTATAGATAAGGAAAAAGCAACCCCTTGACGAACTTCTCCCAATAGCTGCAAGCAAACTAAAAATCGAGAATCTCTTTATGAATGAATTCAAAACAGAGTTCACCCACATATACCTATCTACAAAGCATGAAACTAAAGAAAATGCCGATCCACTCCATGACAGCGAACCATGGAGGAAAAGTAAAATCCTGGGTTGCTGACATTGCCGCACGCTGCATCATGGGAAACATAGCTTTCCAGTCCTTCTGGAAGCTATGGATTCGTAGATCAAAGATGCCTTTGGTAAAAAGACTACGTTTATACAATGCAACCTGTGTATCCTTGATGATGTATAACTGCAACAGCTGGGAAGCTCCAAAGGCAGCTCTAGACAAACTTGACGTCACTGGACACCGATGGCCAGAGAGCATAATTTCCAATGATGTACTATACAAGATGTGTAATACGCCGCCGCTGTCTGTAAAAGTCGCCCAGCAAAGATGGTCCATGTTTGGCCATGTGCTAAGGATGCCAGAAGACACACCACACCTTGAAATTCACCCTACTCAGAGCCAGCAAAAACAGAGCCAGGAGAGGATGTCATTGTCTAAATCTGCTAAGCGTGCTACGAGGTGACCTCACGAAAGCAGGATTAGGTACACCCAAGCCAAGAATGGACCTGAGGAAGCTAAGGATGTTTGCTGAGGACAAGACACAGTGGGCAAAAGCGAAGAAGGACTGATTGCAGCTGTAGGATGTTTCTACTACTACAGCCGCAGAATACAATAATCATGCATACATCAGTTAAATGACTATCTAATGGACATCTTATTATCCGTTCTTCTTCACTGTCATGGGAGGGTACTGCATCAATAGTCTGCCTGCGGAAACCTGCTTGCGGAAATCCACGCATTAACGACTGTGCCATCTCGCGCTATTTTCATATTAGCACATCAATTTCAGTCACTTATGAACTTTTATCGTACCGATGACCAATAGGTACTCAAGTAGCTATACTATTGTATATTTCATGATTTCCGTATATGGTACTGATGCCTAATAGATACCTTACCAGTCCTTCTGACCGCAATTTTATACTTTCTATTTTATGTGAATATTATCCTTATTTACTGTGGGTGCTCTCAACTAACATCACCATACGGTCCTATGACCTTTGATATATATCGTTTTCACTGTATTAGTTAGTTGTGTATATGGCAAGTAGCTATTCTAGTTAATATGTTTTGTCTATTTATAAAAACTCTAGAATGCAGTACGCTAGGTAATACCATACATCAACATTATATATCCGTATATCCCCTGGCATCAATTTTACACTGAGGTAGCTGATCATGCTATAATCGCTTGAGCCTGATATGTTACCGACTAAACCTGGCTATTTTAGCTCAATAGGATAGGTTTAAAGTCGTTAGGGACAATTTCTACATAAGAGACGCATAGTGTACGACTCTTTTCCGGATGTAGTGGATATGTAAAACCATGCAGCGGTTAGAGTGTGTAAAATTGGCCAATTACCTTAGGGCCTCTTATTAATTTAAAGTTATTGTCTCTTTCCACGATCCATCAGCCGCAAGGCTTAATAATTGTTTGGATTACCTATCAACACGTTAGTAGGATCCGACTCTGGGGAACTATTGGGGATTCCGAGCGGTGAAAACTAAAGTGCCGATTTACATATATCTCCCCCCTGTATCTTCGGCTACTAGTTAGTTAGATACCCTTGCAAATGTAGGAAGCACTGCGAAAATAAATAATATCATGTGATACCGGCCAGCAGTGCATCTCTGGGCATTCTGGAACTTAACCCTAATGACAGGTAAATGCTAATTCCATAGTACGCGCTGATGGATGAGATGCGATTCTCCATCCAATTCGTTGTAGTGTCTGTGTGAGGTCTTAGAACCCATAACGCCCTTATGGGAAGGACACTAGCGGTGAATATCCGTCTCTTTATCCCCACCATAAATGACATGGTGCTTTCTAAAAATTGATTCTGTGAACTGTAATCTTGTCCTGGTGATGTTATATGTGGTTGCGGGACAGTGGTGACAGGATTGTTGTTTGATTCAGGAGCTATTGCTCTGTGACATGTAGGCACGCTATCTTTCAGAGGTAGATGCTATGCAGCGCGACCTACGGGGAGCTGAGCATCTTCGCCTGTTAGATAAACGTATCTAAAGTTAGGTAGGACTCCCTGCTACTTGCGGCCAAAGATAAATAAAGCAGCAACTACCAATGCAGTAACTTTGGACCTACATAAGACGGTGACCTGTGAATTCTTCAGAAATCATTCGTCCCGTCTTCACGTAAACCAGTGTACATCACATTAATTATGGTTTCACTAGGATGTTCAGCACTTAGCATTTTCTGTTTGAACAAAAGTGTGACCCTTTTTGCCAGCTCTTTTCCTCCGCTTCAGCGTTGAAGGCATTTTCCTGTGACTGAGGCCCACGCGAGGCACTTTCCTCTCGCCACGACAACATTTTCTTTGTGTGTGTATTAGGAGTGTAATCAAAATACCAAGTGACCTCGACGCGATGCTCCCTTACGGGGATACCTCTGCTGATTTACGGATCTGTGTGGTATCTTCGGCGAGATCACGTAGAAAGAACACTGGTTGGCTCTATGTACTGTATTATTTGCTCATTACTGTCAAACGAGTGATATTATTTGTAGTGCATATATTATTTTGTGACTGCTTAATTATTATCATCGTGTCCGTGTTCCTAAATTAGGATGGCCCGTCATACCGGTGACACTAACATTTGGGACGAGACCGTGCGGTTTAATCTAAGCGGCAATGGTCGGCAAACCGAAAAACCGAGTTTAATTAAATTTTCAGGTAATCTATTACTGAATACTCTTTTTTAATTACAAATATTGTTGCTAAGTGAGCCTGTGTAATGGTCGTGAGAACTGTCAATTTGCCAACCTAACGAAGTTTATTTTTAAAAATTTACGTTTGCAATGACTGACTCGGTAACGAATCCAGAAACTCTAGGTAAATTTTCAAAAAATAATCTTCCTTTTTCTGCAAATTCCATGACAAAATTCTAAATATATTGAGCAGATTTGTGGATTCCCACTAAATTGCTTATGATGAAATGTACTCTGTCTGTAAACCTTACCCTATTTTGAAACTAATGTGACTGCAAGATGCCGCAGTTGTTTGTAACACCAGATCTCAGTCAAACTACTTTCGAAATATTTAATGTACACGGTAAAATTGATAAAATCCTGAATGATTGACTTTATATTGCTCTTTCGTATTCAGTATTAACACAATCTAATTGGATATAAAATGATTTCTCACCTTAATTCTTGTGCGCATGACTGATGCGTGCTCGGTTTGTTATGGATGAATCTCATGCTGCGAAAATAATTCATTATTACAATTCCGTTAAAATCACACGATTACCTATATCTAAAACTAATTGTTCAAACCCGCTAATCTAAACAGGTAGTCCACATCACGAGTTCTCAGGGATTTTTCAGATACAAAATAAACATGTTTATTGACAATGCATTTCTGGGCGTTGAGCTATTTAAACATCTAAACATGGGGTGGGCTACTTAGCTTTGTTGTGACAAGTTTTAAAGCTAAAATCACAAGTTAACGACTACCTTGGCAAGTGGTGTAAGGTTGCGTTATATACCGGTAATAGTCTTAATTCAATAGGCGCATGCACTAATCACGCCCCACCTGCCACCTTTTGTAATAGCACAAAATCATCATCACTGGGATGTCTAACCAATGGAAACGATATGACTCGATGGCCGCTTATCATTAAAATATTAAAATGAGAGTAAGTGATTGAGAGTTTATACTGTCGGACAATTTTCAACACGCATTCTAAAAATAATATCACATTCGTTAACTGATTAACAAAAATTACGGTAAATGTCCCGTTGTTCAACGCGTGATGATTAAACAAACGATGAATTTCGCACATTAGAATTAATGGATTGTAAATGGAACACACATTATAGTTAGTCGGTAAGAGGCTGGAGTTTAACAATTACTGGCGTAATGAATGTAATATACCTTATTCATGATGTTTATAAAAACGGAAAGTCTTAAGCGTGTATGTTGGGTCAAACGTTTCAGACAACACGCATTGAGTACAAGTTGCTACATGCCTCTCTGAAAAAAATATTGCAAACAATAATTGTACCTACCTATCCTTGGCCCCACCCCACACCATAAAACAGATATACTGTTAAAACCGGTTTGAAAATTGACATCGTTACAGGTTTGACATTGTGCCATACCGCGCAGCCGTAACTGACACGACTGCTACGATTGTGTTTAAATCCGAAAGATCTGGGCATCCAGAAGCAATTGTGAACGGTGTAGGACACTTAGTGATCATCACTTGCTCGCATTCTGTACAGAACTGAACGATACTGATACCTGTACCACAGAATGATTTCTGTGCTGTTGTGGAGGATGGATTGTGAGCTATGTTGTCTAATGTACTGACTGAGTAAAGTAGCTTTCGAAGGAGTTGAGGATACACCAGCCGATCTACTAAAATGTGCTTACAAATGGAGTTAGCAAATGAGATCGCGATATTATGCACACAGCATTACGAAATGTTATGTAGGATGTGGCATGGTGTACATCTTCCAGATACATTTAAGGACAACTATAGGTCACGGGACTGGTTTGCTTGTGGTCCAGGATGCGTCTTCCATTTAGGCGGTTCGGCAAGGGTACATCATCGATTGTGTGTGTATGTGTGTGCGTGCGTGCGTGCGCGCGCTCGTGCGTGCGTATGTACGTACGTGCGTGCGTGCGTGCGTGCGTATTTGTGTGTGTGTGGGTGGGGTGGGTGGTGGGGGGGGGGGGGGGTGCACGAAGGCAGAATGTACTATGTGCGTACTAGGTTTAGAGATGCTATCACCTGCATACGTAAGGAGGGCATTGCTGATGCAGTCGAGTTCAAATGCAAACCCATTTCTCATGGCCTTAAGTGCCTTATCAATCTCAATTGTAGTGACGTAGAATCACCTACAAATGTCATCCGAATCCGTGAACAGTTTTGACAGCTATTCTCTGATCGCATCTGTTTTCACTGGTCGGTACCGACGAAGTTACCGCCGGTGTTATGCACGGAAACCAATGGTGGTGGACAAGCAACTCTTAGAGTTCGGACCACCATAAGTATTTTATGACAATCATATATGGCTGTGATGTCTGCCAAAACAGCCTCCTTATATGGTGGTGAAATCTTTCAGTCGTTCACGGATCTGGCGAAGTATGGCATTGCATTCTCGGCGTAGCTTTGTCTGATCCTTGCTCTGACCACTTTCAAAGATAATGAGCCATAGTGCCTTCAGTTGTTTGGCCAACTTTACGAGGATTGAGTCTGCAGTGTAGCGCACAGCTCTGGTATTATTCTTGACAACTCCTTTTACAATGGTCACTGATGCAGCAATGCATTTACGTACTATTTATAAAGGCGTGTTTGAGTTTGAGTTCATGTCAATGGGTGCTATTTGTTCCTTGAGAGTCTTTTTGAATGGCATTTGAGTAATAGTGCCATTGACGAATTTCTCTAATTCAAAGTTGACATTGTCACGTTGGTTCCCATGGTTTTTATGCAGCAGACAAATGGGCTTGATTATGGACAGAGATGAGGTCTGTTCTTCAATATGAACGGGAGTCTGAAATAATGGATTTACACTGATCTTACACATCACATAATCAATTTGGTTGAAGAAAACTGCTGTGGACTTGGAGGATGTCTCTGCTCTATGGTCTGTGATTTGTCCTGTTCAAGTTGTTTGGTGGTGAAATGAGTGCTTGAAGCACATATTTGTTGTCAAAGAGGCCGTGAGCACTGGTGACAAAGGCCAGAGCATCTCACATGCTGTTATGTTTTCCCATAACGTATGACGCCAATCATGCACATGGCGTGTCCTGCATCCTTGTCTGTTTTGCTGGGGTTGCCTAAGTTGGAGTTGATGGTAGAACGTAGTTCGCTCAGTTCGGCATAGAAAAACTTGATTGGGGCATGATCCTTCTTGGATAATTAAGCAAGTGGACAATATGCCTTCACAGTGTGGCACTTGGTGGAGGTACCATTTCACAGGTCAATGAATACAGCTCGACCGCGGACGAATCCAAAATCCAGGATGCAATAGAATACTCGCTTCCAGATTACAAAGCCCAAACCGCGGTATATTACCTGTTACTGCTTCTTACCGATCAGCTTGTGACCAGTCTACAGTTGCTACTCTGAATGAGTGGATATGCTTGTTTCTTGAATGCATGCAATATCGGTGTCATAGTGTTCAAGGTCTGATCACGATGTTTCTCACTTAAATGCGATGGTCAGGCCACACACATTTCATATTGTGATTGCAAACCTATGGGGTGATTATGACGACTGAAGATGTTGAATACAGTTTTCTTGAAGAAGCTTAGTCATGATCAGGGTTGACTGTGAATGAGGTTGTCTGCTCATAAACCTTGGTGAGGTGACGTCGTCAGCAGCTTGAGTTTCACGAATGTGGGACTTTATGGGTCCGCTACAAATTAATATGTCTAGTTAGGCAATCAAAGGTGCCCTTTGACTCAATGAGAACTAAGTCGCCTGCGGACATTTTTGCAATCATCGCTGTCTCATCCATCGATGTTGTCATATATGACAATGACTGCTCTGCACACCTGGTAGAATACCGTATCAGGTTATGTTGTTCAGTGTTACAACAGAAATGCATGTTGATCTTCGTCACTAATGATGTCGACATTCTTTTCGGTCTTGCGTGCGTGCTATTTGTACTGGTATGATCCGGTGCCATTTTTCGGACTTCCATATGCGGCAAGAGCATCTTGTCTTCTGCCTTCTGCGTTGTTGTAAGAGGTTTCCCACCATCACTGTGGCACACTTGACATACGTTCCAATCCATTACCCGAAATGAATGAGGAAGAGAAATTAATGTTCTTAATAAGAAAGCATATAGGTTTATTTAAGGAATACGTTTATATAACTATTCGAGTTTGTGCTTTAACATGACTTACTCTTGATCACATATTTTAAATATCCATCATGTTGTGGCTCCAAAGAGAGGTGCCCATTATAAGCAGGTTTTCCCGTATTAGTGAATTGATATTAAGCAAATAATAAATTATATAATATGGCATCAATATATATTTACATCCATTGCATATAGTTGTAATACGCTCTGGCCAGTCGTGTGATACGATGGCAAATATAGTTTTAAGCACCCCATGCACGCCTGTTTATAACGGAAACATTCATGACATTAATCGATAATACAAATTGGTAAGTATTAAACGCAAATAATTTTTTATTACAACTATTACTTTTTTGTTGCTATGCTTAGAAAAATGCGTTTGTGGTTACAAGATGATGGCTATTTAACTCGTGTAGTCTTATGACAACAAATACTAAATAGCTACCATTTCTCGGCCTAAAACAAGTGGTCTTACTAGAGAGGTTTTGCTCTATTGTGTGAATAATGGTGTTAGAATAATGAATAATATAAAATAAATCAATCATTGATGTGTATACTATTTATAGGTGTATTCCGCTTTGATTTTGATGTGCCCATATAGTTAGAAAGTTATGGAACTGTACTGTTCAGTGCCGTTATATTGCTTTTTGGCGGCCATTTTGAAAGTATTACGTAATCCAGACAATAATGTTTCAAATTTTTTGATCCATTGAAAAAATCAAATGAAATATGTGTAGGTACAAAGACTGAAAATTTGGCGCTTTTGGCCGGAATGTAACACCCCATGTCACTGAGGTACCTCACTGTATCTATTAAAGGTGCATATTCACAGTAAAATTTCTGAAAATAACATTATTTAAATTATCCACTTTTAGAGACTTAAACTGTCAGCCTATATGTAATGAAACGAAATAAATCTTAACACATGATGATTCCATTCCATATAGATTAATATAACTTTTTAAGTTGTGAAATTGAAATAGAGGCATCGGCCTCTATTTCAATATCGCAACTTAAAAATTTATATTAATTTGTATGGAATGTAATCATCATATGTTAAGATTTATTTCGCTTCAGTACACATATGCACATACTTTAAGCTTATAAAAGTGTGCAATTTTAACAATTTTAATTTCAATCATTCTGGTGTGAATATGCACCTTTAATCCAGAACAACAATAACGTAACAAATATGGCTGACATAGTTTGTAATAATAATTTGTGTAAAATAATTAGTATGCATTAATAGTATACTAAGTTCGTTACATTGCAATAAAAATATTTAAAATTCCCAATTTCATGTAAGTTTTCAGGTAATACCTCTTTAACTATGCAGCTAACCTGTTACATATTTTGAATCTAATTTTAGTGGGTGCTTTTTAAAAATATTCAACATAATGCATATTAAATTGTAAAAACATACAATTCGCAGACTTGACAGGCTATTATGCATTCATGACGGAATTAGATTCGTCATTCATTGCGTGTTTTGATTGTGACGTCAGCCTACATGTGACGTATTTAGATCCGTGATATGGGTCTGGTAACAAGGGGACAGAAAATGAAGTTTGACCAACTAGTTCAGGGGGTCTTAATGCAGAGCATTTTGGATGGCTAGATGCTCTCAGAGAGCCTCTTGTGTATTTTGGGAGATAGATATGTAGGCCTACGGTTATGTTGCTGTGGAGTGTTTTAAAAAGTACACACATCTCAAAGGGGTAACTGCACGCACACACGAACGTACGCACAACCACCCACCCCTCCAACCCCACCTACAGGGTACGGTCTTGCGCAATTGATTATTATGCCATATACCTTGAGTGACGGATTGGATTCCAATCACACTGGCATGGGAAGCCGTGAGTTTACCAATGCATCTTCGTCATATTGCCATGAAATTGATCACAATTATGCCCGCCCGCCCTCCATGCTTAATCGATCATTCTTAAGAAACTTAGAAAAGGATAAAAGGATAAACTTTTAATTGACAATTTGCGTCTATAAATAGGAACCGACCTTGACTGCCAGACTAACTATAGAACTGGGTATGTTCATTTATAACTGACAGGCATTTGCTGACTCTGCAGATCTCATAGAATCGCATAACTGGGCTCCTTTCTCAAGACAGGTTTCCTTTCGCTATACCGCGCCAGTCGCGATCGTAATTCGTGTCTGCCATGACACCGACACATCGTTGATATTTGGACAAACTTGATGAGCGCGATGCTCTATCCGGCATGTCGCTTTTGTCCAAATATCTACAATTTGTGGTCTTCCGGATTAGACCAGACTAGGCTGATTGTTAGAGGGTCGGTCGCATGTGCACATTGAAAATTATGGTTTACCAGGAGACATGTTTTCAATCTGCAAACTATTGACAATCTGCTGTTTTCGCATTAATTACGTCATATAATATACAGACAGAGAAAAGCCAATTTTGGACGCGCAGAGAGCTCTGGAACATTTTCCCTATTGAATGCAGAGTAGCTAAAAGAGTGATCTGATCTGTCACTCAAGTATCTGACGTTACAATTAACTGCCGTCACAATCACAATGGCGCATTATTACTCCGTCATGAAGTTCCACGTGCCCATCAAACGTATGGATTGTATGTCTTTGGTGGATTTGCAATTTAATACACGTTCTGTTGAATATTTCGTAACTAATTTGACTGGCCGTATGGCAGAAACAACACCCAGTCAAATGAGTTTCAAAATATTAACGCCCACGCTTTGGCCACGTAGAGCTCGATCGAACCTGGAACTCCCTGAACATCAATTTCCATAAAACCATATGGGTAGGCTGCTGAATATTTTGGCGGTAACAGTGCCCAGTCAAATTTGTTTCAAAATAATCAACAGCGTGATTATTAGTTAAATAGTAAAGACATACAATTCGTACAACAACGCTTAGTCAATCACCAATTATGCGTTCTTGATGAACTTATTTACGTCATTCATGATGCCATTGCGTATGACGTCATCATACACACCCCGTAGTTGATTATGAGATCATATGATGGATCGATAGCCTGGAAAGGTCCTTTAGGATTGAAAGACATTGCGGCCTAAGGCAGCAATAATCGTCGGTCACAATTATGTTCAAAGTATTCAACAGAACATTTCTTACATCGTGTTCTAATGTGTATGCCTACTCAGGGTCATGCTTAGAACTGTTTTTGTTTTGGATACAGTCTAATTTATTTCTGAGATGTACTGTGACAACTTTTCTTGTTTGGGCCAAATCGAATCTGTAAGATTCTGAGACAGTCAGACAGACAGACAGACAGTCAGCATGACAGACAGACAGACAGACAGCATGACAGACAGACATACAGACAGCATGACAGACAGACAGACAGACAGACAGAAAGAAAGACAGACAGACAGACAGACAGACAGACAGACAGACAGACAGACAGACAGACAGACAGACAGACAGACAGACAGACAGACAGACAGACAGACAGACAGACAGACAGACAGACAGACAGACAGACATATAGACAGACAGACAGACAGACAGACAGACAGACAGACAGACAGACAGACAGACAGACAGACAGACAGACAGACAGACAGACAGACAGACAAGCAGGCAGGCAGGCAGGCAGGCAGGCAGACAGACAGGCAGGCAGGCATGCATGCAGGCAGGCAGGCATGCAGGCAGGCAGGCAGGCAGGCAGGCAGGCATACAGGCAGGCAGGCAGGCAGGCAGGCAGGCAGGCAGGCAGGCAGACAGGCAGACAGACACATATACAGATATACAGGCATACAGACAGCCAGACATACAGGCAGATAGACAGCCAAACAGAGAGGCAGGCAGGCATGGGAGGGGGGGCAGGTAGGCAAGCAGGCAGACAGGCAGGCATGGCCGTATATACAAGACTCTCTTCCCCTTAAGGAGGTGCGGTTGGTGGGGTGGGTGATTAAAGGTAATGATCCACGCGTTATGCTCCTCATAAATTATTCCACGAACACGCATCTGTGTGTACTTTGAACAAAGTTGTTACGGAGATGGATAAGTTATGACTTTGCAATAACCCATTTCCCCCACAGTTCGTTCCGTACACTATAATAAAACATGCCTGCCAGCATAAAAAGACATACCCGTGCCGACAGTGCTGAGCAAAGATTATTGCAAATCTTATTAGTTGATATACAGTTCCTGGTCTCTGATGTTCCGGGATGAGAAGTATTATGTCATAAAAGGAATGAACTGATGGAATGCTGCATGCTGTTTGTTACATGATCCGAATATATATGGTGGCTCCGGTGTGGATATCGCGGGCAAGAATGGCTGTATGAAAGACTTAAAGCCATACAAATGTAATACGTCATGAAATATGATATTTCTGTAGCAAGCGCGGGCTTCTAACATAGCGCCGAGGGAATCAATACATCACTGTATTTGAAAATATGTATAGTGCAGTGTTTTATTTATTCTCTCAGTGCATGCTATATATTTATCGGAAAGTGTTAGTCCTTAATAACTGAAAGCTGAACCAGAAAATGAAGTTTGACCAACTTGTTTGGTGAACCAACCAGAAGTCAGCTTGAACCGGATGCAGATGTAGAAACGGATATATTACAACCAGAGGAACTCAGAAGAGGAACCAGAAAAGACACGACCAGAAGCAAAATAGGAAGTGAACTGACAAGAAGACATTGACTAACCAGAAATAGTATTAAAGGCAGGCAATACCAAAGGGTAAAATGCGAATAACATTAATGCGCTGCTTTGAGGGGAAAAACTGAAAATTCCTCGCATCTGAAGAAAATTATCATTGGCGTTGTGAGGCAGTATCACATGCCAAAGCTTCTGTGACATGCACTGACGTAGATCATTGTCATGATGCTAGGTAGAAGTTCCTAAATCCATGACAAGATCTAACATACAGGCGTGATGAATCTATACTCATCAACGAGAAGCCAGCAAGAATTGTTTCGTTGATCCAACGCAAGATTTATTCGCTCCCCGGATAACAACAGGCCCATTATTAACTCTCTTAGAGCTAAGCTTAACGGGCAATGCGTTTGAATTCGCAGGTGAAACATACCAACAAATCTGTGTCTGCGCAATGGGTAAGTGTTTCAGTCCAAGCTTTGCCAACATTTATGTAGCAGAATCGGAGGAGGAGGATACGCTTAGCAAATGTCCGAAACAACCTCAGGTACCTCGATGATATTTTCATTGTATGGCATCATACAAAGGAAGAATTTAATGAATTTCTCGCCATTTTAACAATCATAACGCGAATATCAAGCTAAAAGCCAACATTGACCAGATGTGCGTAGAGTTTTTAGATGTAACGCTAGGCAAATGTGTAAAGTATGGCACAACTGGCCACCTTGATTAAAAAGTATATTTTAAGCCCATAGATTTGCATGAATTACTGTACAAAAAATCTTTCGACCCGCGTCATACATTTAAAGGAATTATAAAATCACAAATCTTCCGTTTTCATCGGAATTTGAGCGATAGAAAAACTTTTTAATTTGCATGCCCCCTCTTGTTCAAGCACTCAAACTGAAAGGGAATTCATCTAGATTTTGGCGCAAAATTAAATCTGAAACTATACAGGAAATGGAACCTATCCCTGATAATACTGCAGATTACAGGCCAACCAAGATTCGTCACAATCGGCCAATTACAGGCGTAGGAGAATCGCAGAAACGGGAAAGAAACGGTGTAAACTAGACCTACTTCTTCCAAATCAATATATATGAGCTTTCAGAACAAAAACAAATTTCAAATTCATTCTAAATTAGATTGCGATTCCGAAAACGTGATTTATTTAATATCTCGCAAATTATGGCAAGAACAGTATGTCGGTGAAACTAAATCACAATTAAGATGGCGAGCAACTAGACACCTTTGCGATATTAGATGAAGACATGTATGTCGCTGAACACTTTAACTACATTGCCATTCAGTCACTCCGGACTTCGAAATTATACCGATTGAACAACCGCCTCTATCTAATACCGCTGAAGAAACTGATAAACAAAGGAAACTTAGAGAATCATTTTGGATTAAGCAATTAGAAACAAAATGGCCGAGTGGCATAAATGTGGACCCATGTCTTGCTGATCAGTGTGAAATAATTCTATTCAATCTGAAATATAATCGGAAAAAATGTTGAAATTCCCGAAATTTTGAAAGATGATTATCATAAATTACAGGATAATATAAGACAACCTCTCAACTTGCGTCCAATAAGAGCATTTAAGAAAAATCCGAATCTACGTGATATATTGGTAAAATCGAAATTATCCGGACAAACATCGTCATCTTAAAGTTGGCCAACATGTTAAAGGCCATACCGCCTTCATAAAACAAAAATAACAAATCTCAAGCAATAAAATAAATAAAAAATATTTTCAAAATTCTGAGGCAGCGCGTTAAACATATTACTGCCCGCCAGCCTGCTTGCCTGCATGTGTGCCTTCCTGTGTGCCAGCCTACCTGCCTGGCCACCCGCCCGTTCGTCCGCCCGTCCGCCTGCCGCCCTGCCTTACACTAAAAAAGGCATTGGCACAGGAATTTAATTAAAAATTTCTTTACCTAAATTTGTCTGTTTTGTCCATCCATCAATCCATCCACCCATCAACCCACCCACCCACCCACCCACCCACCCATCTACCAACCCACCATCCATCCACCCATCCCTCTATCTAACTAGGTAGCTAACTAGCGATTCTTTCACCTCCCTACATTTATCATTCGCAAATCTCTCCTCTCATCACACCTACAAAGGATCTGTATGACTGTATACATATAGGCAGATGGAAATGTCAAAAGCTAGAATTGTCCCAGGATTCGGGGCATTGTGTCTGGCTAACAATGTTTAAGATCCGTGCCCGTGACATAATCGTGGTTAATAAAAAGAACGGGAGACCATTAATTCCTGATGTGTCTCGTTCGTCGCGTTTTGCCGGCATAGACGTCGCTGGTTCCCATCTCAACTGATGCTATATGCACAGTAATTGGGGTTGGTTAGATAGTAGCCAATCACAGAATAAATTGATGCAAGCAAAGCCAATTTCCCCAGAGCTAGGTTGATGGACACATTCGTTTAGCCTATTCAAACTTGAAATCCAAAACTCTCAAATTCAAGATAAACATTCCGACAATTAAGCCCATTAACAATTGTAATGAATTTGAGTGGCACCAGTTGCTATTACCAGCTCGCAACCAAATTAGTTTCAAAATAATGTCTCTAAAATGATCTTTATATTTCGTCAAAGGTTGAGTTTGAATAATGGATTAGCCAATTGTGTCTTAACTAACAATTAAGCCGATGCAAAAATGTCAAACCTCTTGGTCGAATTACTAATCAAATGTTGTTGTTCCACAAGTGCTCACCAGGATAGTGACTGAGCCTAGGGACGCATCCATTTTCGTGCGTAGAAGAACACACGAGCTTGGAATGATTAATGTACTAATCATCTTACGAAAATAGGAATAGTCCTTAATTCGCAGCTACCCTCCAATTACCCGCTAGTCGTATAGCCATGAGAAACGCCATAATTTAGTCATGCAGATTTAAGGAATATATGTATAATTCGGAATTGTCATTATATAAGTAAGTTTCTAAGTAAGTCTCCGAGCACCCGCTCTAGCTTTTAGTATCATGTCTAAAGAAGGTAATAAACCTTAGCAATACTAATCTAGTGAGGCTTTGAATTCTGACGGGCGAATCAATTTTATATCAGGGATACCATGGAATGAGGCTATTTAATTATATGGACGATGCGCTGTCTTGAAAGATGTTCCGATGTCCTCAGGTATGAGGTACCAATTCTGCTAATCTTCTCCCATTCTCAAATACCTGAGTATAAATATTGATGATTTAAAAATCATTTCTTATATTTTGGACCCATTCTCCTGTATGCGATTATTTTATCTCCACCAATATGATTAATATGACCTATGAAGCAAAATATACGTGGATTGCATTGTCGGGTGTGTGTGTGTGTGTGTGTGTGTGTGTAGAAAGATGTCCATCCACATCTTCAGCACCATCAGGAACCTCACTTATCCCCATTTCACAGTTTCCCATTTGGCCAGTGCGTGCAGCAAGGGGCAACACTTAATAAATTGTGTGTAACTTGAAATCTGTAGCATTGTCAAAATCTGTATTTCTTAACATCTAAGTCACAATGCGGCGTATACATGCACGTGACTGGAACAGATAGCTGCTACTGCCATAGACTTAAGTACTTAAAAAATTGATCCGAATCAGTAAAGTTATGTGTAGGCCTATATCGATGGGTGCTTAACAAATCCGTGACGTGGAATCAAATGTAGCCTGATGGCAGAAGTAAAAAACAAAAAGATTAATTTCCAGCATTGATACTAATATGTTACTAATTCTAATGCTAACACCTTAACACGATTTAGTGGTGTAATCGAATGGATAAATCGCAAGATTTAGCTATGTCCGGCCAATCCTTAGCTAAGTTCGACACACGCGTTGAGCGTGTTGGGATAGATCGAGCACTGCAATCGCTGAATATCAATTTCCACAAAACTATGCTGGTAAGCTGTTAATTATTTTGAAATTAATTTTACTGGGTACCGTTGATTCCCATGGAAGCAACAGCGCCCACTTACTTTAGTTTCGAGATTTTCTACAGCATGTTAATTAAATAGTAGAGACATTGAATTCATACAACAACACTTAGTCGGTTATCAATAACGGTTATCAATTAAGCGGCTTACTATTGTCCACCTTGAAACAGCACATGCTTGGAGTTTTCTGAACAGAAAATAAACAGGAGAAATAGAGTTAATTGAATCTAAGGGCTAGAAAAGAAATGGCACAAGTTCACATGGTAAATCAAACTGAATTTAATAGTTTTCTATTCCCCAAACACAAGTAAGTAAGGCGTGATAGAGACTTGTCACTGCGATACATCTATATATATAGGAATGGCATTGCTATTAGACCATGTATTGAATCATGCTAATGTGGTCTATGGGGGTTTATGGACAGTTAGCCAATGAAATTGACCACTTCATGATTTCATTTCCCCGTTGCTTACTGCCGCACCAAAAAACTTTAAAAATGGATAAATCTCTTAATTTTAAGAACGCTTTCGGTGACAGAAGATTATGGAAATGACGGTTTCAAAATAACGACCAACTTACAGACATATAGAGACTGTATAATCTAAGGTCAGGTTACAGGACGTCAATCATTAATCTGATAGTTAGTAAACAATTTTCTGAATAATCAAGCAAAGGTTGCCATTACAATTTAACTATGTAGCATTCTAATGGCACTCTAGAGCAAGGTCGAATTATTTACTTTCACTCCTAACATTCGTAGACGGGTGCATATTATCACATTAACAGTTCACTGATTTAAATAGATCAACGTTTAAAGTCAAATGCCAGTATAATGCTAAAATATGTTTTATGTCATTCTATAGTGCACATTGGATTTTACGCACCAAAAAACAGTAATACTGGCCATATGTTCGGCGAGCAAAACAAGCATCATTATTTTCCCATAATGCAGATAAACGCGTGTGAAATCGGGGTTTTATTTCATTGACAATGGCGATTTCAGCTTAGAGCTGTTTTGTAACTGTTGAAATGACGGAAGAAGTTCATCAAGGAAACTCTTTTTTATAGCGATCAAATCAGCATAATCTGCCTACCTCACTTCTAGTGGCATGTATAGCTTTGCTACATGCTGGATTTAACTGGTCGAATGCTCCTGAAGAGACGGCTGAGCGACAGCTATGTAACACCTGAGGAGCACTACTTATAAACCATCTTCTTGCTGTGCTGCACATTTTGGGAAAAGCATTTGCTTGACTCACATGCTTAGTTTTATATTTGCCAAAAGGAGTTTCACCATGTGTCGTCCATCGTCACACTCAGCTTGGTGAAGCAATGGATTAATCCACTTTTATCTATGCCTCGCCCATCTCTAGTTAAGCTACGCCCATGCGCGTGTTATGATCGATTAATATACTGTGAACCCTGAATTCCCAGAATGCCACATTCTTTGTAACTAGACAGCTAACTCACTTTTCTCAATGCTTTGAATTACTGCTGAAATTGCTACACTCATGGGGAATATAGCTTTCCATTCCTTCTGGAAGATATGGATTCGTAGATCAATGATGCCCTTGATAAATAGGCTACGTTTATACAATGCAACCTGCGTATCCTTGATGCTGTATAGCTGTAGCAGTTGGGAAGCTGGGCAGCTGGGCAGCTGGGCAGCTGGGCAGCTGGGCAGCTGGGAAGCTATAAATGCATCTCTAGACAAACTCGATGCGTGCCACCGCAAACACCTACGCACCAGCACTGGATACCAATGGTCAGACAGCAGAATTAACAATGATGCACTATACAGGATCTTTAATACGTCGCCGCTGTCTGTACACCAGCCAAAATGGTCCATGTTTGCCCATGTTCTAAGGATGACAGAAGAGACAGCAGCACAGAGAGCCTTGCAAATCTCCCCCACTCGGAGCCAGCAAATACAAAGCCAGGAGAGGACATCACTGCAAAAATCTACTAAGCGAGCTATGAGGTGACCTTAAGAAAGTAGCACTCAAGTCAAGAATGTACCTGAGGAAGCTTAGGATTTTGGCTGAGGACAAGACACAGTGGACAAAAGCAAAGACGGGCTGATTGTGGCTGTAGCTAACCTGTTTATTATTTTCAAACTTATTTGAAAGGGGAATGTTGCCTCCTATGACAGCAACAGTGCTTAGTCAAATTAGTTTCAAAATATTCAACAGAATAAACAATACGCACAACTGACGGACTATTAACCCTGTAGGTGGGGCTTAGAATACACCTTCCGTATCCTTTGCGTGTCGTAAGAGGCGACTAAAGGAGGTAAGGGTGAGGTAACCCTGACATAAACCTCGATTGCTGAAGACAGAGGTTCCAGGCCGCACGGCGCACTCTAATAAACCATGGATCCACGCACTTAACGCTTATCATCATGTCGATAGTCACTTGCAGGACTGGCAGTATGATCAGCGAACGAAAAGAAGAAGAAGACTGACGGACTATTCCAGATTCTTGTGAGAGTATCTCTGTCAATTATGATTGTGACGCCAGCATACATGTGACCTGATTTACTATGACGTCATCTCTTTGACTGGGAGCTCGAATTCTTCCATTAAAGAATGTGTGTCCTCCTGATGGTATCAAATGCATGCGACATGTCGATTCTCGTTTTGTAGAAATCTTAATGCATTGGAAGAAATACCGGTCTTTCAATAACTGTGCATGGAGCTCGTAGATCTGTCTTGACATTGACACTTCTATATGTACTCTGTAAATACAAAAGTGTGATATATTGAGGACCCTTAGAGCAATGGACTGTTCCATTTTATCCATCCATCATATGAAGTCATAATCAAATGCTTGGCATTTAGGTTGATGTAATAAGCAATGATGTCATGAATGACGTGGAGAGGTACACTCTGAACGCGTAATTGAAGACGGGCTAACCATTGTTGTATGAATTGTATGTCTTTACTAATTAAAATACATTAGTTTTAACAAATCGATACGAATTTCACTGGGTGCTGATGCTTTCATGGAAACTGATAGTCGGGAACAACACACAGTCAAAGAATGTTTCAAAATATTCAACAGCGTGCCTGTATAGTTTTCTGGAAACTGCTCGTCGGAGATTTCATGGATCGATCGATCACAGCACAAGCAAGTAAAGAGTAGGTGGAGCTTAGCTAGAGATGGGCGGTGCATAGCTAAAACTGGGAAAGTTCATACACTTCCCTGTGTATAATGTGTCTGGTATGATGCGGCACCGTGTCTTTAATATCCTTGAAATGTAATTATCTGATAAGCTGTATTTAATTATTGTATTTTATTGATACAGTGCGTATATTGATTTGAATGAATATCACGAGTCTTAAGATGATTAATTGAAAAATAGTGCGTTGATATTCATCGACACTAGTGCTTAAAAGTTAACAGTTTGGGCATGCATCCCAATCTACGTGAACCAGGACCTTATGATCTTATGATCAGTTTCTAAAATGATGGTTTGCGAAGGTTTTCTGAGGGAATATCAACTTATCACAAAAAAGGTTTGTTATTGAATGTGAAATGGTGCATTTTCCTGTAATCGAAATATACACATCTACTAAATACATGTAGATATTTATCTTATTATTAGCATGTCTATTACTTTAGGGATGATAACATATATATGAATAGCAGTCCAAACAGTATGCATGCACATGGCCTTAAATTTGCAAGAGCACCTCAAAACTGGCATCTAGAACTGTTATCTGTTATTTCTTAGTGCGACAGGTACCTTCAAGTTTCCCGCAGTGATGCTGGATGTCATACCCCCATGACTGATACTTACTGTGGCAACGTTCACAGACCATATATATGATTATAGTTTCAGTAAAATTGTATCCAACACCAGCAATGCTACTTTTTGTGGAATGATTTATAAAATCATTTGAATTATGGAGCACTATATGATGCCAACATTAAAAAAAGATATGTTTATAGGTACCGAAAAATATTTTCTAATGGAGGAACCCAGTTTTATCTATTCATGACAATATTTAGCTGAGCTCAATCCCCTGGTCGCCCCTGTTGAGATCGATCGATCCCTGAACTTTCAGACTATAAATTTCCACAAAACTGTAGAGGTAAACTGTTGAATATATTCAAACTAATTTGACTTGGTGTTGTTGCTGCCTTACTGCACATGGCAGAACCAGCGCCCAGTCAAATTAGTTTCAAAATATTCAACTGCATTTTTCTTATATAATTAAGACATAAAATCCATAAAAACCCGAATAGTCCGTCAACAATTATGTGTTCATGAAGAATTTAGCAACGCCATTCATAACATAATTAATCATGGCCTTATTCTGTACATCATGTAGAATAATAATTTGACGTCATATGATTGATGGGAAAAATGGAATGCTCTATTATCAAGGCTGTGATGGATGATATCATGTGTTGTGCCAAAATCATCTACCCATTAGAGGAACATAGGATATCATAAAAAGTCTTAAATATGGAATATTCCTTTTGAAGTAGGAGCTATCAGCCATTGTCTCTCCACCTTGTTTTAAAAATCCCCATCTTGAATGAAATATTGCCGATATCAAAGATATCAAAAGAAAGATATTAATCTTCTTAAATAGTAAAGATTGACAATGTTCAAATAAGGAAAGTGTTGTAGCTTTTCTTGCATGTCATGCGAAAGCATGTTATCATTTGGCTACATAGAAGCACGGTCAAAAGCATAAGAATGGAGAGGGCAAATGCTAAGTCAAGGTCGCCAGTATGTCAGGCAAGGACAATATCATAGAAACTCACATTTTCTGAGTTAATACGCTGGCTTCAGTGCGTAGTTCATACCATAAATTGTGTGTATCCCGCTGAAGATTTACCCCACATGGTCATGTTCTATGAGGCGCTTCAAAAATTGATTTACGTACATTTCTGGATCAACTACAAGATGTTAGAAACTTGTTTCCATGATATCTATTATATTAAAAGCCCATTGGACAACTAGATAATCTTTCAAAAGGAGAATATTGATGCCACCTAGAGTACGTATGGTGTCTTGAACCAAATGGAAAAAGAGCCTAGATGAATGGTGAACAATCGGATGTGTGGAAATCCCTATCAAGCAAATTGATATTTCTTTGTCTAATACATATCTGGGACATCATACTTACACATATTGGCCGAATCAATGCTAGCGTGCAAAGTAAAAGCAAGAAGATCAACGTGGAAATCGGCTCCAGAAATGAACATTAAATGGGTGTGTAGTATAATTGAAACAGAGAAGGAAATTGACATCAACCCATCTCTCATTGTAAAATTGGGGTGAAAGGGGATGCATGTGGTCTGAGAAATGGCTAACGATGAAGCGCATTTTCTGACTCGCAAAATGGAATTTGAAAGAGAGTAACCCTGCATTTGACTGTGGTCTAAAAGACCTCACATGCAATTTGACCGGCTCTGAAGTGTCATGTATATTTTCTTTTCTAATCGGCAAATCTCTAGGGGACATGTCTGTGGGACACCTAAAGCATGACATGTGGCAGATCTTTGTTTGTAATACTCTACAGATTTTATGATGCTGCGTTTCCTGCTGAAATTGAAAGTTTTCATACCATTCATCTTTGTTAGGAAATATGTCTCCAGCTGCTAAACTAATCCTCTTAAAACTAATACATTCTTCTTCCCTTGAAGATGCATGTCTCAACATCGACAATGCTCTCCGGATATTTTTCTTACTTTAACAATGACTGTAGCTCCATAGGAAGCAGTTACATCAAACTAAAGATTATAAAGAAGTGTCTGTGTTTTCACAATTGGCCATGGTGAGTAGATATGTGTAAATATGGTATTTGCACTTGGAATGCAGAAGCTGTGTCTATAAATTCATTACTAACACATTTACATACAGTTTCCAGGCTAACATTATAGCGTGATGATGAAATGACTAGTGCTTTAGAAATCACCAATTCTGTGTGCAGTATATAATTTTGCTGATATGATAATTGTTGCATAATGCCACATTCAGTTATGTCTTAAGGTTTATAGTAGAAGGGCGACGGCATAGGCAGCTGTGTTGCTTGGACGAGAGTGTGATGTCGTCATCTCGTTTGCATAATAGGCCACGTCCACATGATCATATATGGCCATTCGGAGGTGACCTAGATTGGTAAATTACAAACCTTTGCTATTCAATAGAAATATTCTGATGGAGATTTCTTTGTGAAATTAAAGCTTTTTGGGGGAGTGATTACTAAGGTTTTGTTAAAATTTTACTCACCATTTCAAGAAGACATCTTCAAGAGTGCTGTCGCTACTAGTATGCTCTCAGTTGTCAGGATCCAATGAACAAACACACTAACCGGGGGCTTACAATGTTATCTCAGTAGAACATTTATCAGGCATACGACAGAGTTATGAATTATAAGTTATTTTCATTATTATTATTATTATTATTATTATTATTATTAAGCTTTGGTTATGGAAATGAGATGACGCATCTGTCTATATCAAGGGCCGTCTACTGTTTATAACTAGCTCAATCGCTTGTATGATATTGATTGATTACATGCAGTGTTTCTATTTTCATTGCATCTACTTCACATGGCTAACATAGGCAGGCATGGGAATAATTAAACACACAAGTTAGGTACTGGAATTTTAGCTGCTGAGATTAGCATCAGTGGTATTTCAATTTTGTTCTTTGAATAGATTTTCCTGTTGAATTATATCATATATACATATTTAAAAAACAAAAAACGGACCATCTTGCTTTTTGAAGAGGGGTGTGCCAAATCCGGCAAACGTAGAGAATCATCTTGCATTAAGCAATTAGAAGCAAAGACGGCCGAGCACCATACATGTTGACCCATGTATTGCTGATCATTGTGAAATAATTCAATTCGGTCTGACATGTAATCTAAATAATGTCGAAATTTCGGAAATACTGAAAGATCAATATCATAAATTGCGGGATAATTTAAGACAAACTCTCAACTTGCAACCAGTAATAGCATTTAAGAAAAATCCATCCATTATCCAACATTTGTAAAGCCTTTATAAATCATAAATAACTAATCTCAGGCAATAAAATAAAATAAAAATATTCTCAATTATTTTACATTTTGAGCCAAAGCATTAACCATATACTTGCCTGCCTGTCTGCCTGACCGCCCCCTCCCCTGCCTACCTAACTGCCTGTCTGCCTATCCACCTGCCTATCTGTCTGTATATCCATCCATCCACCCGTTCATCCATCCATCTAACCGCCTGTCCACCCACCCATCCACCATCCATCGATCGATCCATCCATCTAGCTAGGTAGCTAACTAGATATGCCCTCCACTCCCTCCATTCAGCATATCCAAATCTCTCCTCTCATCACACCTACAATGGATCTGTATAACTCTAAAACTCTAAAAAATATGGGAAGATTAGCCCGTCAAAAGCTAAAATTATCACAGAATTGGAGGCATTGTTTCCGGCTAACACTGTTTAAGATCCGTGTCCATGACAAAATCAAGTTTAATAATAAAAACGGGAGACCATTAATTCCTAAAGTGTGTCATTCAGTGCATTTGACCAGAATCGATGTCGCTGGTTCACATCTCAACTGACACTATATGCCCAGTAATTGGGTTTGTCAGACAGTAGAGCATTGCAGAATAAATTGATACAAGGAAAGCCAAGTTCTCCAGAGCTACGCTGATGGATTTAATGTATTTGTTTGACCTATTCAACCTCAAAATCCCAAATTCTCAAATTCAAGATAAACATTCCGATAATTAAGCTCTTTAATAATTGCAATGAATTTGACTGCCACCAGCTGTTATTACCAACTCGCAACCAAAATAGTTTCAAACTAATGTCCTTAAGAGTTATATTTTATATGTTGTCTAAAGTTGAGTTTGAATAATGGATCCATTGTCTCTTAAATAACAATTAATCCTCTTGGCTAGATTACTAATCAAAAGTTATTATTATGGTGACTGAGCCTAGGGACGCATCCATTTTCATGTGTAGAAGAACACACAAGCCTGGAATTATTACTGCACTGATCATCCTAGGAAAATAGCAGTTCTTCCTTCAGCGCCACCCCCACCCCCATCTGCTGGTTGTTCAGCCATGAGAAATGCAATGATTTTGTCATGCAGATTTACGGAATATATCTAAGATTCAGAGCACCCTCTCTAGCTTTTAGTATAATGCTTAAATAAAGTAATCAAACATAACAATACTAATTTAGTGATGCTTTGGATTCTGACGGGCTAATCAATCTTATATCAAGGAACCCTGGAATGAGGCCATTTAATTATATGGATAATGCGTTGTCTTGAAGGATGTCCATAACCCCTCAAATATGAGGTACCAACTCTGCTAATCTTTCCCCATTCTCAAATATGTGAGAATAAATATTGATGACGTTAAAATCATCTCTTCCATTTTAGGCCCCATTTTCCTGTATGCAATTATTTTCTCTGCACCAATATGATTAAGATGATCTATGAAGCAAAACATACGCGGATTGCCTTGTCTGGGATGTGTGTAGAAATATCTCTAAACACATCTTCAGCACCATCACGAACCTCCCTTATCCCCATGTCACAGTTTCCCATTTGCCCATGCACACAGCAAGGGGCAGCCCACACTAAATTGTGTGTAACTTGAAATTTGTAGCATTGTCAAAATGTGTATTTCTTAAGATGTACAAGTCGCAATGTGGTACATGCCTGCACGTTACTAGAACATATAGGTGTTACTGCCATAGATTTAAGTACTTATTAATTGATCCGAAACAGTAAAGTTAAGTGTAGGCCTATATCGCTGGGTGCTTAACAAAAATATCACATGGAATCAAAAGTATTCTGATGACAGAAGTTAAAGACAAAAAGATTGGTTTCTAGCCTTGATACTAATATGTTGCTAATTCTGGTAACACCTAAACATGATTTAGATGTGTAACGGGCTGGATAACTACCCAGTTTTAGCTATGCCCGGCCAATCTTCACACATGCTTTGACCATGTTGGCATCGATCGAACAGTGCAATTGCTGAATATCAATTTCCAGAAACCTACGCATGTAGGATGTTTAATATTTTTAAACTAATTTAACTGGGTACTGTTGATGCCCATGTCAGCAACAACGCCCAGTTACATTAGTTTCGAGATATTCTACATCAGATTTATTAAATGGTAAAGATGTGGAATTCATACAACATCGATTACTCGGTTATCAATAAAGGTAATCAATTAAACGGCTTAATATTGTCCACCTTGAAACAGCACATGCTTGGAGTTTGCTGAACAGCAAACAAACAGGAGAAATAAAGTTAATTTAATCTAGGGGCTAAGAAAGACATCTCACAAGTTGCCATGCCAATTCAAACTGAATATAATCGTTTTATATTCCCAAACACAAGTAAGTCATACATGATATAGACGTGCCATTGCGATAACCAAATAGGAATGGCATTGCTTTTAGACCATGTATTGAATCATGACAACGTGGTCTATGAGGGTTTATGGACAGTTACCCAATCCAAATGACCACGTCATGAATTTGTTATTTTCACCCATTTCCTCAGAGGTTACCGCTGCACCAATGACTGAATAACTTATATTCGACACAGCTATTAATTTTAAGAACGCTTTCAGTGACAACTGATTTTGTCCGAGACATCAACACATTATAGAAAGGAGAATTTCAAAATAATCATGAACTTACAGACCTATAGTGACTGAATAATCTAAGTTCTTTGTAAGGACATCAATCATAGATCTGATGTCTACTAAACCATTTTTTAATAACCACACAAACGGTTCCATAAAATTTAACCATGTGGCATTCTAATGGCACTCTAGAGCAAGGTCGAATTATTTACTTTCACACCTAACATTCGCAGAAGAATTTGTATTATTACTTTATAAGCAAATGCTAAATATGATCTTTGTCATTGTATAGAGCACATTGGATTTTAAGCAGCAACAATGTGTAATACTGACCATATGTTGAGCGATCAAAAGCAAGCATCATTATATTCTCTTAATGAAGATAAACGCATGTGACATCTTTTTAAATTTCATTGACGAAGATGATTTGAGCCTAGAGCTGTTTTGTAACTATGGAAATAAAGGGTGAAGTTCATCAAGTGGACTCTTATTTATAGCGAACAAATCAACATCATCTGCCTACTTTATTTCTAGTGGCATGAATTGATTTTGTATATACAGGATATATCTTGTCGGATGTTCTTGAAAGGATGATGGAGCGACAGCTATGTAATGCCTGAGGAGCACTACTTATAATCCATCTTCTTGCTGTGTTGCAAATTTTGGAGGAAGCAGTTGTTTGACTCATATGCTTAGTTTTAGATTTGCCAAGAGGATTCTCACTATGTGTAGTTCATCATCAGACTTGATGAAGCAATGGATGAATCCACTTTTAGCTATGCCCCGCCAATCTCTAGTTAATCTCCGCCCATGCAGGTGTTGTGATCGATTTATATACTGTGAACCATGAATTCCCAGAATGCCACTTTCCTGGTAAGTATAGAGCTAACTCACTTTGCTCACTGTTTGGAGTACTACCTATGGCAGCAACAGTGCAAAGTCAAATTAGTTTCCAAATATTCAACAGATTTATGAAACAATAATCATTTACAATTCGTACAACTGACATACTATTCCAGATTCATGTGAGAGTATCTCTGTCAATTATGAGTGTGACGCCAGCATACATGTGACCTGATTTACTATGACGTTATCTGTTTGACTGGCAGCTCGAATTCGCCCATCAAAGAATGTGTGTCCTCCTGATGATATCAAATGCATGTGACATGTTGATTCTTGGTTTGTAGAAATCTTAATGCATTGGAAGAACTACCGGTCTTAGCATACAGTTAGCCAATACACTGAGTATGTGAAGAAAAGTAATTGCAGCTGAAAGTGCTTTTCACATATTGCAGCTGTCTAAGACTGTTACACGTTATAATCACCAATGCCCACAAATCCTGAAAGATCTGTAATCATGCCACCTTTTGTTGATGGTAAATATCAGTAACACTACTTGATCAGCTCCTTGATACATGGCGTTCTAGAATGCATATGTCAGCTATCTACATCCAAAGATCCCTGACATATTATCTCAGTAATCAGTTTAGCATTCAACAAAACACATTTATTCAGACAATGTCGTATATACTGTTCAGGCATTAAGGACAAGGAAATCCTAAGTATTATTGTCTGACATTAATCTTGTGAAATGACCCTACTGTTATATGAATAATAGTGCAGGGAATGTCCAAAATTAAGGTTGGGCTATGAAATCTTCTTGCTTGACACAGCACAGGCAGTTATGATCAAAGCAATACCAGACATAACACAAATATTCCACTGTTAGATGTCCCGTCTAATATATTCAGGGATAGATTACATGCATACATTGTACACATATATTAGTATTTATGAAGAAAAGATGCTATGCAGATGAGATGATCAAGAGCAACCTTATTGTTAGCCAAGTTTCAAAGAGATATGTTCATAATATAGACTTTTGAATGCAATGCTCTCTACAAGTTATCTTATGGCTCATGGTGCAATCAGGGTCTATCTTTGAAATTGGATCCTCAAGACGGTCTGTGCCTTCCTGGTATCTATATTCAGCATAGATATTGAGTTTGGTAGTATTGACATGGGAGTGGGTGTTAATCAATAACTGTACATGGAGCTCGTAGACCAGTCCTGACATTGAAACCTCTATGCATACTGTGTAACTTTAAAAGAGTGCTATATTGAGGACCTTTAGAGCAATCGACTGTTCCATTTTATCCATCCATAATATGAAGTCATAATCAAATGCATGGTATGTAGGATGAGGTAATAAGCAATGCTGCTATCAATGACGTAGATAGGTACACTCTTAATGCATAATTGAGGACGGGCTAACCATTGTTGCACGAATTGTATGTCTTTACTAATTACAATACATTATGTTGAATATTTTGAAACTAATTTGACTGGGTGCTGTTGCTTTCATGGAAATTGATTTTCAGGAACAACACTCAGTCAAATTAGTTTCAAAATTTTCAACACATTACCTGTATAGGTTTCTGGAAATTGATGGTCGGAGAGTGCATCGATCGATCGATCCCGACACAAGTGAAGTGTGGGTGGAGCTTAGCTAGAGATTGGTGGTGCATAGCTAAAACTGGAAAGGTCCATACACCCATACACTTTCCTGTGTATAGTGTGTCTGATATGATGCGGCACCATGTTTTTAATGTCCTTGAAATGCAATTAATTGATAAGTTGTGTTTAATTATTGTTTTATATAGATACAGTATATATATCGATTTGAATAAATATCATGGGTCTTAAGATGATTAATTGAGAAATAGGTCGTTACTTTTCATCGACACCAGTGCTTAAAAGTTAACAGTTTGAGCATGCATCCCAATCTACGTGAACCAGGACCTTATGATATTATGATCAGTTTCTAAAATGAAGGTTTGCGAAGGTTTTCTGAGGGACTATCGACTTATCACAAATCTCGTTTATTATTGAATGTGAAATGGTGCATTTTCCTGTAATCGAAACATACACATCTACTAAATACATGTAGATGATTGTCAACATAGCTACACTTATCTTATTATTATTATCTTATGTCTATTACTTTAGTGATGTTAAAAATTGTATGAATAACAGTCCAAACAGTGCGCATGCAGATGGCCTCAAGTTTGGAAGAGCACTTCAAAAGTGACATCTAGAACTGCTATGTGTTATTTCTTAGCATGCCAGGTAACTTCAAGTTTCCTGCAGTGATACCTTATGTCACACCCACATGACTGTTACTTGATGTGGGGACGTTCAGAGACCATACATATGAATATAATTTGAGTGAAAATTGTATCCAACACAGGCAATGCTATTTTTTCTGGAATGCCTTATAAAATCATTTGCATTATGGAGCACTATATGATAACATTAAAAAAGATATATTTAGAGATACCTAAAAATATTTTCTAATGGAGGAATCCTGTTTTATCTATGCCCCGACACTATTTAGCTGAGCTCAACCCCCATGTCGACCCTGTTGAGATCGATCAATCCCTGATCCCCAAGACTCAATTTCCAGAAAACTGTGGAGGTAAACTGTTGAATGTAGTCAAACTAATTTGTCTGCGTGGTGTTGCTGCCTTACGGCACATGGCAGAACCACCGCTCAGTCAAACTAGTTTAAAAAACATTCAATCGCATTTTTATTAAATAATAATGACATACAATCCATCAAAAGTCCCACTTATTCTATCATCAATTATGCGTTAGTGAAGAATTTAACTATGTCATACATAATGTAATTAATCATGGTGGTATTCTATACATCATGTAGAATAATAATATGACGTCATATGAGTGATGGAAAAAATGGAATGCTCTATTATCAAGGCTGTGATGAATGATATTATGTGTTGTGCCAAAATTATCTATCCATTAGAGGTACAAATGATACCATAAAAAGTCCTAAATATGGAATAACCTTTGAAGTAGAAGCTATTAGCCATTACCACCCCCTTGGTTTAAAAATCGCCATCTTGAATGAAATATTGCGGATATCAAACAAATCAAAAGAAAGTTATTACTTTTCTTAAATGCAAAAGATTGACACTGTTCAAACAAGGAAAGATTTGTAGCTTTTCCTGTAAATCATGCAAATGTATGTTGTCGTTATGGCTACATAGAGTGATGGGGAACTGGCAGAAGCAAGGTCAAAAGCAGAAGAATGTAAAGGACACATGCTAAGACAAGGTCGCCAGTATGTCAGGCAAGGACAATAGCATAGAATCTCACGTTTGCCGACTTAATAAACTAGTTTGAGTGAGCAGCTCATACCGTATATTTTGTATATAATGCTGAAGATTTACCCAACATGGTCACATTCTATGAGGCATTTAAAAATTGATTTATGTACCTTTTTGGATCAACTTCAAGATGTTAGAAACTTGTTTCCATGCTAACTATTACATTAAAACCCATTGGACAACTAGATAATCTTTCATAGGACGAACATTGATGCCACTTAGAAACAAATAGAGGATGCATCGTGTCTTGAAACAAATGGAAAAAGATCCTAGATTAATGCTGACCCATCAGCTGAGTGAAAAACTCTATCAAGCAAATTGATGTTTCTTTGTCTAATACACAAGTGGGACATCAAACCTACACATATTGGTCGAATTACGCTAGCGTGCAAAGTAAAATCAAGAAGATCAACATAGAAATCGGTTACAGAAATGAACAATAAATGAGTTTGCAGTATAATTCAAACAGAGAAGGAACCTGACATGGACCCATCTCTCACTGTAAAATGGAGTTGAAAGGGGCCACATGTGGCCTGAGAAATGGCTAAAGATGAAGTGCATTTTCTGACTCTCAAAATGGAATTTGAAAGAGAATAACCATGCATTTGACTGTAGTCTAAAAGACCTCACTTGCAATTTGACCGGGTCTGAATTGTCATGTATATTTTCTTTTCTGATCAGCAAATCTCTAGGGGACATGTCTGTGGAAAGCATGACGTGTGGCAGATCTTTGTTTGTAATACTCTACAGATTTTATGATGCTGTTCCTGCTGGAATTGAATGTTTTATTACCATTCATCTGCTTTGCTAGGAAATATGTCTCCAGCTGCTAAACTAATCCTCTTAAAACTAATACATTCTTATTCCCTTGAAGACGCATGTCTCAACGTCGACAATTCTCTCTGGATTTTTTTCTTACTTTAGCAATAACCGTAGGTCCATAGGACCGAGTATTATCAAACTCAGGATTTTAAAGAATTATCTGTGTTTTCACAATTGACCAAGATGAGTAGATGTGTATAAATATGGTATTTGCAATTGTAGTGCAGAATCTGTATCTATAAATGCATTACTATCACATATAAGTACAGTTCCCAGCTTGATGATGAAATGCCTAGAATTTTAGAAATCTCCAATTCTATGTGCAGTATATACTTTTGGTGATATGATCATTGTTGCTTAATTGCACATTCAGTTATTTCTTGAGGTTTATAGTAGAAGGATGATGCTTTAGGCGGCTGTGTTACTTGGACGAGAGTGTGATGACGGCATCTCATTTGCATAATAGGTCAGGCTCACATGACACTATATGGGCATTGGAGATGACCAAGATTGGTGAATTACAAGCCTTTGCTATTCAATAGAAATATTCTGATGGAGATGTCTTTGTGAAATTAAAGCTTTTTGAGGAGGGGTTACTAAGGTTTTGTTAAAATCTGACTCAACATGTTTCAAGAAGACATTTTCCAAAGTGCTGAAGCTACTAGTACGTTCGCAGTTCTCAGGATCCAATGAACAGACACACTAACATGGGGTGGGAGAGCTTACAATGTTGGTTTGGTAGAACATTTATCAGACGTACCATAGAGTTATGAAATATGAGTTACTATCATTATCATTATTAAGCTCGGGTTATGGAAATCAGATAATGTCACAGACCTCTCGTCCACTTAGTGCATCCTTCTATATCGACGCCCGTCTACTATTTGTAACTAGCTCATTCACTTGTATGATACTGATTGCTTGCATGCAGAGTTTCTATGAATGTACGTCCAGAAATACAGGTACCACTAACCCACAACAGGCACTACTATTTACGGCACCTCTCTCAAAGATGTAGTGGACAAGGGCGTGGGATTTTGGGTAAAACAATTATTAAGAAAAGGTGCTTTCTGTGGCAGAGATCAGCGGGGTTTAAGCCTTAACATCACCCCTCCCACCCCACACACTCCGCCCCCAAGTCCCATCACCTAATTATGAGATTAGGACAGAGGTAAAATGATATGATACACATTTGAAGTTCCATATTATGGTATTTCTTTCAAGAAATGCCCTCCAAATGTAAATAGCTTTCACAATTTTTGGGTGAAAGACCAACAATTATACCTTACTACGCCCATCGGACTACCCATCCAATGAGGATTTTGGATTATATATGCTACAGTCTATTTGGGTTTTGAGATCTGATGCCTAGTGCACCAAAGTGCCAGTGAAGCATCGGTCGTTCGCTCACTTGGTCACTATAGCTGAGAGATGGTTGTAGCACCAAATGCTTCACAGACTGGTTGGCATATTAGCACCCCACCCCGCCACGACAGATTAATCCAGAAATACATGATACCATTTTAGGGCCGTTGTGTAGCAAACAACAAATCCGTTCATGTACATGCTTTGTCCGATATAAATCTTGATTATGCACAATAAATCAGGACAAGTGTGGAATGCTGAAAATTGTTTGCATGAATCTGTTCATGTAAATATGAAATCTGTCCATGTAAATATGAAATCTGCCCATGAAAATATGAAATATGTTAATGTAAATAGGAAATATGTCCATGTAAATAGGAAATCTGTTCATGTGAACAGGAAATCTGTTCATGTGAATAGGAACTCTGTCCATGTAAATAGACAATCTGTTCACGTAAATAGGAAATATTATTGTTGTGCCTGATATCTTCTTCTTTTCTTCTTCTTCGTTTTACTTTCTTCTTCTTCTTTTTCTTCTTCTTCTTCTTCATCTTCTTCTTCTTCTTCTTCTTCTTCTTCTTCTTCTTCTTATTATTATTATTATTGTGACGCCCTGTAACACGTGCCGTATTTGATTATGCTATCATCCGAAAAATCTAGCAATCTTTTTCTCATCTAGCAGAAGACGTGGGCGATTGCTTGTTTTAATCGCATACTAGCTCAGTTTTACAGCAACCTGTTTGGCCTGATCCATACATGAGGCATAGCTCTTACAGAAATTGATGTCATTACTTTGGAACGACGATTGGCTGGATCTTAGATGGACAGTGGAACATGTTTACCAAATACTTTCATTACCTAAAGCTGTCACGTTCTAGTCCATATTGCAAAATAATACGAAATCGATAATCGTTTTACCCTGAATCTGATTAATGAAAGAAAATCACTGCATCAATCGCATTAACCATTTAACAACCAGTGTCACGTCACGCACTCATAGCAACTCTCCAAGAACGGTGTTAACTATATTGAAACTGTTTTTTGTAGAACCTGTTGTTGGCATGAATACTTCAGTGACAGATCGAATCTCTCTATGCCCATTCACATTGAATTAAAACATATTGTACACAGTATTGTGTTAACAAGCAACCACCCCCGCACCCAATTAGTGCAGATCAAGTCATTATTCACCGTCATTCAGATCAAACTAACGTTTTTGGCGATGTTCCTGTCTAAGCTTCGAAGTAAACGAATTTGTTTTAGGAAAAAATGAAACATGACATGCGAGTGAGTACTCATATGGATGCACACACTATTGGCTATGCTCTGCATATTTTTAGCCAAGCTCCGCCCACGCTTTGTATGTGTTGGGATTGATTGAATCGTGAATTGTCAGAATCTTAATACCAAAGTAGCTATACAGCAGCAGCTGCTAACTGTACAGAATGGACCAGAGGAAGCTAACGATTTTGGCTGAGGAAAAGATACAGTGAGGAAATATGAAAAGGACTGATTGCAGCTGTAAGATGTTTCTACTACTACAGCCGTAGAATAACAGTAATCATTCTTACAGCTAACCTGTTGAATATTTTGAAACTTATTTGACTGAGGGCTGTTACTTCCTATTCCCATTTCAAAATATCCAACACGATGAATATAATATAGTAAAGGGATATAATTCGTGCATCTGGCGGACTATTCCAAGTTCTTGAGGGAGTGATTCTGTCAATTATAATGTCAGCCTGCATGTGACATATTTAATTATGACGTCATTTACTTGATCAACAGATTGGGCGAAGCATAGTTAGAAAAGGGCGTGGTATGTCTAAAATAGATCACTATAGTAAGGTTTCATAAGCGTGTAATCTGTTTATTATTAACAAAAGGCAGTAATCCAAGTATACATTGTGGATATACGCAGTAGCTCGCTGGTGGCTAGTGGCCGTTTACAGTCCCGCTACAGAAATAGAGCCATCAGTTCTATAAAGTGGTGTCGGTGTAACAGTGTACACGTTGCGTTGCAATACAATTAAGCAAATGGCTTGTTGCTCCACCAGTTAATGCTCATTTTAACATATCTATAATATCTCAAACGAATGTGGTTAAAGTCTAGGCTTATATGCCAATAAAATGGCTGAATCAATTTCTGTCTCATATAGGTAAGCCGTGCCCGCATACATAGAGAAAGAAGTCAGAAATACAAATATGAAATTGAAAGTTTTCACTTCCGACAATCGTTGAGCTCCTTGCATCTAAGTTACCCGAGGCATGGCTAACATAGGCAGGCGTGGGACTAAGTAGCACACAAGGTAGGTACTGGAATTTGAGTCGCTGAGATGAGCATGGGTGGTATTTAAATTTTGATCTTTGAATAGTTTTTCCTGTTGAATTATCATATACGTATATTTTTAAAAAACAAACTGATCTTCTTGCTTTGAGGGGTGTGCCGAATGCGGCAAATGTAGAGAATCATCTTGCATAAGCAATTAGAAACCTCTCAACTTGCAACCAGTAATAGCATTTAAGAAAAATCCATTCATTATCATCTTAAAGTTGTCCAACATTTGTAAAGCCATATCGTTTCTATAAAGCAAAAATAACCACTCTCGTGCTATAAAATAAATAAAAAATATGTTCAATCTTTTTAATCCTGTGCCAGCACGTTAACCATATACCTGCCTGCTCGAGCGCCCACCTGCTTGCCTGCCTGCCTACCTGCCTGCCTGCCTGCCTGCCCACCCGCCCGCCCGCATGCCTGCCTGCCTGCCTGCCTGTCTGCCCGTCTCTCGGCCTAGCTGTCCGTCCATTCGTCCTACGTGCATCCGTCTGCCCGCCTGCCCACCCACCCACTCACCAACCCACCATCCATCCATGCATCTATCTACCTAGGTAGCTAACTAGCTATCCCGTCCCCTCCCTCCATTCAGCATACCCAAATCTCTCCTCTCATCATACCTACAATGGATCTGTATGACTCTAAAAATCTAAAAATATGACAAGATGTGACCGTCAAAAGCTAAAATTATACCAGAATTCGGGGCGTTGTTTCCGGCTAACAATGTTTAAGATCAGTGTCTGTGACATAATCGCGGTTAATAATAAGAACAGGAGACCATTACTTCCTAAAGTTGGGCGTTCAGCGCGTTTTTCCGCATAGACGTCGCTGGTTCCCATCTCAACTGACGCTATATGACAAGTAATTGGTTTCGTTTGACAGTAGCCCATCATAGAATAAATTGATACAAGGAAAGCCAATTTACCCAGAGCTACGCTCATGGATTTAACTCATTCGTTTGACCTATTCAACCACAAAATCGCAAATTCTCAAATTCAAGATAAACATTCCGATAATTAAGCTATTTAATAATAGTAATGCATTTGACTGGCACCAGTTGATATTACCATACCCGCAACCAAATTTGTTTCAAACTAATGTCTCTAAGAATGATCTTTTCTATTTCGTCTAAAGTTGAGTTTGAATGATGGCTCCATTGTCTTTTAAATAACAATTCAGCCGATACAAAACTGTTAATCCTCTTGTCCGGATTACTAATCAAAATTGTTGTTTCCGCAAGTGCTCACCAGGAGAATGACTGAGCCTAGGGACACATCCATTTTCGTGCGTAGAAGAACACACGAGCTTGTAATGATTACTGTACTGATTATCTTAGGAAAATAGCAGTCCTTCCTTCGCCACCACCCTCCACACGTACCCACCCCACCGCACCCACCCGCTGGTTGCACAGCCATTGGAAACGCAATGATTTTGTCATGCAGATTTATGGAATATATGTAGGATTCGGAGCACCCTCTCTAGCTTTTAGTATAATGCCTAAAGAAAGTAATCAAGCATAGCAATACTAATTTAGTGATGTCTTGGATTCCGATAGGCGCATCAAAGTTATACAAAGGAACCTTGGAATGAGGCTATTTAATTATATAGATGACGCGTTGTCTCGAAGGATCTCCGGTTCTCCTCAATTATGAGGTACCAATTCTGCTAATCCATCCCCATTCTCAAATACCTGAATATAAATATTCATGATTTTAAAATCATTTCTTGCATTTTGGGCCCCGTTTTCCGTTATGCCATTATTTTCTCTCCACGAATATGATTAATATGATCTATGAAGCAAAATATACGCGGATTGCCATGTCTGGGGTGTGTGTAGAAAGATGTCCAAACACATATTCAGCATCATCAGATAGCTCCCTTTTCCTCGTGTCACAGTTTCCCATTCGCCCAGTGCGCACAGCATGGGGTAACCCTCACTAAATTCTGTGTAAGTTGAAATTTGTAGCATTGTTAAAATGTGTATTTCTTAACATCTACAAGCCACAATGCGGCGTATACATGCACGTGACTGGAACAGCTAGCTGTTACTGCCATAGACGTAAGTACATAACAATTAATCCGAATCAGTAAAGCGAAGTGTATGCCTATATCGCTGGCTGCTTAACAAAAATATCATGTGGAATCAAATGTAGTCTGATGACAGAAGTCAAAGACAGAAAGATGAGTTTCTAGCACGGATACTAATATGTTGCCAATTCTAATACTAACACAATTTAGTGGTGTAATGAAATGGATAAATCGCCAGTTTTAGCCATGCACGACCAATCTCTAGCTAAATTCCACACACGCTTTGACCATGTTGGGATAGATCGGACACTGCAATCGTTGAATCTCATTTTCAGAGCACCATGTATATAAGTATTTTGAGATTAATTTAACTGGCTGCTGTTGATCCCCATGGCAGCAACAGCACCCAGTTACATTTGTTTCGAGATATTCTACAGCATTTTAATTAAATAGTAGAGCCATTGAATTCATACAACAACGCTTAGTCGGTTATCAATAAAGGTTATCAATTAAGCGGCTTACTGGTTTCCACCTTGAAACAGCACACGCTTGGAGTTTTCTGAACAGCAAATAAACAGGAGAAATAAAGTTAATTGAATCTAAGGGCTATGAAAGAAATGTCACAAGTTCACATGGTAAATCAAACTGAATTTAATCGTTTTCTATTCCCAAACAAAAGTAAGTTAGACGTGATATGGACTTGCCATTGTGATAACCATATAGAAATGGCATTGCTCTTAGACCATGTATTGAATCATGCTAATGTGGTCTATGAGCGGTTATGGACAGTTAGCCAATGAAATTGACCACTTCATGAATTCATTTCCCCGGTGCTTACTGGAGCACCAAACACTTTATAAATGGATAATAATTTTAAGCATGCTTTCGGTGACAGAAGATTATAGAAATGACGATTTCAAAATAACCACTAACTTACAGACATATAGAGACTGCATAATTTAAGCTCAGGGTACAGGACATCAATCATTAATCTTATAGTTAGTAAACTACTTTCTGATTAATCAAGCAAAGGTTGCCATGCAATTTAACTATATAGCATTCTAATGCCACTCTTGAGTAAGGGCGAATCATTTTATTTTCACTCCTAACATTTGTAGACGGATGTATATTATTACATTGACAGTTCACTGATTCAACTATATCAATTTTTAAAGCCAAATGTCGGTATAATGCTAAAATTTGTTTTATGACATTCTATAATGCACATTGGATTGTAAGCACCAACAAACAGTAATGCTGGCCATATGTTCAGCGAGAAAAAACAAGCATCATTATATTCCCATAATGCAGATAAACGCGTGAGAAATTATTTTTTTAATTTCATTGACACAGACGATTTCAGCTTAGAGCGGTTTTATAACTGTTGAAATGATGCAAGCAGTTCATCAATGGGACTCAAATCAGCATAATCTGCCTACCTCACTTCTTGTGGCATGTATAGCTTTGCTACATGCCGGATTTAACTTGTCGAATGCGCATGAAGAGATGGTTGAGCGACAGCTATGTAACACCTGAGGAGCACTACTTATAAACCATCTTCTAACAGTGTTGCACATTTTGGAGAAAGCATTTGTTTGACTCACATGCTTAGTTTTAGATTTGCCAAGAGGAGTTTCACCATGTGCAGTTCATCATCACACTCAGCTCTTAGCTATGCCTCGCCCATCTCTAGCTAAGCTCCGCCAATGCGCGTGATGGGATCGATTTATATACTGGGAACACTGAATTCCCAGAATGACACTTTCCTGGTAACTATACAGCTAACTCACTTTGCTCATTGCTTAGCAGTACTGCTGGCATTGCTGCCCTCTGCGTCATGGAGAATATAGCTTCTAGTCCTTCTGGAAGACATGGATTCGTAGATCAAAGATGCCCTTGATAAATAGGCTACGTTTATTCAATGCAACCTGCATATCCTTGATGCTGTATAACTATAGCCGCTGGGCAGCTCCAAAGGCAGCTCTAGACAAACTCGATGCGTGCCACCGCAAACACCTACGCACCAGCACTGGATACCAATGGACAGACAGCACACTTTCCAATGATGCACTATACAGGATGTGTTATACGTCGCCGCTGTCCGTTAACCAGCAAAGATGGTCCATGTTTGGCCATGTGCTAAGGATGCCAGAAGAGACACCAGCACAGAGAGCCAGAGCCTTGCAATTCGCCCTACTCGGAGCCAACAAATACAAAGCCAGGAGAGGACATCACTGCATAAATCTACTAAGCGAGCTATGAAGTGACCGCAAGAAAGCAGGACTCGGTACACTCAAGTCAAGAATGTACCTGAGGAAGTTTAGGATTTCGGCTGAGGACAAGACACAGTGGGCAAAAGCGAGGAAGGGCTGATTGTGGCTGTAGGCAGTACAGTAGTCATACATACAGCTAACCTGTTAATTATTTTGAAACTAATTTGAAAGGGGAAAGTTGCAGCCAATGGCAACAACAGTGCTCAGTCAAATTAGTTCAAAATATTCACAGAATATTTATGAAAAAATAAACAATATGCACAACTGACGAACTATTCCAGATTCATGTGAGAGTATCTCTGTCAATTATGATTGTGACGCCAGCCTACACGTCACCTGATTTACTATGGCGTCATCAGTTTGACTGGCAGCACGCACGAATTCATCCATTAAAGAATGTGTGTCCTCCGGATGGAATCCAATGCATGCGACATGTCGATTCTCGTTTTCTAGAAATCGTATTGCATTGGAAGAACTACCGGTCTTAGCATATATTCAGTCAATACACTGTGAGTATGTGAAGAAAAGCAATTGCAGCTGAAAGTGTATTTCACATATTGCAGCTGTCTAAGTCTGTCACACGTTATAATCACCAATGCCCACACACCTTGAAAGATATGTAATCATGCCACCTGTTATTGATGGTAAGTATCAGTAATAATACTCGATCAGGTCCTGGATACACGGCATTGTAGGATGCATAATTATGTCAACCATTTCCATCCAAAGGTCCGTGACACATTATCTCGGTAATCAGTCTAGCATTCGACAAAACCCATTTCTTCAGACAATGTCATATATAACGTTCAAGCATTAAGGACAAGAACACCCTAAGTATTATTATTACTGACATTAATCTGGTGAAATGGCCCTACTGTTAAACGAATACTAGTGCAGCGGATGGCCAACAGTAAAGGTTGGGCTAAGAAATTTTCTTGCTTGACACAGCATGGGCAGTTATCATCAAAGCAATACTAGACATAACACAAACCCTCCAGTGTTAGATGTCCTATCTAATATCTTCAAAGATAGATTACATGCATACATTGTACACTGATATTAGTATTTACGAAGGAAAGGTGTTATGTGGATGAAATGGTCAAGTGCAACGTATCAAGCAAATTATTGTTAGCCAACTTAAAACAAAATTTGTTCATAATATTGACTTGTGAATGCAATGCTATCTGCAAGTTACCTTATGGCCCAGGCTACAAACAGGGTCAATCTTTGAAAATAAATCCTCAAACAAGCCTGGCCCTTCCTGGTACCTACGAGGAAATAATTACTAATTCCAATATTTAGCATAAATTTTGATGCTTGGGTAGCCCAGATCGACTGGCCAGGAGCGGACCGTCCCAGCCTGTCTAGGACATACCATGTACGTTCCAAGCACGCCTCCCCTCGGTAGGACAGTATGCGTGTATACAGCCATATGAGAGAGGTTCTTAAAATGACTAAGTCCGTGAGTTCGCCTAGCGCACATGTGCGGGCGTCAGAGATTGCTTGCCAATGTGCGTTAGCGTTGGAGAGCAAATCATGATTATTTGTTAGTAATGTAATTCCTTTAAATTATATTCTCCTCGTCGTGCTCGATATCGATCAGGCCAGAATGAAACGAGGATTCCAAATATGTTCACCATTTTAAAATCGGTCCAAAATGGCCGAGTTATCCTTAATTAAACCGTCAAATTCCTTTCAAAATATACTTCTCCATAGCCAGAGCGCATAAATGTACCTAGAGCATTGGGACGATAGCGCATCGCGTGGTCGCTTTCCCTGCCTCTGCAGCTCCTGACGTCACGAGTAGTGTAAATGGGGCTAAAAATTAGAATCGAGAGCAGTCAGAACAGAAGGGAGAAGGTGGTAGGCTGTGTGGCCAGGGCATTGTGAGACGCAGGCAACTGCTTATTGCTAGCATCGTTACATACAGCAGCGGCAGCAGTGCCTATCGGATTTGAGTTATCTTCTCTGGCACTCGACTACCGCATCCACATCATAGTGTTTTGTACACTCTCGGAAAGATATCACCCAGGGGCAATAATGAAATTTAAGTAAGACAACCCATGCTACCAACACCTCAGAGGGACCTTCTTGCGGAGGGGCCTGTTGGCCCCGATGTAAAGCTCATCGAAGTATGTAGGGTGAGTGATTTTCTCGATGGATAAATCTTAAGATCTGCCATACCACGCCGATTAGTGGTAGTTCCAAATCCGCACATGCAGCGTGCTCAGTTTTCGACCTTTCGCCCGCAGTCTGGGGGCATTGCCCGATGCATCGCATAAGCGATACAGTGCATCTCGTCATGGGATCCACGAGAATGCATCCACATTTATCAACTTTCAACTGTAGCCATTCATAACTACATGGCAGCTTCAAGCGTCCGCACCAGTACAGAGCTTTCTAAATACCGCCTAAATTGTTTAGTGTCTGTATATACATGACTCGTTCTAGAGTGAGACGCATCAGACTGTTCCCCTGCAGCTTTTCCTAGCAGCCAACTTCCGCATCGTGCCATCTTGCGCTCCAAATATGTAATGCTTCTACTACTGTGATTCCAGAACCTTTTCCGTACCGATGACTAATAGGTACTCCATTATTATATTGTTATCTTCATGTATTACGTTTCTGTAACCGGTACGGGTGACTAACAGATACCCCACTGTCGCATTTTATAGTTTATCGTTTAACTGTCCATATTTATTCTTATTTTTGTACCGATGACTAACATGCACTGTCAGTGTTGTGTGACCTCCCATTTTACTCTACAGTGATAGCTAGTTATATGGCAGTAGCCATTCGAGTTAAATATGTTTTGCTTATTTTATATAAAAACATTGGAAACGCAGTTCGCTATGCTACACAATACAGCAACAACAACCGCACCACCCTATTCCCCAAAAGCATGCATTTTTCACTGAGGTCGCTGTTCATGTTCTTATTGCGCAAACATGACATGCGGCCAACTAAACCTGAACTATTTTAGCTCAAGAGGATAGGTTTATAGTAGTAGAGACGGGTACTCTGTAAGAAACATTTTGTGTAAGTCTCTTTTCCAGGAGTAACGGATATGTAACACCACACACCGGCTAGATTGTATAAATTTGCCATTTAACTTAAGGCCTCCTATTCTTACGAATATAAGAGTGATTGTCTCTGTCTACGCTCCTCCAGCCTCCGGAATTATTAATTGTCTCGACCTCCCTCCGCCACGTTGTTTAGAGATGACTTTGAAACTATTGGGTTTTTAGAGTAGTTAGAAACAAAGTGTCGATGACTGCACACACTTCCCCTGTACCTTCGGATACTTGTTAGTTAGATAACTACGCCAAAGTAGGAAGCACTGTGAACATATTAAAATTACTGGCCTGCAGTGCATCGCTTGGTGAATTAACATAACCCTAAGGACAGGCAAAATGTTAGTCCCCGGGTGCGGATCTCACATAATCCGCCCCCGACACGCTAGTGACGGATAGGACGCAGCTCTCCATCTAACTCTACAAGTGACTGGGTGCGGTCTTAGAACCCACCACGCCCTCACGGGAAGGTCACTATAGTTGGATGGTTGCATCTTTGTCCTCACCATAAACGTATATGTGCTTTTTAATGCTTTTGTAATGTGACTTGTCCCTGTGCTGTTAATGGAGTCGTGATGCGGTGGTGAAGGGATCGTCATATAATTCTGGAGCTGCCACCTCATGACATTTCCGCATGTTGTCTACCTGAGAGGAATGCTCCGTAAGGGCGACCGTACGGTCGCCTATGTACTTGACTTCTCTCTTGTAGCAGCAAACGAGTACGATTGTTTGTCTGTTACGTGTATTTATTGTATGTATTTAATTATGTCCAGGGTCTAGATGGAGCTAATGGACCGTCACACCGATGACACAAATAGCGAGGATGAGACCATGACGTTTAACTTCCGTGGTGATGTTCGCACGGCCCAACTGGAACGTGAAGGTTCCACAGGCTCTAGAAGTCGGTCTTTGTACAATCCGGAAATACGCAACACCGGGTCCGCAACCCCGAGATCCGCAGTTAACCAGCAGCCCCCGACATACTGTGTACTTGTGCTGGTGCGGAACGAGAGTATCCGGCGGACCAGCGTGACACCCCGGAGGCTACAGGTGTTAATCGATACCTGTGTATGAAACTCTTGGAGCTGTCCTGACATTGACACCTTTATGTGTACTCTGTAAATAGAAAGGAGTGATATTGAGGTCCTTTAGCGCAATCGACAGTTCCAGTTTATCTATCCATCATATGAAACCATACTCAAATGGATGGCATCTAGGATGTCGTCAAAATCAATGGCGTCATGAATGATGTAGATTAGTACATTACGAACTCATAATTGAAGACGGACTAAGTGTTGTTGTATGACTTGTATGTCTTTACTAATTAATATACATTATGTTGAATATTTTGAAACCATTTTGTCTGGGTGCTGTCGTTGCCATAGGCAGAAACAGTACCCAGTTAAATTAGTATCAAAATATACATCAGCTTACCTGTATACTTTTCTGAAAATTGTTAGTTAGAGAGTTCGATAGATCCCAACACAAGCGAGGTGTGGGTGGAGATTATCGGTGCATCGATGCAACTGGAAAGGACCATACGCCTTCTTGTGTATAGTATGTCTGTTAGGAGGCGGCACCGTGTCTTAAATTTCCTTGAAATGTAATGCATCTGATAAGCTGCATCTAATTATTGTATTTTATAGATACAGTGTATATATCGATTTGATTAAACATCACAATCTTTAAGATGACTATTTGAAATATAGGACGTTGCTTTTGATTGACACTAGTGTTTTCCCATATGTTATTTTCAAATTTAAAACAACTCTCCATTTAAATTGTTGAATAGCTTAGAAATAAATTCACTGGAACCTGTTTCTACAATATGGAAAAACGGTTGCGAGTCAAATTGGTTTTAAAATATTCAACATAGCATCATCTCTGTCGGTTTTTGTGTGTAAGTGTTACATTGTGCTGTGTGTCTATTGGCTGTTGTCGGATGGGCACGCATTCGAGTGGACTAGGATAAAATACAACATATTATTTCGTAGAACTATATTCGCGTGATAAATATTATATTGTTATGTGTTTTGACGTCCTTGACATTGGTGGGAAACTGATATCGTTTTCCACGTATGAAATTGGCAGAGATTGAGTGCTATTAACATCAACATTGGCGACTGTCTTATTGTTTCATCTATCAGCATTACACGTAACATCTCAACATCGATTTCTACACATCTTCTTTCGGTTCATTCCGTTGTTTTTCTCTACAACGATCTTCAGCTGAAAACCTTTTTATTCTTCTTCTTCTACTTCTTCCTCTTCCTAATTAAACAAATCATCTCACAAGCCAATTTGCCTTGTGGATAACAATTTCCCTTACACTGAAGATGCTTATTAACATTATACATGATTGTCTAGACATATCATCATCAGCATTGAAGCTCTCCTAGGTAATGCTGGAATAATTCTTTCAGATTCTGACACTGAATGTAATATAATGATGTCGTTCTCGGGAGCTGTCACGTATGAATCGACTCTGATTGTCAAGCTAACAACATTTATATTGCTTCTTTAAGGCATTTTACACGCCAGACAGTGACCATCATAGCTATAAGTGAAGACGATATTAATAGTATGTATGTAATGATGTCACAATGACTATTGTCAATATCTTTCTTTATCAGAATAAAATCTAGTTGTTTACAAAGCTTGCAATTAGGCAACACATACATTTTAGCTCCTTTTGTGTCAATAGCCATTTAATTGCCAATACGTTTCAAGGAAATTTTGATTTTTGCAACCAAAAAGAGTATTTTTGTAAATTGATGACCAAAATTTATAAAAAAACAGATTTCGGTCATCCTTCAAATGGACATTCATCAAAAGTGTAGTGGTCAAGAAAATTCAAATTTCTGATTAGTCAGTCTACAATTGCAGACCAAGAAGATTATTTTTAAAAAGTTACCGAGCCAGTCAATCCAGTGGTAAATTTTCAAATATATTCTTCTCTTAGCCTGCAGATGGACATTTCTCAAGATCACTACCGAGGTCGTTTTTGACCAACTTGACCACTAACGCGGTAAGTTGACTCAAGACGTGTTAAATGCTACATTTATGTGGGGTAATGATGTAGTGAATATACCGCTGCACTTGCAACTGAGCTTTTTGCAGAGACCCAAAGATGAAGCACTACCTGTGATGGCAGACACCTTCTAAATAATCTGATCCACAACAGAGTGACCAGCTTTAGCTATGCCCCGCCCATTCTTTAGCTAAGCTCAACCCACATATCGCCACGAACTCCCTGAATATCAATTTTCAGAAAAATATACAGGTAAGCTGTTGGACATTTTGAAACAAATTTGCATATGGCAGCAACAGCGTCCAGTCAAATTAGTTTCAAAATATTCAACAACATGCTTGTTAAAGGAACTGAGAAGGGAAATAACAAATGATGTTTATTGGCAATTCCATACAATATTAAATAACCTACATTTGGTATAAAATGGAAATGAAACAGGATTATTTGAGAAAAAGCATTTACTAAATATAGGCGCGCTTAACTTGGAACCAATTAGTGACGTCTCTGGTTCTTCACACACCGCCGTCTGTCAATTGTTTGCGCAGGTATACCGTGTAATCGAATATAATAAACCTGAATATATAGTTTTGTAAACCGTATGAATAGTATTCTCTATTGGGGTCGATGTAGAGCGACTAATTCGTTACTAATCATCCACTATTGATCCTTCTGCAAACATTATATTTGAAAATCACTGTTTCTGGTGAAAGCAAGGAGTTTCTGTCAAAAAAATTTCAAAATACACTGCTGGTTTCAAAGGTCGCAGCATGATGCCTAGTGAATATTTTGAAATTAGTGTACCTGCATATAGAACCTGTCGCTGGAAACAACGGTTTTCAGTCAAATTGTTTAAGATTAGACAGTAGTTCACCTACAGGAAATAGTGGCTACTCAGTTTAACGCGAATATAACTGAGATTATATGACTCGATGTAGCGGGTATTATTTATTTGTTTGACGTACATCAGAGCGCCCAGCACCAAATGCGTTACCAATTGGTTCCCGCCAGAGTGGCATAGATGTATTTAGCTGTTTTTGTATCAAAGTATTCTTATTTATTTCTGGTTTTACACTGGTGGTTATATGTTGAGTATTATCTACATTTATCGTTCAAGAGCATTTGTTATCTCCCTGGTCCTATTCTTCATCATAATTAACACAATTAATTGGACCCATGGCATGTAGCCAAATCTAGCTATATAGTAACCACTGTTATCATTATAACATTCTGGATATGTTGCCAATAGTATATTTCATAAATCGAAATAAGCTGTTGCCAAAGGTGTTTAATGGCATCCACATTTTCAATCTATTGCAAGAATTTGAAAATGTGGATATTTTCGTGATTTGGTTTCTATTGGGAAGACTCGCACGTGTTTAATACGTTGAACCTTGAATTCCTAGAATCCCAGTTCCCAGGGAACTATACAGGTAGGCTATTGAATATTGTGAAACTAATTTGACATGAAGCTGATGCTACCATAGCCATCACCAGTTCCTAGTCAATTTAGTTACAATATATTTAACAAACTGTTTATGAAATTGCAAATGGGTTTTTGATTTTGGTCTTTCGCATTCAAATGGTTTAGATACGATGTAGACGACTCCGGGAAGTAACTAGTAACAGAAAACCCATCAATTTGATAATGATAAATTGCTGCTTGAACAATGCAATGCTTAATCCGAATTAGTCATCTCGTTCTATATGCCAATTTTCGTCCATCAACGAGGACCACAACTGATCACACTGAGCATATATTTTTTAGATATACACAAAAACGGCCAAAGCACACTTAAGGCATATCATTTTAAAATGAATTTAAGCACATTATTCATACAACCTCTCGCACTTAATGTTGCTGTATGTCAGTAGATATGCAGAAGTGTTCCCTTTCACATAGGTTTAACTTAGTAAAGACATGCATACCTTCGAGTGTATAAGTTATTCTTTACCATGGTCGATTCAAACCATTGCCAACCATGCCAAATGGTACATTATGAATATAATAGTTTTGCATAGAGGGCATGTTCAAGTGAAAATACTGAAAAGGTTAGGAGTGTTGTCTATTGTTTAACCTAGGACTGGTACCATGAGATGTTGTGGGACCACTTCACATGTAATGTTTATATAAATTGACAGAACTGGATGTGAGCACATATTTCAGACCTCTTAACATTCTAAAAGAGATGACACACATGCAAATATTCTGTTGTCATTGTATTTCATGATCAAGCTTGACAAAGAATTCAACTGGGAATATATGGATTTGAGGCATCGTATCATTAGTCAACTATTTCAGAAATGGCATGTTCAACTAGAATGCCATTCTAGTGCTATTGGAACATGGCATTCTCTGCCAGGGGTACAATGGAAGGGTGGGGTGGGGTGGGAGGGTTGTAAAACAACACCAAAATTTGGTGAACATCTGTGGAGCCAATGGGGTTAGTCCAGGTACTCTCTCTTGTTCATCCATATCCATGTAAGGGGAAGTGGTAGTTTGAAGGCAGTGTTAGATCTACTTAAAAATTATTGTGTCATCCAAGAATATACTTATCAAACTCGTGATAATTACAATGTGATACTGGATAATTTCCATATATTAGATTGAGTCCTGGCATTTCCGTACAGAACTCATATGCATTATTTGTTTTCATTAGCAATTATTCAAGATGTTTGAGAAAATCTGACCATTCACTAGAATAGATTATATCCATTGTGATGAATGTTACATAACTTAGGAGAATATTTGATAACATAAATCCTGTATATGTTCACTGGTATAAAGCAAATCTAGCAAATATAAGGGCAAATGATATTAGAAGAAGGAACATTTATTCCCATAGGTTCATCTTTTATCTCTCCATTAACATTACATACAAACACCTTCAAGGGTGGAATTGCGTGTCGGTAAAGAGATATCATGAAATACGACGTTCTCCATATATTCCGATTCAGTGCGTAAGCACAATTTTCCTATTCAATAATTTATATGATTTATCAGTGCTTTTGTTTTTCATGCACATGGACGCTCCACAATAATATCGCTCAATAATGAAATGCTCACATTACACGATTTTCACCACAAAGGCGAGATTGCAGTTTATAACAATAAGATGGGAGATTACGGCCTCATAAAGTATTACATGATGACATTCTAGCAACCCTCTTCAGAATAAGGCATACAGACCACATTGCATCGGAATGGTACCGGAATAATGATATATTCACCAACATGCTGGTTAGTAATAAATCCTTTTAATTCTGGTGGAAGCCATAGATATGTATTAACATGCATTAAAACATAACAGGCCCTAATACACTGATTCTACATTGATTACAAAATGCTTAATATTGTTAAATTTGTGTGATATAATATCAGTTATCACAGCTTATGCGCTGTTATGATCTCTGTGAACCAGGAATTCACTCTCTCGCAACGACATTCCTGCCACATGATAAACCTCAGCACAGCACATATGAATTATTGGCTCACCGATTCTGAGTAACTGCTGCTAAGCATTGGTTCCAGTTCTCTGTAGCACACACTTAGAGACACACACACACACACACACGCACGCACGCACGCACGCACGCACGCACGCACGCACGCACGCACGCACGCACGCACGCACGCACGCACGCAAGCACGCACGCACGCACGCACGCCCGCACGCACACACCGACACGCCAGTAGTTACACGTTCTGATGTACGTTATTGTTCTAGAATCAATAATTCTGTGGTTCTTGAACAATGGCATACAGCTGCACAGCTGCACAGATATTTTTGCTATTGTTCTTTCTGTCGGCAGTACTTGATTATTCTCTTTATACAATGGCATACAGGCATAGAGAGAACAATGACGTACAGTGGTAAAATTACTTTATCTAGTGATATATGTGTGTTTATCATTTGGCGTGAATAGGGTTATTAAATTGATAGAATGTTAATGACAATGGTGTACAGCGTTAGAATTATGATGCATGGCATGATGTGTAGGGTGTTTGGTGTACATACGTGTTGTTGTGACTAATACAAATTACAATTTTAACCCTTAAAGTATTTTACCTTTTAAATGAGCGGTGTGCATGCCCCCCCCCCACCGTGTGTGGTATCATGGGTAAAATATTAGAGGTAGAGGTCGTTCGAGGGAGGAGGAGGAGGAGGAGGGATGAGGTATGCTAGCATACTCGCTTAGAAGGCATCAGCTGGCGATGCGCGATATAACTGTATGTAGTTAATATTTTGAAAATAATTTGACTGCGATGGCGGTTTAGTCAACTATCAATCAATTCGTTTCCAAAATATTTAGCAGGATTCGGAGATAGAACCCCTGGAATGACTGCAATGTTTCGTCAGACGTTTACTTTGTTTGCCGTGATAGGTATTGATTTGTTTTTAACCGTCTCCCCACTACGTGTCACTAAATGATAATGTCGATAGATAATAAATCTGTACCGGATAAATATTTTGAAAACAATTTGCCCGTAAGTTCATGGCCGCATGGTCACCATCAGCTTTTGATCAATTCGTTTCCAAAATATTTAGCTAATACAGAGATATAACCCCTGTAATGTCTATAACACCTCGCCAGTCAGCCAATTACTTTGTCTGGCACAAAATCTATTGATTTTGTCTCGCTGCTTTAAGCCACTAAATGTTAATTTGGTAGTAAACTACGTACATGTTGAATATTTTGAAAACGATTTGCCTGTAAGTTGTTGTCGGCTTAACCGACATCAATTTACGTGCAAATTGTTTTAAAAATACTTAATAGATGTGGTGATATAGTGTCTGCAATAACGTCAGTCATTTAGATTTTGTGTCTGCTCGATGTCATTGTCTCATTTACAACAAACTGTCTGCATTATGCGTCTGAAGGCTATGAATCATGCATTTAAGGACTCCTAATAGTCGTGAGTTCAAGCGTATGATGTCCTTTCACTCCGTATGATAAAAAAGATTACTTTTCATGCATGGTGAAAGTTTAATTTAACCATTCATCAGCGGCGCAATAGCTGTGAGATCGGTCCTTAATTGAATTAAAAACATGACACATGTTAAGGAATAATGAAAAAAAATGAGAAAGTACTTATTTGTACCACCCGTCTCGTTCTAAGCGTTTTAAAAGAAATATTCAGTAATTCAATATTACTATTAAATTTAGTTCACGCACAAGGAGATAGATTTTTTTCTCTTTGTTGTTACGAATGCATGCTTCTCTTGACTGTTTTTTGTTCAATTTTGAATGGAATAAATAATACAATTTACACCATTGCAATTTTTTGTTCGCATTATTGTTCACACTCGTGCACAATTCGTTTCCAAGTTCTTAACCGAGTGGTCATATGTACTAGTTCCCTCATCAATTACTTGAGTATCTTGTTTTTGATTTTGCACCAGAGATTTTGTATATTTATGAGGGGGAGGGGGTGGAATTATATGTCAATTTATGTATAAATTATGTTTTGTTTCCTTAGCGCCATGCGCATGGCCCATCTCCTCTATGTGTACCTGTGTATGTATTCCCTGTTCCCGTAATGTGTACATCATGTATGCGTGTGTGCATGTGTCTTCTATGCACCCATATAAATGCGTGCATATGTTGAGAATGTATGAAACATAATTTTGTTTTTTGGTGACCCCTTAAAAAAAGAGGCCTATATTTTTTATTTTGGCTTAGTAGAAAATGTTTTATTTAAATTTTGCGATCAGTAATTTATTTATTTCTCACACCACATACACGCACAGCAATCATAACGAAGTTGATACTTCGTTTGCACCCATTTAAGGTAATTACGCTCATCTGGTTCCGCTAGATAGTCTCTCCAGCCGTTATGGATTTCATGCATTACCTTTTTAAATGGCTGCCGCACTGATACCTCATTATATCGGTTCCATTCTATGTATCCACACTGATCTGATTATACGCCAGCGATCACATAATTGAGAATCATTTTCTATTTTCACTTCGCAAATTCAAACAGATGAATGCCTTACTAGTAGTGCGCATTTGACTTTTATAGCTAAAATATGAACACTGTCAGTAACACTAACTTTCCAATCTGAACACACCCTTATTTTGGTTAGGTGTTTTTTCCATTGTTTAAAATTAACATTATCAGATTTGAAAACATAACTATGTGGACAATTGCATGTACAAAATTCGTTTCTTCATGCCATACCCATTTGATTGGCATTTGCTTTTTTCAGAAACTGGAATTAATAAAAGCAACATTAATATGCAGGATTCAATTACGGATGAGAACACGTCATACGGTTTCCTGCATTCAGATGCTAAATTCCACATTTTGACATATACGATTAATTAGTGTATTAATTTTTTATCATTGTGTGGGCGCCGCATGCTCCTAGTGTGACATTGTTTGATAGCTATTATCGGAATGTAGTCATGTTCAAATTTTTTTCTTCCATCGGTGCATATCAAAATGGTGATAATTGGGGGTGGTGGCGGTGGGATGATAGAGGAGGTAGGTAAGGGAACATGAAGAAATAATAACTTTAAAAGAAAGAAATGTATTTATTGACACGTATAAGACGATAGCTTTTTATGATAAATAAATAAATATTAGCAACATTTATTTGCAAAAATTATATTCTTAAAGGAAACATAGTAGAAAAATAATTATACATTAAGTATGGGTTTTTTTCTGTTTATTCATAATCCTGTGCATCAAACGTTTCACTATATCATCATTTTTGTCTCTGTTTCTTAGCGCCCATAATATGTGTGTCATTTGTACACCTCTCGAACGATGATATAAGAATTATACACAATAATATCCGCAAGTAGTCATCATGGCTGGTTGAACACGTTCATTGTTGAAATAATAAACACGTGCATGGCGTCCATTTTGCACATTTGATATCATTCCTCCATCTGAAGGATGTCTCCCATAAGGATCAAAGTATTCAGCATTTCCATTTCTAGTGTAATAAACTGCCACCCAATGTTGTCTGGATTTATTACTGTGATGCATGTTTATTTCTAATGAAGACAGGCGATATTTAATAGGCATGGGCACATTGTCAATTGGAAAAATGCCGAGAAAGTGTTCGCGCAGTTTATTGTCACCGAATAATAGATCCTCTATTTCAAATGTATTCAACATATTTTTAATAATCTGTTAATTAGTTAAAGTCTGATTCAATTTCTACTGTAATATCAAATTCTGCATAGCAAATTACGTTGGTTGTATTGGAAAGAGCCTGATCAAAATGGAAGACCACTCTTAATGAACCAGTGCATGCAGGGTAGTGATGCTCTGAATCAGCTAGATCTGGTGTAAAATCCCATGCAATCAGCATGGTTCCATGTCTGAACTGGGCCTTATTTATCAGGTAACTGTGGTCTCTGAATAACGCACCAGTAACATAGAATAGTGAGAAATATGCATCTGAGTAAATGTTGTCACTAAACGAAGGCTGTATTCCCGATGTTGTAACCGCTTCTCCATTTTTACAACATGTAGCATAGGTAGTGTTATTGTTATCAAACATGAACAGATTGATTTGTACCATCCCATTATATGCATCATTCGGTACAAAAGTGAATAATACTCTAGTAGGAAGCTGTCCAATAGATATATTATCTCTATCAATGCGCATAACACTGCTAGGTACTGTAAAAGACTTACCCACTATCCTGCGAATATGATATTTCATGCTCATCTGTCTCAGGGTAACCACATGTGCTACTAGCAGATCTGCTGATCGAATAACTTTGCGTACAAATAAGTTAGCTGACAATATCTTCAGGTTAGCCCTCACTCCTACTGCAGCCATAATGGTGAAGACATCTTTACTCCACTGTAGATGTACTCTTACATCTACGGAACCCATCAGGAATCAGTCCTGCAGAAACATATCACTGTGTATGCATCCCATTAATTGTACTGTTTTACTTTCAGCCATTATTTTTCTGCGAGCTTTGCGCCAGCATCATCTATTTTCCATCCAGCAAGTTGTAGATGCTAGGATGTGGCATCACTCCATGACTAAGTAATGTTTCACAGTATGAGAAGTACGCGTAATTTTCGTTTGAGTCACTGACACGTTTTCCGTACAAAAAAAACACCCACTTGTGAGAACATCGTATGCATAAGATTATTCGCAGGCGCTATCATGTTATTCTCCTTGAGTGGCCTCTCAATACCATTTTGATCTAACTTTACTAGCTTGACTTTAATCGAAGGATAAGATTGAGTAAGATCTAAATATCTATCAGCAAACCCACTGACATACAACTAGATCGGACGACTATCTGATAAACCTGATACAGGCTGAAACTGTTCCCATTTTGTAAACTCCAATGTTGTCACAATGGGACGTGTCTGAAAAATGTTTAATTTCGCTCTTCGAGTACTCACATATTTGACAAAGTTCCACGTTTTTTTGTTAATTAAAGATATCTGTGTGTTTTCTCTGATGTCTATTGCAACCCTTCCTCTTTGGTATCACACACATTGACTGAGCATTACCTGTAGTATTCCTCTTTTTACATTTAGGTTGAGGCAGTCTTACACCACTGCACACTGCTGTTATAGCTTCCAGTATCAAAGTCCTGGAAATACCATGCACTCTCGATTTTAATGCTGTTTTAACATTTTTCCCAGCCATTACATCCTCAGCTAGGCTGATTTCTGCACTAAGAGCTTGTTTACCTACGGATTTAGCTACATTTTTTGTGATAGGTATTGCTGAACATAATAGCCCACCTAAGATATTACCAAGTCCATGCCCTGATTGGTATTGAGCGCCTACAAAAAATGGAATACATCCATGGCCTGCTTGACTCACGTAGTAATGTGCCAGCGCTGGAACGCTCATTCTATCTCTCATTCTCCCTCTCATTATTGTTGTCGACATCTGAAATGCAGGCAGAGTACACTCGGCAATGCTCCATCTTTGAATGGTACATTGGCACCAGTTCTATCTGTTATAAGTATTCCAATACTATCAATGTAGTTCTTTGACATAGCATGGTATTGAACATCAGGAAACGTCCACTGACATATATCTTTCCCTCCATCTGTACTAGAAATGGGTATCACTCTGAGGAGTGATGCGGAAGTATCTCCTACCACTCTGTGTGAGACTACACCACAGTATATATACGCAGTCATAGGGCCACCCTCATGATTTGAATGAAATAATTCTTTAAATTCTATAGGTCCCATATGTATATTTCCTCCTTCAAATCTGATTAAATTTGCTTCTTCTCCACCTAATCGCATAGTGTAATTAGATTTAACTGAGAGAGAAACGAGATTCGCATGATGCAGGTAAAAATTAAAAACACATTTTGTTTCGAAATCTTGCCTTGGTCTCTATTTGACCATTTAGATAATCAACCATATTTTTTCACTGCATAGTACCCTTTTGGCACACAGATAAATGGTGCTGCTAATTGCACTTATTGATATTCACTTCTACGTGTATGTTTTTTTCTCACATTATCTGTTTGATCATTTTGCACATGTTTTCCCCGATCATCCGCTTGATCATTTTGTGCCCATTTTCCCTGATCAGCAGGATGAGGATTACCAAGACCATTTTTTAAAACTAGCACATAAGGCGTTGTTCTTGCCATTTCTATTTCCATTGCACTAACACCATCTTCGCGAATTTCTTCTGGTTCATCATCACCTTTCTTCTTCATCCTCTTTAACTTCTTCTTAGTAAATACACATAGCTGTACAACACTTTCCTTTGAAATAGTAAGCCAACTCCTCAGATATAGTACACTTGAGAGGCCCAATTCCCATTTGCCATTAATGGAGTTTGCAGATGAGTTCTAAACTCTGATATCTTATTATCTGGAAAGAACTGCGTACTACTATTGCTCGGAAGGGTTATGTAAAACTGAACCTTGCTCATTCTGAGTTGAATGAAGTATGTCTGTCTTCATACATGGGTTAGGCAATATACCCTAGTCATCCACTTAAAAGCGATATCCATAAGCCTGATTGACGTTTTTGTATACTCAGAATCACGATACACGTAATGAATTTGATATACATTATTATAACTTGAGCTAGGTATACTATTTCTTCTTTTGGTACTCACGAACCGATCATTCGGCTTATGTTCTGATCTGACCTTCTCTCTATATATACATCGATTGTTAATGATGTATAGTACTGAGTTCAGCAACCCACATGTTAAACTTAGCTGAGTAACTGAGCCACTTTACCAGATATGCGTGTTGTCCTTTCTTAATTTTTCTACTTTTAAGTATTCTTTCCACTGTGTACTCTTTATCAGTTTCTTCTACCACTTGCTTTATCTCACCACGATAAAAAGTACCAATAATCAGGTCGCCTGCATAGTCTTCCAATTTATATAAGTATGGATATTTGTCTGTAAGTACCTCGCATACCTTAAACAATTGGTGACTACACTGCCCACGAGATGCTGTTTCAAATGGCATTTTGCTTGCGATATTCTAACATGGTCGCCTTGAGTAGGACTGTTTTAAAATGTGGTGTGTTTCTTTGTCTTCTTACCATATATATTTCTTCATGCGATTAACTCAGTACTATGCTCGACTTGCGAAGGAGCCATGTGCGTACTGGTATGTGAGGTGTTATTGTATGCTGTGACTAAACTAGGTAATACATCAATATACTTTTGTGTGTTCTTATGTGTCATGTATCTGTATATTCGCCCCTTCAGCATGCGTTGAAAACGCTCCACCATTGTCACTTTCATTTCATTTTGAGAAGTGTAGAAATGTATTCTATTATCTTTCAAATACTTCTTCATTACATGGTTTATGAACTCGCCTCCTTTGTCTGTTTGAATAGCATGTGGGCGGCGCTCAGTATGCTCTAGTATTGTTTTTAACCCTTTCTTGACAGCAGAAGGCGTTTTGCTAAAAAGACTTTCCACCCATGCATATTTTGAAAGGGCATCAAATATGCAGAGCAAATATAACACATTGTTGTTCTCTTTTGCCAGCATTCCCATCGAGCATAGATCTGCCTGCCATAGTTCATCGACAGCTGAAACTCTTATTTTTCACCTGTCAAACTCTGTTCTCCATGGTCTATGATGCGTATATACTTCTTGGTGTTTTAACCATTTGTCTATATAGTTACGTGGTATTTTACCTTTGAATGCATTATATAGCTTTTCTTTCCCGCCAAATGATGTGTAATGTTGTGGACCGAAATATACTTTTGCCAATTTAGCATCATTCATTACTTATCTAAATTTACCCACACCAGAGTTGAATGCCCCTTTTTCTTCCTTCCGCCTACAAGAGAACTCTTTCTACATATTATTTTACTCATGGGCGAAGGCGTAAACTCACTGGCGCTATCATCCTTTTCTGTGACATTATATATCTGTCTCAACATTTTATCTTGGCCTACAAATCTACGTGGTATGTTTAGGTCACATAGCAGATTAAGAAACTTTCCCTCCACTTGATCATGCATACCAGCCGTAAGAGGTTTTCGCCCATGTGCAACTATGTTTGTAAGCAGGTCAAGTACATTACTTTTTGGGAGAAATTTACCATCTATTGTCACTTCACCCAGCTCATTAACGTTAAAACATTCAGGAACTGAACGTAAAATATCAATTACTCGACTGGCATTTGTCTGGTATGTTTTCAGTATTCCCCTCATTGTACATTCAAGTATTTGTGTGGGCAGTGCCCCATAGCTAGTTATGGGTTGCAGAGGTGGTGGTTGATATTGCTGTCCTTGTGTTTGCTGATACTAGTACCTATACTTATCCAATACTTGCGAACACGATGTTGCTTTTTCATTCTCAGTCAGATCGTGTCTAGCTAATATATTGGATATCTCGTTGTCAAGACTAATAGATTTACGTATCAATGGATCTGTCTGTAGCAAGGATATTTTACTCTGTTCATTTAAATTACCTATCAATTCATGAGGAACGCACATCATTTTATGTGTATGTTACACGTGAACAGTTTACCAATTAATGGAGCTAGCATACCGATCACTGCTGGTAATAAGGCTCCTGAAAATCCTCCTGTTTGAAGCAATTTTCTTTTACGTGCATATGGCACTTCACGACTAGTCAGTGTTCCCATTTTCCCTCTATATTTACTCAGCTGCTTGCATCATGATTTAATGAGATGAACAATCCCACGTAGTATGTTTAGGCATGATTCGCATAGTACATCCACCAATTCGTTCGGACTCTGTTTGATTACATCATTTCTGATCTAAGGCTTTACTTTAGCCAGATATATTCTATTTTTTACGTGGTGCCATTGTTCTTGGGTGTGTAAACGTTACAGCACACACACATACACACACACACCTTCAAATGAACAGATGAACGTAGTCTGATATTGTCAGGTGTCAACTGTTTCAAATCTAGGAGTAGGTATGAATGAGGTGCGCATGTTGCATCCTTATATGATTCAATCATATACTTTCTATTGCCTGGGTACATCTGATTAGATAAAGAACGAATAGAGGTTGCATCATGTGGATTCTTAAACAATACCATGCAGTGGCAGTTAACTGATAAGTCACGCTGATTGCACGACTTGTGAAACATATTTTACACTACAAATATGATGCTACAATTCACATGGTGAGAGCGTTTTGTAAATAGGTCAGCCCCTTTCTCATCTCATTTATTCATCAAATCGTCGAGTCCACCAATGGTCAGTAACTTCTGTCTAGTTCAACATTCACACCCTCTTTAAGTTCAACTTCTTTCACTAAATCATTATATCCATCTTGCCAGGCACCGTAGAAGTACACAATCCTCTGCGGTGGGGGAGTAATGGCAGAGGGATCTCTTATTTGAGCTTTTATCATCTCAGTTTTACTGCACTGTGTTGGCCCACAGCCAATCATAGTAAATGGGTGGTGTAACAATGTATTGCAGCCAAGAGATGTCGCCATTGCATCAGCATGCATATGTCCACGTTCGACTAAGGAGGCATATGCACATATGTATATATATATATATATATATATATTATATATATATATATATATATATATATATATATATATATATATATATATACCTTAGTTGAAACAGAATGTACGTGAACCGTCACTATGGTGACATAACTATATGATGTAATATGTAGTTACTTTATCAATGCTTACTGGATAACGAACATTAAGAATATAATTGTGGCATCAGATACTCGTGTCGTAACTTAGGAGAAATGCTATGAACATTTAAGTGTATAATTCTGACGTCATATGCTTGCTTCGTATCATAGGAGAAATGCTATGAATAAAAACATATAATAGAAGATTTTTGTTATCATAAATTCGTGTAAAAGTGAAATTGGAATAAAACACAGTGACGTATGAGAGAATAGATTATGGCATCATATAATTGCATGACAAAGAAGAACAAATCCATGACATCTTCAAATAGTTACAAAGTAAACGCCATATTCTGTGAATATTTATCATGAAATTGTACAAAACTGTATAACGGGTTTTTCTAAGTATGTGGTGTGCTCATAATGAAATGCGCTATTCTTTGTCAGCGTTACTCTATCAATCCTTCACCTGGCCCATTCTTCTCTAAAGAATAGAATAGCAATGGCATGCACTGACAAGTGCCTCAGTCAAGTGAAAACGTGGGCATACCAGTGCATGCAGAGGAGGCGGGGTAGTGAATGCTGAGTTGTTAGCGATAGATAAAGAGAGAGAGAGAGAGAGAGAGAGAGAGAGAGTGATGCGCTAGCACAGAACAAGCGAAATCTAATTTTAAAACGTTTTATTAATACTGACATCAATAATAAGACACATATCGTTACAAAGATACGATTTTATGAAATAAAAACAAATAAGTCACAACATATTTTTTCCAAAGTTACGATTGAAAATAAAACAATTAATTAGGTGGTGTCTTTTAAAAAAGGTATATAAAATCAATTAAGTAGGTCGGACATTTAAAGGCATGATTTTATTTAAAATTAAGCAAGCTTTTAATGTGTAAAATGTACGGTTAATTTTAAATAAAAACAAATAAATAAGGTTCCATCTTTTTAATTATGTTTTTGAATTGATACTATTTTTGCAGGTATATAACGTGTAAGCAGCGACTTCATTAATCCATGCGTAGAGAAAATATTAATCATAGTTATGGTGATAACATCTGTTTTCTATATATAACATCCACAGTGTACCTATACCATTCCATCATACACATGTGGTACAGTTCCGTATGATGTTCATATATATTGTGATGGAGGGTAGTTGAGCACAATATTCAGCTTCGTCCATTTCTAATAATGCTGCCTCATTATTCAGTTCAAAATTGTCAATTAGATTAAAGTTCACATCAATACCTAAACAAGAATGTTCACGTAGACTCTGATGATTTACTAGACATCCATAACAATCTCGCACAGCCATCGATTGTATCTTCTCACACAGTATGAATGCGAATAATTTCTGGCTGATCTTTTGCACATGATCCGTAGGACAATAATGGTGTGACTGACACATAGTTTTACAATACTGACACCGTATGTCGGTATCATACACAAGTTCATCATCAGCAAGATTTAGTTCATCATCATTGCTAAAAAAACTCATCGAGGTAGATAGCATCCAAAGTAAGTGATATGAGATTAGATATCTCTGCAGATTTGCTAGTGGATGGAATGTCCCTCATGTTCCCTTTATTTTTTCGCACCGTGAAAGCATTGAGGTATCACACTAAACAGTGTGTCACTGCTCACGTCAGGAGGCGTGTACAAGTTAGGTAATGCTGGCAGCAAATTACTCGCATTCTGTTACAATAATTCCCACTCATCGTCTTTGAGGTTTAAACCACAACATGTGGGCAATGGATCTACACCAGAGCCGAAAAAGTAGCTTATGTCAATACATGGAAAATCATCACAGATAGAAATGCGAACAGAATTGTCAAATGAATATGTAAATAGTACACCTTCTTTTTTGTGCACATGTTTTACCGCATCTTCAAGATCAGGTACGATTTGTAACAACTGTTTAAATGCTACTATGCTGAGATATAAACTGTGTTTAGTAGGATAAACGTCAGGTTGAAACTGACGTAGATCAATGCACCACTTTTCACCAAATCGGATTGTTCATGCTTTTCGTGAATTACCACGATCACACCAAAATGTTGAGCACTTTAAATATTTAAAGCATGGATCAGATACCATTATGGAGAAGGTATAACGATAGCATGAAACTATGGTATTTATAACTCATTAGAGACAATAATGTACATCCACACATGTCTTGAACACCACCTGGTGAACAATACCATACAGGCACAATGACGTACAGAAATTTCCTCAATCAATGGTGTACAGAGCCACATGTCTGTTACAATGGCATACATAGACGCACTTAATTTGAATGTATGGCATGCATTTGTTTGATCAATTATGAACATATACACGCAGGACGGACACTGCCATGCTTTCCACTGCTCAACGCGTACTTTATGAGCAATAATGCAGACAACCATCTTTTAATCATTATGCAACTGAGAGCCACAGTACACTAAAGTCAATGGGTATTATCGCTGGATACGCAAAATATTTTGAAAACTATCTGTCTGTAAGTTCATGGTGGGTTAAGCAGCCATCAACTTACAGTCACAATATTTTTGCAGGTGCGGTAATATAAGACCTGGAATATAATGCGTGCGATAACTAAGTGTACGTAAAGTTATGAAAGAGAAAGACTTCGATTAATGTAACTTCACAACAATAATATTCGTAACCAATATACTATGTCTATCCCATATTCAGTTAATAAATTCTTCCTAGTTTGAGACATGAGTATTATTCTTCCTGCATTAATTATACCATCTCTTAAAGCATACCGCATGCTCCTCATAATCAATGCATGCATTTTATCCTTATCATCGTTACACCGACTAGCGATATACGCTATTATAATGTGGGTGGCGAGTGCAGCTTCGGCGTCTATGGATAACCCTGACGTTGTTTTCGAACTAACTGATAAAGTACAATGTTACTATTTATATTTATACTATGCTAGTGTAACCATATGGTACTGAAGATAAATCACCCAGTTTCAAAATTCGTTTTTTGAAGACGGGTCTGAAGATCTTACGACTATTGACTGAAAGAATTCTAAATTGAGACGTACGTGTGATCTTTAGATGGATAGCTTAGTAGTACACTATTACTAGCCGTAATTTCACCATCGTTTATAATTTGTTTGATGGGGTTTTTGATTGTATCAAAATTAACTTGTTTTGATTGTTCAGTACCAACCGTTAAACTGGTATCACCACGCTTCATTTCAATCAGTCCACAAAAACTTGTTAACTCATAGTCAGAGGGTATTTCACTTGTCCAAGAACCTAGATACTCACTTCGATCTTGAGTGGTCAGCTCATGTTCACGGGTACTAAATACCGCTGAATCTGTATCATGACATGTGACACATCGTCCAAGTAAGGACAAGACTTCATACAGTTTTACTCACCCATAAGCTGTCACGAAAGAGGCAAGAATACAGTTGATATTTAATGGGGACTCGACGTACTCATCAATGACTGAACAGGAGGCCAATAGAAGACTATCGTTCATGAATGTAATGGAACCTACAGTTTTACTTTTATCATTCAGATGGGAGGGAAGATGTTTACATGTTGATACCATGCTATTCTTAATATGATCACGAAGAGAAAATCGACCCCACAAAATATTCAAACAGGATTTAGCAACATAGCGCAAACGCGGGTTATTCGATATTTTTGCAGGGTCGAGCTGTATTCCTTCATGTTTATAATAGTTAGCCACATAATTCTCCTTTTCACTCTCACTACTAACACAATCAGGATAACCACCACTTTCCTATTTAATTTTCAAAAAACGGTTGCTGTATTCTGAAAATAACCCATTGTAGCCATGCTGCTCATATTGCGATTACGCGTGATTATGCCAAACTTCATACATTTTTTTAATGACATAGCTCCAGCGTATAGCTAGCTGTAACTCTGGAGTAGTCCCTGCTCCACGGAAACTGTGCTGTTCTTCCGTATGTTCGCATACGGTAGATTGTTAATTTTTTGCGCATTCGGCGCATAATACAAACATAAGCCATGAATTTATTCTAGCAGGTAGCATGGGAAAGTATAAATCGCGAGGAAGGACTTTGCATTTAATAAGACTGAAGAAGTCATGCACCTCTGGAAAACGACATTGTTTCATCACTGCCAGATACATGGAAACACAGTCTAAATATTCGAGCTTGGTATGCTCATCCACTTCCATAAAAAAACAAATTGCGGACATATGTCCACCGAATAGCACTTCGCATGGAGATATTGGGTGGTCCAATTCGATGATAAAATCATTTAGTGCAGAGGAATCAGCAACTTGTTTCTTAAAGTCGCATTCCCACATAATTCTCATCGTATATCCATGTGATTCAAATAAAGAAATACGGTATTGAAGCACAGAATATGCTTCTTCATATGTATGATCACCATATGGCGTATATGAAGTATCATGCTTATTACCGCAACAATCAGACTCATGCCCATAAAATTTGCATCCTAAAAACTCGAAAATCGTATTTTCAGTTGCATCAATTCCATCTACATAAGGTCCGTATATTTTCTGTTCACCCCCATTTAGCACATGATTTGGTGACCCTCGCATCGACTTACCCATTCCATCCATTCTATGCCCAACACACTATAAGTGCGTTTTGCTCTTAGTGAGAAATCAGGTAAAGACTGTATGGTCTCAGGTCTAAGCCATAAAGTATGATAGGTAGCATTACATGCACCTGATAGCATTATCCCTGTCACAAATGGATTTTGTCCATCCGTCAATTCAGAAAATAAAGTCTTAAATCTAGACATGGCTAAACATACGATGAGATTTTGATCAACATCGTAATGCTCGTGTCTAGATATCTGTTCATTGTACCAGCGATCAAATTCAATCAATTCATTTGCATTCATATTTTGTGGACAAAATATCTCCCTCTCGGGAAAGGGTATTACTTTACCCCAATATTGAGGCATGTTGAGCTGATGGGGAAATGTCCCCTTATGATGTAGGCTAGCGGTTTTGCAAATGCATTGAAGGAGTAAAAGAGAATCATAGGCACGAGTCTTGTGCGCGATCAGCAAGTAGTCAGAGTAAACATATTTTCTCTTGATATTTTTAAAGGCATGCATAGCCTTAACATGTGTCAGCCAGCTAACAAACTGATCCACTGCGTCTAAAACATGAAAGCGAACATATCCATAATTCATGCCTTGGTGACATGTAGAGCAATCGTCTTCGAGTGGTTGCTTGAGGCACACATCACAACAACCACGAGATTAACTTTATGGGCTGCAAGAATATTAGTATTGCTACTGTCGATAGGTGATAAATATGTTTCTGTATCGTAAATAATGTATTTTTGAAAATCCTCGTAACTACAACTGTCAGCATCCTTACGCATAGAGCGTTCATGGGATAATTACAAAATAGATGCTTCAATTACTATATGACAACACGTATTATTTTCAGTAATGACAAACTTCTCTTTACACGCATGACATTTTTTGTCATACCACACACGTGTTCATCATCATCTTTATGAATGTGAATGAAACAGTGGGGACACACCTTCACGATTTCACAGGTCCAATTAGAGAGGTGGTTCGCCATACATTGACGATTATAAAACTTATGATGACAATCATTACACATTATTTTATGTGAAGCACCTGTAGAGGTACAAGCTCCGTTATCAGAATAAAGGGTCAAACAACTACGACAATGCACTGCACATGTGTGATCCCTAGAGTATGATGCGTTACACTGTGTACAGTGATTATGTACCATAAGAAATGCGGTGATAGACGTGATCAAGGATATATGATTATCGCGTTCTGAATACATAAGATTGATACCCGGTGAACTCGGGAAAATGCTACCTACCGAATAGGGGTTCATGTGTTGACACTGAGTAGACTTGAATAGAAAACTGATTGCGAAAATGTTCCTGAAATTTATACCAATCAGTACGATTAATTTCACGTTCAGGAATACAGCAAGATGTATGATACTCACATGCCATATGCGTCAAATATGTTTTATTACGTTTTATTATGTTTTATTACGTATCAAATTACGCCATTCATATGTAAAGATTAGTTTGTTCATTTTCTCAAGAAATTTTATTCCTAAAAATATTCCTGCCGCGAAACAGAATGGATATTCAGCACAAATGGGTATGATACATTTTTAATACGGATGTACGCATCTATATCAGATGAATGTAAATTTAATAAATTTAAATGTCTAGCATCGGCCGCACATAGAAGAGTATCATTTCGCCCACCTGAGTAGTAGTCCTCTACGTAAAACGTGAAATTCAAAACCGTCTGATAACCTACAATCCGTGTTTGACTAAATGACTTTTTCCACTGATTCTAAAATTACGCCAGGAATAATTTCATTCCATCGCCTAAAATCTATGGATATTGGCATTTCCAAAGAAGTGTGATTCAACTCGATTCTCACGTGGTGATTCGGCTGTAAATTATTATATTCGCTATACATATCAAGCAAATAAGTAAGTGGTGTATCAGCTATAGGATAGCTGTTAAAAGATACCTTATATTCAGCACCTTCGATACGATACATTTTACTGTGGTATTTGCGTACAGTCTCCACAGATATATAATCAGCATAATCAAATACCGAGCCTCTGATTTGAGGGTACTCACAGAGAACACATTGCAAATAATGATTAAGAAGGTCTTCTGTAAGTGCTATATTCTCTGATATACAATGAGCGATTTCATCAACGATGAGACTAAATTCATCTACTGAAATTGAATGTTTTGCATGCATGTCAATAAGAGTTTGTTGAGTAGGAATGATTACATCACAGTGATAATCGGAATCAGAAGACACAATGCAGTCAGGAACTGGTGCCAGGTCAAACAAATTTAGGTCACATGCATGTCCACGACATACATCTGTTGAAGCTGAATGCATAGGCTCGATTACACCATAATCATAAACATTATGAGGATAATTAAGAAATGATAATGATGACGATGATGATGGTATGGTACTCATATGAGGAATAGCTATTTCAGTTCTTGTATGAGCAGCTAGATGATCGGTAGAAGCAGGATGCGTTGGTACGATTACGTCATAATCAATAACATTCTGTGGATAATTGCTAAAGGCTGACTCAGTACTCCAATCAGGAAGAAATAGTTCAGGAATTAAGTCTTCGATGTCATGAATAGGCAGATCTACAGGGTTATCATCCGTAATATCTAAGTTATGTACATGTTCTACTCTATCAACAGATCCCACAGATGACACACACGGGAATACATCTACTCCATAATCATAAAAATGATATGGATAATTGAATACTGGTGCATCAGTATTGATAATAGTCAGTTCAGGAATGACTTCACGGTAATCAGGAACAAATACAGAGTTGTCATCGCTATAATTTACGTTTTGTAATGCAATGTCATTATTCTCATCAGATGCACACCGTTGAGGAATTGAAATGCCAGGATGATAAACATAGTATAAAAAAATGTAAGGTTATCAGCATGTTCATCAGTTGACGAGGGTAGATCTACGTTTAATCCAGTGACATCAGAGTCATCCATCTGCCTCAATATAGCATTAACCACATTTTCACATTCGTTAACTCCGTCACTAAAATTAGCAGCCATTTTGTCAGGAAATAATGCATGATGTCTTTAACGTGTTACATACTTATTTACTTCTCTTTAATAAAATATTAAAAAAATTATTCTTTTAAAATCTACACTTAATACGGTAATATTAAGAAAGTTAAAAGAACGAATATTAAACTTCAGAGAACTGACAATTAACAGGCGAGTAAAGGTGCATTCTATTTAAATACGCTCACATGCAGAGAAAAAATAGGCACAAGGCAGAGTTCGGCCGCGCTAGCATACCTCATCCCTCCTCCTCCTCCTCCTCCCTCGAACGACCTAGATTATGCGACCATCTCTACCTCTAACATTTTACCCACGATACCACGATAACTAACCCGGGGGAGGGGGGGGGGGCGCCGCTCGTTTAAAACGTAAAATACCAAACTTTTAAGGGTTACAATTTTTATTTTATCAATCATAGCAACACACGTACGTACACCAAACACCCTACACGACATGCCATTCGTCAGAATTCTAATGCTGTACGCCATTGTCATTAACATTCTATCAATTTAATAACTCTATTCAGGCCAAGTGATAAACACACATATATCACTACATAATTTATTTCTACCGCAGTACGTCATTGTTCTTTCTACGCCTGTATGCCATTGTCTAAAGAGAACAATCACGTACAGCCGACAGAAAGAACAATAGCAAAAAATACCTGTGTGCCTGTACTCCATTGTTCAAGAACAAAAGAATCAAAAATTCTTTTGTTCTGGAACAATAACGTACAGCAGAGCGCGTAACTACTCACCCCGCAGCGCACACACATACAGAAGCACGCTTGATGACAACATGTGTTTTGGTTCTGAATTCTTTGACTCTATAGTAAGCCATTCTGATCCAGGTCCATATCAAAGATTTAAAATCCTATTATTACTGCCGACCATAGAGATTGATAGTGCATTAACAACATTTATAAACATTATATTGACAAATGTAATAGTCCTCAATCAATCTTCTTGGTTACATCTCACATCTACCTGCAACCAGGCCACCCATAGCACTCCCAGCACAAACCCATCCCAACCCCAATACTTCCAGAACTGGAGAATTCGGAGGCAGTTTTCTGTTATTGTCTGCTAACAAAATTTCACAGCAGTTTTTGGAAGAATGTTGCTAGTCATTTAGTAACCGTAGTGCTGAATGCAATCTTGAACGAACGAACGAGCAGAATTATTGACACTAAATTTATCAGATACTATCAAGGGACGAAGGAAGTAGGGGACGTCTATGAGTAAGGGCTCGTCACGAGAATGTGTTGTTAACCCACATGCTAGACGATATTCTTGCTGACCATAGTACAGACAGCTAAAATTAATGCAATCACCTCCATGATGTTAAACCCATCATGTAACATCTTCCACGATAGATCACCCATGTCCTTGTGCACGGATATTCGCAAAGACAACGAGAAGATGCTATGCTGATAGAGAGATTAAGGATAACCTATCACCACCAATTTGATATTTTGTCTGGCATTATAGGGGACAGAGCGTCGTAAATTTTCTCGACTATCAGACAATATAATGAATCTGATCAGTGGCATCTACATCAAAATATCGCAGTGTAAATGTGTGTGAAATTTTCGGTAGTTCTCGGTTCAGTGAAAATCGCGATTCCTTCCGATACTGACAAAATCAAAAGCTCTGAACAATTTCTTATGACAAAATAGCAGCAACATCTTCCAGTCCAATTAATTTCAAAATGCTAAACAATTTGATTTGGTTTTCATTGCCACAATATACCAATAAGTGACGCACACAGTCCACGTCAACCCAACCATTCAAGACTTCATCCACAATTTCACTCTGGCATACAGTTGCTCTATATCTCGCAATATCTATAGCAACATTAGCACACTTATCTCAGTATATGCGCTGATGGAGCTTAATATAATGGCATAATTATAATATTGTTCTTTTCTCACTAATGCAATAAACCTAATAGAAGCTTTCAATCATTAGTGATTTTCTATGCCACTGTAAAATTAAATCTCTGACAAGAACATATTAAAGCAAAACAATTGTCTTTATAATTACTTATAATTACTCCAAGTTCGCAATAGTTTACCCACCAACCGTATATGCTTTGATTAGAATTTAAATCGTTCTTGTAATTAGTCTAAGAATTATTGCCATAAAATATAGAGATAGTTTAGCCAATTCTGAGTGGCTGCTGATACGCATTGGTTTCAGTTCTCTGTAACGCAGACACACACACACACTTGCGCACCGACACGTGTACGCACACACGTACACACGCACGGACACATTCACTGGCACACCCACGCATGCACGCGTATGCTCTCACGCACGCGCACACGCACGCATATACGCACGCACAGACAGGTAGGCATGCAGGCTGGCACGCACGCACACGCACACACACACACACGCATGCTCTTAGGCACGCACGCACGTACGCACGCACTGACACAACCACACACGCACACATGCACACACGCACGTACGTAGGCACGCACGCACGCACGCACGCACGCACGCACGCACGCACGCACGCACGCACGCACGCACGCACGCACGCACGCACGCACGCACGCACGCACACTACAATTAATAACGTTGTATTGACAAATTGAATAGTAAAATCAAATCTCTGACAAGAACATATTAAAGCAAAACAATTGTCTTTATAATTACTTATTTAGTGATTTCTGACTCGCATCACTGAGTTATCCTGCTTATGCAGGCAATTGAGCAGGTACTGGGCCAATACTGGGTCAACACCGTGCCGTATTGCCCCGGTATTAGTTCAGTACTGGCGCAGTAATGTGCGTTATCATGGTTCACAATTACTAAATTCATGCATTTCTGCAAAACGTGCAACATAGCTACCTTGATAAAATCCAAGCTTCGTCATAGTTTACCCACCAACCGTATATGCTTTGATTAGAATCTAAATCGTTCTTTTATTTAGTCTAAGAATTATTGCCATAAAATATAGACATAGTTTAGCCAATTCTGAGTGGCTGCTAATAAGCATTGGTTTCAGTTCTCTGTAACACAGACACACACACACACACACTTGCACACCGACACGCGTACGCACACACGTACACACGCACGGACACATTCCCGAGCACACTCACGCACGCACGCATGCGTATGCGCTCACGCACGCGTACACGCAAGCATACACTCACGCACAGACACGCCCACACACGCACATACATGCACACACACGCACACACGTAGGTAGGCACGCAGGCTGGCACGCACACACACACGCACGCACGCACGCACGCACGCACGCACGCACGCACGCACACACACACGCACGCACGCGCATGCTCTCACGCACGCACGCACGCACGCACGCACGCACGCACGCACGCACGCACGCACGCACGCACGCACGCACGCACGCACACTACAATTAATAACGTTGTATTGACAAATTGAATAGTAAAATCAAATCTCTGACAAGAACATATTAAAGCAAAACAATTGTCTTTATAATTACTTATTTAGTGGTTTCTGACTCGCATCACTGAGTTATCCTGCTTATGCAGGTAATTGAGCAGGTACTGGGCCAATACTGGGTCAACACCGTGCCGTATTGCCCCGGTATTAGTTCAGTACTGGCGCAGTAATGTGCGTTATCAGCGTTCATAATTACTAAATTCACGCATTTCTGCAAAACGTGCAACATAGCTACCTTGATAAAATCCAAGCTTCGTAATAGTTTACCCAACAACCGTATATGCTTTGATTAGAATCTAAATCGTTGTTTTAATTAGTCTAAGAATTATTGGCATAAAATATAGACATAGTTTAGCCAATTCTGAGTGGCTGCTAATAAGCATTGGTTTCAGTTCTCTGTAACACAGACACACACACACTTGCGCACCGACACGCGTAAGCACACACGTACACACGCACGGACACATTCACGGGCACACTCACGCACGCACGCACGCGTATGCTCTCACGCACGCACACACGCACGCATATACGCACGCACCGACACACCCACACACGCACATACATACACACACGCACGTACGTAGGTCGGCACGCAGGCTGACACGCACGCACACACACACGCACGCACACGCACGCACGCACGCACGCCCGCCAGCCCGCCCGCCCGCACGCACGCACGCACGCACGCATACACACACCCAGACACACAGACACACACACACGCACGGACGCACGCGCACACACAAAGACACACACACACACACACACACACACACACACACACACACACACACACACACACACACACACACACACACACACACACACACACACACACAGACACACACACGCACGCACGTACGCACGCACGCACGCACTGACACAACCACACACGCACACATGTACACACGCACGTACGTAGGCACTCACGTACGTAGGCAAGCACGCACGCACGCACGCACGCATGCACGTACGTAGTACGCACGCACGCACGCACGCACGCACGCACGCACGCACGCACGCACGCACGCACGCACGCACGCACGCACCACTCTCACACACACACACACACACACACACACACACACACACAGACACACACACACACACACACACACAGACCCACACACAGATACCCACCCAGACACACACACATACACCCACCCACCCACCCACCCGCCCGCCCCTCGTACGCACGCACGCACGCACGCACGCACGCACGCACGCACGCACACACAAACACACACACCACAATTAATAACGTTGTATTGACAAATTGAATAGTACTTAATCTAGAAGATTACACGCCACATCCACACAGCTAGACCATCCATCTACTCCCACACAAGCCATACAATACATCCCACCCCACCGCCCACCGTGAATGCGATAATACAATGCTGCATTGTCTGGGCACCGAGCGGTTGAGAAGTCATAAGTACCGTTTATAACGGTGATGCTGAAGGCTATTTTTAACAAATGAAACAGAATAATGTAAGCTCGCGGGTCAACGCAAAAATGTGCATGCTACTTTATAATCATCGGTATTTGAGACACGCAGTTCATTAATTCAAATATCCTCAAGTTCCATCCATGATCATACAATTAAAGATTAACTTGTTTGAGATGCCTCTGTAGCAAGATGTGCAAACACAAGGGGTACCATCTAGAACCGCCTTAGGTTCTATATAGCGGCACACCAGCACAGAAGACAGTGTAGAAGGACCGCGACATTTACATAACTCAATCCGGTGTGTGTTGATGGCTAAACGACCAAATCAAACCATGCTGTTTCTCTGATGTTTTTATCGGAAGAAATCGCCAAATTCACGTGGTGTGTTTCTACGATTGCATTATTTTAGGAGCAAGAGTCTACAGCCTGATATAATTACTAGTCCTTATGGCTCTGTCTGTCTGTCTGTCTGTCTGTCTGTCTGTCTGTCTGTCTGTCTGTCTGTTTGTCTGCCTGCCTGCCTGTCTGTCTGTCTGTCTGTCTGTCTGTCTGTCTGTCTGTCTGTCTGTCTGTCTGTCTGTCTGTCTGTCTGCCTGTCTGTCTGTCTGTCTGTCTGTCTGTCTGTCTGTCTGTCTGTCTGTCTGTCTGTCTGTATGTCTGTCTGTCTCTCCCTCTCTCTCTCTCTCTCTCTCTCTCTCTCTCTCTCTCTCTCTCTCTCTCTCTCTCTCTCTCTCTCTCTCTCTCTCTCTCTCTCTCTCTCTCTCGTCCTGCATGTGCATATGTACCACTTGCTCGTTGACGGGTCATGTTCATAAATAAATGCCTAAGTATTCTAAGCTCAGAATAGTACCACATTTAGTAATTTTGAATTGATAATTCCTATTTTAAGCCATCTATACAGCATACGAAATTTGAGTTAAACCATTCTTATTTAAATTAATTTGAACATGTAATCTGTAGCAATCTCAAACCGTATACGGCGTATATAGCAAGGGCGGATACGTTAGTTATTTGCGTGGCTGGTGCAAGCATCATCGTGTTGTTTTGTTTATTGATGTAGGGATGGCATCTAGAAAAGATCTCCATCATTGCCCTTCATTCGCCGTACTTAACACTGAATTCGAATCAGAAAAGTGGGTTTTATATCACAGGGTGCCTCACAAGAAAGTGTTAGGGAGTTTGAATTCCCTGCACTGTTGATAGAAATTAGATTACTTTGTAACGTTGGTGCTAACGTGTTTCTTATTCTAGTAACACCCTATATACCTATTTAGACATGGGATGAGTATAGCAATGGTTAAATGGATTTAGACAGACGTGCTTGAGCGTGCTAAATAGCCTATGAACATGAGAACTAAAGTTAATCTAATCTAAGTGCTAAGAAACAAACGGCACAAGATCCCGTGCCAAATCAAAGCAATTGAATTTAATCGTTTTCCATTCCCAGACACGATTTATCAGTGATACAGTCCTGCGATTTCAACAGACACATAGCTATACTATTGCTCTGCGGTCTTGCATTGATTTCTGTCAAAGAGTTCTATAGGCGCAGAATGGCACCACTTAACAGGTTTAAGGACATCTGCCCAATGAACATGACTACTTGAATGAATGAGTGGGTTTTCACAAAGTCTTTCTGAGCCTACTGCTTACAAACTCCTATTACTGCTTTGTTGATGCTACGCTTCATTAATATACACAATTGAGTCAGAGGATACTGTCAAACGAAGATCTGTACTGAAGGGTCAGTCAAAAGTAAGGTTTGCTCACGAGTACATGTAATAACCCCCTGTGCTAGCCGAACTTCTTACTCGCCATCGTATTGACACTCATCATTAAGTCAATCACGACAAGGCCAAGGAAACAGACCAATGTTAAACGCGACATTTAATTGATGTAATATCTTCCAAGATAGATCATTCTAGACATTCTCGCAAGCAAAGCCATTCAGGACTGATGATATAGCATATAATATATACAAATTATATATAATAGAACTCACGCACATGTACGCTCGTGGCTTAGGGGCGCAATCTTCGAAATCAGATCCTCAAGTGTAGGCTTGACCCTTAGTAGGAACTAGGGGAAAACCAATACTAATTTTCATATTCATCAGTAATATTGAATTGGGAACTATGGAAAGTGTAATGGGTGGCAATCGATAACTAAGTATAGAAATTGGTGACCCCTCTTGAAATTAACACTTCTCCCTGTACTCTGTAGATACGACATAGTGATATATTGAGACTTAGGAGAACATTATACTTCTCTGTGGATATTGTTTCTTACACGATGCAGGACAGACCGTCTTCAATATTTGGACAATGCAATGTACCCGAGAAGTGGCATCTGACATCCTATAAACCTATCAGTGTATTTGTGTGTGCGATTCTTGATAGTTCTTCTCTCAAGTAACAAGCTGAGATAGCCCTTAGCCGTAATAGTTTTCAGTAAAAATTATTTCATAATATTTAGTTGAGCGCTGGTTGTTATTGACACACTTTCATGTAGCAATTTGTGTCTGTATGCTAACCCAAGCCAACCATGGCCATATAGTCAGCTGCCAAAGTGGATTTTCTAAGGGTTATCTGTGAGGAATCCCCATTACCCAGCATAGGAAATCATAAACATTATTCAAAGTAATATTCCCAGAGACTAAGCATACACATCACACAATCAGACGATTGTCACCATAGCCGAATCTATGCTTTTAACCGCAGATCTATTATTTATCAATGTTAAAAGCAATTGAAGAACTTTAAGGGTTTGATCGACGCCCACCTCCCATCAGACTCAAGCTGTATTGACCTGCCAACCCACCTCCGAGAATGGATAAATCAAATTTTACTTATGTCCCGCCAACTATGCTCCACTCACACTGCGTCCGTGCTGGAATTGATCTAACACAGAACTCCCTCAATCTCAATTTCCAGAAAACTATGCCGGTAAGCTGTTGAATATTTTGAAACTGATTTGACTGGATGCTGTTGCTGCATACTGGCTATGGCAGCAACTGCACCCAGTTTAATTCGTTTCAAAATATTCAAAAGAATGCTTATTAAATTAAAATAATAAATTCGTACACGTGGCCGACTATTAAGTGTTAATGACGGACTTAGATACGCCATTCATTAGTATTATGATTGTGACGTCAGCCCACACCGGACGTAGTTGTTTAATAAGTCATATACGTGAGTGACAGATTGGATTTTTTTACCATCTTTGAGATTACAATATATTGATACATTGTGATTCTCTGCGCTATCCAATGCGATCTTGTCTAGAGTAGTATCATTCCCGTATAGCCTAGCTATCTTAGTGTATGCATTGAGGATGGTTCAGCAGTGTATATAATTGGCATGTTTATAATGTCCTGGATATGTTTCTCATGTGAAATGGTAGCTAATGTCATAAATCTAAAAGCAATTTTCGATTATTATTGATTTTCAGTGTCACCCCAAGGGTAAAATTATGAAGCATTTATAAATATCTTAGCTAAGCACATATAAATGCTTCATAGTTCAGTATTCAGTTATCTATTATCGCTGATTGATTAGAGGGAACCATTTCTAGCTATGCCGCGCCCATTCTATCTAAGCTCCGCCCTTTGTGTGTGTTGTGATCAATTTATATACTTTGTACTTTGCATCCTGAAGTCCCAGAATTGCAATTTCAAAGTGACTTATACAGATAATATTTTGAAGAATTTGGAACTAATATGAATGGATGGTGATGGTGTTGCTGCAACAGCGACCAGTCAACTTAGTTTGAAAACATTCAACAGAAAGTTTAATGAAAAGTAAATGCATCAAAGACATACAATTTGCAACCTTGACGGACGTTTAATGTACATGTCGGAGGTAGACGTGCCGTTATATATTGTGACGTCAGCCTACAGGTTACGTAATTGAGTATGACATCATATAATTGATAACTAAACTGGAAAGGTCCATTGAGTGACATATCGGACGTCGCCATTTCCAATATAGCAATCGTATATATTCCAGCGATTAGATGCACCATGCCTTCATGGGCACGGTGATTAAGCAATAGTCTTCTAAACGCGTAGCACTCTTGCCAGAAAATTCTAAAATGGGTGACGAATAGTTCAATCATTGTTTAATTGCCGTTTTCTACCTCGGTTACGATTGGAATGTTTAGTCAGCCGTGACTACACACTTGGTGGCTATTGGAAACCCATACAAGTTCATCATTAATCTTAGAAAATTTGGCTGTGGCGCAGGGACATTTCAGCTAGATCAATCCCAAAACAGAATTTGACTCCACCCCTTCTCCTAATCATTCGCATGCAATATGTTACTGAGCATTAATAAAAGAATTGTCTACATTAGTTCCATGCCACACACCCGCCTGCATGCCCTGCTCTTCTCTAACCAGGAGCATAAATGGTCACCAGAACACCAACTGAGCTACTTGGTGACAGTTGGGAGTAGAACTGTTCGCAGTCGCACATTAAACAAGAGATAAGCGCCGGCCCATACGCTCGTTCCTGGAGAGCATACATATATGTGCGCATGCCGCTGCTGCTGCCGCACAGCAGCAACAACAGCGACGACGACGACGACGACGACGACGATGACAACGACGACGGCAATAACAATAACAACAATAACATACTCTCTATATTATCTACGATACGATTAAAATGAAAGAAAGCAGAAATTCCGCACGGATATCGACAACTGATTATCAATTTCCAGAAAACAATACTGGTAAGTTATTGAATATTTTGACACTATTTTGACTGGACGCTGTTGCTGCCTATGGCAGTACAGCGCCCAGATAAATTATTTTCAAAATCTTCAACAGCACGTTTATTAAATGGTAAAGACGTACAATTCGTAGAACAATGCTTAGTCCGTCATCAGTTGACGAACTTATTTACGCCATTCATGATGTAATTGATTACGATGTCATCCTACATGTCACATGACTATAACGTCATATGTTTTATGGATACATTGAAATCCTCCATTACTACGATAAATGTGAAGAATGCAAACGGCTCTATCTAAGAGTTATATATCAAACGGACATCAATGACGATAAACGGATAACAACGATACATGTATGTTCTTATTCCATCATTTCAAATCAAGACAAGCAAATGCACATCTGAGATAAAAAACAATGCGGGTTAAATTGACAGTTCGAAAATCATGTGATGCATTTCATAGCACTGGAAAATCCTTTTCATTTAAAGCCTGGTTATTGAGAGCCATCCTTGACTGGGCTAGTCGGGTCGGCGAATTTAGACAAGTCTCTCCTTAATTTGAGCTAATTACGGCGGCAAACATGTACACGTTCGTTTCGGCTGAAGTCGGCAAAACGAGGAAAGCGGTAGAAGACGTGCTGGTGAAGGGATGGGTGTTTTCTGCGGCAGTGGAAGTCCTAATGGCGGCGGGAGTGGCGAATGTATCACCAGCGTGAGCTTCTGAGGTGTTGTCTCAGCTGACAATGAGGGAGGTAAATCTCCCTGGTGCACGCGGTCGAAAAGGTGTCCCAGGACCAATGGTTGCGTCATTCTAAGTAGAGGGGTCTATTCGGGTTAGTCCCGTGGGGAGCAGGCGGTGCGTGAGGATATGGTGTGTCCGAGACGGGAGGAAAGGACCGCAGGTGGCTTTCAGACTCTCCTGTCTGAGGTCGAGCCAACCTCTTTTTAGGCATCCTCTCTCGGGTACTAGTGTCTCGAGGAGGAGAGTGAGAGAGAGAGAGAGAGAGAGAGAGAGAGAGAGAGAAGAGAGAAGAGAGAAAATGCGGGAGAGAGAGAAGAGAGAAAATGCGAGGAAGGGTCATCAACTATCGTTTAGTTTTTTATGGTCTCCGCACGCAGTATTTTGGTCGTAAGCCGAAAGCTGTGCATAGGGCGATGTGGGGAATAATTTGCTACCCTATCGTCTCAGAGTCCTATCCAAACAGGCATCTCTTTGTGGACTAAGGGGCTTGAGGCGAGGCTGGAGAAAGCTGTCTCGAGGGAAGGAGGGGGGCGGGTGGACGAGACAGTGTGTTTTCCTATATATCCCTGGCAGTCAGTTCATTGTTAATCGTTTCGTCTGTCAATATACTTATGGTTAGTAAGTCACAGAAGGCGTTTGGTTCTGAGACTATTTGTCTTTCCTTTTAGAAAATGTTCGCTATCATAACATATACTTTAATGTTCATGGAATACGCGAGAGGGGTGAAGATTAATGGTTGCCACTTTGTTGATCCGAATTTCTCTGTATGTGACTAGTTCTGACATTTAGAGGGGATACCACAAAAGTGGTAATTTTATAAATAACTAAGATGTTTACGGGTCTAAGACCTCAGATGCCCACAAAAATGATGTGATTGATGGAGTTATGCGAGAACCTGTTCCCTCTCAGGGTATGGTGACACTTCCATTCAGAAGCTAGGCCGTTCCTGACCGATGTCAGAAAGATTGCAACTGCAGTCCAAGTGACGACCGTTCTGAGTTTCAGACATGCACACTTATCCATGCAACTTAGAGAGCCGAGACTTTAGTGGGATCTCTGCCGAGTTCGAGCATCGCTGTGGTCGAGAAGTACAACAAACTGAGAAGATGCAGCAAACCTGGATGGAATCCTTGCTGATACCGCGGTTATCAGGGTTCTGTCACTCTGGGAAACTGGTGTTACTGCAGGACCAATTAAGTACCTAACGTTTATCCTGACCAGTGACCAAGAGGTCCTAAATGAAAAGGTTGAATAAGTAACGGAGAAGGTTTTTAGCCGCAAAGTCTGTCCTAATTCCAACTTAGCAGGTTAGGCAGAAGCATCTTAGTGACTGATATGGAGTTTCCTTTTAGGCGTCAACACTTTCCTTCTCACGGCGAGAGGCCGAACAGGGTTCACAATACCCATATAAGTGGTAAGAGAGAAGCGCATTAACAGAAGGGGTTTATCGAGATCATTTGCACTGGAGTCGGGAATCGGCTACGAGATAGGTGAATATTTTCAGGTGAGCTGAGCGGCCGGCAAATCGGATGGCTTAGCTTTCCTTACCTTAACAATACATCCTAAACGTAAGAATCCAAACAGCATAGAAAGAAGACATGTATCGATTACAGACTGTTTGGAGGGAACACACCATGAGGAGTGGCAGATAAACTGCAGGCGACTGTTACGCTAGTTACGCTAGTTAGCTGGTGATCCAAGTGGTGCACAGGACCTACTGAATAGTCAAGAAAAACCGCCTCCTAGGCAGAGGTTTTGCGCTATGCGTGGAGGATGACACCCACTCGAAAAAGCAGCAAAACGGGTGAATGTTCTGGCACATATAGACGAATTTATAATGTTCATTGTAGCAAAAACGGAACGATTGCTAGACAGCAATGGAAATAAGTTTAAATGGCGCTTAGGGCGGCAGGTCTAGTAATCTGTAGAGAAAAAGAGAACTAGATTAGTTACTACATTTAAGACTTTATCATGCACAATTCAAGAACTTACAGCGCGGTAGAAAGTCTGCAGTCACGGTCGAACACTCCTACTAAATGCAAGATCTAGGTTTTGCTATTGCGGGCGTTGTCGGCTTTTAACCAATTGTGGCAGCTATATTCCCAAGGCACGGCTTTTAACCAACTGTGGCAGCTATATTCCCAAGGTACAACATCACGTGTTGACTTAGTCCTCGGTGGCCAAAGATAAAAAACAAGCAAGGCGAACAGTACTTTCAAAGAACAAATAGAAGTTCAGCAGTTCCCTCCGAGTAGTGTAGAACGACCTTTTCCTTTCGAATTGAGGCAGTGGAAACCAAACTCGATCAGAGGCGCGTACCGATCGAGTTGGGGTGGGGGTGGGGTGGGGTGTGTGGTTTCCCGAATTTGTTTTAGTAACAGACGAAAGGCGGCAGAGACGAATCCGGGCAGTTGTTCTGGCACAGAAATGGCTAATAGTCCTGCCGGTGTGCAGTCGAATCTACTTCTTTTCTAGAATTGAAGAACGTGCGGTGGTGTTTGGAGCAACAAAGTTATCTGAGCTAAGGAATAGCAGCGGCAGTTTCTGGAAAAGGGAGAATTTAAGTTCTTAATTTTACAACTTTACAGGCAGCCCTTTTAATAAATGAGGTTGTTCTGGTGCCACTATAAAAGTCCACCTGCTCTGAGTGGTCAAAGCCCCGACAGTTCTGCGGTGCAAATTATCCGCTGGTTACTGGTACGGGAGGAAGAACGCATACCGTCGTCTGGGGTCGTTAAATGAGGCCACCCGTGAACAAACTCTACATACCTTCTGACGAATGGCAAGCTTTCCTTACGTGATAAAGAGACAATTGGTAGTCGTTCTTACCACCAAGCCAGCCTCCATAGCCTCTAGCCAAAGCTAGCGTATTCAATAGCGAAGTTCTATTCAGTGTTATTTCTCATCGAGGACGTTCAGTAATTCATTAATTGTCGCATTGCTCTTTCCCTGTCCTGATCCGCCATTATCATCATGAGGAAGAGAAAGTATCCGGCTTCCTAAAAGTACCAAACGTTCCCAGAAAATTTGTGATCACGGCCATTACCTGAGGAAGAAGTCGTGCAAATTTCATATTTACAAACTAAAACTGTTTTAACCCCTTAATCCCTGAATCTATAGAATCTCAATTTCAAGGTAACTTCACAGGAAATCTGTTCAGTATTTTGAATCTAATCTGACAGGAACACGTGACGTAATTGAATGTGACATCATATACTCGAGTGACTGATCGGATCCATCCATTGTGTTTTCGAATTAGACCAATCGGTTAAAAAGAGCTAAGCAGGGTTAGGACCTATACCGTTATTGGCTGTGTTGGCTGTTAAAGTAATGTAGGCCCTACTACGTGAAAACCCACAATTTATTTACCTAGCTCTCAGCGTTGTCATGTGGGCCATTGCACAATGTTACACAATCACATTCATGTCTAGAATTATGTGCCCATTGGGCAATTTAGCGAAATAACTCAACGATATTGTCGATATATTTCGATCCAGTTTGTACGCACGACTTTCCTCTTCAGGAATTAATTTGTTTTATAGTTGTATTTATTTATGTATCATGTGCATGGATGCACGTTGCTTTGTATGCTTGATCATGGGATAATAGACCTTGCAGTGGGAAATTGTAGTTTATAACTATAGGAGAGAAGTCGTTTAATGCATTTGCAAAGCATCCGGGTTTGTTTCATCGCCGGGTGAAAGAAGGTTACTGCGTGGTTTGAGTCACGTTATGAACAGAACGTAACAAAAGCTTGCCAAAATAAAATACATAGATGGTCACATTTCATATCACTAATTTCAACTGGGAAAAAACTCATCACATTGCATGAGCTTTAGCAGTGTTGGCAATTGTGATACCCAATTTCAGATTTTCTTTATCATATAAACTGAAATTTTAACACTTTTTCCAATAACATTGATCCCTGAAGCCCGTTTGAACATAACCTTTTGCACCATTTTGCATTGTTCGTTTTCATCACTGCGACGCACCTTACTGGCCCGATGCCGGGCCGATACTGTGCCCATACTGAACGTATCAACCCAGTATTGTCCCATCACCGGCCAAGGAAGCTGTATGATGTGGGTTGTTTATATAATAAACAACATTTGGGTGACTGTTTTGTATGACAGGAATTATTGGAAACATGTTTCAGCTACAATCAGTTTTCTCTCACCAGCTAGCACGCTAAGCTCCTTTACGTTCCTATTTCTTCTTTACTGGTAGTAGGTTACAGTGGGTTTTTTAAAATCTGATCGCAAAGCAATTAATAAGTTGGTGCTACAATGTTCTAAACGTGCCTTATAGTTTTTTGGTATCCAGTACTGAAAAGTCCAATTGTTTCTAAGTGGGCGTATTCTCTGGTATTTGAAGGGCATGTCAAAATATCGATCATCGTGACTGTGATATTATACGCTCGCAGATTATGGAATGGATGAGTCCAGTTATAGTTATGCCGAGGCCATCTCTAGCTAAGCTCTACCAACACTGCGTCCGTGTTGCGATCGATCAATCGCTGAGCTCCATGACTATCAAATTCCTGAAATCTATACATGTAAGCTGTATGGCAGCAACAGCGCCCATTCAAAATGGTTTTAAAATATTCAACAGCCAGCTTATTACATGGTAAAGACATAAATTCCCACAACAACAACGCTTAGTTCATTATCAATTAAGCTTTCGTGACGGACTTAGATACGTCTTTCATGACGTAATTGATTATAACGTCATTCAAAACGCCACGTGGTTGATTATGACGTCATATGATTGATGGATCCTCCGTTGTGTTGCACAATTTGAGATTAGTCTGTGTGGGCAGAGGTGATTCGTGATGGTTTGAAAATGTCGGCAATAACAAGCGTCGAGTCTGTTCAGGAGGGCATTTGTATCCGCCAAGTTGGCACAGTTACCAAGCATTATTAAGACACGTGCATGGTATTCGTGCATATTAACACTGACGGACATTTATACCCTCGCATCCCTATCTTCCAGAAGGACTGGCAATCCATGTGTCTCGCTACAAGACACGTTGATACATTCAACTCTGAAATCATAGAACCCCAATTTCAAGGAAACTATACAGGTAAGCTATTGAGTCTTGTGAACTTGATGCTGCTATAGCCATCAACAGCGCCCAGTCAACTTAGTCTCAATATATTTAACAGACCATTTATGAAATTGCAAATGTGTTTTCGATTTAGTTCTTTCGGATTCAAAGGGCTAATGTACAGTGCAAATTTGAATTCCAATTTGCCAACTCTTTCTCTAATTTTTGTTCATCGATAAGGCCCATAACTGATGGCATTGTGACTTTTGCAAACAGATGTGCATTCAATATATATCTTGGAAATCTAAAATGGGGGCAATGTACGCATCAGAAATATCAGTTTAAGCATGCTTCTTTGTACATTATTGATACAATCTCTCGCAGTTAATGTTCTTGTATTTCAGTGGATATTCAGAAATGTCGTATTGAAAATATGGTTAACAAATTAAAGACATACATATTTATGAGGCCACGGGCTCTTGTTTTCCATGACCGATTAAAAGCAATGTCAACTGTTCAATATATAATATTATTAATATAATAGTTTGGTGGCAAAACTCAATTCATTTCAATGAAAAATGCTAAAAAGGCTGGGAGGGTTGTCTCTATTATTTCAATGAAAAATGCTGACAAGCCTGGGAGTGTTGTCTCTATTATTTTAACCTAGGCCTGCTACCATGAGATGGAGTTGGTGCACTTCTTGTGTCGTCATGATACCAGTGGAGATCAACGGATAATCTGTACATATTTATGAACTCCTAAATTACGACGCTGTCTGTAAATGTCGCCCAGCAAAGATGACCTATGTTTTGCCATGTGCTAAGGATGCCAGAAGACACACCAGCACAGAGAGCCTTGGAATTCGCCCTGCTCGGAGCCAGCAAAGGCAGAGCCAGGCGAGGACGTCATTGCATACATCTGCTGAGCGTGCTACGAGGTGACCTCAAGACAGCAGGATTAGGTACAGTCAAGTCAAGAATGGACCTGAGGAAGCTAAGGATTTTGGCTGAGGACAAAACACAGTGGGCAAAAGCGAAGAAGGACTGATTGCAGTAATCATACATAAATTATGAGATAATTGCCACATATCAGATGGAGACATAGCATTCCTCTGCTGAATGCACACCAAATTGCAAGTAATTAGGTATTCGGTTTTCTGCTTCAGTACATATAGATACACATGTAAGACGAGATGGCTACAAAAGAATAAGCTTTACAAATATATAATTTCCCTGCAATTACTGATTAAATCTGGTTTATACTTATTTAAGCATATGATAAAACCTATTCTGTGATACGGGGCAGTTCTTTATATCCTTATAGCCCTGCGTTTGAAAACGGATTCACTTTAGACAAATCCTTTTAAAGATTAGAGACATGAGGAATTCAACACAAATTTGCCATATTTGTTCTGGCCGAACATACACATTATGCCATTTTGTCTAACCTAGGTTGCCCCCCCCCCAACCCACCTTTCAAATTGATGTGATAAGATCAAAGTTACTCTATTGGGATTACTTAGAACATGCTTCGGTTGACTCATTGTTACTCAATGCACTTGATTCTTCTCACACTCTCCATACTACATCAAACGCACATGCTGGCACAGCAGCATAGAAGAGTTGTGTGCATTAAATATATTATCATGCAACTTTCCAAAGTTTAAGCAATCATTGAAATCCATTTGAACATAATCCTGTCTTGAAAACTCGTATGCTTTAAAGGACACACTTTCTGATGGTAAACTGCGGACCCATTCAGCAGTGAAAACTAGTTTTGGATTAGAAAATAACATAACACCTGTAAATAAAAGTGAATATATAAAGGTTATTACGATGCTGCGAATATCTGCACCAGTTCAATCAATCGAAAATTGAATCCATTTTCTTATATATATATGTGACGCATGCAATGATGATAGAAATACAGTTTTATTGTAATTGAAAAGGCAAACAAGCACTTTAAAAGTTTAACAAAAGAAAATAAATGCCTTTGACTAATTAATCGCGAAAATTCACATATATTACAATTTCAATCTAACTATATATATGTTTATGCCTTTACCGATGTCCTAAATGAACAGGATATTTTCTATCTAGGAATTAGTGACTTAATATTGATCTTTCTACCATTGAAACCTTTAGTCTCAATTGGACATGGTTTGATTCCTGGAGGCTACTGCCTTGTCCTGCAATTCGCATTATATCACAAGTGCACATCCACGTCATATTAAGTTATTAGCGTATATTACATGTGTATATGTTGGTGGGAGGTGGGATGTTGGCCTAGATGGGAGTCCCAATGGCTTGATTTGGCGTTGTTGCTCCCATTGTCAGCTACGGTTTCCAGGCAGGTTGGTTGAAAATATGTCGATCGTTATTGTTACAGCATTAAGACATGGTAACATCTGGTATATGATCATGTAGAGTTTATGAATAGATGAAGATTAGTTCCGTAAGTTGCTATATTAATGTTCATTTTATATGTTCATTTCATGACTGTAAACTCTGCTGTTCTGATTAGCTGTAATGGCATACACAGTAAATCACGTATATATAAGCATAATTTTCCTCTTTTGTATTTCATATACTTCCCCAGTCCACTAAATTTTCACACTAGTTATGCTTAAAAACATTACATAAACACATCCTTGCAGAGAATTGTCTGTCAGTAAAACAATATCATGAAATATTTCAATGATGTGATCAACATATTTTGACTCAGGGAGTAAGCACACTTTTCCTCTTCAGTAATTAAATTGATTTACTTGTGCATTTATTTTTCATGCACATGGAAGCTCCACGATAAATGCGCTTAAGCATGGCATGCTCACATTACACGATCTTCACCACGAAGGGGGAATTGGAGTTTATAACCGTAGTGAACGGAAGATTACCGTCTCATAAATTACCAAACGAAATGAAGAATGATTTCAATCCAACTGTATCTATTTAAGTCTTCGCTGATGTCCTAAATGAGCAGGATGTTTTATATCTGGGAATTCTACTGCCCACGTTAAGTGATGGTGTCAAAGGTTGGTGGATTCTAAAACAACAAAATACATTTTAACATCCCTCTTCGGAATAAGGTCTACAATCCCCATACCACAAAAATGGTACCAGAATAAATCTATGGATACATTCAGCAATAAGCTTGTGAGTAATACATCCTATCAATCCCTGTGGACGTTGATAATAGATCTGAGAAAGGAAGCCATAGTTAGGGATTAACATGCCATAAAAACACCACATGTTGCAATACAATCCAATACTTCTCTAAGTCATCTACAGTGATTACGAAATGGCCAATATTGTGGATTTATGTGATATAATAACTAATTGTAAGGACTGTGTGGGCGCGGTTATGATCTTTGTGACATGGTGATGCAGTGTCTCGGAATAATGGTACTCCTGCCACCTGATAAACCTCAGCACAGAACTGAGTGACTACTGCTACATGTTGGTTCCAGACATCTGTGACAGACACAAACACACATTCACACCGAGATGGCTAAGCACACACGCATACGTGCATGCATACATACACACACACAAACACACACACACACACACACCCACACACACACACACACACACACACACACACACACACACACACACACACACACACACACACACACACACACACACACACACACACACACACACACACACACACACACACACACGTACGTACGTTCATAAGTATGCACACGTTCATACACACGCACGCACGCACGCACGCACGCACGCACGCACGCACGCACGCACGCACGCACGTACGCACGTACGCACGCACGCACTTAATGAGCAAATTGTTTATGAATTGTTTAACTGTATAGCGAACCATGCCAATGCAGGACATGATTACAGATTTATAATCCTATTATTTTTCTGAGAGCAATTCATGCATGACGTAATCGATTATGACGGCAGGCTACATGCAGTTGCTTAATGATTATGATTGACTCAGAAACCTGATTCATCAATTGTGTCTTGCTTCTGAACTCTTTGACTCTATAGCAATCAGATTTTGGTGTTTTGGCCTTTTTGGTTCAAATGGCTACCAAATCGACCAGAATGATGTACGCTGGCGGTTCAATGCTAAAATATGCACGCAACTTGACAATCATCATTATTTTAGACACATAATCTGGATCCGAGGCGTATACATGAAATCAAGATATACTGGTCTTAGATTATTAGACAACTCTAACTTTAATTGATGGCAATTTAAATGTGCTGATAAAAATTAAAGATTCTCACCAATCATTCATCCAGTCATTTACGTCAGTCATTATCCATTAAGATGACCTGTTAGGATCTCGGTGACCCTGACAATGAGAGAACAACCACAGCCAACATCGCAACCACTGCCACCATCGTAACAGTCAATGGGAACGTAACCAGCTCCGCCACAACACACAACAACATGACAACCAGGGGTCTGCATCTTTCTACAACAACTCGCTTGATGGGACAAAGTAAATCTTACTACTTTTAGCAACCGATTCGCCCAACATCACACATCAGTAATAGCATGTCACAGCTATTTATTGCCCCATCAAAACGGCACAATTTATATCATTATTGTGATTATTGAATAAAGAGTTCATTTATTCTGATGACCACAAATCACATGATCATTCAAATGAATATTAAGTTGTTTGAGATGAATATGTAGCGATATGTCCAAACACGCCGAGAGCCAACTGGAATCTCGTTAGCTGCTAGAAAACGTCACGCCATACAGTGTCTATATCACATGGTGCTTCATAAGAAAGTGATGTCGAGTCTGCAGTACTTGCATTGGTGATAGAAATAAGAGTACTTTGTAAGAGCTAAGCTAACGTGTTTGGTATTCTAGTCAGAACCTAATCCGATGCTGTGCCTAATGGATATGTTTATTCGGAACCTAGTGCATCACACCATATGTGCCTCGTCATATATCACTATTTAGACATGGATGAGTAGTTCATAATGTCAAATGAGTAACTGGGCATGGGACAGCAAGGAGTAAGGGCTGGTCACGGGAATGTGTTATTAAGCCATGTGCTAGACGAACTTATTTCTGACCATAATACAGACAGTTACCATTAATGTAATGTCCGCCATGACAAGGAAACATCATGTAAGATAGATCACGTTTACCCTTTGTGCATATATATTCGCAAAGACAACGACAAGGTGCTATGATGATGGAGGGATCAAGAAGAGACCATCAGTGGAAACATTCATAAATGAGGGCTTTAAAATCTCTTTGCAATAGTTAAACGATACTGATTCGTATAGGTCTAATCTATATACGGTGCCATTAAATGCACATGCTAAGTGAATCTTCGTTACTGATATCAGAATATAACCACGACATTCTAGCAAGATAATCCGTTCAGGAATAATGATATTTCAAAACATATCCAAGTTAACATGAATAGAAGAATGGAGGCATTCATGCACGCACGAATGCACACACGCATGCACATATGTGAATACATGCGCGCATGCATGCACGCTTGTGCATGCACAATGCACATACACACACTCATGCACGCATACATGCACGCACACGAAAGTATGCAGGCACGAATGTAATACACTCTCCAAGTCACATCTTGGTACAAGGTTTGGGTGGTGACCAATATTTGAAATCATATTCTCAAGTAGGATTGACCCATTTTAGTATCTACGAGAAAACTAATACTAATTTCCATATTTATCACATATATTGATTTGCATACTGTGGAAAAGGTAATGGTGTTACTCGATAACTGATACAGAAATCGGTGACCTGTGTTGAGATTAATTAATTAATTTGATATATTGAGATTCTTGAGTACAATATTCATTTCTGTGTGTATTGTGTCTGACACCATACAGGGCAGAGTGTCATTAATATCCGGGAAATGCAATATATCTGATCAGTGGCTTCTAACTAAATATTTCACTGTGTATATGCACATTTTTTATTGTTCTTCATTCGATTAATAATCGATATTTGCTAATACAACGGGAAATGTTGAACAGTTTATGTTGACACAAAGGAAGCAATAGCGTCCAGTCACATTAATTTCAAAATGTTCAATGATTTGATCCTTGACTTATAATGACGGTATATACCCATTCGTTTATGTGTACCATCCAACAAGGCAGACTTGTTCAAACATTTAACTGGAAAATACAATAGAACAAGATATCGTTACCCTGATAACACAGCTTACTGGGCCGATGTTGGGCCGATATCGTGCCGATGCTTTCAGTATCAGCTCAGTATCGGCCAAGCATTGGCTCAGTAAGCTGCGTCATCTGGGAAGTTTTGCACCATATATCTAGCAACATTATCAAGAGCAACATCATACACACTTATCACAGTGTATGCGCAGCCAGAGCTTAAATATTGGCATGGCCATAAAATTATTAGTTGTATAACCATGTGCAAGAATACTAACTGCAAAGCATGTAAACAATACATGAACACAGAAGGCATATTCACGAGTTATGCTACATGGACACGTTACAAAATCCTATAGCAATTGAGCTTCGGAACTACCACTATAGTCTACCTAATCGAATAGAAGCAATGCAGCTCACAGTACATAGGTGAGACTGGACAGTCCCTTGAGAAATGGCTCGGTTGAGACATCCATGCTATTAGACACCACACAGATTCCCGAATTACATGAAACTTCAACTGAACATGTCACTCCGTTAAAGACCTACGTTGTTTTAATACTTGTGTCCAATAACGTTCCTTATTCAGCTCCTGCAAGTGTTTTGTGTCATATATCTCTTCAATAGGTCGCATGCTGAGGAACATTATTGGATGCAAGTATTAGAAACAACACACCTATAGTATTAACAAAAAGTATGGAATCTTGCAAAATTCTGATTGACAGGTATGCGCCCCACCGGTGTAAATGTGTGCAATAGCCAAACTCGTGCATGCACACACGCATGCACCCTGCTAGTGACATTATATATATATACTAGTGCTTTCTAAAATTGTATGGAGCTCACAACATAGATTATAGCAATGCTTTGTTTGCACTATGGTAAAGGTTGTTTATTAACCTGGATTTTATATAGGGCGGGGGGGGGGGGGGCTGGGGTTAACATGAAAAAAAAATTTATTTGTTATTTCCTTTTAAGGTTGAACGTGATTCATGAAAATCCACTTGCTCCTCAGAATGGGGGTCAACAATTTGGGTACAATTTTTTTAGGAAACGTAACAATTCAACCCAAAATTGGACGTGGCTCAATATTTGCAACTCTCTTTAGGTTAGAATAAAACTGACCAAGTTTTTGTAATTATTTCCCTTGATGTTGCCAAAATGCAGATGTGCTTCGACTTTAACATATCAAGACAATACATATTTATTTACACAAATCGTGTCTCATTCTTTAACTCATTGGCAACCAATTAATTAAAAGGGTTTTTTCAGAAAGAGAGTAAACGAGCCAATTACCAAATGAATTAATAAACAATAAAATGGATGGTTGATTTTTCTTTTTTTCAAGTAAGTCTTAACATCAGTTTTTGTATTATTTTCAGGTAAATTCAAAGTGAAGACAACAATAAGCAAGATAATTATGCCAGGAGCATTTTGCCATCGCCCACGTGCTACTTAGCGAATGCTTTAGAAATATTTAAATGAAAAGGTACAGCAGATAAGTGATGCAGTGCAATATTGTCTTGAGACCAATTGGCAACGATAATGCGGCACTCCACAACTACCACTCAATGACTATGTACATTTCTAATAGATATTCCATCTCTCTTGCCCATTTTCAACGAAGTCTTGATAAGAAACATCTGTTTCTATTGAAAGTTTTCTGGTGTTAAATTTTGCGTAAAATAATATTTGTGATCAAATGACCTGGAAACTTCCAATCAAGACTTGGGAATTCTGCATTTTACCAAGCCTATGCACATATCATATCTGAATAGGACAATAGAAACCGTCTTACGTGATTCCTTAACTCTTAACACTTTTGTTTGTTAGACCACCAGCATTTTGAGGGGAAGCTACCTGTGCTCAGTCTTTCCAACACACACCAAGCAAGATGTAACAGGGAAAGGCAGATTGATATGCATGTGCAGAGTCTCTATGCACATGCCTGGATCTGCACCACCAAGCATTGTGAATACTTTTCTCACAAATGCAATACGACAACGAGATGTTTTCTATGATTCCTGATTTTAATTATCATCGTAAATCTGTGCTAAGAGCCTAATTTAAAGATCTACTGTAGGAACCCCGTTTAGCTATGCCCTATCCATCTTCAGATAAGCTGCATCCACATTCTGCCAGTATTGGGATTGATGGATCCCTGAACTCCCTGACCATCAATTTCCAGAAAACTATACATGTAAGCTGTTTAATGTTTTAAAACTAACTTGACTGGATACTGTTGCAGCATGTTTATTAAAAAGTGAAAACATTCAATTCGTACAAGTTAATACAAGTGCACGCTTAGTTCCTCATCAATTTAGCCTCTGTGACGAACTTAGCAACGCCATTCATGACATCAACATACATGTCATGTAGTTGATTATAACATCATATAATTGATGGATAAACATGAATTCTTGGGTGTGTTTATAATTATATATTCAGCTATCTATATCAATCAACTAAACAGGAAATACATTTATTAATGCCCAATAAAATAACATCGCTACGTTAATATGGTGCCATCTTAATGTCAGTTCTATGCACCAGCCTCATATATGCTTTATCAGAATGGAATGTAAATCGATGATTTAATAATAGTCTTCTAAAGGTTTTAGAATCACACAATGCAATGCGCAATTAAGCATTGGTCATACGCGTTAACGCTGATCTTATGTCATCTATCTTGTAAAAAAGTGTATCTCACCATGGTCAGAGTGATTTAATGGCCATATGAGATGAATAATTGAGGGTTAATGCTCCTCAGTAGTGTTTCTTTATCAGATGCCGCAAGGTGGTAGCTATAAACCAGCAAATATTCCTCATCCTTTCAAATAAAATTGTTTCTGTAAGATAGTTTTAGCTCTTGGAGGATTACTCCTTTAACCCTCGTAATTTCAGTATTTTAAATTCAAGGCAACTCTCTGGTTAAGTTGTTAAATAGCTTAAACTAAGTTGACAGCAACCTGATTTAGCAATAGCCGGGAACAGCAGCTAGTCATATTATTTTCAAAATGTTCAACATAGCATCATAAAGGCTTTGTCTTTTTGGTCTGTAAGTGTTAAAAATTGCTGCATGTAAATTTACCAACAACGTCTTAGCCTAATCAGGAAATTGTGTCCACATTATTTGTGTCAGATGTATGGGGGATGCAATTGTGTTTAGCGATATTTCTGCAACATGGGGTTAATATTTGACTCAAATGTATTATACGATTTTGACATGAAACAATTTAAATTTGAACAATTGTTGTATATTAACAGCGCGTAGAAACAATGCGTTATAAAATAGGACATATTATTTCTCAGAACTCTCTTTGCCTGATGAATATTATATTGTTATGTATATTGGGAGTTTTGCGAATAGAGAAATATGTGAGGTAATATCGAACGTCGCGTCATAGACATCATTGTGAAACTGAAATTGTTTTCAGCGGATGCAATTGCCAATGCATTGCTATTGAATTTTGTATTTCCACCTACATAATTGTTTTATCTATCAACATTACACTACTCTTCGCAACATCGATTTCTATACACCGTCTTCCATTTCATTCAAATACTGCCATCTATATCGCTCTTTTTCTTCTTCATCTTCTTTTTCTTCTTCCTCTTCCTCTTCTTCTTCTTCTTCGTCTTCCAATGTATTTTAACTATCTTCTCTCCCTCTCTTCTTCATTAGCAGGTAATTTCCCTTACCATCGAGATGCGAATTATCTTTATCCACGACCTATGATTTTACTGTTACGCTAACAAGATTCATAGTATTTCTTTCAGGACATTCCTTACACGCCATACATTGTCAACCATAGTTATACTTGAACAAGATTTGTCACAAGGCATATTGCCAAGAGTTTTCTCCAAGAGATAAAATCTATGGTACCACACCATTGTGTCATCCACCCAGAGAAGCCATGACTATACAACAAATAATTTTAAAGAATACATATTGTCTGTGGTAATGAAGTAGCAAGTATGGCTGTGTGCTAGGAAAACAATGCTGTCTGTCAAGGGAATAATGCAAGACCCAAATCTGGAGAATAATTGGTATCTGAGCACATGTAGCTTGTCCGGAAAATTTGTCTTTTAGCTATGCACGTATGTCCAGGCCACATGGAGATGGTGGTCTTTGAATGACAAATCTTGACACTCTTACCGTAATGGAAATACATTCTAGAATCAACCAGACGGTGTTCTACTTTAAGAATCTCATTATCGAAAGCGATTATTATATGATCTACGACTAATTCAATGAATAAACTCACACGATTGTCACAGTGTGATAGTAAATACGTTCGATATATCAGTGTGAATCATGGTATTCCCATGTGTCATCGTTCTACATTCAATAGGAGTCATATGCATTTGATTAATTTGCTTCTGCAATTATTGATATGGGCTAACAACATCTGAACTTTCACCCACATAGATTATATTCACTGCCATTAGGATGTACATAGCGTCGGACACTATTTGATAACTTAAATCGCGTATTGAGTAACTGGTATAACACCGACCTAGACAATATAATGGGACGTGATATTAGAAGAAAGTAAATCTATTCCCCTAAATGTATTACATTACTTAAATACATTTATTGGTGCAATCGTGGGTCAGTAATGCAACATCTTGAAATATATCACTGATCCTCTCCAGATATTCGATTCCGTGTGTAAGCACAATACTCCTCTTTTGTAATTCATTATTTTGATTTATCAGTGCATTTATTTTTCCTGTGCATAGATGCTTTACGATAGCTGCCCTTAAGCATGACATGCTCATATTACAAGATCTGCACCACGAAGGGGGAACTGTAGTTTATAACCATAGTGGATGGAAGATAACCATCTCATAAATTATGCAATGAAACAAGAATGATTTAAATCTGAGTGCATACATTTAAATCCTAGCCCAATGCCCAAATGATTCAGATGTTTTGTAGCTTGGAATACGATTACAGAGAATTTGTTGAATGTTGTTGCATTATAACGCAACACGAGATATGATATTATATCGGTCCTCTTCAGAATAAGATATACAGCCCGCATTTCACAGGAATTGTATCAAAATAATGCCATGGATATATTCAGCAATAAATTGGTTAGTCATAAATCCTCTGATCATCTGAGGAAGTGGGTGCTATATCCACAAAAGGAAGCGATATTTAGGTATTAACTGTAAGGCATTGGTGGCAGTTCTAATGTAACACAGACACACGGATGCACACAGACACGTGTGCATACAGACACACACTTCTGAATTATTTGACTCTGTAGCAAACCATGCTGATTCAAGTTGTTATCAAATATTTACAATCATATTATGAGAGCAATACAGATGGATGCGTTAACTACATTTAATAACGTTATATTGACAAATTGAATAGTCCTCAATCAACCTGGTTGGCTACACCCCACACCCACCCACACTTAACTAGCCCAACCATAACACCCCAAAATTTCGTAACAGTTTTCCAAGTACGATTGCAATGAATGCAATTTCTAATGAACGGGCGGAAAAAATGATGTGAGCAGATGGCTCAATGCGGAAATATGCACGCCGTACTATAATCATCAGTATTTGAGACAGATAATCCGGAGCAGCAGACGTCTAGATAAGGTCAAGATAAACTGGTTTTAGACTCCTAGCCTTCTTTAGCTGTGGTTGATGGTATTTTAAGCGTCGACCTAGAAATTAATTAATTTTACCAATCATTCATTTAGCCATATATTCCAGTCACTATCCATTAAGTGCATTTTACAAGATTTCCTTAAAATTGACAAGGACAAAAAACCAACATCACAAATATTATAGCAATCACAGCCGTCACCGCAAACAGCAACGCCAACAGCAACACCGCCTAGAGAACAAGCACGCTGATGTATCATCCTAGACCAACCAGTAGATGGGCAAACTTGCTCTTACTACTTTGAATATAACCTACCGATTCTCTCAACTTCATACATCAGTAATGGTATGTCACAGTTATTTATTACTCCATAAAAACGTAACAATTTATATAATTACTGTGATTATTGAACAAAGTGGTCATTAATTCTGATATCCGCAAATCATGATCATTCAATGAGAGGTTAACTTGTTAGAGATGCATTGGAGCAAGATGTGCAAACACGCGGAGTGCCATCTAAAACGTCCTTAGCTGCTACAAAACCAGCACACACGACATGGCACAAGGACCACGTCATGTACATGCCTCAATCTAGTCTATTCTGATGGATACACTATCAAATCAAATCATGCTGTTTCTTTGGGGCCTTTGTTGGAAGAAATCCACAAATTCATTTGATGTGTTATTATTCTAGTAAACTCCTAACTCGATGCAGTAATTACTGGATTTGCTTATTCAAAACCTGATGAGATAGGTCAGACGTGCATGCTTATTCATATAGAACTATTTAGATAGGGGATGATCATAGCAATGGCTAAATGGTTTTGGATAAGCAGTGTGTTATTGTGCGGCTCGAAAGAAGACATGTTTGGAGCTTGCTAAATAGCATATGAACATGAGAAATACAGTTAATATAAGCAAAGTACTAAGAAACATATGGCACAAGCACCCGTGCCAAATCAAATCAATTGAATTTAATCGTTTTCCATTCACAGACACGATTTATCCGTGATACAGTCCTACCATTTCGACATCCACATAGCTATACTATTGCTCTGTGGTCTTGTATTGATTTCTGGCAAAGTGTTCTATACGCACAGAATGGCACCACTTGACATGTTTATGGACATCTGCCCAATGAACATAGCCACTAGAATGAATTTGTGGCTTTTCACAAAGTTTTCCCTAGAGCTTACTGCTGCACACCCCCTATTGATGCTGTGTTTATGCCAAGCTGCTATGAATATACGCAATTGGGGTTGGATACACATACTTACAAAGGTGTAAGTGCTTACTTCTCCCCATCCAGACGTTGCTAACACGGTATCTTCGCAGCTATTTTACCATTGGACAAACCCATTTTAGTAAGATGATGCCGTATTTTGCGTTTGGAGATTGCGCACAACAGGGGATTCCTGTGTAAAATCATTTACACTAAACCCATCAGATACTTTCAAACGAAGAACAGTGTAGGGGGCAGTCAAAACTAAGGTTTGCTCACGAGTACACGTTATAAACCCTTGTGATAACCGAACTTCTTACTCGCCATAGTATTGACAGTCATCATTAAGTCAATCACCGCAAGGCCAAGGAAACAGACCATTGATAAACGCGATATGTAACTGTTGTAATATCTTCCTAGATACACGATTTTTGACATTCTAGGAAATGAAACCAGGCCGGAGTGATGATATTCCATAACATACCCAAGTTAAATTCAATAGAATCCACGCATGCGCCCTGCCACGCACACACGCACACGTCCTTACTCATGGTTCAGGGGTGCAATCCTTGAAATCAGATCCTCACAAGTAGGCTTGACTCTCTATAGTAACTAGGGGAAAACCAATATTAGTTTCCATATTCATCAGTAATATTGAATTCGTCGCTATAACAATTATGTTGGGTGACAATCCATAACTGAGTATAGAAATTTGGTAGCCTGTCTTGACATTGCCGCCTCTCTGTTTACTCTGTAAATACGGAAAAGTGATATATTGAGATTCTTGAGTACAATAAACTTTCCTGCGGATACTGTGTCTGGCCCGATGCGGGGACAGAGCGGCTTCAATATCCCGACAATGTAATGTATCTGAACAGTGGCGTCTAGCATCCGTATGCGCGATTCTCGATAGTTCCTCTCTTGGGCAACACGCTGTGATAGTCCTTCCCAGCAACAGTTTTCAAGCAACTTAATTAAAAAAATATTTACGAATATTGAACATCTTTAACTGTTCGTTCGACGCCCATCTCCCATCAGAATGTAAAACTGTATGAACCTGCAAACTAGCCACCGAGAAGGGATTACTAAATTTCTAGCTATGCGGCGCCCTATCATAAGCTAAGCTACGCCCCTCCCCGATTTGCACGCGTTGGTATTGATCGGCCATGCACTTCTTGAATCTCAATTTCCAAAAACTATACAGTTAAGCTGCTAAATATTCTGAAACTAATTTGGCTGTATGTTATAATTGCTGCCCATGGCAGCAACGGCACCCAGTCAAATAAGTTTCTAAATATTCAAAAAGGCTTATTATATCGTAATAACAAAATCGTACACCTGGCGAACGATTGAGTGTTCGTGATAGTCTTAGATATTTCATTCATTGGTATTTATGATTATGACGTCAGCCTACACGTGACGCAGTTGATTATTATATTACGTGAGTGACAGATTAGATACATCAATTCTTTTAACATCTTTGAGAATACAATATACAATGCATTGTGATTCGCTGCGCTATTCATCGCGACCTTGTCTAGAGTAATATCATTCCTGCAAACCTCGGTGTACTACGGTAACCGGGGTGAGTTTGTGACTCTGGGGGTGAGCCCCCGACTATACGTTCTGTCGGATGGACTGACAGATGGACCGATTGATTGTCTATTAGGCTATGGACTGGACAGACAGATGGTGTTTTCTCTCATTTCTGGAGGTTGGCTATAAATATTCTTCACTAGAGCGACAACAGCACAGTCTTAACTTGTATTTTGTTTTTCAACTTCAAATTTCACTAATCATTTTACAATACAACTTTATATATTTAAACTTCTACATAACTCTCTGCATTTACACACTTACTCACTGATCTGTTCTCCTAGCTCTCACTCCTTTTTCATTTTTTATTACTAATTTCACACATATATAGCATACTAGTTTCCAGCCTAACACACTTTCACCATTCAAACATGTCTGTTCAATAATTTGTAAAAACATGAATTTTCAGCAATATATTCAATTAAATACAATCCTTAATAATATCAGGCTTAAACCTCATGTAGCTACTTAACCATTGTAATGCGGAATTTATTGAATTAAATTATTATTGCAGGCAAACTGGTCTGCCAGCAATATGGATTCCACTTTAGAATTATAAATTGTTAATATCTGGGTTCAGCAGTATAATGGTTAACTCTCTATATTTAAAAATCTATATCCATAGTATGAGAATTAACCCTTTCATTTCAATGCTGTACTAATTGTATTTACTTTTTATAACGTTCATACAACGCAACTACTGAATATTTTTCAAATAATTTAACAGAAAATATTTGCTGTCTGGCAGCAACACCTTTCAATCAAATCATTTCCCAAATGTTCAGCAGAATAAGTATGACATCATAAATTGCAATACATATATGTATGCCGTAAGGATCAAATGGTTAATACACTCTTGTGCTGGTTGTATGTTTATTCAAACACAATGGGTCAATTAATGACTTAGTAGCTGGTGGTCTGTAGAACCAGCAGATTATTCAACAATTAAACAGTTCAATAATAACTGGTAATAAGTTCTTGTACATATGCTATTGTTCCTTGATGAGCTGCTTAGTGCCACTGACTTCAAACCAGGGTAGACTGTACACAATGTTTTTTTTTTGATAAAATAATTTTTACATTAAATATAACCAATATTATAATATAGTCATTGGTCAAATATTTCTTGGGCACGGTAGTACATTGATGAAGATTGAGCAGAAAATACTTGTCATGATTACAATATTATGAATTTATTTCTCATTTGTGATGATGACTAATGCCATAAATCTAATAATTAGTTTTCTATCATTAATGATTTTCATTATCCTCGCAAAGGTAATATCTTTGCTAAGCACATATACATATTTCGATTGTCTTCATAATTCAATATTCAGCTATCTCGTATTGCTGTATGACTAGAGGCTTTTCCCCGCCCTTCTCCAGTTAAGCTCCGCCCTCTGTTTACGTGCGTTAGAATCAAACATGTAATACACGTTGAATCCTGAATTCCTAGAATCCCAATTTCAAGATAACTTATGCATATAAGACAGGTATGTGGCTATATATCGTGACGTCAGCCTACATGTGTCGTAATTTTGTGAGGTGTCACATAACTGAGTGACAGATCGATCCCGGCCATTTCAAATATTGCAATCGTATATTCCAGTGATTAGACGCATCATGCTTTCATGGACACAGTGATTTAGCAATAGTCTTCTAAACGCTTAGAACTCTTGCCAGGCAATTCTAAAATGGAAGAAGAATAATTTAATCATGGTCATTTTCTACCTCGGTCAATATTGGAATGTCGAGCCAGCCACGATTACACACTTGGTGGCTCTAGAAAACCCATGCAACTTCATCATTAATCAAAGAAAATCTGGCGGTGGTACATGCACATTTGAGCAAGATCATGTAGACATGCTCTCGGTCGCTAAGTGTCACATTAAAGAGTGGATATGCAGAGGCCCTTATTATTATTCATGGAGCGCAGAAACAACAACAACCACAACAACAACAACAACGACGACGGCGACGACGACGACGACAACAACAACAACAACAATAACAGCAATAACAACGACAACAACAAATATTGCCCTCACGCTCGTGTTCTCGTTCCATGCCTAAAAGCGTTATCACGAAACCAACGATTATTCAACATCCTTTCTAATAGAAATCCTATTTTAGCTCAATTGACCTTTAATGCAACAGACTCTAAAATATAATCACTAAGATCAAAGTGAAAGAAAGCAGAACATCCGCAACGGAGATCGATACGACTGATCGGATTACATTTCCAGATGGGTCAAAAGAAAGCTCGAAAAGCTCTAAATGACATTTCCGCTACAAAGGTGAGGAATCCAGTTTTATCTATGCCACGTCCAAAACACTATACAGATAAGCTGTTGAATATATTGAAACTAATTTGACTGGGTGCTGTTGCTGCCTATGCAACAAGTTTATTAAATAGTAAAGACATACAATTCGTACCGCAATGCTTAGTCCATTATCAATTAAACGTAGGTGATTGACTTATTTACGCCATACATGACGAAATTTATTATGACATAATCCTGCACGCCACGTAGTTGATTATGGCATCATATGATTGACGGATACACTGGAAGTGTCCATTACTACGATCAACGTGAAGAATGCAAACTGCTCGATCTAAGAGCAATGAAGGGCGGTCAGTGGTGGCGGATAACAACGATACACTATTTCGATCCGTTCCTGTATCATCAGGTCTAGATCATAGATAGGAGCCACGTCATACTCAAGACGAGTTAAAGCTCTTGATAATAACATTTTGTAAACTCAGAGGTCAAAAGGTTTACAACTTATATTCGTATTGTATCATTTCAAATCAAGACAAGAACATGCACATCTGAGATCAGAAACAATGTAGGGTAACATGCCAATTAGAACACATGTAATGTCTTTCATAACACCGTCAGAAACAAGGAAACTGCATTATCATTCACATTTAAAGCATGATTATTGAGAGTCGATGTTATGGTAATTTAGGCAAAGGTTTCAAAATTTACAAATCATTCTAGGCGCAGCGTAGTGCTACTTTATGACCTCCTGTCAAATAGCGGTTGGAAACATGTCATTCAAAAAATATGACCCTCCATGCGTGGCAATTAATTTCTATACTGTATACATGTTTTATTTCAAACTGCAATTACTGAAAATGCCTCATCACTTGTCTAGACCATCAGATGAAACTGATATTATATTTTCAATATTAAAATAGCCCAGAGATTCACTGCAGGCGAGTAATTAATTATATATATGTTTTCGCAGTGCTTTCTACTTTGGCAGGGTTTTCTAACTAACCCGTATTCGAGGATGCAAGGGTTGGGGGGGGGGTCTGTATGTGGTGGTCGTCACTTTATTTCTAGCCACACTGGAAACCCAATAATTCCAGAGCTAACTCTAAATAATGTGACGGAAGGGGGTACAGACAATTAATAAGCCCGAAGGCTGGTGGAACGTAGACAGAGACAATTACTCTTAACGGAGGCCTTACGGTAAATGGCCAATTTAAAAATCTACCCGGAGTGCGGTACATATCCGCTACTCCCGGAAAAGAGACTAACACAAAATGTCTCCTACCGAGTAATCGTCCCTACTACTATACACCTATCCTATCGAGCTAGAACAGTCCAGGTTTACTCGGTCATATGTCAAAACATTTAATATGATGGCTACTGCCATATCACCGCCTTGTAAAATACAGTAATAGAACATGAGTACGAAAAATAATGATACCATATACATAATAATAATAATAATAATAATAATAATAATAATAATAATAATAATAATAATAATAATAATAATAATAATAATAATAATAATAATAATAATAATAATAATAAACTATACAATGCGGTCTCAAATGACTGGGCGGGGGGGGGGGGTTACCTATTAGTCATCAGTACCTGTTACACAAACGCAATAAAATAATAATATAATAAAACAGAGTACCTATTAGTCATCGGTACGAAAAAAGTTATATATTCTCGATAGTCGAGGCGTGACACAATTGGAACGCGAGATGGCATAATACGGAAGTTGGCTGCTAAGAAAGACTGCCGGCACACCGCGGGTGCGGCTCATTCTCAGGAAGTAGATAGTCAAGTCTACATGAATAATTATTAATTTAAACTGAGTTGTCTAAAAGTTCCGTACTGGTGCGGAAGTTGAGAGCTGCCCTATAGTTCTTGAAGGTCTATGGATGAGTGTTGATAATGCAGATGTATTCTGACAGTTCACAAGACGAGATGCATCGAATAGCTTACACGATGCATCAAGCAATATTCCCGTAATTTCGGTCGAAAATGTCAAAAGGCTAGCACATGATGTGCGGATAAATTTACACCACCGGTTGCGTGGTACAGCTGATCTGGCGAGTTATCACAGAGCATGTCACTCGCCCCACACACCGGACGACGAGCTACATCAGGGCCAAGAGGCCCATCCACACGAAAGGTCCCTTTGCGGATGTAGATGCTTGGGATACCTGACTTGCACCCTGGGTGATATCTTCCTGGGAGCTTACACAAGTTGGCAGTTGTGGATGTGATGGCTTGTACACCAAAGAAAACGAGTCTCAAAACCGAAAGTATCCGCAGCAGATGCTTGGTATTTGCTATGCAGAGTGCAGTAACTTGTGCTCGTCTCTCAGACCAGGCACCTTGCCACCACCTGACTGATGGAGAATCTGATTTTTCGACCCCTTATATATTGCCTCTGGCATCACAACTGGAGCGCCACAGCCACTCAGTGAGCGTGCTTCAGGGGCTGGGAAGCGGGTCACGTAACACGCTATAGTACCCATGCACTGAGAGCATGCATGCACTAAGCCTGTGGGGTTCAATATTTTGAAATAAAATAATCTGGCTCATGTAGCCATAACTCGGCCAATTTCTAACCGATTTTAAAATGGTAAAGAGTTTTGAAATCCTCGCCTCATTCTGGTCACGGCAAGAAAGATACAATCTAAAATGATTATAAGTATCAACTCGGTACTGAATGAGATGCTTTTTCTGCCGACGCTAACGTGCATCGTTAAGAAATCTCTGACGCCTGCGCATGCGCACTAGGTGATCTCACGTTTTATGATCTTCTCATATACGGCTTTGCACACTTTTATCGTTCTACCCAGGTGACGTGCTTGGAACGTACCCGGCGGTTATGTACCCAGATCGTCTGGGACGATCTGTACCTCGCCGGCTGAGCCACGCTAAACCAAACCCTCCTAGTTTGGCACCTGTGACGAACGATACCGCGGTTGTGGATCAAACGTACAGGGCACACGCTCGGCGAGAATTATAGTCTTCTCGGGTAGGCGCACAGCCGAGAGGAGTAGTGACGTGCGAAATGCGTAGTTTATCAGAGAAGGCACATAGGAGTGCGAAAGTGTTTGGGAGGGCGGCATACTTTTATTTTGATTTTGGGGCTGGTATTTATTTTTTCAGGCCTTTTCTTTTTTTAAATATTTTTGTTTCATGCTATTGTGTGTGCTCTCTTTATTTGTTTATTATCATGATTGGACTAAACAATAGCTCACATGGGCGTTCTCTTTGGTGATGGATGATTCATTTTCCGCCGAGAACGCCCAAGCTCCAACGTACCTGAAATAAGTTATATATAAAAATGTATATTAAAAATAAAAGTATATATCTATAGACGTATCACATGTAAATACAGTAAATTACATATGCATGTTGATATATGAAGACATGCATACAGTGCGGCCCATTATCGCGGATCCGCACGGATGTCCCTCGGCAACCAATATCCGTCTTGTTATCTTTAACAAGAAGAAAAATAATAAGAAAAACAGCATGTTAATAATAATAATAATAATAATAATAATAATAATAACAATAATAATAATAATGACACACATTAGATAGCCATCAGGCAGACCCAGCAATAGCTGGGACGGCATGATCGGGAGAAATGACATGTTTGCTGTGGTAAGCTGCGTAATTACACCATATAAAGTGTTTTTGCAGCATAGGGATCCACATCGATTTTATTGGTGACACACAGTTATGCAGTAATTAGCATAGATGTGTAGGATGACCATGGTCAGCATAGGGACTGAGTTTCAATTTTAAAAACTTTCATAATAATAAGAATAGTATTTCAAAAATAAAGATAACCACAATTCACTTTCCGCACAAGTTAATCAGAAATTCGCCTGCATCCCCGACATTAATGGCCACAGGTATTAGCTGAAAAGTTACCCCAATGGGTTTATGTATCGCGATCTGCATATGTCGGACGTGGTGTGTGAAGTCGAGCTGCTGAGATATTTTCGATAATATTTGCCGCACTGGTACCCGATGATGTAGCAGATAGATTTGGAAAAGTTCTATCTAGCACATGAGGTGTCGACATATGTGTAATGGTGTGGGCTGTGGTGGTGCTGGGTGTCCGGTTTGCTTCAGTCGTCGTGGTTGCTGTCATCATGCTGGCCGTCGCTGTGGTAGTGTTGGTAATTGCGGTGGTGGTGGCGGCGAATCTTTTTCTTCGGAATGTCATGATGATGTGGTTGTGGTTGCTGCAGTGAGTTTCCTGATCTTGGCGGCCTGGATGAGTCTGCTGGCGTATGTATGTGAAACTGCTCGAATGTCTGCTTGGTGCGTGATGGGGCGTTTTCCCGAGTCCACTTTATCCAGTGTAGTGGACCTGCAGATAGCAGGATCTATGGATGCGGTGTGAAGAGTGCTGGCTGCGGATGTTGATGCTGTGACTGTGGTTGAGGTAGTGGTGCGTAATGGTGTCGTCGTGGTGCTGATCCTGGGCGGTTCCCTCGTCGATGGTTAATTTTGGTGGTGATACAGAACTATCGGAAATGTTTCGTAATGTTAATGAAATCTTAGACATTGTTACTGTAGGTACACATATCACAACGGTTGTTGGCTGGACGACTGTAGGTGCTGATGTAGCCGGAACTGAGGGTGCTGCCCGTGTGGTTAGTACTGATGTCGCTCGTGTGGTGTCTGCTGCGCTGGTCGTAATTCCTGGAGTGGTTGCTGGTGTTGTTGTTGTGGTGGAGGTAGAATGCGGAGGAGTAGGTTGGCGTCGCTTCCTACGTTTTTTCTTGGCCATTTTTCTGGTAGGAATCACTTCATATGGTGTACAAGCTTCAAATCTCAGAGCTGTGATGTCAATTGGCACATCTTGTTCCCCTGGTTCAAGATTAACCATGAGAACACGATGCTTAGACGTGGAGGCGTGAGTAACTTCGTACCGTGTTGCCGAAAATAAATACTTGCAGTCTCAACAATATGCACGCTGAAGTAGATGATCTCAGTTGGTATGTAATGTCAAATCCGAGTTCCGGGAAAATCTGCGTTTACACGGCAGTCCGTTATATAATAATGAAGTGCACATACATTTCTTCACCATTGTTATCTGGGTTTCTTCTATTGAGCTGTGAGACAAGGCCATATCTTCCACAAGGACATCTTATTTCCGCATTGTTGTTATAAGCAGGACCGCAAACACCTAAGCTATCCTTTCCTAAATTTACGTTTTTACATAGACTTTCACAATGGCCAATTAAAGTAATAAGATAAATGAATTTAAAAGCAGAATTTGGTTTGCGACACGAAGGTGGCCTAATGCCATCTCGCATGTGGTAGCCACGTGGGAGGGCGATTCGCGTGTTTATAGTCTTTGATCTAATTTAACAGTGTTGCTGATCACGCGGTTTCTTGTTTTAAAAGCACGTGGTTGATTGGACTAGGCATGTCTGTTGCCATTGGCGTTGCTGATTCTTGTAAATGTAGTGCGAAAAGTATGGCCTCCTAAATATCTGTTCCTAAGAATAGCATCCCTTCTGTGCGTGGTTTTTTTTATCAGTGAACTCCTTTCTCTCCATGTATAGTATATATTATTCCAGCTCTTGTTGATTGTTGAGTGGAATTTGTAGGTAAGAGAGTCTTTTGAAACTTCTCTTGTATATTAAACTGTTCAAGTTTTGAATCTGCCTTGCCTGCCCGCGCATTAACGATTTGTAGTCACGGTAGAACATATTAGTTCTCAATCAAAATTGTAACAGTTTAGCTGACTGTAATTTGTTGTTCAGTTTAAACATATCCATGACTTGTGGGTGTCAATCATACTGACTCCGCCAAGTAGGACTATGTTTACATGGTGGGCAGACTGCCAAGCATCCTCCTCTGTGAGTAGGACTAACCTCACCACACCTAGACACAAACTTAATTATTACAGTACAATTCGGAAAATGCATGGCACAGTTTAAACAATTACAATACCGTCGTATGGAGATTGCGAAACAGTCATCCTGAGTGTCTATGTTTATGTTGTGTTGATGTTGGCTGTAGATACACGTGGCTGGTTTTCCGCGGATGAATCCTGCCCTGTCGCGTGGTGTCAAAAAGTGTTATTGCAGTTGGGGGAGGGGCACTGCAGTGACTGCCATGCCAACTTTATCCGACATTGAATGTATTCTCTCTGTAATGGCCGAGCCTTAAAAATACGGGACAGCAGTACTTAGAGCGAGGATGACCAAGACAGGAGCTGTCGTAACTTGAATCAGACCATTATCGAATTTCACGTTCTGTGCCTATCTCGTACTAGATACAGATGACAGACTGCAGTCATCCGGCTCTCTTAATAAAGAAATATGTTATTACATGTAAATGAGGTATCTGTCCTTTAGCGGATGTGTGCCACTTTCGAGTGGTGAGGTGTTCTGGCAACGTGCACTGTTGGTGGTTGTGTTTTCCTCCTCACCGTATGATCGGTTTTCCGTATACCAGGTGGGGTGTGTGTGCTCACTATGCACCCTTTGGCATTCCCGGTGTGTTTCTTGTCCCCGCCACGCCAGACGGACACCCAGTACTTCACACAGGATGCAGCCTAGGCTAGGTGCCTTTCCGTATTGCATGAGATAAAGACCTGTCCAAGTTAGGGGAACATAATCTGTTGGCACACCCTGCCAACATCCAACCTGAGTGGACACAGTTCTGGATGACAATTAAGTGGTCGTCTTAATTGGGGCCGCAGCCCAGCTGGACCATACCACGAAGGTGATGCCTGCTGGACGTCATCTTGGCAAGAGGCCGTAGCCCCGAATAGATTGTACTAGCCAGGTCAATCATCCTCCGCGTACTTGGGAACACAGACCACTCCACCCATCCAGCAAGTGACAGGTTACACCGTCTCGCACACATACCCGCCTGCTTCCCAAAGAATCACTTTTCATGACTCTGATCACAGGCGACATGACTCGCAATATGAACGCTTCCCATGCCCTGACAATACATTACACCATCTTGACCACTCATAACCAGAAATGGGTTGATGAACTGACATGATCAAGACGACCGGCTGGCGACCCAGTCGATAGCGATCATCATCCGAGCTCACGCCCAGAGGCAACTGACCGTCTGATCCCTATCTATCTGCCAACAGAATACAAACTTTGACCGTTTTCCCCGTCCTTGCCTGCAGGCCATCCCTAGCAACACAGCGAACTTCTAGTCTGCTAGAGATGTCTTGGGTGTGGACCATCATCCATGCACCACGCATGTACACTTACTGAGATAAGATGAACCAAAATCTCAGTAGCCCGAACAATACCCCGACTAGGCAGTACCACAGTAGGATGTTAATTTATCCTTCATTAGACACGGAGGCCTTCAGTATCTCCTCTGCACTATAACTAATGGTTGATGTGCCTCCAGACCCTCACTGGAATACTGCCCTGTTAATGACAATCCTTCGAGGAGCCTATCCCTCTTGGTTCACGTAAAATGTTGACATGGGCTGATGATGATAGTGTTCTGTTGTAGGGAAGTCGAGGTTGCTGTGTGATGCTGAGGTACAGCGCGGTGGGCACATCCAGTTTCCCAAGCTGGGGAACGCCGAGTCTGGTGCTGCGCGGAAAAGTCAGGGTCCAGTGGTTGATGTGCTCACCACATTCGTGTGGTGGGAGTGTTGTGGAAATGATGTCTTTTTTGGTACAAAAGTTAGGCGCATGCTGATATACTGTTGATGAGGTGCATAGGGGGGGGGGGGTGTGTGACGATTATGCTGCTCGTTGTAATGGGGTGTAGAATGTCTCCGTTATATATCATTTAACCAGAGCGGTATGTAGTATCTGCACATTAAACAATCAACGTATCCATCCTTGCAAGTGTGGTTATGTTGCTTCTGTCGTTTTGTGTTTTTATGTGATGTTCTGACTGCTCAAGGGGTGGGGTGGTGTTGTGTGGTGGTGAGGTTGTTGTAGAGGGGCGGGGTAGGGGTGGGGTGCCTCGGACGGGAGATGGACATCTCCGATTACACGACAGTTGATACTCTGTCATAGTTTTTAAGTACGGGGTAAAATCGAGCCGAGAGTCTACTGAACAGAATGCTTCCCCGCCCACCTCCAGCCGTGGGGGTGACTGTGGTGCAGGATGCTCCCTCCTCTGAAACAGTAGTCTCTTTCATATCTGAAGATTGACAGTCAAGAGACGACGAGTGGAGTGTGAGAGGGATGGGGCATGTGATGTCAGAGCTCAGTACGGAAATTAGGGATGCACGTTGGAGTGGGGGTGGTGTCGTGGGTGTGGCTTGGATGAGGGGTGGTCTTGCGATTTTGGGGCTTGGAAGGAGGGGGGGGGGTGGCTGCTCCAAGATGTGCGGTTTTCCTGTTCCTTACAACAGGCCAAGGCCCAATTAAGCCTCTTCACTTCCATGCTATTTATTACATGTTCCACACTGCAAAAAGCATGGCTTGGGAATGGGAAGAGGTCGGCGGAACAACTTTTCCGTCCTTCCCCTTGAATAGTACAAACGAGAAAATCTTCAGATAATACTTCCCTGAACTGGTAGACCCGATCTGAGGAGGGTGAGGGCGAGTACGTGGCTCGCCATCGTCCTCAGCATTAGCCGTTTGTTAGCCAGACTCCTGGCTTGGTAGGAGAAGTGTCAAACTGGCACCGCAGTGACCTGAGCTAACGTCAGGAACACCTGTTTCCATATATACATTGGTCTGGGTACTGGCGTTACGAGTATCGCCCGGAATGAGATCTGGCACCACGTCATCGCTAGCAGAAGGTTTAAGACGATCGAAGTGGATGACTGAGGTCATGCCATCCGAGGCATGGATTTGGTAGGTCACGTCCGCCTTTTACCTACTACCACATAGGAGCCTTTCCACCGGTAACTCAGTTTACAGAACGTCACATATCGTGAACCCAAACCTTTTTGCTGACCTCATATGGGTCTCCATGTACACGTCAGTCATGCCAGGATTTGTGATGCCGGTGTACAGTGGAGAGTGTTTCTCTCACTAGCTCATGGGCCTGTTCTATCCTTTGCCACATGAGCTCTACATAGAGAGATTGTCAATTTTTCTCCCCCTGAATTCTGGGCATGGCCAGATCCAAGGGCAAGGCTCATTCACGGCCTAACATTAACCAAACATGGGTATAACTCATGCTGGAATGTATTGAAGTGCGGTATGCCATGAGTACATATGGGAGTCGAAGATCCGAGTCACGACAATCAAGGTGTTTTCCTTAGTCAACATCACCATGACAGTTCGATTAAACCTCTCTACCATCCCGTCGCCGCGTGGATGTTAATGTTCTTGTTTTTACTATATGAAACAATTTGCAAAGCTCGGAGATCAGTAGACTCTCAAAATTACTACCCTGGTCGGAATGTAACTCATATGGCATTCCAAAACGACAGAACCCATTGTTTGACATAACGTCCACTACTGCGGATGCCTCTTGATTCGGTAGAGCAAGCGCTTCTACCCACTTCGTAAAATAATCTTGCAATACGAGGATGTGTTTGTATTTGTTGATGCATCCGTCATACTCAAGGGACCGAGCACATCAATAGCCACTCACTCCCATGGTGCACCCACAATTTTAATTTGTAATGGTGCAGTGTGGTGTTGGCCAACAGCTCATCTTTGACAGGGAACACATTTGCCGACGCAAATCTTGACACTCTCGTATATCCAGATCCAATGGAATCTCTGTTTGATCCACTCTGTAGTTCTTTCAATGGGCAGAGGCCAAGCGTTATCCACTGTGAACCATTTGGCCTTCTCGGTGTGTGGCCTGTCTCCATCATGGGACGTAGCTCAGTGCTTCATACATGAATGTAGCCTAGGCTAGGTGTCTTTCCCGCATATGCGTATGAGATTTAGGACCATTCCCATAAGACACATGATTGAGGAACATGGCCCATGGGACAATTAGTTTAACATGAGATCGGGGGCCATGCCCATAAGGACAAGGTTGAGGAACATAGCCAACGATCTTTTCATGTGATGCCTCTGCCGTGCAAATACCCTCCCATTTCCTAAAGAATCCCTTTTCATGACCTCTGATTACGGGACGTATGGCGCACAATACGAATTCTTAACATGCCCTGACTGTACATTGAGCCATCTTGAACACACAGAACCAGAAAAGGGTCGGTGAACTGACATGATCAAGATGACTGGCCGTCGACCCAGTCGATAATGATCACCATCTGACATGCTCAGAGGCAACCGACGATCTGATCCGCACCTATTTTCCAACAGAATGCAAACTTTAACTGTTTTCCCCGGCCTTGCCTGTAGGGCATCTCTACACCCAAAATCTTAAAATTGCAGAGACTAGGATAAAGAATGTCACCTCAAGCATGACACTCTTAGCGCCCTTGGTGTGGACTATCTTCCACATACCACACATGTCCACTTACTGAGATAAGATGAACCAACATCTCAGTAGCCAGAACAATGCGCCGACTAGACGGTACCACAGTAGGATGTTAATTCATCCTTCGTTAGACATGGAGGCCTTCAGTTTCTCCTCTGCACTATAACAACGATGTCACGTGTCCCTGGACTCTTGCGAGCCCACTGGCGTCTGTTCTACAGACACCCTCGAGGAGCCTATCCCTCTTCGGTATGTGGTTGCTGTAATATCATGACATTACAGTGCTCAGGAATTATTATCCAGTTATTCATGTAGAGAATGCCATTGTTCATGTGGCACTCTCCAAACCTTTGATAATGATATTTGGCCATGGCGGATAAAGGACTGAGAGATTCCTTCAGAGGGCGTACCCCCTCCTGGATCCACGCATACATTCTTCGTGTCTGCGTACCTGTTGCTTGTTGATGGCGAGCTCCTCCGCATTTCAGTCTGTGCACCACAGTTCTGGGAATATGGGAGCTGGCTGTGTTGTATCTGTTATGGTGGTGTCCACTTCTTGCTCATCCTCAAACCCGATTCTTCTCAAGGCATTGGCATTTTCATGCAAATTGCCGGGTCTATGAACAACATTGAAGTTATAGGCCTGCAGTGATTCCTGCCACCATGCTACCTGGCCCTCTGGATTATTTAGGTTTCCGAGCCTGCGTAGTGAGGCATGATTTGTACGTAGTGTAAATGGGCGTCCATACAGAACGTGTTTATAGTACTTAAAGGGGAACACAAGAAGGGTCGCCATCGTTTGCATAAAACACGCAGTTCTATTGTAGAGCCCACATTTAAGCTACTGTATAAAGCTTTCCCCCGACATTTGTATATAAGTCCGAGTAAAATGGTGTTAAAAAACGCTATGTTACCATAATTTTCTGCGAGTTAATTAAACCTATGACGTCATAGGTTGAATCCCATCCGACAAGAACCATAATAACGGCACTCTGAAGACAGGAGTGCATGCATTTGGATAGTGATATCTCTATCGGTGATAATGCTATCGACATCATTTATATATGTACAGATGGAAGAGAATAAGACGTGTATCACACTATCGCAAATTTATGGAATGTATTTGTTATTTTCACACATTAATTGCCAAACCTTAAGATGGCCATTTTCTATGAAGATACCTGCCAATTACATTAACATTACAAAATCTCAGGAAGTTTTGAGGCTAGTATGAACACATAAGTACCTAAAGATGGACTGGATGTATGTACAAACTATTTAAACTCTCATATTAATAGATGAAACTTTAATAACATTATCTGCCGTAGCCCCAGTGAGAGTGTTGATTCAATAGTGGCAATTATATTGAATTGCTTATAATATCGCGTCATTCATTTATCTCAAGATCAAAGCTTCATGTCAAAATTGGCACCATCAGAGAAATCAGACAAAGGACTGTTAGTATATATTCCTCAACATTTCCGCAAATATAGTTTATATATTCCTAAAACAGCTGAAGAGAATCCCCTTATAAAAACGCAATTCGCAATTTTATTGCGATAGCGCTGGATGACAGCGAGAAAAACGTTCAACTTATGACGTCATACGCCTCATCCGGGAATAGAAATTTAACTAATGTATCACATATTTAAATAACGAAGATATATATTTCTAATTTGAGCACAGATCTTACAATTATATTTTTGAAAACGTTACGGTCTGTAGATTCATTTTATACACAGTAGTATAGAGGGTCTGGTGATTCCCTTTAACAAAGTATACTGCAGCTAACAAGTCTTGCTTAGTGGTTATGTATAGTTTCTCTGTTTTATTTAGAGTACGTGCACCATAACCCAGTACCTACTCCATTCCATCTTCTTTGACCTGTGATAGAACAGCGACAACCGCAAAAGCGGACGCATCAGTGTCTAAGATGAAATCGAGGTCAGCAAGAATATGTGCGGTCATTAACATGTCCTTCAACGCCTTAAAGGAAACCTCGCACTCACTCGTCCACTTGAAGGGTCAATCTTTTTCAGTGATCTGGAACAGAGGAGATGCAATCGCGCTGAAGTGATGGATATACTGGCGATAACACTGGCAGAGCCCGAGGAAACTTTGTGTATCAGTTACTGAGGTTGTGCTTTACCGGTTTGCCACTGCTTGATTTTGGAAGATTGAGTGGTCAATCCATCTGCGGATATCACATGTCCGAGAAACTCAACTTTTTGATGGAAGAAATGGCACTTCTTGGGTTTAAGATTTAGATTGGCGGTACGAAACTGCATTAGGACTTTGTCCAGATTAGACAAGGTCTGCTCAAACGAAGCCCCAAAGACGATAACGTTGTCGATGTAGCAGAGACAGATTTCCCAATGCAGGGTGGTTAATACCTGCTCAATGAGACACTCGAATGTGCCTGGAGCATTACACAATCCATAGGGCATCTTGCGGAATTGGAAAAGACCGTCTCTACAGACGAAGGGGTCGTCTCCCTGTCAGCCTCATCCATGGCTACCTGCCAGTATCCGCGTGCCAGGACAAGTGTACAGAACCATTTGGCTCTGGACAATGAATCCAACGCCTGACCTGTCCATGGTAACGGATACGAGTTTTTGATGCTTAGATCATTAAGGTGCTGGTAGTAATGCAAAATCACAAAGGTACATCTTCCTTGCCTGCAAGTACAATGGGACTAGCCCAGGGGGATACTAAGCGCTCAATGATGCCTGTCCACAACATGTCATTTACTTGTTGATGTGCTTCTGCCTCTTAATGTATGGGAAGATGATGTACTGGCTGTCACACAGGTCAGTTGTTCCAAGCGTCGATGGAGTGACGCACGAGGTGAGATTCTCCCTGGTCTATGTCCCCTGCAGAAAAACTCTCCTGGTATTTAAACAGGATCTGTCGTACATCACGGTTGTGGGATTGCGTCAGTCCAACTGTGGCACACAAATACAGGTCATACAAGTGTTCCAGTATGTTGTCATCAGAAGCTGCTGTTATTGTAGTTGTGGTGGGAGCTGTTTCCAGGGAAATCATGTCCACCAAATGGTCGCAGCGAACGCAGATGACACGCGTTATAGGATCGGTTGTTCTGTTGAATACCCGGTAGGCTATGTGGTTTTTGTTGGTGGTGTCCACTATCATCCGTGGACCCGTGCATTGGGAGGGGATCATGTATTCAGGCCCATGTTCCAGCATGTCTATGTGTGTGTTATCTCCTAACTGTGGTGGCCGATAGGATTTCCTCGTGTCCTGACTCAGCTGTTGCGGTTGACGCTAGAATCACTGCACATGCATCGTACAGTGATGACTGCAGTCCAAGGGGTGTGCGACGGCCATGCATGCCTAGTTCCTGTTGTCTGCAGTGAATAACGGCTTCACTGGTGCTGAGAAAATCAGAACCTAATAGGACATCGTTTTGGATGGAGGCGATGACAACTCGCTGAATGAATTGCATGGCCTCTATCTGTATCACGGTGTTTACTACTCCAGCCATGGGAACGTCAGCTGCCGTGGCTGTCTTTAAAAATATGTTAGAAGACCTAAGGGGTAGTCTCTAATGAGGTGGGATGCTCTCATAGAGACGCTCGTTGAAAACGGTGATGGAAGCCCCAGTGTCCACAGTGACACTAGTAGATATTCTACCGTACAAGCAAGCACACTTATAGATGATTTTCTGGTGTGCTTGTGGAAGAGTCTCCAAGCGTGTGGAGTGCGGAGTCTCCCTTGCTATGGTGGGGCCCCATATAAAGGTGGCCTGTTATTATATTGCCTCCGTGAGTGTGATTGATGGCTGAGTGAGGAAAGGGCCAGCTCGTTGTCATTGCTGCTGATTTTTCTTGGACGATGACGAGGCTGGGGGTAGCAGCCGTGCTATGTATGTGGTTGGTGGTGTGTACTGTGAGTTGGTGTAGACAGTAATTTGGATCAGACTGGAATGGTGCGGAGCTATCTGAGCCAGCAATTTGGACAACGCATCATGGGATGTTTAAGAGATGCAGAAAAGAAACAGCGCTGTTGCCACTGTTTGTTCTTGTGGAGATGTCCTTTGCGGATTCATGATGCAGAGTGTTGGTTTCTGTTCATGTCACTACTACTGCTGCTGGGTGCGGGAGATGATGATGAGGGTACGGGTGTATTGCATACTACCAGAGGGCATGAGGTGTTAAGTGCCTTGGTGGTGGGTCATGGTGCTTGAATAACCGTTGTTTCAGCGGAAGTGCTACAACCAACCACTACCGTTTTACATAGGAAAGAGGGTTTAGAAGATGCGTTTATTGTGGGGTCACAAGTTTTCGCAGAGGGGAGAATTGTCGTAACTGTGGATGCAGTGTGCATCGTAGGCTCCGGCTCTTGTGAAGCCGGTGTTTGTGTAGTTTTTGCACTTGTAGATGGCGAATCCACCTGCCGTTGCTGTTGATGGAGCATAGTTGAGCCGGGTTTCAGGAGGGGGGTACTGAAGTGACTCTAATCAGTGCACGTTCTGGTTTAACGGGTGCTCTGGCTGGGTGTTCTTCGATCAGTGGCCAGCAGCTTAGAGGAAGGCCGGTTTGGACATCGCTGCCTCCAATGGCCCATCTGACCACATCCATAATACGTGTTGGGTGGCTGTCTGTGTGGCGCGTTGCTGCTCGGTGGTGGTCATATAGTCTGTAGGGTCGCCACGGCTATACCGAGTGTTTTGACTAGGTTAGTGAGTGCAGAGATATGTTTTGTGATCTCTTTTAATCTGTCATGTGTTGCCTGCCTATTGTTGTTGCTGTACTGGTTTCCACGCCCTGGGGCATTACTGTGGCCTCCGCTATGGGACTGGTCATGCCCTCTTCCTCTGTGCGCGTATTCTACCCAGGGAGGTGGTACAGGTTGTGTTGTGGTGCTTGTGTCGGTGGTGGTTGTGGTGTGTGGACTGCCCATGGAAGTCAGGAGTTTAGTGTCATTTGGCTCATTGATAGGGTGAAGTTGACGGCGAGCATTCTTCTCCCGGTCCTGCTGTTGTGATAAGAGGTTGAAGATTTCCGTGCTCCAAAAGGAATAATTTTTCCTTGACGTTCGGTTCTCCACTTAAAGCATCAATGAAAGTGTCTAAATGGAGATGTGTGACTCCTTTATGGGTTGCGTTGTGGTACACTCTGGTGACGAGGCGTCGGGTGCGGCTGGCCAATTCGGGCAGAGTTTCTTCAGCACGTCTTCTCAAGTTTTTCAGTTGAAGACGGCTGGTCTCTCCCAATGCTGTATCGCCAAACCTCTCAGAAAGAGCGCTTTCCATTGTGGTTTATGTGGGCGTGAGGTCTGACCCCATGTATGCCAGTACCTGCAGGGCTTCCCTGACAGTTTGGCAGCCAGATACTCACCCCATATGTTGATCCGTCCACCTGTTTGTACGGATTATGATCTCAAATTGGCACTTATAATTGGTCCAGTCATCCTCCCCACTGAATTCAGGTGGGAGGATGACTTGGCCGGTGCCGTGATAATGTACGATGGGCGCGAATCCAGATGGGGGCGCAGGAGGGAATGGAGTGAATGCAGACGCAGGTCTGGTTGGCTTGATGCGGCTCTGCGTATCCTGGTTCCTTCGCACACGAGGGGGAGGAGGATTCCTGTCTATGCGGCTCCGTATGATATGTAGGAATGGATGACCCCGCGAGCTTCCGTCTTGGTGTTGGATGATGCACTGCTGGTGGAGTATTGTGCATCCGTCGGGGTGGGTCCGCAGGACGTGGCGTGGGTCTTCCTTTGCATGATCGAGGTCCAGGGGAATGACGAGGCCGCTGCGTGTGATGGGTGTGTGTGCCGCTTCTAGGATTAGTTGGCTGTGGGGTATCCGCATTCCAGTCTCCATTCTGCGGTACCGATGTGTAGCAGGGAGACGATGTTCTTCTACGTGAAGATGCGGGCAACCCACATGACGCGCGGGCCATTGGTCACTGCAAAGATTGCAGTTAGCAATCCTAATGGGATTTAGGTAGGTTTTAAATGTTTCAAAGGTGTAGAGTGCATAGCGCGGATGTCAGACAGTGCAATTACACGCCCTTTGTTGGATACAATTTTCATTGAAACTCTTGTGTTCGAATTCTTCCAGTCACAGACCTGCTTTGATGAGTCCGACAGCTCGAAGGTGTGTGGAGCTATACAGCAGTAACTTTATATGAACTGTTTCTCAATTAAGACATTTTCTTACAGAATCATTGTAGGTTAAAATGTATATACCAACATCTGCAATGAGAATTGATGTATCATTAATGAATCCAGGTCCTTGAACACGTGTTATATCGGTGACTAGCTTTAAAAGGAAACACCAGACCATCTATACTACTGCATATAAAATGAATCTACAGACTGTAACGGTTTCAAAAATATAATTGTAAGCTCTGTGCTCAAATTAGAAATATATATCTTCGTTATTTAAATATGTGATACATTTGTTGAATTTCTATTCCCGGATGAGGTGTATGGCATCATAAGTTGAACGTTTTTCTCGCTGTCATCGAACGCTATCGCAATAAAATTGCGAAATGCGTTTTTATAAGTGTGGTTTCTTCAGCGGTTTTACAAATATATAACTTATATTTGCGGCAATGTTGAAAAATATATAATAATAGTCCTTTGTCTGATTTCTCTGATGGTACCGATTTTGACATCAAGTTTTGATCTTGAGATAACGAATGACGCGATAGTATAAGCATATCTATATAATTGCCACTTTTGAATCAACATTCTCACTGGGACTACGGCAGGTAATGTTATTAACGTTTCATCTATTAATATGAGAGTTTAAATAGTTTTTCTACATACATCCAGTCCATCTTTAGGTATTTATGCTTTCATACTAGCCTCAAAACTTCCTCAGATATTGTAATATTCATGTAATTGACAGGTATCTTTATGGAAAATGGCCATCTTAAGGTTCGGCAACTATTGTAAGAAAATAACAAATATATGTCATACATTTGCGATAGTGCGATACACATCTTACTCTCTTCAATCTGTACATATATAAACGATGTCGATAGCATTATCACCGAGTGAGAGGTGGCCATCCAAATGCATGCACTCCTGTTATCATGGTCCTTGTCGGGTGGGATTCAACCTTTGACGTCATAGGTTTAATTAATTCGCAGAAAATGATAGTACCATAGCATTATTTAACACCACTTTAATCGGATTTATATATAAATGTCGCAGGAAAGTTTTACATAGTAGCTTAAACACGTGCTCTACGATAGAACTGCGTGTTTTATGCAAATTCTTAAATCAGCATTACTAGATCAGACCATGACTGGTCGTCTTGCTGGCATCAGTCATCTTATGGGATTTTTAAAGCAAAAATGAATTATCGTTGCAATTAACACGTTACTGGCCGAAACAATACATGCAGTGGCCAAATTTCAGTTCATCTGCTGGACAACAGAATGGTATGCTTAGGACATTAACTGGCCTTATGCGTTGTGTCCGAACCGATGACCTGTACGCCGAATATGACATGGACATGTTCTCACATAGGCGAAAAACATACAAATTAGTGATGGTTAACAAAATTATTAACTACAACATTTATCACAAATACGAAATCCATACAATCTCCGCCAACAAGACAATTACACCACATTCAAATTCCGTACTGAGTTTCAGTACGGTTTATTTTCCAAAGCCACAGCGCAAGACTTGATTATGTTTCCAGCCCTTGTCACAATGTCTGCTACACTAGGGGAATTTAAAAATAAATTGAAAGCCATGTCCCCCATGAAAAATACACAACTCATCTTCGCAATGATGAGGATAATCTCGAGACGAATTCCCGAGGCCCCGCCTTGCTTAGTAGACGTATTTCCGATACTAACTGCCTTAAACAGCGCATGGCTCGCCTTGAATGGGACTTGTTTAACAGGGACCCGAACTATACACCCCCAATTGCAGTAAGTAGTAATCTGCCTACTACGAGTTAACAGGAGAACGCAATATGTTGGGCACGTGGTATCAGCTTTTCGGGCCAATCTTTGCCATTGTATTATGTTCTGTTCTGTTCTATTACATTCTATTGGTGATTCGGTCTGTCAGTCAAGTCACATCATGCTATATTGCGTTATTCTACACTACATTAGGCTGACATAGCGGCGTGTCTAGCTCCGCCATGAACGTTGAACTTACCGTATAGTGAATACAATTGTATGTATGTTTTTGCTGAATCTCTGTTGAGTATTTTGATGCTAATTTGACATTGCCAAAATTAGTTTCAAAATAATAGAGCTTACATGTATAATTACCCTGAAATTAGGATTCTGTGAGTTCATGATTCAAATTATATACATTGATTTTAATACACGTAAAAGTGGTATGGCATTGGAAACAGTGTATCTGGGGGTGGGTGCCTGATAACGTGCCAGATCTTCAATTGGCCTGCTTTGTTAATGCCGGCGTCATCCTTGCAGTGTCGCTCGACATAAGTCAGACGCGAGATGGAATATTTTATCACCTGAATCCTTTGGAGAATTTTCTTTAATACCTTTCATCTTATGTACATGTTATGGTACTAGGATGAGATTATCTTACACATTATCATTTCTAACAAGAAATATTCAGCCCAAGGTAATTATACTTTTTTATCAACTCAGTTTTAAATCAATCATCAGCCTTTCTTCCAAATATTATCATGAAATCCTACTTAAAGTAATACATTTGCGTCGTTCCTTCCATCCTGTGCGAGACATTATCACTTGTTACATCCAAAGATTAGTCGCGTGGGTAGCGTGGGGAATGGGTATGCTTGCCCTCAAGATGGATTTAGAATTATTCAGTTTATCGAGATAATGCGAGTAAATCAAGCTATACATCGCCATGGCCGGAAGAATGAAGATTGCCCCCCGAATATAATAGGGTGATAAACGTTATATTGTTATAGAGTCAAAGACGTGAAATAGAACCATAGACCAATTTGATCAATACATGTGAGCGAGCTAGAGAGTGAGCATGTGCTTGCGTGCGTGCTTGAGTGCATACATGCGTGCGTGCGTGTATTTGTGCGTGTGCGCATACTTGCTTACTTTCGGGCATGCGTGCGTGTGTGTTTTTGTGCGTGTGTGTGTGCTTACTTTCGTGCATGCGTATGTGCATGTGTATGTCGACCGGGCGTGAGTGCATGCGCGTGTGCTTGTGTGTGTGTGCGCTGTGTGTGCATGCTTGCGTGCATGCGTGCGTGCGTGCCTGCGTGCGTGCGTGCGCGCGTGTTTGTGTGTGTACGTGTGTACGTGCGTGCGTGCGTGCGTGCGTGCGTTCGCGCGTGTGTGTGTATGCACATGAATAAATCTTTCGGCGTTGATTGATTTTAAGGATATATTCTTACAACTGTTTTTAAGAGATGACAAACACAATCAATTGGTATTAAAACGCAATACAATGTGTGTATGTAGAAATATTCGATCAAATCTTATTTATATATTCTCCTGATTGAGCCAGATTCGAAGTTATATATTATTTATTCGAATTCGGATCCAGATTTATGTACATACGCTACACGCACACGGACTCAGTTCACATGCACGTGTTTGCATGCATGCGCAGCGGTAGGGTTACACGCACGCGATACACAAAAACACACATGCACGTGACTTCGGCCAAGCAAGACCGTAACGAAAGAAGCTTGACAAATATATGAATCCGGTATTAGCTATGTCCCACCCGTTCCTAGCTAAGTTCCCCGCCGACGCTTTGGTCCATGTTGGCATAGATTGCATGCTGAACTCCCTGCATATCAATTTCCAGAAAACTACAGATAAGCTGTTGAATATTTTGAAACTAACTTGCCTGGTTGCTGTTTGTAGCCTATGCCAGCAATAGCGTCCAGTCAATTTAGGTTCAAAATATTCAACAGTAATATCAGAACAAATAGCGAGTGGTGCGTCACAGCTACGAAAAGGTACAACGCAAAATAGTGCGTTCAAACAGGTTTTAGGGATCCATGTTGTTGGAAAATTTGTCAAAATTCCAGTTTATATTGTATCTCATTCCACATTACGAGTATCAACCTTGTCGCAGATTAGCATAATGTGAGTGCTATAGCTCGTGCAACGTGAGTGCTAAAGCTCGTGCAATGTGAGTTCTAAAGCTCGCGAAGTGTGAATGCTAAAGATCGTGCAATGTGAATGCTAAAGCTCGTGCAATGTGAGTGCTAAAGCTCGTGCAATGTGAGTGCCAAAGCTCCTGCAATGTGAGTGCTAAAGCTCGTACAATGTGAATGCTAAAGATCGTGCAATGTGAGTTCTAAAGCTCGTGCAATGTGAGTGCCAAAGCTCCTGCAATGTGAGTTCTAAAGCTCGTGCAATGTGAATGCTAAAGATCGTGCAATCTGAGTACTAAAGCTCGTGCAATGTGAGTGCTAAAGATCGTGCAATGTGAGTGCTAAAGCTCGTGCAATGTGAATGCTAAAGATCGTGCAATGTGAATGCTAAAGATCGTGCAATCTGAGTACTAAAGCTCGTGCAATGTGAGTGCTAAAGATCGTGCAATGTGAGTGCTAAAGCTCGTGCAATGTGAATGCTAAAGATCGTGCAATGTGAATGCTAAAGATCGTGCAATGTGAGTTCTAAAGCTCGTGCAATGTGAGTGCCAAAGACCGTGCAATGTGAGTGCCAAAGCTCGTGCAATGTGAATGCTAAAGATCGTGCAATGTGAATGCTAAAGATCGTGCAATGTGAATGCTAAAGATCGTGCAATGTGAGTTCTAAAGCTCGTGCAATGTGAGTGCCAAAGACCGTGCAATGTGAGTGCCAAAGCTCGTGCAATGTGAATGCTAAAGCGCGAGTAATGTGTTTACTAAAGCTCGTGCAATGTGGGTGCTAAGGCTCGTGCAATGTGAGCGCTAAAGATCGTGTAATGTGAGTGATAAAGCTCGTGCAATGTGAGTGCTATATCTCGAGCAATGTGATAAGCTGACTTAGTTGGTAATAGCGATATGAAATGAGACCTCGTTCTAGATCGTCTATGTATTTTATAGACGAACAAATAGCGAGTGGTGCGTCACAGCTACGAAAAGGTACAACGCAAAATAGTGCGTTCAAACAGGTTTCAGGGATCCATGTTGTTGGAAAATTTGTCAAAATTCCAGTTTATATTGTATCTCATTCCACATTACGAGTATCAACCTTGTCGCAGATTAGCATAATGTGAGTGCTATAGCTCGTGCAACGTGAGTGCTAAAGCTCGTGCAATGTGAGTTCTAAAGCTCGCGAAGTGTGAATGCTAAAGATCGTGCAATGTGAATGCTAAAGCTCGTGCAATGTGAGTTCTAAAGCTCGTGCAATGTGAATGCTAAAGTTCCTGCAATGGGAATGCTAAAGCTCGTGCAATGTGAATGCTAAAGATCGTGCAATGTGAATGCTAAAGCTCCTGCAATGTGAATGCTAAAGCTCGTGCAACGTGAGTGCTAAAGATCGTGCAATGTGAATGCTAAAGCTCGTGCAATGTGAATGCTAAAGATCGTGCAATGTGAATGCTAAAGCTCCTGCAATGTGAATGCTAAAGCTCGTGCAATGTGAATGCTAAAGATCGTGAAATGTGAATGCTAAAGTTCCTGCAATGGGAATGCTAAAGCTCGTGCAATGTGAATGCTAAAGATCGTGCAATGTGAATGCTAAAGCTCCTGCAATGTGAATGCTAAAGCTCGTGCAATGTGAATGCTAAAGCTCGTGCAATGTGAGTGCCAAAGCTCGTGCAATGTGAGTGCTAAAGCGCGAGTAATGTGTTTACTAAAGCTCGTGCAATGTGGGTGCTAAGGCTCGTGCAATGTGAGCGCTAAAGATCGTGTAATGTGAGTGATAAAGCTCGTGCAATGTGAGTGCTATATCTCGAGCAATGTGATAAGCTGACTTAGTTGGTAATAGCGATATGAAATGAGACCTCGTTCTAGATCGTCTATGTATTTTATTGTGTCAAGTTTTTATCAAGTTATGTTCACGTGAATCAAACCGGACAGTAGCCGTCTTTCACCCAGATTTGAAACAAAGCCGGCTGCTTTGCAAATGCACTAAACGACGTGTCCCTTAAGGTTATAAACTACAATTTCCTTCTGTGAGTTTTAATTTCCCATACTCATTGACGGAGAATCACGTGTATCTATGCAGACGATAAATAAATACATACAAGGATAACACAAATTAATTCCTGAAGAGGAAAATCGTGCGCACAAACGGGATCGAAACATATATATATATATATAATATCGTTGAGTTATTCCGTGAAATTGCCCAATGGGCACATAATTCGAGACATGAATGTGGTTGCGCAATATAAGAGAGTGACCTAAATAAATTATATATTTCATGTTTCCACGTATGTGTTGATATTGGATGCCAACGTGTACTACCACTTAACACCGGTCTCCCCTGTTAGAGTGTTGTTTTTGCCTATGTGTTATACAATACTGGTATAGAAATATACGTTCCCTGGGGTGTAACAATACAGGGTTTCCCCTAGCTGTACATTTCGGATGTATATTTCGCGCAGGAATGGTTGATGATGTTGTCTCGGGCGGAGTAATATTGCATGTAGCGAGATGTTTGCATTAAGAAATGAGGTTGTAATACGTGAAAGAGGAAGGGCTGGTGCTCATTCAGTTTCATATCCTTTGATATGGATTTAGTTGAATTGGTTGTTAGGTGGGGTGAAACAAGGGAACTATTTGGTCTTGGCATAGGGAAGTGAATATAGTGCGAGAGCCAGGTCTGGTCAGTCTGGGTGAGTCTCACATCCGTCTATCTGGTATATCTGTATGGTGATATGGATGATATTTCACCGGGCACAAACTCTATCTGGGACTTTGAAGGATGTTGAAGGTTTTTATTACAAATTGTCTGAATATGGTTGGCGCCTTGCCGTCAACGATTTTTGGTCAAATAGTGGTTGAAATATTCAGCATATCTGTCCTGGGTTAGCGCGATGCTGCTGGTGATTTGTGCGCAGGTTTGTATGGTTAGGTTCGCGTAGATGTATGGCGTGTGGAGATTAGGAACATTAGTTTTGATTGGAGTAAATGGGTTTTTTCTGAAGATTCTATATTTAATAGGTGATCTAAATTAAAATTATGAGTGATAAAAGGAAAATTAAGATTTGGAAGATGGAAAACCTATAATTTAATATTTTTAAATTAAAAATATGCTAACAGTTGTTTATCGTTGGATTTAGGCCGCAGGAGTTTAGTGTTTGTCCAAATTATAAATTTAGATGTTAACTTCCTTGAATTAGTGGAACGTTATTCGGTCATTTTCGTTTTTTTATGAATTATTGCATTCGTAGATGATAGGTCTCTGCTTTTAGAATAATTTATGTCGGATTTTCGGTCTAAAAGTTGTGAAATTTCCTAGCTTTCCGGTCTTTGTCGTGTTGGAATCGAGTTTGGTTGGATTAGTGTGGTATTAGGTGTAGTTTTGAATTGACGGACTGACAAATAGACTAAATTATTATTAAAATATGTTCTGGTTTAGTTATATTTTTGTGGGTTAGCTTTCTTGGCTGTGTATGGATTTTGCTATTTTATCTGTAGAATTTATATAAGGATTTTGTATAGATGTATTTATTTATTTTTCTATATTTTATGTATATAACCATTTCCAGTGTTTTTCGAAATGCTGGGTCTAATGTGACATTCTAATTTGTATACTTCTGTATTTAATATCCGGTAAATGATGGGTATTCTTGGGATGACGATGCGAGGACTGTTGCTCTGGTAATGGGAACAGTTTTTGTGATGTCATCTCTGAAAAAAATATCAGATGATCAGATAAGATAGAATTTGCACAGACCTGTTAAGAATGTCTGTTAAGATGTATTGTTTGATAATTAATCTTAGAAATCTGTATTTTAGTTTAGTTATATGACTGTGGTTCATTGAGCGAGTTGTTGTGTCTAGGACAATGGCTGTTTTCGACAGCGATTAAATCTCGACAGCAGGATTTACTAATGAACTCCAGTTGTGTAAGCCTTCGATGGTGATTGGGTGGAAACTCAGATGTTGAGGAATTTATTTACTGTTCTATTGACATATCCTTGTACAGTATGGTGGGATTGTTTTTGTAAGGTAACGGGTGCTTATTTTGAGAACTATTGTGCTGGCCATGCCTTCCGGCTAGGCAGTGTTTTCAAAGTGAACGCTTTCTCTACATATTTCCCATGTCCGTCGGGTTTGACCTGATTTTATGGGCATCCGGTGTCGGTTTCGGTTGTTGTGGTGCTTGGGACTGCTGCTGGTTAGGCAGCAACGGTTTCAAGTAGCATGATTTGCGAAATTGGGTCGGGATGTTCCATGTTGGAGTCGAACTTGATTTTATTTAACCGGATTTCATCAGGCAGCCGGTGTTATTTTCTTGACGTTGTGATGTCAGGACCTGTTGCTAGTGATGGCAGCAGTGGATTCCGACATCATCATTTATAGAAATTCCACGCATGACTTTGGCTGTGATCGAGTTAACACAAGATTTCATGAGTGTTTCTAGATGTGGTGGTGGTGGGAACTGTTGCCGTGTAGGATAGCAATGGTTCTCAGCATCATTATAGAGTGAAACCTGATTAGTATTCATGAAATTCTTGTTTATGATAGGGTTATAGGTATATATTAATAAAACGACCTGGTTTTTAGATTGACAGTGAGAGTGTCAAGAAGACACATTCCGGAGAGAAGCATGTTCCGATGGTGAAGTTATGGGCTGGTGAAAGCTAATTTACAGGGTAAGCAAGGTCGATCATATGCATACTGTATTCTTAGGTCAAGGCCGATTATGTAGGTCACGTATTCATACGTCAAATGTCGAGACAGGTTGTGCAGAGAATTGGTTATATCCAGTTCTTGTTCTTATAAGGATGCTAAAATATGTCATTAGATTGTGACGTCATTAGATTGATGATGTGGAAGGTGTCTAGCTGGGAGTGTCTCATAATCTTATGAATTACATTACATACAGTTCTTACACTAAAGTTAGGCCATAGAAATTATAGGAATAGGGTTTTCTATTTGAAAAAAATGTCATTTGATTGTGACGTCATTTGATTGATGCCATAATGAGCTGGGACTTAAATGTTTAACTGAAGGCGTGGTAGGATTTTAGTAAATTGATTTGACATTTAATTCATATACTCAAGTTGGATGATAGAAATTTATTTGAATGTGTTTCATGGTATTGTGATAGCATTCCACTAATGACGTAAGAAAACAATGTCGGATAGAAGTTGGTATTCTATTGTAAATTAATGGTTATATGCGACAATAATAATGGTGTTATGCTTTTGTATAGGCGTATTTATATTATTGCCGCATATGACCATTAATTTACAATAGATTATCAACTTCTATCTGACATTGATTTCTTATATATAGTCATACTTGGTCAATTGCTGGGCCTTTCATAAGTTTCTCACTATTACTGGTAGGACTTCTGTGAGCTGTTGGTTTTTTTTAGCTGTTGGGTCTTTGTTTGAATTAGTGGGTCATTGACCCAACAATTGTCATCATTTATTGGGTCATAAATTATTGGGTCGGAAATCAAAAGCACCATATACTGCGCCTTTCCCTTTCGTTTTGCTGATTTAATGTATTTAGGCCTAATTAATATTTGTAGTAGTATCAATCACTACTATACAATCACTCTATACATAGGAATTTATATATATATATATAATTTGTTGGGTCCGAAAACACGTGCTATTTGAAAAAAAAATTGATCCACCAAGCACTCCCCAGATCTATATTTGCAATGGCTATAACTTAGTAAGTTATTGATATGTTTAAATATAGGGGAGATAACACTGATCAGTGAAATAATGTAGCACAGAGTAGGATCTCGGTTTTTAAGACCCAACAATTGAGCGATTGTATATATATATATATATATATATATATATATATATATATATATATATATATATATATATATATATATGTATATATGTGCGCGCGCGCGTGTGCGTGCGTGCGTACGTGCGTGCGTGTGTGTGTGGTAAGGGTTATGATGACATATTGGGTATGCCAATATATAAATAGAATTTAACCAAGAACTGATTTCACTTGACATACGATTCATACATCGATGAAAGATGTTGGATTTAGTAATGAATTTCTGCAATTTTGCATTAAATTTGCATTTGCATTTTCATCTGATTTTTCCATTAAATATATTGTAAGACGTGGTGCAACTTCTCTTTAAGAGTTGATACTGTAAATCTTTGCATCAAAATACCGTGCATAATCAGTTTTTGAATATTAATGTATGCGTAGGCATTAATGATTTATTAGATAGGCATTTTCATGATTTTGGAATAGAATCTGTTCTATCCGATATGTATTGCAAATTAGACCAAATACCAATTTTGGCCTAATAACGATTCCACCTTTTTCTTTTAAAGACAATAACGAGTATTTAATTAAAGCCGGTAGGTTAGAACAATCCTGCTCAATTGACTGTTTTGACTGTTCAGTGGCATAAAGCCATTATTGATACCCATGTTAAGTACATTCGTGGTGGCAGAGTAAGAAAACTAGTAACCAATTATAATTTTTCTCGTGAGCACGATGGAATTCATGGGAAGAGTAATTTGAAAAGAAAGGGGTACCAAGGTTTAGTGACCATTTTCCGAAAGGAAAGCTACTGCGATTTCGTATAGATTGGTTATTTTTGGGTGATCACAATTTTAAATATGTCTGAGTTAGCCGATACTAAGAAAGAACTTGGGCGAATCAAATCAGAGTATGAAAGGTTCAAAGCAACGGCTGATCAACTTAGAGTAGTGTATTTGGCGCCGGAGTGTAAAATTGGTAGGTTTAATGGTGACCAAAATCAGATGCCATTAGAAGAATGAATTGTTGGTGTCCACGCTAATTTGATTGCCCATAGTAGGACAGATACCCAAACTTGCCACTTTATAAGGGATTATTTAATAGGAATGGCGAGAACCGAGGTTAAAGGGCGAGAGTTAGAGACTCCAAAAGACATTTTCCGAGTCCTAAACGTAGTGTTTGATGAAATTGGTACGATACATCAACAGAGAAAAGTTTTCTATGAGCGAAAAAAGGGTCTCGGTAATCCATATTGGATTTTTCTCATGATTTGATAAAGCTGGTTAAATCAATAGAACAGTTAGATCCTAAACAAAGGGAAGAGAGGGAGGTATTTCTCAAATCGCAATTGGCTGAAGGGGTGACAGATGTTGCACCTAAACAAGAGTTACATTGGAAGCTAAAAGAATCGATGGAGGATGATTTCTTTGCACTCAGAAATTGGGCGATAGAATGGAAATGAAGAGGTCAATTGTCAGATGGCCATGGTAGTTGTAATTCGGTGGGCGAAATTGTATGTGCACATGAATGAGGTATGCGAGAATGAAAGCATGAAAATTGTGTTTGACAATTTAGAGTCCATGGAGCATACACTTAATATAGAAGAGGACCGTAAGAAATCAACTGCGGACAAATTAAGTGAAATTTTACAAACTGGTAGTGCCTCTGCTCCTAAGGCGAAAACAGGGGAATTATTGTGTTACTATTGCGGGAAAGCGGGTCATATAGCCCGGAGCTGTTATCGTAATCCCAGGAGTGTTAAAGGGTTTAATAATCAGATGCCCTTCCAGTCTGGTTACATATGTAAATGTTATCAGTGTGGGAACCCCAGACACTTGGTTGCAAATTGCCCAAGAAAACACAAGAAAGGACATTATGATAGAAATACAAACCGATTTACATTATCTAAGACCTATAGTCCACCAGTATGCTCCCTAGGAATAAAACATCAGGAAAGACAACAACCCTTGGGATTAGTCCGAGTTATGTGTAGTCCTACACGTCCACAAGCAATGGTTCCCCCTTCAGGATTATCTCCTGAGGTCCAGTCACCTTTGAAATCGCCCGTTCCTGAGCAGAGTCCTGTAAATGCAGAAGGAATGCTCGATATAGATATAGAATTAGACTCTGGAAGATTGGACGAGGAGGACGGCGAGATAGATCTTGTTAAGATGGCAAGGGAATTCAGATGTTTTCTGGATTTGGTAAAATGGGCGGGAACAAAATTCCCCCAACCACCTTTGCATGTTGCAGAGTCAGAATCGAATTTGAAGGGAACTACAAACAAGGAGGAGATGATATGTTTAAGGCGGTCTACAAGACAGAATGCTGAACAGCATAGCAATCCATATAATCTTCCAAGATCAGTGATCACAAGACAGACACCAGCCTTGAATGTGTCTTGTACTAGTATACAGAGGGGTACTGATCATACACGTGTTGCAGGTTATACCAGTGAAGGGAGTATTTAATCATCCCCATCCTTAATCTGGGATCAACCTAGTGATATATTAAATGGACCAGTACTTCATGTGACGAATGAAGCTTCATTGACCGTAAGCCCTGAGTATGCTGCTTGGTGTAAGAATTTCCCTAGATGAAGATGAAAGACACAAGTCGTCCATCTTCCTCATTTGTCTGTTCAGGATACTGCTCCGAGCAACGGCATTTGAAGGAACATTGTATGAAATATTGGAATTAAAGAGTCAATTAAATGATGGATTTATATAATAGGGGTAGTGATGATGTGTGGTGCTCCTGGTCTCGATGTCCATGGTTGGCATATGTACCTTAGGTGAAACAATCGCTTACACAATTATGGAGTGTGCATATGTTCGGCTTGGATATAGTGAAAACTATGGACCCCAGCTCATAACTCAATTTATAGATAGTAAGGTGTAAATAATGGGGTCAATTTGTTAATTTAAGAGAAACCCTTCTGATTTAATTATAGCTTTCATGTGTACAGTGATTTAAAGTAGGGACGCAGTGTAGTATTCATGGTCTCAATATTAAAAATTAGCATGTGTACCATAGGTGACACTATCGCTTACACATTTATGGGGACTATATCGCTGGTTTGAATATTGAGAAGTCTATGAATCCCAGGCTATAACCTGTGCAAATAAATAGTGAAACTGAGAGGGATAGGATCCTCGAGAGTTTGTCTATAACAGGCGGCAGTGGGCTCGATGGAGTCTGGGAACACGTTAAACTACACTATAGTGCTGGGGAGAGACTGATGGGCCCTGTGTCTAATGAAGGATGAGCTAACATCCTACTGTGATACCGTCTAGTCGGCGCAGTGCTCTGGCTACTGAGATTGTGCATCTCAGCAAGTCGACATACATGGTGCGTGGATGACAGTCCACACCCAAGACATCTTTGATTGACTGAAAGTTTATCAAAGATGATCTGCAGTTGAGGTTGGGGAAAACGGTCAAAGTTTGCATTCTGTTAGTGAGAACGGATGCAGATCAGACAGTCGGTTGCCTCTGAGTGTAAGTTCAAAAGGTGATCGCTATCATCTGGGTCGCCAGCCGGTTGTCTTGATCATGTTATTTCATCAACCTGTTTCTGGTTAGGTATGATCAAGACAGCTCAATGTACAGTCAGGCCATGGCAAGCGGCTAGTCGTTTGGCCTAAGCTGGTGACCGCAGTTTTACCGGAGGGGAGTGACCGAAGTGTGTTATGATGTTGTCAGTGACCGAAAGCTAATGGTTTCAGTCAGGACCTCGGATTTTATATGCTGAAAACACATTAACAGTATATTCTGTAATCTCTTCTAGGTTTACAATAAGTGCAGGTTCACTGGCCCGTCAGCATAATGACGTTATTCTAAACCGGTCAACTTTCACTTATTTCTTCATAGAAGTTGCGTCCTAATATAGTTTTAGGTGCGAGTTAGTACACTGATCACAAATTCTCAACACGTTTCAATAAAAACTTTGCATTCCTGAGCCAGATATATTGATAAATTATTTGCGTTTTGTTTCCGTTTTGTGGTTTGAAATATTGTTGATGTCATCCTAAGTCTATTGTCTCAAAGGCCATGTTAATGTAATATAAGGATGATGGAATTCAAGCATTGTACTCACATGTATGGAAATGATTCAGCCACCACCATTCACATTGCCATCCACCCCTTGACTCCAAACCATGCCTAAATGACATTACAAAGCTATATTTGAATTTAAGACCAATTTTCAATAAACGTAATTTACTTTCAGCACAGAAACCTTCAATGAAAATAACTTACAGAATCGTAATGATTATCTTTCCGGCAATATGAATTTTGACTAGAAAATATTACAGCATAGCTGACTCAATATTTTCAGTTTTTCAGTTTCCAAATTTAGTTCCACAAAATAATTTTTATCTAAACAGAATCATCAATGCTGATTCTATATAGCTCGTTTGTCATCAGGGCTACTAACTGTTCTCATTGCTAGATGCTGTTGCTAACATGTGTCACTGTAATGCATGTAGGTCAGAATTCGTTGGTCTCATAGGCTGCTTATTAACGCAGACCAATATGCGTCAAAATATGCTGTCAAAATGTGTGGGCTTCACTACAACATGGAATTTTGAATAGGATAGCTATCATCGACTAAAAATGTAGTATATAGGCCTAATACTAGGACGTTCTATCGAGTCTGACTAACCTCGCATATAGCCATTCCATTAGTAAAGTGCTAGTAATTAACCTTAATAATTAACCAAGCTCTAGTGAACAGAGGTTCGGTATGCCATGAGAACATAAGAGTGCCGAAGATCCCAATTACGACAGTCAAGGTGTATTTCTTTGGCCAACATGACAGCCATGGTTCTATTACCGGATGGTAGGATCATAGTATGCGTTTTCACAATATGAAACCATTTGCAGAGCTCGGCGATCAAACAGATCTCAACATTACTACGTTGGTCAGAGTGTAACTCACAGGGCATACCGAAACGGCAGTAGACATTGCTGGACAGGACATCAGCCACAGTGGCCACCTCTAGGTCCGGTAGAGCCAATGCCTCGACCCACTTTGTAAAATAATCTTGTAGTACGAGGATGTATTTATTGCTCTCATCCGTCGTATTTAAGGTCTCTAGCAGATCGATAGACACTCGCTCCCACGCATCGATGATTCTTGTTTGTAATGAGTGTTGTTGGTCAACAGCACGCGTTGGCAGGGTAAGGATTTGGCCACCCAAGCATTCACGTTATCGCATATGTTAATGCAATGGAAACGTGTTTTGATATGTTCAGTGGTTCTTTCTACAGCTAAATGTCCAGCGTTGTAATGCAATTGTTCAAGTAGCATGACTCGGAAACGCTTGTGGACAATAATACGATTGTTGATATAAAGAGTGTCATTGTGCACATGACACGCTGCATATCATTGTTAGTAATACTTTGCCATTGTTGATAAGTGACTGATCGATTGCCTGGAAGGGTGTAGGATTTACTGCTAACTCAGGAGGTTTACCCACGGGAATCGGGTGGTATATGGGCGTTGGGTCACAGTTGATTACTTATACAGCATGGTTGGTCCACCGGCCTCTGTGTTGGATGTTCTTGGTATGGTAGGGGTCCGGGAGACGACCTAGGGTGATAGGTTGTGCGTGTACGTGCATGACTTCGGGTAGCATGGGGGATCTATGAGATCTGACTCCCTCAATTCATAGCATGGCGATTCTGATGTGCACCGTGGTATTGGTAACAAAATATATTGAGGAGGGATTGCAGGTCTTACATTATGGACTTCTATATGTGGCCATCGCCATCTTATTTCTGTTGACATGCTTCTTAGGCGGAGAATGTAAGGTGTAAGGTGTATTATATTGCCCCCATTGTGGACTGTGGGGTCGGGGTTCAGAATCCGGGACCAGTGTGTGTTGACGATCATGAACTTTTGAGGAAGTGAGAAACGACATGTCTGCCTCAGATGCACCTCTAAATGCACATTCGGTTATTGGCGAGCACACTGGTCATTGGTATGCGGTTGATCCTGCATGTGGGACGTTTATTTTCTGTGAGGTGGTTATTGTGCACGCCGCTCGGTTATCCGGGTACTCCTGATAATATTCGGGGGGAGTACTCATTGAAGTAGAATAGTGGCTGGACTAGCTGAGAGTCGAAGTGGGGGTTGGGTTCGCCATTTTGAGCACCATATCTGGCGCCACTTGTAGCTCTGGTACCACACTACTCCTTGGTTTCCTCCTCAGTCTAACGCTCGTACTCAAGGTACACGCTGGCCCGACGATGCTGGTTAGCTGGCCTCGGGGATGCGGAAGGAAGGCTGCGAGTGACCAGTGAATACAAATAAATATATATATATATATATATATATATATATATATATATATATATATATATATATATATATATATATATATATATATATATATATATATATATATTGTTATTTATATTAGGGATGCACGCTGGTTTATGAGGAGGCGGCGCGCAGGTTTCAACAGAAGCCAGTGCAGTCGTCTCTATTTAGTCACTCGTTTAGTTGAAGCCGCGTTATTTTGGCGGTCCTTCTATAGGAGATAGACTAACCGTTAGTTATTGAGTCCAGACATATAGGTTTTGCCTTCCTGGCGTATGTGCTCGATTCCGAAATGCAATGGATTATCACATCTAGTTAAGACGGGGCTGAAGAATCCGATGGCAGACTACGGTGACCTTGATTGAAGGCGTGTAGGGCCCACTCGCCCCTACTAGTCACGATAGAGTTAGGCTGCTATCAGCGTCTTTCGCCTTGGCCAAAGTGGCGAGAACGAGCCATATAAGACTCGTTCCGTGGAGCTAACGTTTACACTGTGTTAGCACTATGTAACGACCCTGAGGTCCACTGCTATGCCGTTCTACTATAATTAATGTTTTCGCAGCGACTTCCTACTTTGGCTTAAAGCAATTAGTTGGCCAGAAGACCGGAGATGTGCAGAAAGAAGGCCTTAACGTGAGTGGCCAATTATGAAAGGATGGCTTGCTATGTAACTTTGCGCAGAGCCGGGAAAGAGGCTTGGCAATACCACAGCTCTCCTTTGTTTGAGCAGTCCCCATTAACTACTATTATCCTATCGAAATATCTGAGCTAATATTTGTTTAGGACTAGGCGCCGTATCTCGTGGCGATTTGCACAGGCACGAGCGACGTCTCTGGTGAAAATGTGTTGCTGTATTTAGAAGAGTAGTTAGTGCAGTTATTGAAGTGGCATAGTATATAAGCGAATGCGCAGTTTAACTTTTAATAAGTACACTAACTAACTAGTACAGAATTAAGTACATGGTACAATTTTATACAGAAACAATGAGGTCTAACTGACCCATATGCGCTTACATATAATCAGCGCAACGTAAATGAAATAATTATATTACACTTGTTGGCGCCTGTTAGTCAGCAGCGCGAAGAATGATCATGATTATTGCAGTAGCAGTTGCCGCCTGTTAGTCCTCAGCGCAGAGACGATTCAGGAAAGGTGCAGGTGATGTTGGCACCTCTTTGTCATTGGTGCAAATTAAAACATAACAAGTTATCTATCACAGTTCAATTTGCTGTAGTTGTTGAAGCACGTGGAACACATGGGTGCAAAGGTGGAGATGCCTCGATCGATGAAGAGGCTAGGTCTATACGTAGTAACGGTCACAAGACGATCGGGTCGCTAGCTCAGGAGCAGCGAAGAAAGCAATGGTCGCAGTAAGCGCAGCTGGTCTAATCGCTGAAGGAGGCAGTATACACGTGCAAGTTTTAAGTCACCACTTTTTGGCATGTTGCGGACAAGCTTGTGAGATATCAGAACGGACCAATCATTTCACATGATGGTTTTAGATGTTGAAGGCCAAAAGTAGGCGCCGCTCAAGCAGACCCCTGCGGTCGTATACTGTGTAGGCGTTACCATCGACTTGGGTATGCCAATGTTCCACACTGAACGGCGATGGTAGTCTGTTATTAAGTTGGTTTATTTACCCCTAAGCAGTGGTTTACAAAAAGGACCTGGTGACGTGTGATGAGGCTGACATCCAATCGTGGTTGCAGAAACGTAGTGAGTTATGCTGGTGTAGATTACCAGCGTGGCGAGCTCTGCATAGTAGGTTCAGATAATGTTCACCGATCGGACTACCCCCTCGTCCCGACTGAGGAATAGTAGCCGATGCAGCTCCTTATATACTATATGGTGATCAATCAAAATCACCATCGCAGAACGAACCAACGCACGGCTTTGCGGGAGGGGTTGGGGTTTGGGGTGGGATGGGGTGGGGTGGGGTGGGTGGTGGGACTAGCATGCGACGAGCACATGGCTGTGACACCGCTCTACCTTCTCCTTGGTAGCACATGCACGACCTGTCTTCACTAACTTTGAAGAATTATAACCTAGATTTTAAATTACTGATATCTCAGCCATTCCTTGTTAGATTTTAATTATGTAAGTGGATTCGTTTTTCTCAACGAATCCTGGGCAAGTTTCACTCCGAGATGAGTGAAAAGGGCCTCATGTTACTGTTTTGGGAAATATAGACGATTATGTACATAAAAGATGCTATTTCCCCCACACTGCCTATACAGCATAGGTAGGCTATCTCCTAACGTCGTACATGAGCGATGCGCGTTCTTGTTATTTTACTCTCTCTCTCTCTCTCTCTCTCTCTCTCTCTCTCTCTCTCTCTCTTCTATGGCTATGCATGACCGCCCATAGGACCACGGAGGGATGTGTGTGTGTGTGTGTGTGTGTGTGTGTGTGTGTGTGTGTGTGTGTGTGTGTGTGTGTGTGTGTGTGTGTGTGTGTGTGCGTGCGTGTGTGTGTGTGTGGGGTGTTGGGTGTTGGTGTGTGTTGGGGTGTGTGGGTTGGGGTGCTGTGATTGGAGCATTTCAGTCCGGGCCGTTTCGTACCCGTGGCTTAGCGATCCGTGCGACACAACCATCCCTCATGATGAACAACATGAGAGCAGCACCAACTTTCAAGTACATTGTTATCAAATTGTTCTCAAGTCAACGAACTATCGATGGATAAAGTTATTCATCGATTCCAACATTCAAAATGAATGGGTTAATTTTACATCGCCAATAGGCGGTTATACAACATAGTCCTATTCCCTCATTAGTATGGCATTGAATTATATTATAACCTTCCTGGTACACTGTGTTTACTCATTTCCGATAAATGAATCGAAATAATTTGGACTGGTAAACTTGTGCTTAAGTGGCATATTCATAAATACCTTTCCTAACCATAGTCAAACTTCATCATGTACGTATTTCACCTTTCCAGAGTACCCACCCATCATATGACGTCATAATGAACTGCGTGATGTGCAGAATGACATCATAATGAATGACGTCGATAAGTACGTCACGAACGCATATTTGAAGACGGTCTATGCATTGTTGTACAAATTGTTTGCTTTTACTATTTAATAAATATTCTGTAAAATATTTTGAAACTAATTTACTGCCATAGGCAGCAACAGCACCCAGTCCAATTAGTTACAAAATATTCAACAGCTTCCTTGTATAGTTTTCAGGAAATTGATAGCTATGGCATTCGGGGATCGATCAATCCCAACACAGCGAGGTGTGGGTGGAGTTTAGCTAGTGATGGGCGGGGCATAGCTAAAAATCGAAAGGTCCATTGCATCCTTGTTTCATAGATGTTATTATTCAACAAAGTACGGAGTCACGCTCCGCCTACACGATCATTATACAATTGAAATAAAGCTACTGCGTATTACATCGAAGTTTAATGCTATTGCGGAAGTTCTGCTTTCTTGCACTTTGATCGTAGTGAATATATTTAGAGTATGTTGCATTAAAGGCCAATGGAGCTAAAATAGGATTTCTATTAGAAAGGATGTTGAATACTCGTTGGTTTCGTGGCAACGCTTTTATGTATGGAACGAGTACACGAGCAGGAGGGAAATATGTGTTGGTGTCGTTGTTTTTGTTGTTGTTGTTGTTGTTGTTGTTGTTGTTGTTGTTGTTGTTTACGCACTCCATGAACGAGCATATGGGCCTCTGTATATCCCCTCTTTAATGTGATACTTAGCGACCGAGAACATGTTTACCCTCAACGGAAAAAAGACACCAAGTAGCGCAGTTGCTGTTCTGGCACCCATTTAAGTTCCTGGATAGAAAGGGAAAGAGAGGGGTTGACTCGGAAAAAACGTAGCCAATTGTTTTATCATTACACTGTAACATATTGCATGCGAATGTTTGGGAGAGGGATGACGCAAAAATCTGTTCTGTGATTGATCTGACTGAAAATGCCTGTACCACCGCGAGATTTTCTTTGATTGATGATGACGTTGCATGGGTTTCTAAGAGCCACCACGTGTGTAATCGCGTCTGGCTAGACATTTCAGTATTGACTGAGGTGGAAAACAGCAATTAAACAATGATTGAACTATTCTCCCATTTTAGAATTTTCGAGCAAGAGTTCTAAGCGTTTAGAAGACTATTGCTTAATCAGCGTGTCCATGAGGGCATGGTGCATCTAATCGCTGGAATATACGAGTGCTATATTGGAAATGGTGTGGTCCGATCTGTCACTCAATTATACGACGCAACACTGAATTACTTCACATGTAGGCTGACGCCACCATATATAATGAGATGTCTATCTCCCTCATGCGCATTAAATGTCCGCCATCGTTGAAATGTTATGCCTTTGATGGATGTACTATTTAATAAACATTATTTTGAACATGTTGAACTAATATGCAGCAACAGCATTAATTCAGATTATTTTCAAAAGATTCAACAAATTATCTGCATAAGTTATCTTGAAATTGGGATTCTGGGAATTCAGGACTCAAAGTACAACGCGTACACATTGATTTTAACACACATACAAGAGGGAGGAGCTTATGTGGATAAGGGCGGGGAATAGCCTCTATTCGTTCAGCAATATGCGATAACTCAATATTGACTTATGAAGATAATCGAAACATGTTTATGTCCTTAGCAGAGATTTTACCTTTAGGACGATAACGAAAATCAATAATGATAGAAAACTACTATTATATTCGTGACATTAGCCACCATCACAAATGAGATCTTGTAATATGGGCATACGCACTCTGCATTATACTCATCAGTATTTGAGACAGATAATCCGGACCAGCGGACCGCTGGTAAAGATAATCTAGTATTAGACCCCCAGCCTACTCTAGCAGTAACTGATGGTATTTTAAATGTCACGCTAAAAATTAATGAGTTTTACCAGTCATTCATCTATCCATATACGCCAGTCACCATCCATTAAGTGTTTCTATTATGATCTCCTTCACATTGACAATAACAAAACAACAACCTCGCAAACATCATAGCAATCAACAGCCGTCAACGCAACAACCAACACCAATAGCAACACAATCAACACAACAAGCACGCTGATATAGCATGCTACACCGATTAGTTGATGGGATAAAATTGGTATTGCTACTTTGAATATAACTAACCGATTCTTCCACCTTCACACATCAGTAATGGTATGCCACAGTTATTCATTACTCGATGAAAACGTAACAATTTATATAATTACTGTGATTATTGAACAAAGCGTTCATTAATTCCGATAGCCACACATCCCATCCATGCTCATTCAACGAGAGTTTAACCTGCTTGAGATGGCTCCGGAACAAGATGTGCAAACTAGCAGAGTGCCATCTAGAACCGCCCCCCCCCCCCTTAGTTGCTACAAGACAGCACACCGGCGTAAAACAGGGCATAAAGACCGCGCCATTTACATACCTCAATCCAGTCTGTTTCGACGGCTAAACGCGCAAATAAAGGCATGCTGTTTCTCCGAGACTTTATTGGAAGAAATCCACAAAGGCATGTTAATTCCTATGATTGCATCGTTTTAGGACCAAGAGTCTGCAACCCGCTATAGCTTACTTGTCCCTATACCATAGTCTCTCTTACTCCCCCCACCCTCCCCCCTCTCCCTCTCTCTCTCTCTCCCTCTCTCTCTCTCTCTCTCTCTCTCTCTCTCTCTCTCTCTCTCTCTCTCTACATAAAAGGTGCCATTTCCCCCACACTGCCTATACAGCATAGGTAGGCTATCTCCTAACGTCGTACATGAGCGATGCGCGTTCTTGTTATTTTACTCTCTCTCTCTCTCTCTCTCTCTCTCTCTCTCATTAGAACCACTGAGACAGATTAGGGTAATGTTAATAGATGAACCAATGGGACAGAGGAGTGTAATGTTAATAGATGAACCAATGGGACAGATGAGTGTAATGTTGATAGATGAACCATTGAGACAGATGCGTGTAATGTTGATAGATGAACCAATGCGCCAGATTAGTGTAATGTTAATAGATGCACCAATGGAACAGAGGAGTGTAATGTTGATAGATGAACCAATGAGTCAGATGAGTGTAGTGTGGATAGATGAACCAATGAGACAGATTAGTGTAATGTTAATAGATGAACCAATGGGACAGAGGAGTGTAATGTTAATAGATGAACCAATGGGACAGATGAGTGTAATGTTGATAGATGAACCATTGAGACAGATGCGTGTAATGTTGATAGATGAACCAATGCGCCAGATTAGTGTAATGTTAATAGATGCACCAATGGAACAGAGGAGTGTAATGTTGATAGATGAACCAATGAGTCAGATGAGTGTAGTGTGGATAGATGAAGTGATGAGGCAGCTGAGAATACTAACGGGACTTTCAATATTATCTCACAAATTTCTCAATTCTCAAAACTCTCAATATTCATAACTATATAATATTTATCAGGGAAAGAGAGTTCTGAGAAATAATATGTCGCATTGTTTCTACATGCTGTCTATATACAACCATGTGTTTAGTAAAATGTTAAAGCCATGTTGCATAAATATCCCTAACCATAATTGCACAACCCATACATCTGGCACACATTTTGAAATTACAAGGGTTATAGGATTAAGCCGGTAAGAACTAAATAATATAAGGAAAGAAAGTTCTATCTGAAAGGATGTCGAAAATTTGTTGGTTTATTGCTACCGCACTGCGGCATCTGACAAGGAAACAATATTGAGGACCCACTTTGACCGGCGATTGGCGATTAAATCACTCAAAAGCATATAACATACGATTCAATACCATGTCACAAATTAACGTTACTCAGTATGGCTAATGCTTATTTGTACATTGCATGTGAGTGATTTGAAGCCGTGGTGTGGTTAAATCTATTCTAGGCTTGATATGGCTGACATCTGCCGGCGCGACTTCCAGATTTCTTTGATTAATGACGATCTTGTAGGGATTCAATTGCCACCAAGTGGGGAATCACAGATGGCTAGACGTTCGAACGAGGTAGAAAATAGCAATTAGGCAATGATTGAAATATTCTACGCCCAGTAGACAATTTATGCCAATAGTTCTAAAACATTTAGAAGACTATTGTTAAATCATCGATTTACATCGTGATCAAAGCATATGAGGCTGGTGCGTAGAACTGTTATTATGATAGTACCATATTAATGTAGCGATGTTACGTTGTTTTGCATAAATAAAGATACTTCGTATTTGCATAATTGACGCAGATCACTGACTATGCAATTATTAATGCTTAAATGATGACAAACTAAGCATTATGTGCGAATTGTTTATCTTTACTATTTAATACACATGCCGCAACACCGCCCAGCCTAATTAGTTTCAAAATATTCAACAGCTTACCTGTTATAGTTTTGTGGAAATTGATTGTCAGGGAGTGATCCATCAATCGCACCAGTGCCGAAGTGTTGATAGAGATTATCTAAAATTGGGCGGGGCATAGCTGAAATTGGATTCCGCCATTAGATCTTTAGATTAGGCTCTCACCAGAGATGTGGCGTTTACGATGATAATGAATATCAGGAATAATAGAAAACATCTAGAAGACATATTACACTGGTGAGAAATTCTATCACAATGAACCGTTACATACCTGCCAATCTTTCTTGTTAGTGCGCTGGGCCCGCGCAACACCCCACCCCTCCCCAGGTTTCGGTGTCTCGTAAGGAATCGGGTGGGACATGGTTGGCTAAAAACATATGCCGGCTGCCTAGTGAGATGGCGGAACCTATTGGTTGCCACGGGGTCGAGCGCGCATTCTCTCTCAAAAAGTTCACCTCACTTGTTCCGCTTCGAATGCCCTGGCGTTGGGTGGACCAGAGGTAGTCTAAGGGTAGGTAGAGAAGTCAAATCTTCCCGCTTCTTCTGACTCAGCTATTTTGAAGGCGGCATCCATCCATCGCGTTGAGCGGCACAGCAAGATAACAAAACTCAGACTAACAAGACAAGAACAGTATTTATTGAAGAAAGGATAATTGCAAAGTCCTTAAACAAGTAACCCAATACACTACAATAGTAAATAATAAAATAATAATAGTAAAATCATTTGTGTATATAAAACCTGGCACTTAGGTATTCCCTACTGGGTTCACGAATAGCTATCTAACGTGGTGTAAATATGCAAATTATATATTCAACTAGTAGATCTGCTTTGCGGTAAAAGGCCGGAGGTAAGTTTAATGATCGGAGGAATAAATTGTAATTTTTAATACCCGTAGGCTGTATAAGCAATTCATCGAAATGATAACTCTTGTCACGGATGAAATAACTGTATAAACATTTCAACGTATTTTCAGAAGTATGGACCTTTATACGGACTATTGCCGAAATTGAGACTGATGCGTGGAATACAGCTGAGGCCTATGTATACACAGGCTGGATACGGCAGAGGTGATCGAGACACAAACAGTTACCACCATTAGAATACAGCACAAAGCAATACTTTTCAAGATCGATAGACCTGCCCATACATAATTCTTTAGGACGGAATAGTATATACCTAGGATTTCTGACCTACTACACACGAGTGACTGATTACCAGCTTATAACGTCCAAATGACATGGAAATCAATAAGGAACTAATCTCTCTAGAATGTCTAACTAGAAGCTTAACCTCTACAATTTATAACTAAGAACATCAAAATCGAGTTCCCAACTCTTCGCTTGCGAGTAGATTAATTCCAAAGATTCACCAAACAGGTGACCGTTTTATGGAGAACTCCAGTCCAGCGAAGATAGAGCGATTCAGCAAGTTTTGTTTCCTGTAGGGAAATGTTCTCCTACTCAACGATGTTGAAAACTAATTTGTGCGGCTTTCTTGTTCTGTTGAAACTATTCACTAGCTGGTTTGGCCCACTTATACTAATAAACGACATCACATACTTTCCTCAGGCGCCGCCAGGCTATCTGGCGTAGATGATGCCGAGAGATTCTTCAAATACATTGGAAATACTTTCCCTTTAAATTAAGTATGCCGAAGGCCGGTGTGAGCATTGCGGTTAGTGCCGGTTGTGTGCGAGCGTGCGTGCGCCCGTGCGTGTGCGTGCGTTTCGTGCGTGTGTCCGTGAAAGCGTGCGTGTGTGTGTCTGTTTATCCGAGGCATATCTCTGGAATCCTATAAGGTAGAATGACAAGATTTGGTGCATACAATGATATTATGAGTGGCTAGAAAATTGTTTAGGTTGGGTTTCAAAAATCGAGGTCACCGGGCCGCTTAGTGCATCCCGAGATACGCATTTTAGCCATACATCCGGAACGCAAGTAGCTAGAATCACCAAATTTGGCACACACATTGATATTATGACTCGCTAGAAACACATTTAGGTCGTGGTTAAAAGGCAAAAAATCGAGATCACGAAATACACATGTTATAGCCATAAATCATGAACGCAAGTCGCTAGCATCACCAAATCGGGCACATACATTGATATTATGAATGGCTAGAAAATCTCTTGGTTTGGTGTCAAAATGTAAATATCGAGGTCACAGGGTCACTTAGTGTATACCGGAATACATACTTTCTTCAACAAATCTGCAGTGCAAGAAGGTAGAATTGCCAAATCTGTAACATACATCTTACAGTTGGCTAAAGGGAGGACTTTGTTTCAGATCAATTGTTCAAATAAATCTAGGTCACAGGGTCGCTTAGTGCATCCAGAAATACACATTTTAGCAAAAATCCGGAACGCAAATCACCAAATTCGGCACATGCATTAATATTATGAGTGGCTAGAAAATATTTTAGTTTGGTGACAAAAGGTAAAAAATCAAGGTCACAGGGCCATTAAGTGCCTTCCAAAATTCACATTTGTAGGCATAAATTGGCAACGCAAGTAGCTAGAATCGACAAATTTAGGACATCCTTTCATATTATAGCTGGCTAGAAGCTCTATTAGTTTCAGGACAAAGCATCAGCTATCTAGGTCACATGGTCACAAAGTGCATATTTGGATACACATTTTGGGCCATAGCTCCAGAAAGCAAGACGGACAAACAACCAGATTTATCACACACATTCATATTTCGACAGCGTATGACTGCTTTGAGTTTGAGGGCAATGGATCAACCAGCTGTATCATGGGAGTCACTAAGTGTATTGTCAAGACAGGGAGCAAATGCGTGAGTCAGTATCTCCCTCGAGTGCATTCTAGTTTATACATTGTCTAGCACTCTAAAAGTAATACTAATAATAATAATAATAATAATAATAATAATAATAATAATAATAATTTGGTGACGCAATCATGTCCATGCACAGGGCAGGCAAATGTGGAAACCTACCTCTCAAGATGCCTGCAGTTGTTTAACTCAAATGCTGCAGCCAGCCTGCCCTCACTATCAAATTCTTATAAAAATGTGCACGTGGGGTTGCCAAATCATTTCCTTTTATACTCAGATGACCTCATTTAGGAAAGGCACGCTTGAAAGATTCACTCAGCGCGCGTGCGACGGTGCAGGACGTACACACCAAGAACATGGTCCTGTAAATAATATCCCATCCAAGCATGCTGGCTGGCCAAATTCAGTTCCCCATAACTCAGTAAACATTGAGTCGACTCTGAAGAGGGTTTCAGATGCGTGATGCTTGATAAAGTCTACATCGCAATACTGTAAACATCTCTCCTGTCAATGCTGTTTTAAGTAAATGCTAATTAAATTAATTATGTCCTATTAGTGCAGTTTAAAGTGTACGTAGGTCAGCTGTGTACAGTTGCACGCCCTGGTAGTGCAAAGATGGCATGCCATTCGCTGGAACTCTTGTCTAGCTACCGTGCTTGCAAAGCGTACACAGGAACCCCGAGTGCGGAACTAATTTCCGCCCACAGATGTATTTATCGAGAGGAACCAGACTCTGAATTTTTATTGCCATTTGACTGTCAAAGGTCTATTGCCGTGTGCTGGAAAGACTGAGAACAGGTAGGTACCACTCAAAATGCTTGTTCCACTCAGAATGGAGGTGAGCAAACACAATTGTCTATTTAACGAAAAACTAACCAGGCATGTTCCATGGGACCTCTTGAATAGGATATACAAGCTAAAAATGCAAAATGCCTATTTTTTCCAGGAAGTTACTAAGTTAAGTGATGACAAATATTTATCCTGCACATTTTAACCTCAGAAATTTCATAAGAAACAGGCCCATCTCTTCAACATTTCAGTGAAAACGGACAATATGGGGTATTATGTACATAGCTATGGGAGCGTAATTAAAAAGAATGGCAGTCTCTATGCTTGAGCAAGGAGTAGTTCCGTCTTTGGAGTGAAGTGGTAACCTCTGCAATTGGGCTCAATGTAATATTGCACTGCGTCACTAATTTGATGCACTTTTTAATTTATATGTTGCTAAAGCATTTTCTAATTGGGCCTTGAGCGATCGCAACGTAGTCTCGGCATTCTTTTCATGCTAAATGTTAGCCTTATTTTGAATTTGCCTGAACATAATGCAACGATTGCTGTGACGACATACCTGTAAAAGAAAAATAAACAATTTTATTATTTGTTGATTCATTTTGTTCTTTTACTCTTTCTGAAAAAAATATTTGTATCAATTGGCTACCAATAGGCTATCGTGTGAGACAACAGACAAGGAAACAGGAAAATGCAATGCTCTAGTGGCAGCACATTCGGATTTTATGAACATCAACAGAAATAGTTACAGAAACATAATTATTTTGAATTTAACTTGAAGATAGTGTCAAAATATTGAGCCATGCCCAAACTTGGGTTGATCTGTTACGTTTCCTCAACAGCATTGGCCAAATTGTCAACCCATATTCTAAGGGTCAAGTCTGATGTTGACGTTTCACATTCAGCTTGAAAGAAAATAACAACATTTTATTTTCATGAAAACCCCATATGTAATCTATGGTAATAAACAGCACTGTCCAGAGAATGCATTGTTAATATCTATCTGGTGATCTACATGCCATTTTACAAAATCACCAGCATTCTGAGGGCACGTGTACGTGTGCGCGCATGTGAGATCTAGACTGATCCAGGCATTTACTCCAGGTGGGGAGGGGGTGGGCGCATACATGCCTTCTTTGTTAAAACCATATTGGCGTGTTGTTTTTAATACTTTTCTCCAATAATGCTCCTTATTCAGCCTCAGTTGTTTGGAGTGTTTTGTGTCCTCTATCACATATATATGTATTATGCGCAGGTCCTTAATTGAGTCGTGTGGTGCATTGAAGTGTTATGCGATTTTATAACCTGTGTGGTGGCTGATTGCATGAATGTGTTGCCTGAGTCTTTTCTAAGGGACTGATCGGTTTCACGTATACACTGTGAGCTGTATTGCTTACATCCAATTAGGTGCACAATGTTGGTAGTGCCGCATCTCATTTGTGATATGCTTTTGTGACATTTCCCTGTAACATTACTCGTGAATGTGTCACTAGTGTTCATGTATTGCTTACACGCTGTTGTGCAGTTAGTGCTGTTTTATTTGGTTATACATCTCACGATATTATGATAACCTTAAAAATATGTTAGGCTCAGCCAGCGTATACATTGACATAAGTGCGTACAATGTTGCTCATGACAATGTTGCTAGATAAATAGCACACACCTTCCCCGATAACGCAGCGTACTGGGCCGATGTTGGTCCGATGCTGGGCCAGATGTGGCTAAGTATCAGTCAAGCATTGTCCCGGTAAGCTGCATTTTATGGGTTGTGATATATCGATATATTTGTATTCTCCATTTAAATGCTTGAAGAAGACTTGATTTATGGACGGTAGGATTTGGTATATGAGGTTACAGAAAACCTAGCATCAAATGATTGCATATTTTGAAATGACTGGATGCTATTGCTACTTTTATCTCGCCATAAACTCTTCAATATTTCCCAATATACTAGAAAACATCGATTTTTACTCGAATCAAGACCGATGAAATATTCCGCATATATACAACGAAATATTTAGAATTTAGATGCCACTGATTGGATACATTATATTGTCGAGATATTGAAGACGCTCTGTCCCGTACCGTGTCCGATACATTATCCACAGGAAAGTGTATTATTCTTAAGAATCTCAATAAGACACTCTTCCGTATTTACAGAGTACACTGAGAGGCGTCAATGTCAAGACAGGCCAATACAATTTCTGTGTCAGATATCGATTAACACCAATCACATTCTTTATAGTACAGAACTCAATATTCGTGATGCATATGGAAATAAATATTGGTTACTGCTAGTTAATAAAATCGGTCAATCCTACTTGAGAATGTGAGTTCATAGATTGCGCCACTTGAGCCATGGTGCGGATTTGAGTGTGTATTACATTGGCACAGGCGTACTGTATGTGCCCTTGTGAGTATGCACGTGCGAGTATCATGCTAGGATGTCCTGGTTATATTGCTAAATAAATATAAAATTATTGACTTAGCATGTATATATAATGGCGACATAAGCGGTGCTTCTATACGAATCGCCTGTCAAACTGTATTCAACACACAACATTGGTTTAACTATTGCAAATACATTTTAAATACCTCTTATATTAATGCTTGCGCTGATAACTTGGACTTGAACACTCAATCTTCATATCATCTTGCGCGTGTCTTTGCGAATATCCATGCACACAGGACAGACTATGTGATCCATATTGGAAGATATTATACGATGCGTTTAACACTGCGCTGTTTCGCTGTCATGCCACTGATTGCATTAATGATACCTGTCTGTACTATGGTCACCAAGAAGATCATCTAGCACTTGGCGTAATAATATGTTCTCGTGATCAGCACTTGGTTGTCCGCTACAGTGGTCTTCACTTGACAGTACGAACTACTAATACCCCGCCTATATAGTTATAGATTAAATTTAAGATACTCTGTCCCATATAGTGTCAGACAAAATATCAAATTTAGGGTGATAGGTTGTCCTTAATCTCTTTATCATCATAGCATTTGGTCCTTGTCCTTACGAATATTCCTGTACAAAGGACAAATGTGGTCTATCTTGGAAAATGTTACATGGTGCGTTTAACACTGGTCTGTTTCCTTGACATGGAGGTGGTTTAATTAATGATAACTTTCTGTGTAATGGTGAGTACGACAATCGTCTAGCACATGAGTTAATAAGATGTTCTCGTGAGCAACCTTTACTTATGGCTGCCTCCTACACTGTTTGTCACTTGCCAGTATCTGATGAGTTTAGTGTCAATAATTATACGCAGGGCATCCATGTCCTGAATGTCCGAACACAAAATTGGACATCGTCTGATTAACTGGATTTTGTCTAATGCTAAACATTACGGAGATAACGTGTTACCGACGTCCCGATGGGAATGAGTAATCATATACCTACCTATATGTGTTTAAATCCTGATTCTGATCGCAGATATTAATTGAAATTTGAGATAGTATGGGGAGAACGATGGCACCTGCACGCCGATCTCTTCCCTAAGTATCAATTTTGTTGGTAAACTAAGTCATCAAGGAGTGAAGGCTGACATCCTCATACAGAGGCAACTCTGATTAGGTCTAGCCTTCTTCAAACAAGCATGAGATCGTATGGATATGGAACATGCAACAGCAATGGTGTTGCATTGGCGGCATTCCTTAGTTCCAACGGCCTATTTGCCACATATACGGCTTTTAAGCACCCATGCCGTCACCGGACCACATGGCCCAGATACATTGCTGATCGCAAAGCCCCAAAAGGTTATAAGGCTACAACAGCTGTCTTCAATCAAATTGACTTCATACTCCGCAAGACAGAAACAGAAACGCTACTTCGGAATGCTCGTTCCTATTGAGGCACATACCCAAATTCTGACTATAAGCCAGTGATTACATGCCTTCAGATGAACGATCTCTACCTAATGTATAAACGCCATAACAGGCAAGAGGACAGACTTACCTACAACATACACAAGCTCATCATCGACACTGACGCTCAAATGTCATACAAAAGGAGCTCGGAGAGCAGATAGATAGCATAGACGTCAGCTCTGATCCAAACGAAGCCCTAGCCAAACTACTGAAATCTATGGAACCATCAGCTACCAGCACGATGTTCTTAAAAAACAACCGAACTAGGTATACTGACGACCAATTAGTAGCAAAACTGTCAGCAGAGCAGAAAGCGTTATGGCTGCACATCAATCAAAGTGGCCAAAGTGAAGACCGCATCAAACTACGCTGGGAGCTTAATAACATTCTGCACCACATCGGCGAACGCTTAAAAGATCTTGCTATACAACACGCCTGCTCCATAGTGGATGAAATCACTGCAATGGATGACTGCCACAAAATATTTCAAGGAGCCCTAGCCCTGGGTGTTACTGACTACACACACACACTCACTGTATACAAATCCGAAGGACATTTTATGGAGACTGACTGGGGAAAAGTCGATGGAATTCGAGAAGTGTTCAAGGAACAGTTCTCTTATCACGATGATGAGCCCTTGCACCTTTCTCAGGAGACCCAGGCCATTACTAACACGAATTGAAACAGCAGACGTTGAGAGGTCTCATAAAGCACTGAAAAATGGACGTGCATCTGGACCTGATGGCATGAGCAATGAACTATTCAAATATGCAAGAAAACCGATCGCGCACCTAATTCAGCTTTTATGTACCACCTTCCCATCGACGCTGTAGGCCAAATCATTCTTATCGCACTACCCAAGCCCAAGAAATCACCTGCCACACACACACACCCAGCCCCCCCCCCCACCCCATTCGTGGCGTATTGTGCTCCTCAACTGCATACGGGAAATCCTTTCCAATGTTACTCTATGCCACATCCGTGACATAATCGATGACTTCATTGGATCATGTCAATGTGGTTTCAAACATGGACGCAGCTGCGCAGACATTGTATGCGCTCAACTCTTTCTTGTGTCGGTAGTCATGTCCAAACACTGGGATTTAAAAAAAATAGCATTGACATGTCACGAGCCTTCGACATAATTAAATGCTCAACGATCCTAGATGTACTACGACTGGCCGGTTGCAATGAAGATGAGCTACTACTAGTGCGACTACTGCATGCAGACACCAAGCTGAGACTAGGAGTTAAGTCAGTGACGTCTTTAGAGTTTGAGACATCAATCAGCTCCCCACAGGGAGATGGTCTATCCCCGGTGCTTTTCACATGTTACCTTACTGATGCATTGAAATCGGTGTGGGAAAGCTCCACAAGACCACCCCAACCCCGTGACAATACTGGGTATGATGCTAGCGATGGAATATTCCGATGATGTGGACTTCATAAACGAGGAAAAGAAACCTCTTGACGAATTTCTCCCAATAGCTGCAAGCAAAATAAATTGAGAATCACTTTATGATTGAATCCAAAACAGAGGTCACCCACATATACCTATCTACACAGTATGAAACTAAAGAAAATATCGATCCACTTCATGGTGGCGAACCATGGAGTAAAAGTAAAAGCCTGGGCTCACTGGTTTTCAGCACTGCTGACATTGCTGCACGCTGCGTCATGGGGAAGCAAGCGTTCCAGTCCTTCTGGAAGCTATGGAATCATAGATCAAAGATGTCCTTGATTAAAAGTCTACGTTCATACAATACAACCTGCGTAACCTTGATGTTGTATAACTGTAACAGCCAGGCAGCTCAAAAGGCAGCTCTAGACAAACTCGATTCCTGCCACCGCAAACACCTACGCACCATCACTCGATACCGATGGCCAGATAGCATACCTTCCACTGGTGCACTATACCAGGTGTGCAATACGTTGCCCCTGTCTGTAAAGTCGCTAAGGATGCTCGAAGAGACACGAGTATAGATAGCCTTGGAACTCGCCACACTCGGAACGAGCAAATACAAAGCCAGGAGAGGACGTCATTGCATAAATTTGCTAAGCGTGCTACGAGGTGACCTCAAGAAAGCAAGACTCGGTAGACTCAAGTCAAGAATGGACATGAGAAATCAAATGATTTCGGCTGAGGACAATCCACAGTGGGCAAAAGCGAAGATATTTCTCATCTAAATATGTTATTTACCAAGCTCTAAACATGGTTTCTTTCTAAAGGCAATAACGAACTGTTTGTCTAAATCCATTTAGCCTTTGCCTCACTCATCCCCTGTCTAAATAGTTATATAGAAGTATACGCGTGTGACCCGCCTCTTCAGGCTCTGAGTAAATACATTCAGTAGTTACTGCATTGGTTTACGGTGTTACTAGAGTACGAAACAGGTTAGCATACCCGTTACAGAGTAATTAAATATATTAACATCAGTACACGTTCTCCAAACTCCACTACACTTTCTCTTGAACAACCGTGCAATATAAGTTCAACCTTTGGAATTAAGTTTTATGACTGAGTTCCGGGACAGTATGACACTGATGCCAGTCTTTTCTAGAATCCCTCCATATATCCGTAAATAAGGAAATAACATGCGGATGATTGCACCTACTAAATAAGTAAGTAATTGGTCCAGCTTCGATATATAAACCGTGCACATTTTGACACTGACAAAATATGTGTTCGAATCCATTTTACGCTATAATATTTTACCTCAAACCTAGTTTCTTATATAGTTTCCCTAAATAGAAATTACCAAATGAAAAGTACTACATGTGGTGTCATACTGAGCTAAGAGGATTTATACATTTTTAAACATGATCTTTCGACAAACAAGTGGTTCATGATTGAGGTCCGCACACAGGTCGAGAGGAAAACTAAGCAGTGACATCATAGAAGTTAACACATTACATGGATTTGCTACAATAAATACCTCAAAATAATTGCATTTATTAATATGCTCACGTAGCTATCGAAATTAGTTCGATCGAGGTATGTCGAGGACCTTCTGCCCTGTACATTGTGCAAGAGTGGCGTTTTGTGCTCGTTCGCAAAAAATTGCATTCTGTACTATCGTTATTAAATGACTAACAGCTGGTCTACCAAAACAAAAACTGCTGTGAAATTGTTAGCAGCCAATAACAGAAAACTGCCTATGAATTCTCCAGCTCTCGAAGCTTTGAGGTGCTGTGGGTATATGGCGGTTTGCGGGGCTGCAGGTTGCTGTGAGAGGAGATATGGGTGTGCTGGTTGGGGTGGGTGTGGTGTGTAACAAACCAGATTGATTCAGTACTATTCAATTTGTCAAAACAATATTTTTAAATGTTGTTTATGCACCCATCAGCCTCCATGGCCGGCAGTAATAATATTATTACAAATCTTTGATAAGGACATAGATCAGCATGGTTCGGGATAGAGTCAAAGAATTCAGACCCAAGACACAATTTGGTAATTAAGCGTGCTTCTGTATGTGTGTGAGCTGCGGCGTGTCTGTGTGCGTCTCTGTGTTTGTTCTACAGATAACTGGAAACAATGCTTAGCAGCAGCCACTCAGAATTGGTGACAAATTAATTCTTATGTTCTGTGCTGGGGTTTATCAGGTGGCGGAAATGTAGTTCGCATTCCCTGTTCACACCTACTTCCACCGGAATTGAAAGGATTTCTTAATAACAAGCTTATTGCTGAATATATCATTATTCTGGGGGATTTCCTGTGAAATGTGGTCTCCATGTCTTATTCTTAAGAGAATGGCATGCCGTGTGCTGTTTTAGAATGCAACAGCCATCGACAACATCATTTTAACATGGGCTGTAGCATTCCGAGCGGTACCGCATCCTGACCATTTAGAACCATTGAGCGAAGGCTTAAAGGTATACAGTCAGATTGAAATTATTCTTCGTTTCGTGTCCTACTTTATGAGTTGTAATCTCCCATCCTATTGTTATAAACTACAATTTCCCGTTTGCGGTGAAAATCGTGCAATGTGAGCATCCCGTTATTGAACGCATTATCGTGGAGCGTCCATGTGCATGAAAAACAAAAGCACTGATAAATCATACGAACTATTGAATAGGAAATCTGTGTTTACACACTGAATCGAAATATATGAAGAACATCTTTGAACTATTTCATCATATCTCTTTACCGACACACGATTCTACCCATGAAGGTGTGTTTATGAAATGTTCATGGAAAGATAAAAGACTAATTGATGGAAATAAATTTTCCTTCTAATATCATTTTCCCTTACATTTGCTATGTTTTCTTTATACCAATGTCCAGATACATGGTTTATGTTGTCAAATATTCGCCTACATAATGCAAACCTTCATCACAATGGATATAATATATTCTAGTGATTGTTCAGATTTTGTCAGACATGTTGAATAATTGCAGATGAAAACTAATAATTCATATGAGTTATGTACGCTCCTAGAATGTAAAATGGGAATTTATGAATTTGAGGTATCGTATAGTTCAACGAGAATGCCATTCTAGTGCTACTGGAATATGCTATTGCCTGTCAGGGGATAAAACAATACCCACATTTGGTGAACGTTTGTGGAGCCAATGGGGTTAGTTCAGGTAATGTCTCTTATTCATCCATATCCATGTAAGGTGAAATGGTAGTTTTTCAATGACAAATCATGGCACTCATTTTGAAGGCAGTGTTAGATCTACTTAAAATTCCATTATTGGAGGTCATTATTATATCATCCAAGAACACACTTAATTGCAGTAATTATATCCTCTATTATCACTCAGCAAAGTGTAAGTCGTTTCTTATGACATCAACATTGACTGAGTAGTACCCCCAGTCAGAGTGGTGGCGGAGGGGGGGAGGGGCTAGCATCCCTACTCCTGGCAATTTGGATGGAAGTATTTAACAAGTGAAAGCTATTGGCTTTCTATAAGGATCATTTAAACACACATGCACGCGCGCACATATGCACGCACGCACACTCATGGTCTTTAACGATGCCATAACCTGGCTTCATGGCGAATGTAGACATGAAGATGCGCAGATGAGATCGCCAATGGAGTGATGATTGCGGCATGGGGGTATCAAGGTATAACAGAACAGCTATGCCAACGTGTGAAGATAGGATACTTCAATCGCCAATATTTCATCATGTGCTGTTAAATATACCAAAATATGTGTGAACATGGGTTGCTGTTGTTGGTGGTGGTGTCATTGTTGTTGTTGTTAATGTTTGTGTCGTCGTTGTTGTTGTTGTTGCACTAATTCATGCCAAATTTGTCTGAGGCAGGAATGGGAATACACCGATACCGTTTACTGGGCATAGTTTTCTGCCAATCCCGATAAACGTATGACTTTTCACAACATCTAAATTTCAAATTTTTTGGATGGAGAACCCACTCACCCAGCGACCTTGGGAGAGGAATGCCTTCCCAGACCCACCAAGGCCAGGTCCGTGCATGATTATAGCTACCAGCTACCATGCGTTCATCTCCTAATGATACGAGACAAATGTCATGTAGCAGACTATGGATATATGATGATATATGATATATTTTCACAATAATTCGATTTTATAAAGCCATCTACCCCGTCCAAATGTTTTTGAGGACGCCATAATATAGAAAGAGATTTGTCTATGGGCAAAATGTGCATCGAACGATTTTAGTCAGATATATTGTCTTCTGAGAGCATGTGAATTGCAAACTTTACTCGGGAGGATCCCTTCAACTGGTTCTGGATCTGCCCCTGACTGCTGTCGTCGCCATCGTCGCCGCCGTAGTCGTCATCGCCGAGGTCATCATCGTCGTCGTCGTCACCACAATGTAACGCATATAGGCTACAGGATGGACTACGAGTAACTCTCGACATCGTAACGGAGGTTGATCTTTCTCATTCAATCCATGGACACACACCCAACGCCACATTCTGGTGAGTTTTAGAAAGGGGGCCACCATAAAAATATCGCTACACCTCCATTACTGTAACCGGATCTCGATAAAACTTGAGGGTGTGAATTGGCTGTTGAATAATGTGATCGTTGAATGGAGCATGTTTGTGGGCGATTGAGCGGGTGATGGGCGGCGTGATTCTGGACGTGCGTGGTTGGGTGAACGGTCGCTTGAATAGTTTTGTTGGTGATTTAGTGGGTAAATTAAGTGATTGTTTGAGTAATTGAGGTAATGCAGATTGATTTAGCCATCGGATTGATCTATTGAACTATTGCTCAATCAATCAAGCACACACTCAACAATTACATTATGACTTGTTTGATTGATTGATTGATTGCTAACTTGCTTGCTTGATTGAGTGATTGATTGCTTGATTGATTGCTTGATTGATTGATTCATTGTTTGATTAATCAGCCCATCCATCGAACGATCCATCCATCCATCCATCCATCCATCCATCCATCCATCCAATCCATCCATCCATCCATCCATCCATCCATCCATCCATCCATCCATCCATCCATCCATCCATCCATCCATCCATCCATCCATCCATCCATCCATCCATCCATCCATCCATCAATCCATACATCCATCCACCGACCCACAAACCCACCAAGCAACCAACCCACCAAGCAACCAACCCACCTACCCACCCACCCACCCACCAACCCACCAACCCTCCCATACATCCATACATACACACACACCCACCCACCCACTCATCCATCCATCCATCCATCCATCTATCAATCAATCAATCAATCAATCAATCCATCCATCCATCCATCCATCCATCCATCCATCCATCCATCCATCCATCCCCACCCACCCACCCACCCACCCACCTATCTACCACCCACCACCATCCACCCACCCTTCCATCCATCCACCCATCCATCCAACCATCTATCCATCCATCCATCCATCCATCCATCCATCCATCCATCCATCCATCCATACATACACACACATACATACATACATACATACATACATACATACATACATACATACATACAGCCCGCCCGCCCGCCCGCCCGCCCGCCCGCCCGCCCGCCCGCCCGCCCACCCGCACTCCCGCCCTCCCGCCCTCCCGCCCGCCCGCCCGTCCGTCCGTCCATCCCACCCATCGTCCGTCCGTCCGCCCACCCACCCAGCCACCAACCCACCCACCCACCCACCCACCCATCCACCCACCCACCCACCCACCCACCCACCCACCCACCCAACCACCCTGCCTTCCATCCATCCACCCATCCACCCATCCACCCATCCACCCATCCATCCATCCATCCATCCATCCATCGATCCATACATCCATCCATACACCCAGCCATACAGCAACCCACCCATTCATACACAAACCCATCCATCCATACACCAACCCACCCCATCCATATACCAACACACACATCCATACACAAACCCACCCATCCATATACCAACCTACCCATCCATGCACCAACCCAACAATCTTTACAGCCACCCACCCACAGATCCATACATCCACCCACCTACCCATCCATACACTCTCCCACCCATCCATACACCCAATCACCCATCCATGCACCCACCCACAAATCCATACACCCAAGGATTGGTCGGCCAATCCTTGACTATTTAGTCTTGGTGCGGTGGTCCAGTGGAAAGATGCCTGGTTGCTGATGCCATGCGGAGTTGCGGAATGGCGGTTTGATCCCCCGACCGGGAGATGGTGATCAACAAATTAAACTAATGGGTGCATGACTGTCGGCTAAGTTAGCACATGGAAATTGAAGCCGCACGTTGCCAATGCGTCAATAAAATAAAAATACATATACTGCCAGAGCCGTGCTGGAGTCAGAGTACAATAGTCGTAAAAGCCTAGGATTGAATTGTGGCAGATGCATCCACACACAGTCCCATATGAATCGTCAGTGTGTCAGTATATCAGACATGTGAAAGCTGGTCGGCCAATCCTTGACTTTTAGTCTTGGTGCCGTGGTCCAGTGGAAAGATGCCTGGTTGCTGATGCTATGCGGAGTTGCAGAATGGCGGTTCGATCCCCCGACCGGGAGATGGTGATCAACAATTTAAACTAATGGGTGCATGACTGTCGGCTAAGATAGCACATGGAAATTGAAGCCGCACGTTGCCAGTGCATCAATAAAATGAAAATACATATACTGCCAGAGCCGTGCTGGAGTCAGAGTACAATAGGCGTAAAAGCCTAGGATTGAATTGTGGCAGGTGCATCCACAGATAGTCCCATATGAATCGTCAGTGTGTCAGTATATCAGACATGTGAAAGCTGGTCGGCCAAACCTTGACTATTTAGTCTTGGTGCGGTGGTCCAGTGGAAAGATGCCTGGTTGCTGATGCTATGCGGAGTTGCAGAATGGAGGTTCGATCCCCCGACCGGCAGATGGTGATCAACAAATTAAACTAATGGGTGCATGACTGTCGGCTAAGATAGCGCATGGAAATTGAAGCCGCTCGTTGCCAGTGCATCAATAAAATAAAAATACATATACTGCCAGAGCCGTGCTGGAGTCAGAGTACAATAGGCGTAAAAGCCTACGATTGAATTGTGGCAGGTGCATCCGCAGATACTCCCATATGAATCGTCAGTGTGTCAGTATATCAGACATGTGAAAGCTGGTCGGCCAATCCTTGACTATTTAGTCTTGGTGCGGTGGTCCAGTGGAAAGATGCCTGGTTGCTGATGGTATGCGGAGTTGCAGAATGGCGGTTCGATCCCCCGACCGGGAGATGGTGATCAACAAATTAAACTAATGGGTGCATGACTGTCGGCTAAGTTAGCACATGGAAATTGAAGCCGCACGTTGCCAATGCGTCAATAAAATAAAAATACATATACTGCCAGAGCCGTGCTGGAGTCAGAGTACAATAGTCGTAAAAGCCTAGGATTGAATTGTGGCAGATGCATCCACACACAGTCCCATATGAATCGTCAGTGTGTCAGTATATCAGACATGTGAAAGCTGGTCGGCCAATCCTTGACTTTTAGTCTTGGTGCCGTGGTCCAGTGGAAAGATGCCTGGTTGCTGATGCTATGCGGAGTTGCAGAATGGCGGTTCGATCCCCCGACCGGGAGATGGTGATCAACAAATTAAACTAATGGGTGCATGACTGTCGGCTAAGATAGCGCATGGAAATTGAAGCCGCACGTTGCCAGTGCGTCAATAAAATAAAAATACATATACTGCCAGAGCCGTGCTGGAGTCAGAGTACAATAGGCGTAAAGGCCTAGGATTGAATTGTGGCAGGTGCATCCACAGATAGTCCCATATGAATCGTCAGTGTGTCAGTATATCAGACATGTGAAAGCTGGTCGGCCAATCCGTGACTATTTATCCTTGGTGCGGTGGTCCAGTGGAAACATGCCTGGTTGCTGATGCTATGCGGAGTTGCAGAATGGCGGTTCGATCACCCGACCGGGAGATGGTGATCACAAAATTACACTAATGGGTGCATGACTGTCGGCTAAGATAGCACATGGAAATTGAAGCCGCACGTTGCCAGTGCATCAATAAAATAAAAATACATATACTGCCAGAGCCGTGCTAGAGTCAGAGTACAATAGGCGTAAAAGCCTAGGATTGAATTGTGGCAGGTGCATCCACAGATAGTCCCATATGAATCGTCAGTGTGTCAGTATATCAGACATGTGAAAGCTGGTCGGCCAATCCTTGACTATTTAGTCTTGGTGCGGTGGTCCAGTGGAAAGATGTCTGGTTGCTGATGGTATGCGGAGTTGCAGAATGGCGGTTCGATCCCCCGACCGGGAGATGGTGATCAACAAATTAAACTAATGGGTGCATGACTGTCGGCTAAGATAGCACATGGAAATTGAAGCCGCACGTTGCCAGTGCGTCAATAAAATAAAAATACATACATACATGCATACATACAGCCCGCCCGCCCGCCCGCCCGCCATCCCGCCCTCCCGCCCGCCCGCCCGTCCGTCCGTCCCCCCATCCGTCCGTCCGTCCGCCAACCCACCCACCCACCCAACCACCCTTCCTTCCATCCATCCACCCATCCACCCATCCATCCATCCATCCATACATCCATCCATACACCCAGCCATACAGCAACCCACCCATTCATACACAAACCCATCCTTCCATACACCAACCCACCCCATCCATATACCAACCTACACATCCATACACCAACCCACCCATCCATATACCAACCTACCCATCCATGCAGCAACCCACAAATCTTTACAGCCACCCACCCACCCATCCATACATCCACCCATCTACCCATCCATACACTCACCCACCCATCCATACACCCACCCACCCATCCATACACCCACCCATCTTGTATACACACATCACACATCCATCCATTCATGCATCCATCCGTTGATCGATCCGTCCATTCATCATTCATCCATCATTCATCCATCCATAATTCATCCATTTATCCAATCAACCACCAACCGACGAACGAACGCACGCACGCACGCACGCGCGCACCCACTCTGTCACCCACCCACCCACTCACGCATCCACCCATTAATCCATCTCTTGATCGATCCATCCATTCCATCCATCCTGCAATCCACCCCGCCGCCACCCACGGAGACCATAGTAATCTAAACTGATCAATTGCTTAATGCACTTTCTAAGGTCGCCTTCTCATACAGCCACTGTTTCGGTAAATATTAGGCATATCGGCTAGTGTTCTCGTTGGACTGGCTCCAGAACCGGAATAAACACGTCATTTATTTCAAAATTTAATCCCACAAAATCGGCAGTTTATCTCGGCAACCTATTCTCTTAAAATTTGCCAGGCAGCGTTATCGTCTGCATGGTCTCTCATTGTCCTGCAGGTCGCGCTCAGGTCAGCATTGTATCTCTCCCTCCACCAGGTAGCACCACCGCCCAGGCCGGGACTATCTTCGAGCAGTGTGAATGCAAACAGATATATCGGCTATATAGAATAGCTATACAGAAAGAGGCCTAAGGCCATTTTCAACCGTTTATTTACCATATGAAATTTCGAAATCGACAGACTCAGGCCTATTACATGATTTGTTTGTACTCTATTGCCATTTCCGATGCATGAAGGTTTGGATTTGTAACTCTGCATTGTATTGGCGTGGCTTTGTATGGTACCATCTGCATAGCCATTCCATAACTTAGGCCGGCTTTCCATGTAAGCTTTTCTGCGCGCTTTTCTGCTAGCAGAAATGTCGATCTAGTGCATTTAGACAGAGCCATTTCCACCTGAGCGTTATTCATTATGTGTGCTTTGCCGATCTTTTTTGTACATTTAATGTACATTTGTTTGCAAAATGTCACAACGTGATCAGTTTTTCCCCTGTTGATGAACGAAAATTGACATAAAGAAAGAGATGACAAATTGGGATTAAGGCGTGCACGGTTCATACAACAAATTATTATTTTTCTATTGAAACGTTTTCTGTTACTAGTTACTTGCCGGAGTCGTCAACATCATATATGACCCATTTGAATACGAAAGACAGAAATCAGAAACCGATTTGCAATTTCATAATTAGTTTGTTAAATGTATTGAAACTAAATTGGCTGGGAGATGTTGATGGCTATGGCAGCATCGGCTTTGTGTCAAATTAGTTTGACAACATTCAGTAGCTTACCTGTATAGTTCCCCGGCAACTGGGATTCTAGGAATTCAGGGTTCAACGTAATAAACATGTGCGAGTCTTCGTTATAGAAACCAAATCAGGAGAATCTCCACATTTTCAAAGTCCTGCAATTGAATCAAAATATGGATGCTATTAAAAATCAACACGTTTGGCAACGGTTTAAATCGTTTTATGCAATATGCTTTTGGCAAAATATCCAGAATGTTATAATGATAACATTGATTACTGTATGGCTAGATTTGGCTACATGCAATGTGTCCACGACCTGTGTTAATTATGATGGACAGGGTAGATTGCATTTAGCCGTTATCGAATGATCCGGTGAGGCTCAATAGTATACGTTCTAGACACTGTGTCCAAATGCCGGCAAGATCACCCACTTTTGCATATTTGCAGAATAGATAGAGAGCACCGTGGCAAGTCAGGTCACAGAGATTGGTACACATTTATAAAAAATATAATCATCAACATAAATACCAACCTATTTTAAGCTTGTCCATGTAAACTAACTCAAACATGTGTGCTTAAATGGGAAATTAGCAATTGTACTTTTCGGGTTATCCATCCATCATATGATGTCATAATCAACTACGTGACATGTAGGATGGAGTCAGAATCAATGGTGTCATGATTAACGTTAGATAAGTTCGTTACGAACGCATAATCGTTGACGGACTAAGCATTGTTGCACGAATTGTATATCTTTACTATTTAAGAAACATGTTGAATGTCTTGAATCTAATTTGACTGGGCGCTGTTGCTACTCTATGCAAATTAGTTTCAAAATTTTCAACAGCTTACCTGTATAGTTTTCTGGAACTTAATCTTGAGGGAGTTCAGGCATCTATTAACACAGGCGAAGCGCGGGCGGGGCTTAGTTAATGGTGGGCGGGGCATAGCTATTACTAGATTCATCCATTCTTTATTAGCCATTCTGTAGTCATCACACGCGTTGCTTCATCTTTTGTTCTTTGCAAAAAAGTTCAGGCGCAAGTGCAGCGTCATACTTATTACACCACTACCCCGCGTAAAATGTAGCCGTTAAAATGTATGTGTTGCCTAGTGTCAGCGTTGTTGATGATACGATAATGCAACCAACTAGATTGTATTCTGATGAAGAAAGATATTGTCAATATTTATTGTGACACCATTTCATAGACTATTACAATCGTCTTCACTTATAGCTATGTTTGGCACTACATGGCGTGTAAATAAAAATAAAAAAAACCTTAAAGAAGTAATACAAATGTTGTTAGCTTAACAATCAGAGTCCATTCATATGTGACAGCTCTTGAGGGCGACATCATTATATCACATTCCGTGCCAGAATTCAAAAAAGAATTATTCCAGCATTACATATAAGAGAGCTTCAATGCTGATGGCGATATGTCTAGAAAATCATAATGTATAATGATAATATGCATCTTCAGTGTAAGGGAAATCGTTATCTTTAAGGCAAATTCGCTTGGGAGATGATTTGCCTAATTTTGAAGAGGAAGAAGAAGTAGCAGAAGAATAATAATAAACGGTTTTCATCTGAAAGGAATTGCAGAAGGAAGTAGCAGAATGAACCGAAAGAAGATTGGTAGAAATCGATGTTGAAGAGATAAGGGTAATGCTGATAGATGAAACAATTAGCCTGTTAACAAAGTACACAATCTCTGCCAATTCCATCCGCTTAAAACTATTTCAGTTTACCCCTGATGTCTGTGGCGTCAATACACACACCAAGATAATATTTAGCATGCGAATAGAGTTCTACGAAATAAAATGTTGTATTGTATCCCAAGTCCATTCTAGTGCATGCCCATCAGACAAAAGCCAATTCACATACAGCACATTTTAACACTCGTAAACCAAAAACGACAGAGATGATGCTATGTTGAAAATTTTGAAATTATGACTGGTAGCTGTGTTTCTCTATTGTAGAAACAGGTTCCGGTCAATTTAGTTGTAAGCTAGTCAACAACTTATATGAAGAGTTTATTTGAATTTGAAATGGTGAAATTACTCGGGTTAAAGATTAATCTCGTAAGAGTTAAATTAGCATATGGGAAAAAATTATATCAGAAAGGATGTCGAATAATTGTTGGTTGATTGCTACCGCATTGCGAAATCATGGGAGAAGGAAATAATGTTAAGGCCCCACTTTGACCATCAATTATGCATCTCATATGGCGATTAAATCACTCTAACGCTGACGAGATACGATTTTATACTAGGTGGATGATTTAAAACATAGTCTAGACCCGTCTGGTCAATGCCTATTTGTACATTGCATGTAAGTGATTAGAAGCCGGGATGTGGTTAAACCTAGTTACTGTTAATACGGCTGTGCCGGCGCCACTGCCGCATGATTAATGACGAAGTATATATGGGTTTCCAATAATCAGCAAGCGATCAATCATATATGGCTAGACATTCCACTATTGTATGTGGAAGAAAATAGCAATTACACAATGATTGAACTAGTTCTCTTTCCCAGTCTACATTTGATGTCAATGGTGCTGTGATCTTTAGAACATTAAACGTAAATCAACGACTTGGCCAATATGAAAGCCGGTACACGTCATCAAGATCGTACCATGCACGTTAGTGGCAGATCAGATTCCGCCATTTTACTGTGTAGACGCTTCGTCATTGTATGCATTGAGATCGCTGTACCTGACAATCGCGATATATTAGGGTATCATCATCCGTCTCAATGAAGAAAGAAAGTTGCCTTCGCAGTTGGCATGCCTGTACGGTGAAGTGGGGTAGGGTGGGTGGGGTGTGGTGGGGTGGGGAGGGGTGAGGTGGGGTGGTGGTTTAAATGAATCACTAAAGTGTATATATATTTTCAACATCACTAAAGTAATAGACATGTTAATAATAAGATAAATATGGCTATGTTGACAAGCATCTACATGCATTAATATATGTGTATGGTTGAATTGCAGGACAATGCACCATTTCACATCCAATAATAAACGAAATTTGTGGCTAAGTTAACATTCCCTCCGAAAACATTTACAAACCTTCATATTAAGCTTCTGGTTCACGTGGATTAGGACGCATACTCAAAGTCTTACCCTTTAAGCACTAGTTTTGTTGAAAATCAGCTTCAAATTTGTTCAATTAATCAACTTAAAACTCGCGATGTTTAATCAAGTCGATATATACACCGTATCTATAAAATATAACAATTAGATGCAGCTTATCAGATGCATTACATGTCAAGGGTATTGAAGACGCCGTGCCGCACCATATCGGCTACACTATAAGCGTACTACGAGGTGACCTCAAGAAAGCAGGATTAGGTACACGCAAGTCAAGAATGGACCTGAGAAAGCTAAGGATATCGGCTGAGGACACGACCCAGTGGTCAACAGCGAAGAAGGACTGATTGCAGCTGTATGGTGTTTCTACTACTACAGCCGCATAATACAGTAATCATACATATACAGGACAGAGTATTAACCTTTTCAGTTTTAGGTATGCTCCGCCCATCTCTAGCTAAGCTCTATCCCACGCCTCGCACATGTTGGGATCGATCTATCCGTAAACTCGCTGACTATCAATTTCCAGAAACCTCTACAGGTAAGCTGTTCGAATATTTTGAAACTAATTTGACTGAGTGTTGTTGCCTATGACACACCAGCGCTCAGTCCAATTAGTTTCAAACTATTCAACAGAATGTATATTAAATAGTAAAGACATACAATTCGCACTACAATGATTGGTCTGTATTTAAATATGCGTTCATAACGTGCTTATATACGCTATTCCTGATGTTATTGCTTATGATGTTATCCTACAAGCCATGCATTTGATTACCACTTCATATGATTGATGGATAAACTGGAAAGGTCGATTGCTCTAAAGGACCTCGATGTATCACTTTTTCGTATTTAGAGAGTACACATACAAGTATCAATGTCTGGACAGGTTTACGAGTTCCATACCCAGTTATCGATTAACACCCACTCCTCTGTCTACAGGACCCAAATCAATATTTATGTTGAATATGGAAATTAGTAATTATTTCTTCGTTACAACCAGGAAGGGTCAGGTCTGCTTGAGGACCTAATTTCAAAGATTGACCCTGCCTGAACCCTAAGTCATAATTTTAATTGCCGACAGAATTTCATTCGCAAGTCAATATTAGGAACATATAACTTTTTTAATTTGGCTAACAATAATTGGCTTGATAGGTTGGTCTTGCTCATTTCATCCGCATAGTATCTTTTCGTTGTAAATATACATGTAATCTATCTTTGAAGATATTACATAGGACATCTAACACTGGTATTGCTTTGATTATAACTGTCCGTGCTGTGTCACGCAAGAAGATTTCCTAACTGAACCTTTACTTTTGGTCATCCCCGGCACTATATTATTCGTTTATCAGTAGGGCCATTTCACAAGATTAATGCCAACAATAATAATAATAATAATAATAATAATAATAATAATAATAATAATAATAATAATAATAATAATACTTAGGGCTTCCTTGTCCTTAATCTCCGAACGTAATATACGACATCGTCTGAATAAATGTGTTTTGTTGAATGCAAAACTGACTACGGAGAAAATGTGTCAGCGACCTTTGTATGTAGATAGCTGACATATGCACCCTAGAATGCCATCTATCAAGGATCTGCTCGAGTATTGTTACTGATATTTATCATCAACAAAAGGTGGCATGAACACAGATCTTTCAGGATTTGTGGGCATTGGTGATCATAACGTGTGACAGACTTAGACAGCTGCAATATGTGAACACCACTTTCAGCTGCAATTACTTTCTTCACATACTCACAGTGTATTGGCTAAATGTATGCTAAGACCAGTAGTTCTTCCCTTGCATTGAGATTTCTAGAAAACGAGAATCAACGTGCCACATGCATTTAATACCATCAGGAGGACACACATTCTTTAATGGACGAATTCGTGCGTGCTGCCAGTCAAACAGATGACGTCATAGTAAATCATGTCACGTGTAGGCTGGCGGCACAATCATAATTGACAGAGATACACTCACATGGACGTGGACTAGTCCGTCAGCTGTACGAAGTGTAAATGTTTATTATTTCATAAATATTCCGTTGAATATGTAGGCACTAATTCGACCTGGCCAAGTCCCGATTCAAATTAGTTTCAAAATAATTAACACGTTAGCTGTATAGTTACGAGGAAGGAGGGATTCTGTGAATTCAGGATTCACAGTATATAAATCGATCCCAACACGCGCAATACATGGGCGGAGCTTAGCTAGAGATTGGCGGGGCACTGCTAAAAGTGAATTCATCCATTGCGGCATCAAGCTGACTCTGATGATGAACTGTACATGGTGAGACTCCTCTTGGCAAATCTAAAACTAAGCACGTGAGTCAAATAAAAGCTTTCTTCAAAATTTGCAACACAGCAAGAAGATGGTTTATAAGTAGTGCTCCTCATGCCTACCACTTAATGGACCTTTCTAAGTGTATCCATCAATTATACGACGTCATATGACGTCATAACCAACTATATGACTGCATGATGATGGCGTAATCATGACGTCATGAATGCTTCGATTAAGCCCGTCTTTAACGCTTACTCGTCTGACATATTGTACAACTTATATGTTTTTGCTATTTAAGAAACATGCTATTGCATATTTTGAAACTAATATGACTGGGTGCGGTTGTAGCAACCGCATCCAGTCAAATTAATTTCAAAATCTTCAAGGGCTTACCTATATAGTTTTCTGGAAATTCTGGTACAGCGAAGTTTGGGTGAAGCTTAGATAGAGATTGACTGGAAAGGCCCATTGTCTGTTCAAGCACATTCAACAGCTAAATCCCGCATATAGTAAAACTATACACGCACTAGAAATGAGGTTGGTAGATGATGTGGATTTGATTGCTATAAAAAAAGAATCCCCTTGATGAACTTGTTCTGTCATTTCCATAGTTACAAACAGCTCTAAGCTCAGATCATCTTCGTCAATGAAATAAAAAACCGACTTCACACGCGTTTATCTGTATTATGGGAAAATAATGATGCTTGTTTTTTCTCGCTGAGCATATGGCCAGTATTATTGTTTGTTGGTGCTTAAAATCCAGTGTACACTATACAGTGAGAAAAATATATTTTAGCATTATACTGAGTTTAAATGTTGAGATATTTGAATTAGTCACCTGTTAATGTGATACTACAAATTCTTCTACCAATGTTATATATATATATATATATATATATATATATATATATATATATATATATATATATATATATATATTTCGCCCTTGCTCCAGAGCGCCATTAGAATGTTACATAGTTAGATATATGGCAACTTCTGCTTGATTAATCATAAAATAGTTTAGCAAATATCAGATTAATGATTGATGTCATGTACAGAGAGCTTAGATTATGCAGTCCCTGTTTGTAAGTTGGTGGTTATTTTGAAATTGTCTTTGCTCTAATGCGTTGATGTCTTGGACGACATCATCTGCCACCGAAAGCATTCTTAAAATTAAGAGATGTATCCATCATCGAGGTTCTCCAGTCTTAGGTGCATCAGTAAGCTCTGGGAGACTGGGTGAAAACAACCAATTCACTATGTGATCAAATTCATTCGGCAACTATCCAGAAACCTGTCAAGTCGTGCCATTCATCGGCCATAAACCACATTAGCTTGATAGAGTTATCGGAATGACAGATCTATATCACGTTACTTGTGTTTGGGAATAGAAAACGATTAAATTCAGTTTGATTTGGCATTGGAACTTGTGACATTTCTTTCTAAGCGCTTAGCTTAAATTAACTGTTAATTTAATTAATTTCTCATGCGTATTTCTTATTCTGTAAACTCCAAGCAAGAGATGTTCCAGCGGTGCGCACTACTAAGCCGCTTATCTAACTCATCGGGGTCAGAAGAAACAACTCCATTACACCTCTCCATCTTGTTCCATGTGTTACGAAAATGGACCTTTCCAGTTTATTCGTCCATCATATGATGGCATATGACATCACAATCAAGTATGCGATCTGGAGGATGACATCAAAATCGATGACGTATTGAATGACGTAGATAAGTGGGCCACGAACGCATACTTGGTGACGGACTAAGCGGTGTTGCACGAACTGTATGCCATTACTATTTAATAAATAAGTTGTTGAATATTTTGAAACTAATATAACTGGGCGCTGTTGGTGTCATAGGCAGAAACAGCACCCAGTGAAATTAGTTTCAAAATATTTAACAGCTTAGCTGTATAGTTTTCTGGAAATCGAGATTCCGAGAGTGCATGGATTGCTCGACTTACCTAGAGATGGGCGTGCCATAGCTAAAACTGGTAACACCCGAAGATACTTAACTTTATTGATTCGGATCAATTGTTATGTACTTAAGTCTATGGCAGTAACAGCTATATATGGCAGTCATCTACATACATACGCGTGTGACTTGCACAATGCTACAACTTTCAAGCTACACACAAGTTAGTGAGGGTTGCTTGTGCGGCGCGCACTGGGGGAATGACAAACTGTGAGATAGGCATAAGGAACCTTTCTGGTGGTACTCAAGATGTGGTTGGATATCTTCCTACATAAACAACAAAGACAAGGCAATTTCCCCCTGAATACTCAAACCTATGAGTTGCGGTATAGGAACTATTGAACACTTTTGCATAATATCTTCATTTACCATTATAATTCATGCTTTTACTATCGATATATAAATTATTATAATACATTTAGACGATAATAGATGATGCGAGGCCGGCGAATCGGTGATATTCAATATTTAGTATGATTTTCTCTTCCCGTCAACTAGTTACCCTAGGGTTCGCGGAAGCTATGCTGTTCACGGGGATGGCAGCTGTGGTGGTGTAGTGGAGTCGGTGGAGATGGTGTGGTGGTGGTGGGGAGTTGGCGGATGTGGGTTAGTGATAAACATTATGATGATGGCGATGGTGATTTTGTGTCTCTGTCAAGGCCAGCGCGATTTTAAGAGATCCGTTTTATGGATGTATGTGTCTTATTGATCGCGCGCGTGTATAGATAGCAGAATAATTGGTAGACCTAGGGAATTTCTATCGTGTCAATTAAACTACTATCAATTAAGGTTTGTGTCGCTTAAGAGTCTAAGACCACCCTATCGTGCTTGTCTGTGATTTATTCGTTAGACTTCACATCGTATTTCGGATTTGCCCTCTCTAACTGAGACGATTATAAATTAGCAAGTGCATGTTCGTCCTCCAATGCCAGGCTACGTCTATCAGTGCTTCTACTATAGCTGATGTTCATGTTTCATGGAGGATCTGGATTGATGCCTCGATAAACCTTTCCCAGTTTATCCATCCAACATATGGATAATACACATAATCAAATACGTGACGTGTAGGAAATAGGTCGTCTTTAGCGCATAATAGTTCGACACACAGTGCACGAATTGTATGTCTTTAATGTTGACGATTTTGAAACAAATTTAAATGGAAGCTCTTTGATGCCATAATCCGTTTCAAAATATTTAACAGCTTACCTGTATTGTTTTCTAGAAATTGATAGTCAGAAGGTTCAGCGATCGATCGATCCCAACAAAAGCGATGTGTAGGTGGAGCTTAGCGCTTAGCTAGTGATGGATGGGGCTTAGCTAAAAGTGGAAAGGATCATTAATATCACTACTATAAGTATCGCATGAGCTTTCAGTGGCACAGGTAGGCTATGAATCCTATCCGAAAAAAGCGCTACGATGATGAGGTATACGCGTACGTGCGTGTTTGCGTGCGCGTGTGCGTGTGTATGAGCGAGTGTGTATATGCATGCGCTTGTGCCTCTGTGTGTGAATGTGTGTATGCGAATTACGGAAACTTTATGCACCTTTAGTGTCTGGGCATCCTATTTACGGACTACTCCATTATGAAACGCCCCCACCTGATGCCCACCTGTATGTTCTGAGACAATGCATTCCCATAAGACAATGGTCATAATGGCGCGTACACACACCCATTAAATATCGGTTATTATGTCACATATGCTGTATGATACCAATCACTTCATAATCACTGGCCATGACACTAGAATGGATCGTTCCAGATTTAGCTATTCCCCGTCCATCTATAGCTTAGCTCCACCCTCAATTCGCTCGTGTAGTGGGGCTGGGGGTGGTGGATCAATTTCCAGAAAGCTATGCAGCTAAGCTGCTGGAAACTTTGAAACCAATATGACTGGGTGCTGTTGCCCCTATAGCACCAACAACGCCCAGTCAAAATAGTTACAAATTATTCAACATAATGCTTATTAAATAGTAAAAACATACAATCCGTACAACATGTAGTGTTATTAAGCTGTTAAGACGGACTAAATCAAGTCATTCATGCTGTAATTGCTTATGACGCCATCCTACACGTCACGTACTTGATTATGCCGTTATATGATGGATGGAGAAACGGAAAAGGTTCATTGTGGCTTATTGTAGTATGCAGTATTTGGGGCGTGTAAATCCTACCTATTGTTTGTTTTTTCATCTATCGCACCAACTTCTACAGGGATTGCGAGGATTTATTACTGACCCGCATGTTAGTGATTATACTCATGATATTAATCTGATACAATTCCTGCGCAATGTAGGTCATATTCTGAAGATAGCTATTATTATGCATTTTGCTGTTTTAGAAAGCATCAGCCTTCGGTAATTTCACATCCATATGTATAGTGGCATTTCCAGCAATGAAACACATCTTGGCAGTTTAGAACATTGTGGCAGAGATTAAAATTATAGTTATAGTAAAACCATTCTTCTAGTTTCCAAATTTAGGAGATGGTAATGTCACGTCCACAATAGATATAAACTACAAATCTCTATGTTAGGAAGATCTTGCAAATTGTTATATGGCAGGCCAGACAGAAATATCCGGGTGCATCTATGTGCATGATAATACACACACACGGGTACCTCATATGAATTACTAAAGAGGAACATCAGGCTTATCCAGTGAATATAAATATATAGGCACTATTTCAGGATTTTGATTTACAGACACGCGATTCTACCACTGAATGTGTTTATGTAATACATGAAATGGTAGCGAATCGAGACATTTAGTAGAATAGATTTACCTATTATACTAGCATTTATATTATGTGCCAGATGTATGTTACCAGTGACCATCCAACATATAAAACATTGAGATGATAAATTATAGTCCCATGTTGCGAAGTCTTATTTGCAAGTAAATGTAGCCGTTCTGCCACTTTGATCTAGAAAATCCTGACCTTATACTGAAAATGTAAAGATTTCTCAGTGGAGATCATCAATCCCCTACAATGTGGAACGCTTGGAGTAAGACATCCATACTGGAGACCATTCTGGTGACTCCATAACCGCTTGGCAAATGTCAGCCTTGCAGCATATCCCTGACAGAAGACATGGTCACCAAAATAATCTCACGACAATAGATGGTGAGACTAATGAATAGATGAAATTAAAATCGCATCAACTAGAAAGACGACTTCGTGGAATTTACAGAATTCTGATCAGTGGCGTAAGAAAAGAGGAGGTACCAAGATACAAAACACTAAGTTGTTGCAAGTCAACAAATACCTCTCTTAGTATTTAATTACTTGCAGACAATGCCATATAGCTCACACTTGCGGATCATAGTAGCTGATAACATTTACAGCTTGGAGATATTCTATTTGCAATTTGACATAATTTAGAAATTAATGATAATGGCTTCCATTTGTAACTATGATTTATTTTTCGCAAAACAGAAAATCAACAAAAGAAGAACATTTATCATGCGTATGCTTCCGAACTACGTTATTGCAATTATATATTCATATTCCTCAATATGTCTTACAATGTTCAAACGATTAGTGGATACAGCACAACAGAGAATTAAAGTAATTTGACATACAGTAAATATAATTTAAAATATCCTGATTTCTCAATAACTGATAAATCTTACCAAATCTGTACAGACATTAATGGGCTCGGTCTGTACAAAGTACTAGATTGCATTAAGTCATTGTGCTGCATGGTCTAACACATTTTGCATTGCACACCTTTCAAAAGGCATACTTAGAAACAGTCCTGATTACCATACGTCTACTGAACTAAAACTGCTTTCCTGTAAGCCACTCAGTACGTTCATGACTTTCGAGTTACCCTTGAATGAACTTTGCTTTGCGCATGCCATTTCTGAATTTGGTGTCTACATTTACAACACCTCAAACTCATTTGACCATGATTCTTTGTTTTTAAGCGCACCAGCATGCATTCATTTATATCATTCCACTTACTATTTACGGGTTCCTATGCTTTGGCATAGAACCTGTTCTCCACAGGTATAGGCACACAAGTTGACGTGCACACACATATGATACTGCGAATTAGTTGCAATATTAAAGACAGTACTCAAGCCATGTGAGCCTTTCTGCCAGAAAATATGTACGCGATAATGTTATCATAGACCATCTTGCCATGAAGTGAATAAATTATAGAAAGCAAAAACGTATACTCTATTAATATGCACGACTTTAATATTCTAAGCATAAATGCAATTCACGATTTCTGAGAAAAAGTTAAATATCACAAATCCTATGCTCAAGAACACGTGCATATTTATAGTCAGCATTATCCTGCATAATACGTGGTCCTTAGAGGTATTTGTTTCATAGTGCCAGCTTTCTTTAAGTGGATGAGACAATCTCAAAGGCCCATACATTTTATCTGGTTACAGAAAAATGTTGCCAGTATATGTTGTGATGTCATTAAGTAAAGAACATCAACTCATCGTCATGAATCGTTATGAGTTGTAATGTATAGTGAGTAAAGAATGGAATTGAAGAGGCAATATGAATGTCGTTAGATTGATAATTGGGCTTGAGCTACGTGGCAGCTCTCGAGATCAACATCATTATATATGATTGACAGCCATAAGCTGAGGGAAGTGTGCCGTCCATGTACATTATATATTCAATAGCCCCAGGTTATACATCTAAAACATTGTGGGTAGTGATAACTGGCATCTCCAGTTTAAAGTAAATTGCTATCTTAAAGGGAATCACCAGACCCCCTATACTACTTTATATAAAATAAACCTAAAGGCCGTAACGTTTTTAAAGATATAATTATAAGCGCTGTGCTCAAATTAGAAGTAGATATATTTGTTAGTTAAATATGTGAAACGTTAGCCAAATTTCTATTCGAGAATTAGGTTAAGACGTTATAGGTTGAATGTTTTTTCTCGCCGTCATCCAGCATCCCTATTGCAATAACGTTGTGAATTGCGTTTTATCAGGGGTTTCTCTCCACCGTTATCGTGGTCTTTTTCGGATGGGATTCAATCTATGACGTAATAGGTTGAATTAACTCGGAGAAATTTAGAGCAACATAGCGCTTTTTAACACAATTTTAATCGGATTTATAATTAAATGTCACAGGAAATGTTTACACCGTAACTTAAATATGGGCTCTACAATAGAACTACGTGATTTATGTAATCTATGGTGACCCTTCTTGTGTTCCCCATTAAAGGTAAACTGTCTCTAGAGACAATTTGCCTGTATATGAAGAAGGGGTTGACGGATAAAATAATGCAAAGCAAAAAAGGAGAAGAAGATGAAAACGGGGAATGTGCAGAATAATAATAATGATAAGAAGAAGTTGAAGAGGAAGAAGAAGAAGAAGAAGAAGGAGAAGAAAAAGAAGAAGACGAAGAAGAAGAAGAAGAAGAACAACAACAACAACAAGTAGAAGAACAACAAGAAGTGGAAGAACAACAAGAAGTAGAAGAAGCCGATGCCGATGATGACGACGAGGAGGAGGAAGAAGAAGAATAAGGAGAAGAAGAAGATGATGATGATGATGATGAAAAAGCAAAGCATGAGGTTGAAAGGGGAAGGATTAAATAAAATATATTCACCTGAAGTGTTGTGATGGAAAGAATGGAATGAAATGGAATACATATATGCCGAGAAGAGGAATGTAGTGGTAAGAGATAAAGGAAGGAGAATGGTGAGAATGTAAAGATGAATAACAAAGCAATTACTACCAATAACAGACACTGAAAACAATGGACATTTATCCATCCATCATATGACGTCATAACCAACTATGTGACGTGTAGTATGACGTTATAGTCAATGACGTCATGAATGACGCAAATAACTAAAGCACGAACGCATGATTGAAGACGGACTAAGGGTAGTTGTACGAATTGTATGTATTTACTATTTAGTAAACATTATGTTGAACATTCTGGACCTAATTTGATTGGCCGCCATAGGCAGAAACAGCACCCAGTAAAATTAGTTTCAAAATACTGAAACGCTTACCTGTCTGGAAATCAATAGTCAGGGCGTTCGGGGATCGATCGATCCTAACACGGACGTAGTGTGGGTACAGCTTAACTAGCTCAAAATATTCAACAGCATGTGTATTAATTGGTAGAGACATACAATTCGTGCAACGTGTCGGACTATTAAGAGTTAAAGACGGGCCAATTGGAATCATTTATGACGTAATGGTTATGACTACACGCATCTTAGCTGATTATGACGTCATTTGACGTCAGATGACCGATGGATACTCGGGAAAGGTGAATTGGTAGCAGGGATTGCGAATCTAGCCCCGGTAGTGATGGCGTGTGAGCTGAGATTAGTAAGTTACATTGTGTTTCTATGTCTCTGCAAGAGCATGTGTTTATTGTTAAAGCGCATTAATGCATGTTAGTACCGTCCATAAGACAAACATCATTCATCCTTGCTGTTTTTATTTATATTTTTGGCCAGCACAGTCTACAAATAATACATAAACATGACTATGTATTAAAAGCATTACGACAATAAGATGAAAGGAACAATGATAGAAACTAAGCGCTAACAGGAGTGCATCTTAGCTCCTAGAATGTCACTCCAGCGCAATAACTGGAACATCCACAAGCTGAGGGATGAAGAAGGCCAGTCTTAACTATGCTCCGCCCATCCCTAACTTAGCTTCACCCACACTTCATGTGTCTTGGGATCGAGCAATACCTGCACTCGCGGAATCTCAATTCCCAGAAAGCTATGTAGTTAAGCTGTTGAATACTTTGAAACAAATTCGACTGGGCGCTGTTGCTTCCAATGGCAGTAACAGCCCCACGTCGAATTAGTTTCAAAGTATTCAAAAGCACGTTTATTAAATAGTAAAGTCATACAATTCGTACAACCTGACAGACTATTCCTCGTCTAAAACGGAATACATCGTAATGTATCATGATGTCACCAATCACGTTAGTTAGTTGATTATGACGGCATGCCATTGACTGGATTAATTAACCTCTCTTGTGTCAATCGAGTCTCAAAGCGCTAAATTACTACTTATATCAATTAAGCATTTTAATGGTCAACACTGTCAAGAAATTGAAAAATTAGAAGACCATTTTTTGGAACTTTACCTCTGAGATTTTTGACCGGCTTGACCATTAAAGCGGTGATGCTAAAGACAATTCGAGCTTTGGCTAACCTTATAACCATGTCTATTTGCAGGTCAAGAGAAGAGTATTTCGCGACCCAGTAATTCCAGTTATAAATGTTCAAAAGTATTCTTCTCTTGATCTTCAAGACCACTGCATTGTTGTTCTCGTCAGTTTGACTATTAAAAGGATAAGTTGACACACGAAGGGTTAAAGAGAGACTTTATTGTTATGTTTGTACAGAGACTTTATAAAAAAGATTTTCAGTGCTAACATATATGGAGCAATTCTAAGAACTAAGCAAGACATTGCAGACCATCACCTACATTTTTGTCTCATTTCTTTTTAAATTACAGAACTGTCACATATTTTCTTCAGCTCACGATGCACGTTTGGGGAATTGCCTTGGACAGTGCTAAGATTTGAGCCAAACCGGACATATAAATAATGAGATAGCCATAGATCCATACTTTGTTCCCCTCTGGATACATGTATTTTAATCAGGATCAAGGATAAAGCATAGAATATATTTTACAACTACATATTTCCGTCATATCGGATGTGGTGTGGACATACAGAAGGAAGGACGAACATGCTCACAGACGTGATGTTCCGATTGCTATACACATTATCCATAACGAGGAGAGGATAATAATGTATGTTGCGAACTTATGAGCAAAATAAATTTCTCGACGTTTGTCAGTGCCAGTTATGCCTTAATGGTGGCATGCTGCCACTGTATTCTTATAACACCTTCTTCGTCTTCACCCTCTTCTTCTTCTTCTTCTTCTTCGTCGTCGTCGTCGTCGTCCTCTTCTTCTTCTTTTTAGTCATCGTCTTCATTTCTTCCAGTATTACTAACATGAAAACGCAATCCCACTGTATTAGACTGCGGTGCCATTAACCCTTTAATGTCTAAATTTGGTCAATAAAATTAAAATATATTCTTATTGACTATTTATTTGCAGGCCAAGAGAGGATTATTTTTTAAGGTTTACCACTGGGATGACTGGCTTGGCTACCGAGCCAATCATTTTAATGGTAACATTTCAAAAGTGCTCTTCTTTTGGGCTGCACATGGGCATTCCTCAAGACCCCTGCAGAGGCCCGGTTGGGACGGTTTCGCCATGAAAGTGTTAAACTGCTAAACCGCTGCTTTAATGAGTGGCACGCTTTGTTTGCTTAGTGGTAATGAGCTTACCAAATTCATCATTGTATTGCTGAATCATACGCTTGGAATATGCAGTCTCACTATGTGACACAGTCATTTTGAAAACAGCTCGGCTATAGTCAGTTGATATTTAAGACAAAAACATCTTTCAGTGAAAACGTTCATAAAATTAAGAGACGCTTCCATTCTTCAGGTTCTTCTGAGTTTAATGCACCAGTAAGATTGGAAAAATCTGGTGGAAACCTCAAATTCATTAAGCCGCCATTATTTAGTGAATGTTTTCTGTGCTAACAGGACTAATGAGAAAGTATGACATCCGGAAAAGGAAATATGAATTTGTGAATTTCCTTCTCGGACAACATCCAAGAACTCCCTTGATTTGAATGCTAATTATTCCATTGACACAGACTCGATTGGCGTATGGTATATATTATGTTGCAGTCATTCTGTCGCGTGGCTTGTCTTGGCGTTGTGGTTTGTCGTGGCTAATGGGCATATCAGCTGACACTAAGGATATGTGTGGACATCTTACTATATCGGCATCTCAATACAGTTAATCCTCCATTGAATACTCTAAGGTATGATGTGTTGGCATACAAATTATTTAAAAAAAGACTGAAACATAATCACAGTTATTACGTAGATCGTGCTGCTTACATGGATAGATAAATGATTGTGACAGATTATGTGCGTGTAATAGTGATAACTCTGTAGGTGATATTCATCATAGTTTGACATATTTTCCCCCATCAACTACTCGGTCTAGAGCGATAATATGCTGTTCGTATTCTTGTGGTTACTGCTTTTAAGTAGCGATTGCGGTGGCGATGGCTATAGCGGTATCCGTGGGTTTTGTGGCATGGCTGCGTTGTGTCACTGACAAGGCTAGAGATATTTTAAGAAATCAATTTAATGAATGGACACCGGCGTGTATGAACGGATAAATGATTGATAAACTTCCTTACTCTCTCACTTCACGGTTAAACTATCATCAACCATCGTCTTGCATAGGAGTATCAAATCGTCTTATCTTGATTTCCGGCGACTTTATTTTTGGAGACAGTCGATTTCCTTTCTCTAACTTTGCCGGTTATTAATTAGTGTGCGCCTTGTTAGCACTGAAATGATAATCCCGTGCATTGCATATAACTGATGCTCATATTTTTAAAAGATAGGTGAAACAACGTCATATACATCACCAGTTTTCTGCACGTCCATTATTAAAATGAGCACGAGACTTTCGTCTGGTTATCGATTCTTCACGCCATACGTATGGCGTGAAGAATCGATGCAACTGTTTTGTCGTATAAAAAACAATCCAGTATTAAGGTGGGGTGGGGTGGGGGGGATGGATGTATTTCCTGTGTGGTTTGGGAGTATGGGGTTGTTGGGTTGGGTTGGTGGTGTGGTTGCAGCTTGTAGCGGCCCTGATGAATGGGATACAATTTATTAGTTCAATCACAAAATCTAATACGACAATACGTCTCCAAGGCTGACAGAAGGAGTATGATAATAATAGGTTTATACAAATTTGATGACAACTCATTATAGTCTAAGAAATGGAAATCTTGACACAATCTTCTCATTATGTGTGCATGTGTATGCGTGCCCGTGTTCGTATATGCGCACGATCGTGTGCTGAGTTTTAGGAGGGGATACGCACCCGAGACAGGGGCCGAGTCCTACACAATCAACCCATAAGAAATACACCTGCACTCGGTTGTTTGTTCAGAGAATAGCTAGTTCCAGATTGTTGTATTGGGGATATCGCTAGCATATATTATGCCACTTAAAATCACAGTTATCATATAGCATACATTGTTTAATGACAACTTCGTAAACTGGTCAGGACTGTAGAATTGCCATGCAATGCAGCATGCTGTCTTTTAGGGCCACACACCGGACATATACAGTGTTAGCTATGCACCGTCCACTTCTAGCTACGCTCCACCTATGCCTCGATCGTGTTGGGAATCATCGATCATGAACTATCAATTTCCAACAAACGATTCACATTAGCTGTTAAATATTTTGAGACTAATTTGACTTTGACTAATTTGACCCAGTCAAATTAGTTTCAAAATATACAACAGAATTTATATTAAATGGTAAAGACATAAACTTCATACAACGTGTAGGATTATTAAGCGTTAAAGACGGACTATATGGAATCACTCGTAGTTGATTATGGCGTCATATGATGGATGGCTAAACTTGGAAATGTTCATTCCTAACTCTGGACTCGGTTTCCAGAAAGGGCACGCATTTTCACAGCGATTGCGTTGATTTATTACTAACACGCTTAATGCTGAATATATCTATAGCATTACTCTAATACCTTCCTGCGAAACGTCGTATGTTAGAATTATGAAGGACATGGTTTTTGCTGTTTTAGATGACAAAACCCTTTGCTTTCAGTATTACTAGCATTATCTACCACACATGGACTACTTATACATCACATACATCCGGAGCACACAAGAAAGGCATCTTACGTATTGAACTTGCTGAGAAAAGAGGTTAAGCTGACTGTCACTGCCATGGCAAATGCGCTTTTGAAAGATAGTGCAGAATAGGCTAAGATTTACTCAGGGCCAGATTGCATCATGATCAATACATTAGAGTCTATGAAGTGGTAGCCCTTCCACACCCCACCCTCCACCCTATCATTTGCCATCACACTAAATGTCTCTTAGAGCTATGTCTGCCGTCATTAAGACTAGGTTTAGAATTAGCATTGCGCGTAGCCATATGCTAGGTTTCTATGCATGGGAGCCAAGGATGCCACACATAAGAATGAACAACCAACATAGATTGAACTGCTTGTATCCGTATGTCCTTTCCGACACATACAGTTTTGGAATGTGCATTAATTTGCACAGCCAAATGCACACAGTAGATGCAAAATACACACTCTTAGCTATGAGGCAGTTAGTATGTCATAAGTACGTCAATTTGATTTTGTGTAGCTAATATTCATTAGTATTCATTAGCACACACATTCACGAAGTAATCATTTAAATACATATTTTCAAAACAGTCTTTGATAATAATCAACCTCCAATAGCCATGTTAACAAGAACACAACTTATTAATTATGCATTGTGGTATTTTAGATTGAATATCGACAAGTTCTTTATATTTCTAATAAACACGTGATTTTTCAATTGTTCAACTACAATTTCTCCTATCTAGTTGGATTTTATAACGCCGTGTGTTTCCCGTCTATGACCAATGCCTAATACTATGCTTAATCATACTAAAGTTGGATAAAACCTATGGATAAAAAAGATGCTTGTGAGGGCAATGCGCCTTTCTATTTTTAGCTATTCCCCACACACCTCTAGCTAAGCTTCACTCACACCATGCTCGTTTTGGGATTGATCGATCCCTGAATTTCCTGGCAATCAATTTGCAGAGAATTACACAGGTAAGCTGTTAAATATGTTGAAACTAATTTGACTGGGCGCTGTTGCTGGCATAGGCGTCCAGTCAAATGAGTTTCAACATATTCAACAGAATGTGTATTAAATATTAAAGTCATACAATTTGTACAATAACGCATAGTCCGTCTTCAATTTTGTGTTTGTGACGTCCTTATCGACGTCATTCATGCTGTCACAATGACGCCATTGAGTATGACGTCATTTTTCAGGTCACGCAGTTAATTATAACGTCATATGATTGGTGGATACAGCGGATAGGTCCATTCAGTGTTCAGAATTTTAAAGACAAGCCATATCTTTCAAGTATCGGGTTGTATAATAGCAAATTCAATCAATTACATACTATCTTCTGATTCACTTCTGATTCACTCATTAAACGTAGTAAGGTAGTACTAACATTGATCTTTGTATTTGGTCTGTGAATGGCCATTGTACCTTTCCAGTTTATCCATCAATCATATAACGTCATAATCAACTACGTGACGTGTGTGATGACGTCATAATCAACTGCGTGACTTCTAGGATAAATTCATAATCAACTACGTGACGTTTATGCTGATGTCATAATCAACTACGTGGCGTTCATTATGACATAATATTCAACTGCGTAATGTGTATGATGACGTCATAATCCACTACATGATGTGTATGATGATATCATAATCAACTACGTGACGCTAGGATGACGTCATAATCAATGACGTCATGCATGACTTAGCTAAGATCGTGATGGACGCTTTTGTTGTACGAATTGTATGTCCTACTTATTTAATAAACACGCAGTTGAATATTTTGAAACTACTGTTAGCGAATGGACTGCCAAATTAGTTTCAAAATATCCTGCAGCTTACTGTATTTTTTTCCAGAAATTGAGATTCAGAGATTACAGGGAGAGATCGATCCCATCACGGATGGAGTGTGGGTGGAGCTTAGCTAGAGATGGTCGGGGCATAGCTAAGACTGGGCTCTTCCATCCCTCAGCTTGTCGAGGTTCCAATTATTGCGTTAGAATGCCATCCTAGGAGCTAAGATGCATTCCTCTTAGCAGAATCTTAGGATGTGGCTAGGTTCCGAAATTAGCATATCAAAACTAGGCGGTACTTATCATAGTTCTGTCTAGCACAGGATTGAGAAATAGAGGGAAGTGTGACCCAATGGGCCAGTCGACTGGCCCAAAACTGTCACCTCACTCCAACCCATTCACGCGAATATCATTCAAATTGTGGAAAGAAATCAAGGCGGCCGCTTATAATGCATAATATGTGTTCTTTATCACTGATATGCATATAGATTGGTCAGGTGGACCATGACTGAATGCATCAAAACATATTAATCAGAAATTTATTTAGGAAACACAGGAATGAATCCAATGGATACATCAAATCTATCGCTCAAGAATTTGGCGTCATAATGAATTACGCTAGTTGCAGGCTGACGTCACAATCAAAATGCGCAATGCATGAAGCATATAAGCCCGCCATGAACTTTTAACAGTCATGTATGTATATAATTGCATGCTTTACTACGTATGGATACTAAACATTATGTTGACTATTTTGAAACTATTTGACTGGGCGCTGCTGCCGAGATATGCAGCATCATTATATAACAGCAACCGCAGCCAGTCAAATTACTTGCAAAATATTCAACAGCTTACTTGAGTAGTTTTCTGGAAATTGAGATTTAGAGAGTCCAGGGTTCGATCGATCCTAACACGGGCAAAGCGTGGACGGAGGTTAGCTGGCAATAGACACGGAATGGCTAAACGAGGATTCATCCAATACTGGCAAGAAAACAAGCCATAACTCTATTCTGATATTACATTTCATATAAGATATTATCGTGCGTTCTCGTGGTGGAGGTGGCTTGGATGGCTTCTTCTGTGACATCACAATGATATGTGGACGTGCGTGGATGGATATGTGGATGTGGCAATCACTAACGTTAAAGGATGGATGGGCGACCACTGATGTGAGGGGATAACGGATTATCACTGACGTGCGTGGAAGGATAGGTAAAGCTCCGTGCTTTCTATATAACCTATAATTAGCAGTAATCACATGCAGTTTTGTAAACAAAGCTAGGACATCTTAACTTGAATTTTGCTTTATTTTCTTGATGCTTTCATTTGTATTGACCCCACGTTACACATTACTCTCATATATCTATGTCACGGTTGAAAATAGGTTGAATTATCGGGTTGTTTTATTCAGCTCCAGGTAACCTATTTACCTGCGTTAAATTAAAGATGTGCTGTTGCATACTATTGATATCGAGCCAGCAACCTCTTCAGTAACTTTCCTACAACAATGGTGACATGCCTTTTCTAACAAAACATCTTGCTGATTGCGGAATGGTGATAGTTGATAAAAGTAGCAAACCGGTCATCGTCTATCCAACCTTTCCTCTGTATAAGAAACTGTCCTGTGCTGTTTCACCATTTCGGATGTGTGCATGGCTGCTATAAACATATAAATTGATTCAGTAATATTTATTTTGGCAGCCCAATGCAAACACATCTAGCCAGTAAGTAGCAAACCCATCAGCATTGGTATTGGCATGTGAAAGCAATACGCCTCTACGCTGTTAACACTTTAACGCTCATATCGTCTTGAGAAATGCCTATTTGAAGTCCGAGAGCAGACTCTTTTTGAAAATTCACCACCGGAATCACTTGCTTGATAACCGAGGCAGTCATTCCAGTAGTAAATTTAAAAAATGATTTTCTCTTTGTCTGCAAATTGACATTTTCTATGAGAAGTTGAAATCTTCTTGAAAAAATTCGCGTGTTAAGGGGTTAATAACGACACGGAGATGACGTCATTCAATAGACCGTTCCAGTTTTAGCTATGTACCGCCCGTCTCTATCTAAGCACCACCTCCGCTTCGGCGTGTTGGGATTTATCGATCACTAAACTCCCTATCTATAATTTTTCTGAAAACTATACAGGCAAGCTGTGGAATACTGTGTAACTAATTTGACCTGGAGCTGTTGTTGCCTATGGCAGCAACAGCGCCCAGTCAAATTAGTTTCAAAATATTCAACATAAAATTTATTAAATAGTAAAGACATTCAATTCGTACAACAACGCATAGACGGTCTTCAAATATGCGTTCGTGACTTAGTTATCGACGTCATTCATGACGTCACTTATTATGATGTCATTCTACACGTCACGTAGTTGATTGATTATGTGGACAGGTCTATTAGGGCATGGGTACGTGTGCATGAACGCGCCTGCGAATATGTGCGTGTATGTGTGCACGTTGTCGCAGGAAAAAATGCGACGCATGTTGTGTTGCGTTAAGTATGGTGAATTCTACCTGAAAGAATGGAGAATAGCGGGTAGTTTGATGCCACACCTTTTAAGGTCAAATTTCACACCACAGAGTACTATGTAATCATTTGCAGCTCTGTTAGTGGCGTGTAAATGATCGATACATGTGATGTGGAAATGATTTATTTCACTAGAAAGCAGTTTTAAATAACTGTATTTTCTAGCTTGCTATTGATTTGTTTAGTGTTCATTACATAATATTGACTGTGAGAGATTGGATGTCACACCGCGCTGAAATCCATTGTCTGATTTATGTGGCTAGCTCCTGTCTTTGTAACATGTCCGTGATAAACGAGGAAATAGTCGTTTTATGTTTTAGCTATGCCCCGCCCATCTCTATCAAAGCTGCACCCACATCTCGCTCGTGTTGGGATCGATCGATCTCTGTACTGCGTGACGATCAATTTCCAGAAAACTATGCATGTAAGCTGTCGGATATTTTGCAACTAATTTGACTGGCAGCAACAGCGCACGATCAAATTAGTAATTTGATTGGCTGCTGTTGCAGTTATATAATGAAACTGCATATGGCAGGAGCAGCGCTCAGTCAAATAGTTTCAAAATAGTCAACATAATGTTTATTATCCATACGTAGTAAAGCCATGCAATTATACACATACCTGACTGTTAAAAGTTCATGGCGGGCTTATATGCTTCATACATTGCGCATTTTGATTGTGACGTCAGCCTGCAAGTAGCGTAATTCATTATGACGCCAAATACTTGAGCGATATAATTGATTTACCCATTGGATTCATCCCTGTGTTTCCTAAATAAATTTCTGATTAATATGTTTTGATGCATTCGGTCATGGTCCACCTGACCAATCTATATGCATATCTGTGATAAAGAACACTTCATATTATGCATTGTAAGCGGCCGCCTTGATTTCTTTCCACAATTTGAATGATATTCGCATGAATGGGTGGGTGTGAGGTGGCAGTTTTGGGCCAGTCGACTGGCCCATTGGGTCACAATTCCCCTCTATTTCTCAATCCTGTGCTAGACAGGACTATGATAAGTACCGCCTAGTTTTGATATGCTAATTTCGGAACCTAGCCACATCCTAAGATTCTGCTAAGAGGAGTGCATCTTAGCTCCTAGGATGGCACTCTAACGCAATAATTGGAACCTCAACAAGCTCAGGGATGGAAGAGACCAGTCTTACCTATGCCCCGCCCATCTCTAGCTAAGCTCCACCCACACTCCATCCGTGATGGGATCGATCTCTCCCTGTAATCTCTGAATCTCAATTTCCGGAAAACAATACAGTAAGCTGCAGGATATTTTGAAACTAATTTGCCAATCCATTCTCTAACAGTAGCTTCAAAATATTCAACTGCGTGTTTATTAAATAAGTAGGACAGACAATTCGTACAACAAAAGCGTCCGTCACGATCTTAGCTAAGTCATGCATGACGTCATCCTACGCGTCATGTAGTTGATTATGACGCCTACTCACATGTCACGTAGTTGATTATGATGTCATCATACACATCATGTAGTTGATTATGACGTCATCATACACATTACGCAGTTGAATATTATGTCATAATGAACGCCACGTAGTTGATTATGACATCAGCATAAACGTCACGTAGTTGATTATGGCTTTATCCTAGAAGTCACGTAGTTGATTATGGCGTCATCCTACATATCACGCAGTTGATTATGACGTCATCACACACGTCACGTAGTTGATTATGACGTTATATGATTGATGGATAAACTGGAAAGGTACATTGGCCATTCACAGACCCAATACAAAGACCAATGTTAGTACTACGTTACTACGTTTAATGAGTGAATCGGAAGTGAATCAGAAGATAGTATGTAATTGATTGAGTTTGCTATTATACAACACGATAATTGAAAGATATGGCTTGTCTTAAAAATTCTGAACACGGAATGGACGTCATATGACGTCATACTTAACTGTGTGACCTGTAAAATAACGTCATACTCAATGGCGTCATTGTGGCAGCATGAATGACGTCGATAAGTACGTCACAAACATAAAATTGAAGACGGACTATGCGTTATTGTACAAATTGTATGACTTTAATATTTAATATACATTCTGTTGAATATGTTGAAACTCATTTGACTGGACGCCTATGGCAGCAACAGCGCCCAGTCAAATTAGTTTCAACATATTTAACAGCTTACCTGTGTAATTCTCTGCAAATTGATTGCCAGGAAGTTCAGGGATCGGTCAATCCCAAAACGAGCATGGTGTGAGTGAATCTTAGCTAGAGGTGTGTGGGGCATAGCTAAAATAGAAAGGCGCATTGCCCTCACAAGCATCTTTTTTATCCATAGGTTTTATCCAACGTTAGTATGATTAAGCATAGTATTAGGCATAGATCCTAGATGGAAAACACACGGCGTTATAAAATCCAATTAGATAGGAGAAATTCTAGTTGAACAATTGAAAAATCACGTGTTTATTAGAAATATAAAGAACTTGCGATATTCAATCTAAAATAGCACAATGCATAATTAATAAGTTGTGTTCTTGTTGACATGGCTATTGGTGGTTGATTATTATCAAAGACTCTTTTGAAAATATGTATTTAAATGATTACTTCGTGAATGTGTGTGCCAATGAATACTAATGAATATTAGCTACACAAAATCAAATTGACGTACTTATGACAGGCTAACTGCCTCATAGCTAAGAGTGTGTATTTTGTATCTACTGTATGCATTTGGCTGTGCAAATTAATGCACATTCCAAAACTGTATGTGTCGGAAAGGACATACATCTATTTTGGCTGTCCATTCTTATGTGTGGCATCCTTGGCTCCCATGCATAGTAACCTAGCATATGGCTACACGCAATACTAATTCTAAACCTAGTCTTAATGACGCGGACATAGCTCTAGTGTGATGGCAAATGATAGGGTGGAGGGTGGAGTGTGGAAGGGCTACCACTTCATAGACTCTAATGTCTTGATCATGATGCAATCTGGCCCTGAGTAAATCTTAGCCTATTCTGCACTATCTTTCAAAAGCGCATTTGCCATGGCAGTGACAGTCAGCTTAACCTCTTTTCTCAGCAAGTTCAATACGTAAGATGACTTTCTTGTGTGCTCCGGGTGTATGCGATGTATAATTAGTCCATGTGTGGTAGATAATACTAGTAATACTGAAAGCAAAGGGTTTTGTCATCTAAAACAGCAAAAACCATGTTCTTCATAATTCTAACATACGACGCTTCGCAGGAAGGTATTAGAATAATGATATAGATATATTCAGCATTAAGCGTGTTAGTAATAAATCAACGCAATCGCTGTAAAAATGCGTGCCCTATCTGGAAAACGAGTCCAGAGTTAGAAATGAACATTTCCAAGTTTAGCCATCCATCATATGACGCCATAATCAACTACGAGTGATTCCATATAGTCCGTCTTTAGCGCTTAATAATCCGACACGTTGTATGATGTTTATGTCCTTACCATTTAATATATATTCTGTTGAATATTTTGAAACTAATTTGACTGGGCAAATTAGTCTCAAAATATTTAACAGCTAACATGAATAGTTTGTTGGAAATTGATAGTTCATGATCGATGATTCCCAACACGATCGAGGCATAGGTGGAGCGTAGCTAGAGGTGGGCGGTGCATAGCTAACACTGTATATGTCCGGTGCGTGGCCCTAAAAGACAGCATGCTGCATTGCAGGGCAATTCTACAGTCCTGACCAGTTTACGAAGTTGTCATTAAACAATGTATGCTATATGATAACTGTGATTTTAAGTGGCATACTATATGCTGGCGATATCCCCAATACAACACTCTGGAACTAGCTATGTGTTACAGGAACGCATTGTCTCTGAACAAACAACCGCTTGCAGGTGTATTTCTTGTGGGTTAATTGTGGAGGACCCGGCCCCTATCTCGGGTGCGTATCCCGTCCTAAAACTCGGCGGCACACGATCGTGCGCATATACGAACACGGGCACGTATACACATGCACACATAATGAAAAGATTGTGCCAAGATTTCCATTTCTTAGACTATAATGAGTTGTCATCAAATTTGTATAAACCTATTATTATCATACTCCTGCTGTCAGCCTTGGAGACGTATTGTCGTATTAGATTTAATATGAGGATGGAAATGACACAGGCTGCTAATCATGCATTGATTCGTGGTAAACATTCAGAATACATATACATTTATGTAACAACAGAATCAAATGGCGTGACTAGTGTGGAATATGCCCATACACTTTGCTAGCCACGCCAACCTACGTTCGAATCGACTGTAGTTTACCGTAGCTCTTTCAAACCTACAGTTACAGAAATATTAAATCCAAGCCAATGATACATGTAAGCTGTTGAATGCGTTGGGACTAATTTGACTGGAATCTGTTGCTGTCTATGGCAGCAACAGCTACCAGTCAAATTAATTTCAAAATGTTTTAAAGTATGTAAAAACATACGATTCAACGTTCATAAACAGTTTTCTCGTAGTGAAAAAGTGTAAAATTGTTGGTGGCGGGAATAAGTGATGCGTATATTGTTGCTGTATAGTATAGCCTAGCGTACTGCGGTCCAAAGTTTTACATAAATAAACAAAACATATGAACGGGATAGCTACTTGCCATATACACAAATAACCATTATAGTTGAAATAATATCACAGTTTTTACAGTTTGATTAGCTGAGGTAGTAAGTATATATAGGCCAATAACCTAATACGGGGCGGTTAGTTAAAGCACCACAGTAACCAAGGATAATATGAACAATAATAAAGAAATTATAAGTTGCGGTCCGAGGACCGGTGCGGTACCTATTACTCATCAGTACCCTATACGGACGTAAATTTATGACAATAAGACATAATATGTATAGTTACTTGTGTACCTAGTAGTTACTTGGACGGAACAGGCTATTATGTTACTGAAATTGAGACGCTACATACAGGTAGCACGAGTTGACACATTCTCTTGAGGATGGAAGGTTTCCGCATGCAGATCCCCGCAGCTGGTTTCCGTAGATCGGTTTCCGCATGCTGATTCCAGGAAGATACGGTACAAACTCAGGACGGTAACAGAAAGCAATGAAGTAATGTCTACTAGATCATCTCTATAACTAAACAGTGTGAAGAAAGTTCTCCGTCCAGCGACGGAAGCATGACAGTTAAACATAACCCATTAACAGATAGGGTTACTATATACTATTTCTATGTATGTACATATTGAAGCATACGGTACGGGGTACGTCACATAGCTCTTGCGGCGCACCGGACAAAGTCTACTTGGCTTTGGTCAAAAAGTTACAAAGGTGGCCGCATGCCATGCAGTACGGTCGTTTGATCTCCACTTTCGCGTGGTTGGCAGATCCGGCGAGTCATCCACCAAGAAACATCGCTGCTCTACATTATGTAGAAGTCTACATAACGGGTCCGAAGACCCTTCCGCAGAAAGTTCCGCTTATTGGTCTTCGAAAATGGGAACCATGATTTTAGTTTATTATTGCTCCTGGATGGCCGTCCGGGAGCATCCACAATTGATTAGTGTGGGTTAGCCGAGAACTGATTTTACGTGTGGGTGAACTGAAAGCCGCAAGGAACCGTGTGGGATGTGCTGTATATTTTTATCCGCAGGTGTTCTGGTCCACTCGTCTAGTCCACACCTCCAGTCAGTTCTCGACTCTCGGGCTCCACGCCGACGATTCTCCTGACCTTCGAATTTCACCCCCATTTATACTCGGTGAGACGTCAGAGCTGGCTGCCTGAATCAAGCATAAATCGATGTACCACCCAATCAGCTAGAATACTGTGACGTATACACACTTATCTATGTATTAATATATGTATAGATGTGTAGAGTGGCGTAGTAAGGCACGTGTACACAACTCACTATCTGTCTAGCTATATATAGATACGCGATTACGACGTTATAGAAATATTTTGAGCATAATTTGACGGGGAGAATCGACGATAACCAGGGCATTTCTGAACCGATTTTAAAATGGTTTGAAGTTTTAAAAAGCTCGTCAAATTCTGGTTCTGACTGGTACCAAGATCGACGAAAATAAATAGATTAAAGGTATTTACGAATACCTACTCGGTACACTAGAGGTACACACTCGCCTCTATTCTTGATACGTGTGTCGTTGATGAAGCGTCAGAGCGCGCGCATGTGCACCACGCGTTCTAACGAACTTAATGCCTCTCGTATAGGCTTATACGAGCTTACTGCTCTACCCGGGGGCCGTGTGCTTATGGGAACGATTCCAGTACGGGCGGCCCGTACCCAGCTTGGCTAGGACGGCCAGTAGCCGCCCGGTCGATCCGCGTCACTGCGCGGGGAACCGATAGGTGAGCTGCCACGTGCCGGCCGACGAGAATGCGCAGTTACTGGCAGATTTTTCCTGCCAGAAAATTTAAATCAGCCGGTAACAAAAAATCGCTAGATGGGCCGCCAGCTTTAGACTGACAGGCATATCCCTCTCCGTGCCGGAGATATAATAAGGGCAGCCAGCCTTGGGACGTGCTAGGGAGTCTACGGACTCTTTAGCCTTCTCAGAAAAAAGAGCGTTGTGCATTATGTACACCCCTTACATGCCCCCCGCCCCCGCCGTGTCTTTTAAGACGGTGTTTTAACAATTTCATTGGTCAATTACGTTCACAGTTCAATGAAATTAGGAGAAATCGCTTCGTAGAAGTTTAGAGAAAACAAATTAATCTGCCGGTTTGAACCATCTCTTCTCTGTTGATGAATTAGCACGGGTGAACGTTTTTGTTTTCTTTGTTTTTGTTCTCTCCGTCGTCGCCATCGCCGTCGTCGTTGTCGGTGTCGTCGTCGTCGTGCTCGCTATGCTCGTCCCAGCGTGCGCATGCGTGCGTGCGTGCGTGCATGCATGTCAGGCTGTGTGTCTCTCTGTCTGTCTGTCTGTGTGGAAATTGATTGTAACACAACTCATCCGAACCCGTTGGAGAGAATTTAGCCACCTTTGGATTGTAAGTTGTACATACTACTGACGTCTACAAGATGAAATATATATTTGGCTACACGCCCAGCGGTGTCGGTAGGGTTGCGGTTTGCGGTAAGATGTCAAAAGGTCAAGCAATTGATTATAACACCACTACATAGGCGTTAGAGATAATTCAATCAGATTTGGTACCGGGTATAAAAGTTATCCATATGAGCATGGAGTGCAAGAAGACATTTGCCTTTGGCTTCGCACCGAGTTGGGGGCGGGGGGCGAGGACGCGTCAACAAATCAAAAGTTCAAGTAGCACAGCTCATCTGAAACCGTTGGCCGGAATTCAACCAAATGTGGCATGCGAGTTAACCATGTAATTACGGAGTCGGAGAGGACATATACATTTGCCCCTCAACCACTGTATTCAGAGGAGCTACACTTTTTATCCTGCGCAAATTGGTTGTAATGTAACGTCTCCGAAATCATATGACAGAATTCAACCACATTTGCTATGCAAGTTACTCCTATAATCGCGGAATGTATGAGCACATTTACATCTGGCTATGTCTCCCGGCGATGGGTTGGGTGTGATTTGTGTGTGTGTGCGTGCGTTCGTGTGCGCGTGCGTGCGTGCGTGCGTGCGTGCGTGCGTGCGTGTGCGGGTTTGGGGTGGGTGGGTGATGGAGGAGGCAAGGTTTCAGGAAATGGATTGTAATGGAACGGGTGCAGGTTACCCACATGACTGCGGAGTACAAAAGGACCTTCATATCGGGCTCTGTCACCAGGGGGCGTGGTGTGGATCAAAAGGCCAATACATCGATTGTAACGCAACTCCTCGGAAACCATTTGACAATTTGACAATTCAACAATCTAAATAACCTGTTTGATTTTAGTGTGTAAGAGGATATTTACATTTGTCTCCGTCCCCTACGGTTATGGTGGGGTGGATGAGTTAAAAGTTCAAACCCGTGAACGCGTGAGTATACGATGACGCGTCATCAACCGAGGAATCTAGTTTAGGAATTCATTGCGTTGGCACCGAGTACCGCAACCCCCATGGCTCTGTGAACGGGTGTTTCTGGTGGCATTCATAAGACATGGCCAAACACATACTACCATTGCGTAGCCACGTTCACTACCAATGGGATCGTACTGCATACAGTGTATAGAGCGTCATTAACAATGGATAATTCGAGTTTCTCAGTCAAGCATAGGACGACATAATCAACAACGTGCCATACATGATGACGTCATACTCAATTACGTCTTGAATGACATAGGTAAGTTCGTCACGAACTCTTAATTCATGACAGACTAAGCGTCGCTGTACGAATTGTATGTCTTTACTACTTAATAAACACGATGTTGCATATTTTGAAAGCAATTTGACTGGGCGCTGTTGTCCAGCGCCCAGTCAAACTAGTTTCAAAATATTTAACAGCTAACCAGTATAGTTTTCTGGAAATTGATAGTCAGGGAGTTCAGGGATCGATCGATCCCAACACAGTCAAAGCGTGCTGGAGATTAGTTAGAGGTGGGCGAAGAATAGCTACAAGTGGCTCCATTAGGCTTCTTGGCCATCGATCATAATATATGTTGGATGATAATGCTATAGAGATTTTACTAACAGGCATCACGACTCTGCAGAACTTGCTTTGGAACGCCCTACTCCTAACAGAAGCGTCAGTAATAAATCAGTTGCCTCATACACGCGTAGCTACTACGAATAGTTACCAACAAAACTGGGCTAAAATGCCAGCATCAGAGTCTCGAATGGTTGAGTCGAAGAGCAGGGGTAGAGAACGACCATGATGAAAATCGAAATTCTGACATCTAGATTTCAATTAGGGTACCTTAAATTAATCGTCAATGTTCATTTTGAAGATTTTGGGTCTCCGTTTTCTGACTAAGATTACTTCCGATGGTCCGCTTCACTATCGGTAAGATTATGATGTGACGGTTGCTGTGACAACCTCTTTGCCGATGGTGGAGCAGGATACAAGACAGTCTGGTTCGCCTCGTCAAGAAGATGGTGATGACGATATTTATTAGAAGACTGCTGGGGCCTAATCTGACTAAAGAAGATCGGGTAAGGATCGGATGTTGCTTCCGACTCACTGATCAGATTCCTAAATGCTAACTGCTAACGGAAAGATTACATCGAACTATTGTCTCACATATACGTAAGATGATATGTTTTATTAAGCTAACTGTACAGAAGTTTTACAAAGTGATTCCGATTAGAGCACAATCGCTCAGCTAACCGAACAAGTAAATTCTACAGTTACTCTAATTCTATAGCTACTTCTAAACTGAACATCACGAGATGTTCAGTGAATCGAGATGGTGGATTGATTGCTTTCTATATCTGAAAGTGTATATTTTATAGTCCTCAGAATCTATTCTGAGGTTCTATACATATCTAAATATTTAGATTCTACCCGAATCTGTTCTGATGACTCTTATAGGTACGTCATAAGCACAGCTTGATTGGCCCGGACAGTCAGTCCCCCAATCAACCTCTACTTATTCCTTCCTAGAAGTTCCTACCTAATAAATGTTGGTCGTTCTGACCAATCAGCGATCCCTGCATTTCAATGTTAACTACAAAATCTATATCATTCTTTGCTACAGAGTTTGATCGACGCTCATTGATTATGACGTCATCCTGACCAATCAAACTCCATGCTGTTCTTCTATGGAGATGCTGGCCCGCATAGACAAAGTGGTGGTAACTGGTTCGGATTTGATGCGATCTGTCAGCTGGCTAACAACATTACAGAATGTGTTGTTGTTGCATGCCATTGTATGAGTGACATATAGTTGATATACAAGTTTCGATTATGTTATTAATTCCTACAGGACGCTACAATGTCCGTGTCCTGACCATTGCCTATCGATGGATAAGCCAGTAGGATGCTAGAGTTAATAGGCACATGAGATGTATGATCTCATTTCCAGCTCGTGTTGTTCTATTCTCGTACGAGAACCTAGAATGCCTAACGTCATCAACTAAGTCCGTTTGTCACGTTCAATTCCACTGATTATTATACATTGATTATTTTCTAAACTATCATTCCAAGCGACTGCTGAATATTATAAAAGTGTGTGCCGACTGAACAGCAACAACTTTCATCCAAACTATTTCCAAATACACATCAACTCAGAACCGTGGGATCTATTCTAATCAATTCGGCTAATTAAATTTTGATGATAAAACTTTATCTAATAAGTTCGAATGTGCCATATCCGCACATCATCCATTTATCAGAAACCGAATATCATGAGCACTGGCTGATGTAATAATAAGTTAAATATTAAAAGTATAAAGTCAACCCGTCCATTAGCTCACCTGGTATTTTCAAATCATAAATTTCTCTTGGGACTTACTCGAAAATATAAGACATCCGGCGGGGTCATGACTCCCACAAGATAATCCCATATCTACAATGTGTTAATGTCCAAGCGCTATGAATACTGTGCTTCAAAGCTGACAAAGGTAAGTGAGCGGCTCATTTCCAGTAAGCTGCACACTATGAATCATTATGCTTTGCCATTGTAGTCATGTTCATGGAAACGTACCGATGTGGCTTAACAAAAATGAACAGATGTATTACATTACTCCGAAGGCTTAGTGCTAATGGAATTAGTGACAATCTGACACTGTCCTTGGAATGTAATCCTATTTATATCACCAGACTGAGCACAGGATTAATAACTGATAATGCAGGTTACCTGGTCTCTACTGGACCAATACCAGTATAGACGAGTTGGTATTGGCATCGTAGGCTGCGTTATGACGCGTTCTCTTGAACCCCTCATGATATACAATCCACTTGATTAATTCAGATCAATTCCCAGACACGTGCCGTCTACCATTCTGCTATTGATATATTCTAGAAGTCTTTATAAATCCCAGACTGGAGTTTAGTGTTTACAATAGTCTGGATTATGTTCGTGATGCGATTCCGCGACCCTGCGCGGGTAAACACTGGTATTCTGGGCTCAACTCGAAACAATAACTAGAACACATTTACTGAAGTAACTTTAATTCTCACTGCATGGGACGCCTGTTATAATGGTGCTCGCATCCGAATTTGAATAGCATAGTATATTATACCAATGTTACTGTGTATGTTTAACCCTGGCCAGGGAGGCTCGGAAATGAATTCTGTGTGAGCGATTTATTTTTCATTAAACCGAGAATATTGCCAGGACGGTTCAACTGATTTTAATTCTTTAACTCCTTCATGACGAAGCCGACAAAAAAGCGACATCGACAGTGAGCTTTCACAATGTCCATTTGCAGGCCTAGAGAATATTACTTTTGAGAATTTACCGCTGGAATGGCTGGCACGGTTACCGGGCCAGTCATTCTAGTGGTAAGTCTTCGAAAATGTATTCTATTGGGGCTGCAAATGGGCATCCAATGACCTACTATTTTCATTTCCTTGACACAATTAGGTATTAATGGGTCGGATGGATCCCTATGGACGAATACATCTCGCTATTGGTACACCATATTGGGACGCGAGTCTCCCAAAATTTGGCAGCACATTGCTCCATCAGGGACATGGATGAAACATATTCTTTTGTACAACGAGCCTTTCCAATTTTAGCTACAACACACCCATCTCTCGCTAGGCTCCACCCACATCTCGCTTTTAATGGGATCGACCCATCTCTAAACTCCCTGACTATAAATTTCCAAATAACTATACAGGTAAGCTGTTGAATATTTAAACATTCATTTGATTTGGTGCGCAGCAACAGCACGCAGTCAACTTAGTTTCAAAATATGCAACTTAATGTTTATTAAGTGATACAGATACACACTTCGCACACATGACGGATTTAGCTTACGCATTTTGATTGTCACGTCTGCATACATGTGACACACGTGATTATACCATCTTATGGCAGCAACAAAGGTCAATCAAATTAGATTCAAAATATTCAACAGCATCTTTGTTAACCAGTAAATCACACAATTCGTACAACATCGCTTATACCATCACCAATTATGCGTTCGTGTCGTACTTATCTATGTCATTCATAACCGCATCATACACCTCGGGTAGGTGATTGTGACGTCATATGATGCGGACAGATCTTTATTAAGTCTTCTTAGGCTAGGGCTGTCTCAACTTTACTGACCATAGAACTATGAGTTATATTGATGGTATAGAGTGTTCATTGAGGATTTAACATCTCGAAAAGCTTTGAACCCAACAATGGGGATTTTGGGCAGGCCATAATTCCCCAATTTTGCCGAAAATATATGCCAAGTTTTAAGTCTAAAATTCTAAAATAGCCGAGAAATGCTTTATGATGTCACCTTGCGCACGAAATGCAGTTTCCGTGAAAACCATTAGATGAAGTAACTATATAATTGGTACCACATCAAGTCAATGTATGGGCTATACTATATCATCTAATATTCCCATTTGGAGTGTAGAATTAATACAGAGTATGGGAGTGCAGTGTTTAAAGCGTTTGCATCGAGTCAAACACGGGTACACAGTGGGCGAAGCTTAGCTAGAAATGGGCGTGGGATAGGGGGAGCCTAGGAATCGCCCCTCCATTAATGTTATAATGTTTCATGTTCTTCTGCTGCTGCGATAGCGTTGTTGTCAAGATGTATATGTACCGCCTCAATGGTGGTGCATAATGCATATATGCATATACATGCATATACATGCTGACAACGAAGCGATAGCAGCAACAGAGGAACATGAAACAACATAATCATGAACAGATATGCGTGGATACATAAGCGCCACTTATAGGGCATTCATTTTATAATCAATCTTTAAAGAATCACAGGAAAACTACAGAAAACTGATCAAAGAAATATAATGTATATAAGTAATGGCAAAGAACGCTGTCATGAGTTATACAGCAGTGGTGGATATATTTCGACTTTTATGGGATAGTCATAAGTTCTTTCAACTTAGTCGTGTACATATCCCAGGTATTCATATGGAGACCGGGAGGAGTTGATTCTGGCACTGCTGCATGGTGTTTATCGTTAAAATTGATAGTTTGATGAAGCTGATCTAGAGAGTGAAATTACATGAAATGGCTACATTAGAAAACCCTGGATGCGATAAGTTAGAACGCAATGGCGAAGTAGTACAGCCTTTTATTAATGCATCCAACATAACCATGGATAGTTACTTGGAAGATGGTTCATTCGGAGGCATGTTTGTTGGCGGTGCATTTGCTGGTGACGTCACGAGATATGTTGTGTTTGTCATAATGTTGCTATTTAGTGTATTCACTGCATTTGGTAACGCAGCCATCATAGCCTGTGTGGCCAAATCTCCACATATAAACTGTACAAATTACAGTATCTATGTAGTTTCCTTAGCTCTATCAGATATGATCATTGGTGCTATTTGTGTACCAGCCTTGGCGATCTACACTGTGTTTGGTTACTGGCCACTAGGCCGCGCTGCTTGTATATTTTACCAGATCTGTGACAATGGGTGTTGTTCGGTTTCCAATGTGCACTTAGATCTAATTGGGTTTGACAGGTTCAAAGCCGTGGCGGACCCATTGGCTTATCGGTCAAATTTCACACGGTCACGCGCAAGAACATTAGCAACCGTGGCATGGGCACTATGTATAGGATATTATGCAATAATAGTTATTGTATATCAAATCTTGTTTGAAATAAACACCACTTCGATAGAAGGACAATGTTATTATGTATCAAGTGTAGCAGACTTTATAGGAACTATTTTTCTGAATACGTATGGGCCACCAGCCTGTCTAATTGTTATGGCAATATGTGTAGTGGTTACCCTCGCCCAGAGAGCGAAAGCACAACGGACGTCACAACCACGAATAAAACAGGTCAATGATTCTGAAATTACGCCAGAAATAATTCAATCTCTGGCAGAGAGAAACAAGATCAGAACACAAAATCGCAGATGTCTCATAACATTGGTGGCACAAATTGTTCTTTTTCTTATCTGTTGGGGCCCGTGGATGGTCACATGGCCAATTACAACTATCTGCGAAACATGCGTTCCCTCAGATGTTTTCGAAATATCATACTGGTTGGTGTATCTTAACTCCACAGGCAATCCTGTTCTCTATCTTATTTTCAATAAAGCGTATAGAAAGGTGTTCTTATCCATGTTCCGTTGTTCAGAGAAAGTGTGACAATGTTGATTGTATGTTAACCTGTGCGTGTCGAGAACTCGGGATATGCATATACTTAGACCGATCTGATCAACAATACAATCTGCATACTCTTTGTGACAATAATTTAGGGATTGTAGAAAAGTGTTCTTATCCGTGTTCCGTTGTTCAGAGAACGTGTGGAAATAGTCTCATAGATTAATGTTGATTGTATGTTAACCTTTGCGTGTTCGTATCGAATGTGTATATACCTAGGCCAATCTGTTCAACAATAAGATGTGCATAGCCGTTGCTACGATAATGGTACATGGATTATCAGCAGGAGGTACACAGTTCTTATAATAGGTGGATCCATTTCTAGCTAAGCTCCGCCAACAGTTTGCCCGTATAGTAACCAATTTATATACGTTCAAAAATACATTTTCAGAATCCCAATTCCAAGGTAACTATACAGGTTAGCTGTTAAATACTTTAAAGCTAATCACACTCTCAGTTACATAAGTGTCAAAATATGCACCAGAATGTTAAATTAATATGTAACTTCATCACGGATATACAATGTGTACCTTTCATAGACTTTTCCTGCTTGATGGCAGAGTTATAATACGTCATAATTATTGTGACATCAGCCTAGCTGTGATATGATCGATAAACATGTCATATACTTGAGCTACGGATCAGGTGGACCGGGCCACATTTGTATGTCCCAAGAAATGTATGTGGCTGTGTTCTTCCATTTCAATCAGAGAAACATTATGAAATGATTTCTGAAATGTGTAAGAAATATTATGTTGAATAATTTGCGACAACTACCAATGGACCGTTCCATTTTCAGCTATGCCCCGCCCATGTTTAGCTTAGTTCCACCCACACCTCGGTCGTGTTGGGATCGATCGATTATACAGGTAAGCTATTGTATATTTTGAAACTAATTTGCCTGGGTGCTGTTGATGCCTATAGCAGCAACAGCGCCCAGTTAAATTAGTTTCAAAATATTCAACAGAATGTTTATTAAATTGTAGAGACACACAATCCGTACAACGTGTCGGATTATTAAGAGTTAAAGACCGGCCAAATATAATCATTTATGACGTACTGATTATGACGTCATGCTTCACGGCGATTAGCTGGTTATGACCTCATGTGACGCCAGTCGATAGATGGGCACTCTGGAAAGGCGAATTAAATTAGTATCACAATATTCAAGATCTTACATGCATGATTAACTGGAAACTGATGGACTCACTGGTATGTCAAGGTCAACATGCTATGTATAAAAATTGACAAACCACAACAAAATATTCATAAGATTTCAGGAAATACCTCCTGAAGTGCAAGACAGTAACAACTCCTCGTTAAATTGGTTACATTTTTAATTCACCAAAGAAATACAACGCAGCCGCTTTCTGTTGAACATTTGGCATTCGACCTACTCATTTGCTTGTAACGTTAGTTAACACGTGATGTATTCTGATTTGACGTCATATACTTGAGTGACAGATCGGATCCCAACGGATCTAGATAGTTGTTTTAACCCTTTCAACGACAAATCCCGGAACAAGTAAATTCTTTTGACTATTTTGAAATTAATATGACTGGAAACCATTGCTGGTTAGGCCAGCAATGGCTTCTAGTCATATTAATTTCAAAATATGTGTCTTCCTTGGGATTGAGATACAGGAAATTTATTGATGAAAGCCTTAGAATATCGGTTTGCAAATCTAACACCATCATGTCTTTATAGCCCCTTCTGTCAAACGTGGCAATACATTATTCTGATGTATCTGCCCGTCACAGACACGCACACGTCACGCACGCACGCACGCACGCACGCACGCACGCACGCACGTACAGATATGTTTGACCAGACTGATTCCATTCTCAGTAGAACCCTAATATCTAAAATATGTTTGAGTTTCCGTTGAAATTGCTTTGCGTTCAGACTGAGAAAACGCTCACGTTTAACAGAAATGAATGATACCAGCTGAATGGATCGTCAATTTCATATTGTTAATTAGGAAATGTTGCAACTTCGAATACTAATAATAAATGTGCATCCTAAATTATAACAAATCCTAAACGTTGTTGGTCGTCTATTATCTGTGGGCTTATCACACTGTCCGGAAAACAGGGAATAAAATCATACCTGGATATACTCTACCCAAACATACATTTTATCACTACATACAGACACAATGTATCACAGATAATTATTTGCCAATAACTCTGAGGAATCGCACACTCAGAGACATTCTTGTCAGAGTTTATGTGTGTTAGGAATGTGCCAGCCAGGCCCGAACATAAGGAAGTGCAACAAATGAGTTTGCGCAGGGTCGCCAAACATCCAGGGCATCAAAAATTGAAACAAATGTATTTTATCTTAATTTCCGGGGTCCCTGTAGATCCCATAACTATAGTACAGCGCATATATACGTTAAAAAGTTTCCCAAACAAAACGAATTTTGAATACAATGTAAAAATGATCTGTTGAATATCTTGAACATAATTAAATTGGAAGATGTTTCTGCCTTAGACAGCATTGCCTTCCAATCCAAAATTGTGCTCATAATATTCAACATTATATTATTTATTTTGTGTTTGAAACATGTTAAGTTATTTCTTAAATGCACTGTCGTGGACAAAGCGTACTGACCAGCCACCCACCCCATACCCAGCCCCAACACCCACGACCACCAACCCCAACCCCAACCACCACCCCCAGCACCCCCCCCCCCCCCCCTCCACACACACCGGCGGCATTGCGTTTGAAACTGCACCCTCGATTTCTTGCGATCCTAATGACTGTTCCGAGGGGCAGGGAAAGAATTTCATAAGTTTTGCGCAGGGCCCTGTGAGTCCTAAGTTCGGCCCTGTTTCAAGCATAGGACCGAGTATGTTAGGGCTTATCATACCGTAACTGCATTGCACGAATAATACTCAACACAGTCCGTCCATTCACTTGTATACGGCCCAACGTAACAAGTGTTTATTAAATTATCATTGTATTGAAACGATATATATTTTAGTGTTCCTGATGTTCCTGATAAAGCAGTTTACTGGTCCATTACTCAGCCAATACCAGGCCAATACACCCTGGTATTGGCACGGTAATGGACATGCAACCTGCGTTATAATGGCATTATCCACCATAGACAGTTTTAAAACACAATGCAGGAAACAATACTGCTTAGCAACTCTCCGGCGATGTTTAAAACTTAATCATTTTCTAGTGGTATGGTACACCTGCTTGCATGATATCCATGTCTCATTGCTCGTAGATTTACAGTTTTTGTGTTCTGTAGATTTAGCTAGTAAACAAAGGCCGCAGTTATAAACGGATTGTTCTCTGAAGGCTATCGTTATATAATTACTAGACTTATCAATGGCTGTATTTGACTGGGACGTTTCCGTAAATTAAATTTACTTGCACAGTTGCCAGAATGTGCTCTAGGCAAACATACCAGTTCAATGAAAAAATATGTATGGAAGGAGCAGAAACACGATATCGCCTAAATTTAACAATCTTGAAAATAAAATCCCCATTTTCAGTCATATTGAATGGTGAATAATAGTAGCTCCCAATGTCCCACGTTTCATATTTTTCATCACGTTACCTACTTAATTCGCGAAACATGCCACACGTTTTGACTCCGTACCGGCGTGTTTCGTGCTCTATTATATTTCTGGAACTAGTCAAATAAGACATTCTCTACGGAGCTAATGTGCTCTAAATTTCGCCCAGTCGAATACGGCCAACACCAAACCTAAAGGCACGACATGTCAGACTCTCCGTAGACAGAATAGCTGTCTATGGTTGTGACGCATGTTTTGTCCCCACGGTTTTTTTCTAATCAGGTATGGATGTAACATCGATACGTGTTTGTCATGCGGCGTTATTTTTTTAATATAATGTCATCAATTACCGAAAGCATAAATCCAACTTTCCTGTCATCGCCACTCTGAGTCCACTATCTGTGATCGCAGTCGAAGTAGAGGAGGGCGAGCTTGTCCCTCTTCTCACACCCTTTTCTGTTGTTCTTTCCCTTGGCATTTCCTTTGTTATTTTGACACCCGGTTTTTCCTTTGATCTCCGCACCCGTTTGTGTTGGGTTTCCTTTGAATCGACAAGCCCTCCGCCATTCTGGTAGAGTGTGGCCATAAGCCTCTGCCCCTCATTAAATCACGTGCCTCCTGTCATCCCATCTTAAGGGTAATTAGCGTAATGATGATTGACAAGGGTTAATGCATTGCGTAAGGATGATTGCCAGGGTGTATGTCTGGACGCTTCCTTTCCGAACTCTGTGAACTAATTCAATCACGAAGCCCCAGCCCATCGTTAACTCACGTGGCTCCTCGTGTCCTATAGCGTAATGACGCCTGACACCAGTTAATGAGTGTAATTAAGCGACTTTAAAAGGCCCCGATTTCTTCGAGCCAGACCAAACATGCAAGGGTTAATGTATTGTGTAATGATTATTGATCGGTTGCATCTCTGGACTCGTCTTTTCCGGGCTCTTTCAATCGAGAAGCCCCGCCCCTAGTTAAATTGCGTGTCTTATAGCGCCCTATCGCATACTGACTATTGGCATGTGGTAATTACGAGGAAAATCGTATAAAATAGTTTATACATCTGTTTGGTTACGGTTTAGCTTCTTGATTTTGTTTACCAGAATGCTTAATGTTCATCATAATTATGAATTCTGCATATGTTATGGGTTGTAAAGTTCCCGTCGCGCTCGTTAACAATGTGTGCATTGGCATCATGCAACGCAAATTTGTAGTGAGCTACGTGTTGAAAGCGTTTACCACACCAAGCGCGGGGTGTTTATGTATAGTAATACGTTTCGAAGGTTTGCCGCTATGATTCAAGCATTCGAAGAAACTGTGCGTCGGGCTAGGTGTAGAGCAGATTACTTACCTGGTGGTTCAGGCCACGGAGCGAGGATGAAACGAGGCAAAATATTAAGATTTACCAAGGTTTTCAGGATCTGTATTAACAATGGGGCCTGCTGGTCTTCTGATTCGTTAGGAATTATCTACTTCAAATAGAAAAGAGAAGATGGGAAAGAATCGCCAGGGAAGGAAGAATGTGTTCCCCTATTTGCAATCATAACGAAATGGGAGACGAATTCCATTACATCTTAATTGAGAATTTTTTAAAGATAAACAACTAGAAATCCTGCCTAAATATTATTGTAATAGACCAACAATATTTAAATTTTGTAAACTATTTTCAACCAAGGACAAAAATCTACTAATAAACCTATGCCACATTATTGATATAATTAATACACAGTTCCAACGTTGACGAACCCTTTACATAGCCCCGACACCATATCACGCATACATATAAGTACCCAAATGCAAGAGAACATACACCAAACGGACTATTATGACGACGATGATGACGATGACGACGACGGGTTTTAAATACAATCATTAGCCATTTCAATGTCAAAATGTGTGGTCAAGAAATGCAAACTTTGTGCACATCGAGTGCCCATTTGCGACAGGCGAGGACTATTGCTGCGAAATCTACCACTAGATATGCTTGTCTGGCTCGGACATGGAGCCAGTCATTTTGGTGATAGACTTTTGGCGACGTCTTCTCCTGACCAACAAATGGACACTCCTCGAGCCCACTGCAGAGGTATGTGGCGACCGGCCGCGTCATAAAAGTGTAAATTAGTGTAAATAATAGTGTGTATTAATGTGATGATACTGCTAATATAAACGGTAATAATGCAATTGATGAATTATGACCAAGATGATGTTAATTATTACAATGTCTAGCCGCCATAATGTGTAAATCCTGTAGAATCGCTTGTTACCCATTTGCCACTTTGTGATATGTGTGTAAATAAACTGAAACTGAAACTGAAATTGATTGTAAATATATGTAGGAAACAAAAACAACGGATGAAAATGCCCGCACCTCAGCCCCGTCTTATTACACTAGAGAAATGTCATTGCTATTAAACGGGCTATGAAACTTGCTTGTTAGAAATGCTATTAAAGGGATAGATTTCTATTTATGCCCCATACTTTTTTTAGCTTTTCCCTGCCTATTCATAGCAATGCCCTGCCTATTCATAGCAATGCACCGCCTATTCATAGCAATGCCCTGCCTATTCATAGCAATGCCCTGCCTATTCATAGCAATGCCCCGCCTATTCATAGCAATGCCCCGCCTATTCATAGCAATGCCCTGCCTATTCATAGCAATGCCCTGCCTATTCATAGCAATGCCCTGCCTATTCATAGCAATGCCCCGCCTATTCATAGCAATGCCCTGCCTATTCATAGCAATGCCCTGCCTATTCATAGCAATGCCCCGCCTATTCATAGCAATGCCCCGCCTATTCATAGCAATGCCCTGCCTATTCATAGCAATGCCCTGCCTATTCATAGCAATGCCCCGCCTATTCATAGCAATGCCCTGCCTATTCATAGCAATGCCGTGCCTATTCATAGCAATGCCCCGCCTATTCATAGCAATGCCCTGCCTATTCATAGCAATGCCCTGCCTATTCATAGCAATGCCCTGCCTATTCATAGCAATGCCATGCCTATTCATAGCAATGCCCCGCCTATTCATAGCAATGCCCTGCCTATTCATAGCAATGCCCTGCCTATTCATAGCAATGCCCTGCCTATTCATAGCAATGCCCTGCCTATTCATAGCAATGCCCTGCCTATTCATAGCAATGCCCTACACTCTTTGCACTCGCGTGCGTGCGTGTGTGTGTGTGTGTGTGTGTGTGTGTGTGTGTGTGTGTGTGTGTGTGTGTGTGTGTGTGTGTGTGTGTGTGTGTGTGTGTGTATATATAACTATACAGGTAAGATCATGAATATTTGTAAACTAATTTCACAAGGCGCATTTTACTGCCTGTGGTCGCAAAAGCTCCCATGTCAAAATAGTTTCAAAATATTCAACAGGATGTTCAGTAAATTTAGTATTCATAAAAAAACCAAAAAAACTTACAATTCGTACACTTAACGGACTTTTCAATGTCCATGAAGGAGCTATAGACTATACGTTACTATGAATTGTGAAGTCAGCCTATATGCGCCGTAATAGATTATGACGTAATATACATATAGTGCATCAATGAAACACCCGTCAACCAATCTTTGGGGCTACAAGATTAGTAGTCAATAACCACTGGACCGATTCCAACAACATCGGAATAGTAATATGGAGGTAGATTTCCATACCTCTATACATAAATATAATGGAAGAATCAAATTTTAACTATGCCCAGCCCATCTCAAGCCAAGATCCACCAAGCTTCGCCCGTGCTGGGATCCGTCGATCTCTTAACTCCCTGAGTATCAATTTCTAGATAACTATACGTGTACGCTGTTCAATATTTTGAAACTAATTTGACTGGCCGAGGTTGCTGCCCAGCGGCCGGTCAAATTAGTTTCAGAATATTCAGCAACATATGGATTACATAGTAAAACCATATAATTCGTACACCACAGCTCAATTAAGCGTTCGTGACAAACTTATTTATGCTATTCATGACATAACTTACTATGACATTACCCTACAAGTCGCGGAGTTGAATGTGACGCTATACGATTGATGGATAAACTGGAATCATCCATTGGCTAATTATTCTTGTGGCCATCTTAGATTTTCTGGAAATATATGTGGTACCTCGTTAACAGCCTACTCCTCATTGACAGCATTGGCCGGTTTCAAACACACTTGTCTTGGAAGGCAATATCATTACGTCCAGTAATATAATAACGCAGGTTACTGGCCCATTACTGGACCAATACGATACGGCATGGTATTTTTGGCCACACATAAAATAGTTTCAAAATATTCACCAGTTTTCCTGTAAATAGTGGACATGGCTATGTAATCCTGCAAAGATTTCACATACATTTTTGAAAACAGGGATAAATCTGTCCTATAGACATAATAGAATGTGACTATTCATGTTTCCATTTTTTCTTTTTGTCTGAAGGGGGTCCCAGGAACGGTTTTTTCAAGATGTCCGCCAGCGAAGCCATAAAATACAAATTTACGAGCTATATTCCTAAAAGAACGTAACTATATCAGCGTAGTATCTCATGTTCTAGTCAGGACACATAGATGCGCGCATCCCGATATGTAATACCCCCACCAACCAATATGAAAACATGCAGGCAATACGAAATCCAAGATGGCCGCCAATACAATGTAAACATAACGTTATATCAATACTCAGTATACATCTTATATCTAATTGACCCCCCAGCTTCTAATGTACTCTGTTAATAACATGTTGCTATTTGTATTGCATATTTACTCCGGTCCCACTTACGGTAGTGAGAGAAGGGTATTACAGTTGGCTTTTATCTGCATATCTGTCTCTCTGTTTGTTTGTTTGTCTGTCTGTCTATATTTTTGTCTGTACGACTGACTGTTTCTCCGAGAATTTTCTCAGGAACCACATGTCTGATTTCCTTCGAAATTTAACAGAACAAAGGTTCTTACTCTAGCCAATGGCTTCCAAACTTTCGTCATAATTCGGATTTATCTATCTGGATTTTACTGCATTACCTATCAGTTTGACTCGCATGTAGAGGTACCTCCACTGCATGTCAAATCACAAAAACGGAATGTAATCTCCATTGCATATCGAAATCTGAAAAAGCCGAAAATTCCAGGGTTTGTGATCTCTAATTTCTCTTCTTAGTATTAAAGGAATTTACTCTCCAACTTTCCTTTTTAAAAGCCAGCAATTTTGGCCCAAAATATATTGCCTTTATGGCACATAGTAGAAAGACTACATGGCTCAAAGAACAATTCTCTTTTGACCCCAAAGGTCATTCGCTTTTATTAACCACTTTATGTGGTCAAATGCTGGCGCACTGAAAGAGACTGGCTATATTTAGCTAATCTTAATCTAATAGTATATTGTTCTTCCTTCTTTTCAGCACGTTGTGAGCAAGGCTTCTGAGTCCAGCATGGATGAGCCTCCTGTGAAGTTGAAACACGGGAACCTTGAATTGTGCATAGTTTGTCAAGAACTAAAAATGACTGGCACCAAACTAGCGCACGAAATTAGTGATAACACATATGAGAATTTCAGTGTTTGCTTAGATAGGTGGAAGGTATTCCAGAGTATAAAACATATGAAGTTAGTCCAGAAGTTAAGAGGACTGCAATCAGAAGATATAAAGAGAAACAATGGGAGATGGCACCGGAAGTGTTATAGTGATTTTAGCAATGTTGCACATATTTCCCGTGCTGAAAAGGCATACAATGCATCGCTATCAACAGCTAGCAGTGACAGACTATTACAGACCATTACGTGCCGACCTAACCAAGAACTATGCTATACAACTTCATCTGCATAACATCAGAAACGATCAACTAGATCTGATGTTGCTGCATTCAGACGGGATCAGTGTTTTTTTGTGCCAGAGTGAGACGAATAGCAAAGATAAAAACACAGTCAATGAGACTCTATCTGTCGTAACAGAGATATTGGAAATTCAATTAAGGACATAGCCGATAAGAGTGGAGATCAGAAATTAAATGTCAGACTAGCAGATGTCTTAGCCGAGGGAGACTTTCATGCCCGTGATATTCTGTACCATTCGTCATGTGAGTTTCAATTCTGGAGCCGATATGTGCAAGGTTTCACAAAATCGGCTGTTGAACGTACTGCATGCACATGTGGTGTTGAGACCGCGAGATTTATTGCTGCTGAAATATAATTTTGCAGTGAAACACAGGACATACTTGGCGCGGGCGACTATGTAAATAGTTGTGCACTAAAGACGTTATACAATGTATATAATATGTCTGACTATGGTGTGCGAAATTACATGATGTGAAGGCAAATTGTTCAAGATAAGATCATGCAAAATATTAAAGACATTGACATATGCGAAGCTCGTGGTAACAGGCATCCTGTAGCGAACTCAAAAAGAGCTAGTCGAGTTGCTATTGATAAGGCTAGAGGTGAGAAAGACATTCGAGCAGATCTAACCACCATCTACAATTGTGCTAAGATTATAGGACAGGTATTCACATCTTCAAGAAACGACAACGCATGGACATTCATGGGATCTCTCGAAGACGCATATGATCAACACGTGCCAGTTGAACTTTCATCTCTTATTCGTTGGATCATACAGAGCACTAAAGCTGCATCTACCGAGACGAGAAACAACGAACTACATTCATCCTGCATCATGTTATAGCAAACGATATTACACGAATATAAAACAGAAAAACAAATGACTCGCAAAACAAAATAAAAAACACCCAGGTTTCGCCAACGATTGCAGAGTCCTGTATCTGTTGGGCTTAGTCTCTGGATGTATCACAATTTGCGTAGTGAAAAAGCTGTCAATATTTTGAACAGATGGTGCGTCGGTATCGAATATACTCACCGTACGCACATTTGTGGAAATCTAGCCAGGGCAGTGCGGTTAAATGTTCAGAACAATGGTGTGTGTGTACCCCATGGTATGGTGAGAAACATTTCGGTACGTGCATCAGCTGACAATATCGACAAGAAGTAGACACATATGATGGAAGGGAGAGTTTCCACGGTATGACGATGTCTGTTCACCAGGGAACAACAGAAGGTGAACATGTTCTGGAACCAGTACACCTCTGTCTGATCATGCCTGATACTGTGACATGGGCACCTAAAACTATTGTAGAACTTCAACCACGTGGGATATCCACACGCCTCTTTCGCGCCCTCACTATAGGACATATACAGTGGGAGATCATGAAGAGGTGTTCATCAATGCAAAAGAAGATGACTTTGTTTGGTTGCTCACACGATCGCTCATGAGACAGACGCCCGTTGATGCTTCCCATCCAGATACGCTAACAGTCCTTGGCGACTCCAGTACCTGCACATCGGAAACCCTTTTTGAGATGGATGGCTCTGACAAACTCACACCAATCACATCAGAAGATACTGACAATACTTTCGAAAACAACATAAACGTTTCCCAGCAAACTGTACCTGTATGGTCAGCCTATAATTCCATTCTCGTAGCATCATCATCAACAGTGGTTGCTGGCAAAGACTTTTTTCTTCCTGTAATTCACGCACTAGCCCACGACTGGTCAACATTTGTCACGTCACTAGACCAGCTATGCGAGCTAAATCAATTTGTATGTGGAGGTGAAAATAGTTAAACAGTAACGTTTGACATGGATCTCTATAAACGAGTATTGAAACTTACATACCTTGACCCTAAGTATAAGGACAAATGGGTATTATCACATGGGGCATTTCATATTGAACTATGTGCACTCAGATGTCTTGGTAGGACCATTGAAGGGAGTGGTTTGGATAGCGCGTGTGTTGAGGCTGGACTGTATAGTTCAGTGACAGTTGCACACTCATTAATGGAGGTCATCTTAACAGAGCATTTGACGCTCACTTAGTCACATTGCAAACATTGTTTGACATTTGGATTGGTGGCTTCTTGGCTAAGAGGTCAGGTGTTCGTGATGCACTGGAAAGCGCATCTCAGAAAGTATCTGATGTTTGTGTATCACAACAGGATATTATAGAAGCTCATCAAGCCATACTAGTAACAATAGAGTCAATGACTATCACGAAGCAACTGATTGACTATGATTTCCAACATGCAGATGCACCAATGTATAAGTGGACACGTCTATATATGCGCCAAGTCCTGACTCTATTGCAGTTTCGTAGAGCAACGCATAACTGTGATTTCGCCCTCTACCTATCTTCACTGGAGAAACTGAGCATCTACTTCTTTTCATACAACAGACTAGACTATGCTCAGAATATATCAGAGTATATTGCTCGGCTGTATGACGTACAACAAGACGATCCAACATTATGGGAAGAGATGGTGGCTGGTAATTTTACTGTTAGCACTAATAACAATGCCCCATTCACGCGAATCGGAATAGACCAGTCCAAAGAATACCAGAACAAGAAGCTACAAGGGCAGGGTGGTATCTCATGAATTACGCAATCTCCAAACGCACTACTGAAATTTAGTTTATGTAGTCCTGAACTAGCCCGTCGTGCTAATGAGACAGCGACTATGTTAGGCATATCAGCACATAGGCAGACTGACCACCATGCCTTGAATCATCACACATTCAGCAGGCAAGAAAATGCAATTGAAAAGTTGCATCATGTACTTGCACCGTGCCATCTATTCACATGCCAAGCACCAGACGATGGAACACCACCGCGTATGTTTAAAGTGATATCAAAGGAATGTATTGCTCCACATATTCTGGAAAGTATACTGGAACTTGAAGAACGTGGTTCTACTGCGCTGGAAATGTTTGTATCCGAACGATTGTGTGGTGAGAAGAATATGTGGGACAAGATGGTAAAGTGCAAACAATTGAGCTGGGATTCATTTGGTAAAGAAGTGAAAGTGAAAACTAAAACAGATGTGCTCAGTCTGAAGGCAACAGCAAACACAAAGGCTAGGCTTCTAATTATTTCTCGCTCATCACGTGATATCAATCTTCAGGAAGTGATAAGACTCTATGAATTTACAACAATCAATTGTGTACTTATGCAACCCGATGGTGCACTTCACCCAACAACGGACAAGAGCGGCATAATCCATATACTGTTCCGGACACCCCCCTACCATATACTTCAGATGAAACCAATCAAGTGGTGTCTGGGTGTAACACAGATGTAACAGCTGACATTGGTATAACCAGCACGTGTCTTGTTATAGATGGTATGGCTGTGGCTACAGAGCTGATATCAGTGAAGTCATTCAATAACTGTCAAAAACTAGGTGATGCATACGTTACATTAATTGAAGCCAAGGCTAAGAAATATGACCATGCACGAGTCATATTTGATAAGTACAATAGCACATCTATCAAAGTAGCCAGACGTGATCGTCGCAGAGGGGGAAAGGCACCGGAGAAAGGCTATATTGTAGAAGATGTGACAAAGATAAGAAACCGAAATACAAAGATGTTCTTGGCAAGTACAGACACCAAAAATTCATTGACAAAGTATCTAGCTGAAAAGATCATAGAAGGATACAGCATTCACACACTTTCGGCCACTCGGCACAGTGTACTTTAGAATAGACACGGTGACATATTCCCGGCAGTCAGTACCCAAGAGGAAGTTGATACACTAATCATTCTCCATGCTGTCGATGCTGCTAATCCTGGGTTCAAGGCCGTCATATACAGTCAAGACACCGATGTTGTGCTACTGACCTTACGGCGAATACCTGTGCTAGTGGATTCCGCGACAATGATCATGTTTACAGGTAATGCACGTTGACTTGTCAAATTGCATCCAATATTTACTGCGTTGGGTGCGGATAAAGCAAACGCAGCCATTAAAGTTCACAGTTTGACAGGCTGTGACACAACTGGTCGAATCTTAGGTAAATCGAAGAAACGTACATTTAAGGCTTTCTCGAAGTGGATGCCGATACAGTCCATACCATCTTCCAGACGGGTGTTGGAGATAGACCATGTGATGACGCCATCGAGAAGTGTCAGTTATTTCTATGTAGTCTTTTCTGCAAGAAAGGTGTCACTGTTCCAAATCCAGAGGAGCTCCGGTGTACAATGTTTAAGGACTTAGAGACAAATCAAGGTGTAGACAAGCTACCACCACCACATCGTGCATGGCGATAACATATCTTACGCGCTCACACGCAAGCTGCAGTGTGGGAACAAGATTTGGTGCTAAACGCTGTACTTCCTGATCCTCTCAAACTCGGATGGATATTGCCAGTTAGTACCCGTCCTATCATCTTTGCCCCATTCCTGTGTCAGTTATTGAAGCGGTGCATTGTAAGTGTGGATCCAGCAATCCTAATTCCGCCAATAAGTGTGTGTCTGGCAGATGTTCACGTAGGGTTAAGAATCGGGTATGTACAGAACTATGCAAGTGTAATGCTGATGTAGATTACTGCCGGAATATAAATAATACATGCAGAAAGTGATTTTGATCTGGACTGATATGCAAACTGATGAGTTGGACTTTCACTAACGCTAACATGTTTGATGTACTATCATGCACATCACAATTACTGTATGCTGCTCAGTCTGCACCATCATTCCGAGTAGTGGCTATCATATGTTTATGTATTAGTATAATTTACAGTAAAATATGTCTATAGCGACCACCTTATGCACAATTGAAAAGCACTCGATAAAGAATTGCCAGTAGTTTATTTAATCACATCAAGCAAAAATGGGCGTGCGTGCGTGCGTGCGTGCGTGCGTGCGTGCGTGCGTGCGTGCGTGCGTGCGTGCGTGCGTGCGTGCGTGCGTGCGTGCGTGTGTGTGTGAATCTTGAAACCAAGAGATGACAGGTCTTTAAGATATATGGTCGTAGCCCGTCTTAAAGAACAGCCGCATTTTGGTCTCAAAGGAAGGTGACTGTACTTACGTGTATCAGGGTGTGTATTTGCAATGCAATGGGCTACCTCTTGTGTGGATAATATCTATAACAAACAACTTTAAGGGTATGTTTCGTTCAGAATGTCTACCGACAGTACTCATATATTGTCCTCACACAATTTACCATGTACATGTATATCTACATGTATAAGCGGTCACAGTTTAGGCTTGTTAACCCTTTAACAATGCAGCCCAGAAATTGTATATGCTGTGGCAAATGACATTTTGAAACTACTTTGACTTCGATATGTATGACAGTAGCAGCCATTGCCTGCTGTCAAATAGGCTCCACAATATTCAACCGTTTGTCTGGCTAATGTTAGTAGGTTTGATACATGAGATTTCTATGGGATAACGGGTTAAAAGGGTGGTCACAGTACCGTCACACACATGGGAAGTCACTATATTCATAAATCCTACTTAACAATCAGACTTATTTTGTGTAATTGCATGTGTCCTTAGTTAAAGATATCCATAAAGCATGACGTATCTACATGCAGCGGATTATACATCTAGTAATATGCCTATACTATCTATTCAGCGAATCCACCGTAAATTGGTACTTCATGTGATATGTATAAAAATAGGCTACATGTGTGACTATAAAAGGTGAACAAAAGGAATCATGTCTCCATGTGTGTGCTAGAATACAATTGAAAGAATATATCATAGCCTAATTTTTAAATGTATTACATGAATGTTAAACATATTTGTTAAATTAACCAATTATTGTCAGAAACGGTCAAATATGGCGGCCATTTTGGTTGCCATTTAGATTAATAATTTGGTTTTCAACTTCTTTTATGGATAAAATCAAGCAAAAACGTGGAAATATATGTTCTTTCAAGAGTTTGAACCAGAATAAATGTAATTTAAAGTCATACAACTAGTACCATGAAAACACTGCTTTTTCACTAGATCTGGCGGCCATCTTGAAAAAAACACCCCTGGCACCCCCTTCAGACAAAAAGAAAAAATGGAAACATCAAATTTCCTTAAGCCGATATACTAAAAGCGTCTTGAAATTAAAAGTTAAAGAGTTAAAACAAGAGGTCTCATGCAACGTTTCTTAAAGACCCGTCACCTTTTGGGCCCAAAGGGCTTATCCTATAGTAATTGACATGTATTAAGAGACCACCCGCCTGCAGTGACCAATTGTGTGTGCCCCATAAGGTGGTCACTAAAGACACAGGTATACAGTGCTTCGTACAAACTATGCACGTACCATTTGCTCCGTAATACCATAAATGACACATTCTTTATGCAAGGCCTATACTATTTTGAAACTGATTTGACTGGTAGGTATTTCTTCCTATGCGTTTGTGATGGTGTGTTGCTGAATCCCAACTGAAGACGCCCACGTGTGTATACGCACATAAACATGTAGGGCAGCAATGTCTTCCAATCAACAGAATATTTCGTACATCGTGTTCAAAACATAGACATCTTATTAGGTTTATATTGCCTAATAAGATGTTTATGGTTCACAATTGTATTAACCCTTTCACAACGAAGACGGCCTAAACCGGCCTCTGTATTGCTCTTGGGAAATGTCAATTTGCAGGCCAAGAGAAGATTATTTTTGGAAATTTCCGATAACAGAGCCAGTCATCCCAGTGTGAAATTTTCAAAAATAGTCTTCTCTTGGCCTGCAAATGGACATTCAATCAGTAAATATTTTAATTTTTTGAACAAATTTCGTCATTAAAGGGTTAACTAACATGCTTCTGGGTGTTTTTTATCTTGGAAATATGTTAGCCTAAGTTAATGAGTAGTATACTGTACGTAGCAGGGAAGATTAACCGGTAGGTGTGACCTTGGTCGAACAGCCAACTCCCCACATTTCCGGTGACAAAGTATGTGCTGAGATCCACATTTGCAATATAGCTAGGCCACCCAATGTTCGCAGGGCTAAAGAATGCAAATATTATTAGTAATCTAAGAGGAATTTGGAGCAGCGACCATCCGAAAATGTCAGGTATTTACAGAAAAAATGTCTCAAACGTGTGTTTGAGGTATAATAATGATATTCTGGCTATCGCACGAGGCATGGCTAACAGCAGTTCGACATTCTATACAATTCCTAACATTTCTTCAGCGCTTTTAAATTGTGGGTGTGAATTCTTGAAATAATGTTGTTGAAAGCAGTCGTATATAGCAACAGCTTTTGTCAACATAGAATAAAAGTCACCTTTCAAGAAAACGTTATGTTAGCGTCCAGGGGGATTACTGGAGCAAACGGTCTACAATCGCCACACCTGTACCGTAGAGAAATCGGTTCCTCATGCTTATAGGGCGACATTGTCTGTAAACTTGGTAATCAAATCGAAATTTAATGGTTGATTTAAGCCACAGGTATTTCAATACTGTTAAGATCGGATGTATACATACGACTGCGCGAGGTAAAATATATAGCAGACTAATTTAATTCAGGAATTCAGTTGTTTTACTAATGGCATAGGTCTATATCCTATGATGTCTACTGCTCGAGACGAGTGACGATGTGATGGCAGGATTCCAGGCGGGAATCCCGGGATATAAGCGTACACAACATGACAATTTGTCTGCATTGATCACAATTCTTGAAATGATAGCAAGGATTAATATGTAGACATGCGTTATTGATTAGTGATTGATCCGGATTGCAAAGATGTGGTATACATGAAAATTAATTGAGGTCTCAGATTGACACTAACATATCTGACGTCATAATAAAATTTGTTACATGTTAGCTGAGGTCAAAACCATAATGAGGTAGATACGTTATGAGAATCAAATGTCTGTCACAAAGGCGCATGCATTTGATTAACTTACAATTTACTAAACATTCTGTTGGCTGTTTTGAAACTAATTGAAGCCAGTCATATTACATTTTAACAGATTATGTGTATAGTTACATTGAAAGGTAGATTATGAGAAATCAGGTTTGGAAGTTCCAAAACGATCCAACCGTATGTACAAGTGGGCATAGCATAGCTAAAATGGACGGGGCATATCTAAATATGAATCCGTCAATTAGTTTAAGATATTCAACTGATATCATAAGATGTCCTGAAATTTAAATGCCAAGTTTCAACGAATGGAAATTTGAAAAATATTTCATTAAAACTGTGACACTTAGAAACTGTTTATTCGATGAATGAATACATCAATATACGCTACATTTATGCCCTAGAGCGAGAAATGTGCCAACACCCACGCATATGGTCCAATGTAGAAGTTGTCCAACGCGGTGTATCGCCATGTTCTCTTTTGAAGCCAACCAAAAGGACCAATTGCGTCTGACTGCGCACCTAGAACGGATGTATACGAACAGATTAAACGCACGCAAGTTTGGAAACGTAAAGCTACGAGGGCTGCTTAAATTATTGTATCATAAATTAAAAAAATGATCCAGTCAACAATAAATTAAAACAGAATACATTTGTTGTTGTAGAAGTTGGTCGATTTTGAAACAGCGATTGCGATATATCATTCTGCAGTGCTTAGGCTAAGAATAAAGGGCTTTATTGGCCACATGTTGACAGAATAGCTTCCATTTTGTTATAGAGTAAGTCTGTTGAAAGTAGATACCCAATTCTTAACGTGCATGCTGACGGTATCGGGTTATTATATGGAAGGGGTCCCTGGCTTTCTGAAAACCAAACCCTAAGATTTCAAAACGCTTTTAATGTAGGCCTAATAGTCAGCATTAATGGTGGAATTCAGTTTTAGCTATGCCCCTGCCTATCTCTAGCTAAATTCTACCCATTCATTCCCGTGTTGGGATCGATCGATCCATAAACCCTGACTATCAATTTCCAAAACACTATACAGGCTATTTCCAAAAAAGGTTGGTCCCGATCCCAGGATGATTCATAATAAGGAAAAATTAGTTACCTCTCCGGGAAGCAGACTTTGTTTGAGTGTAGCTTTCGTGACCATCTCGGTCACTTCTTCAGCACTAACTGACGGTCGCTGGCAACGTCACTTTGGTCAGATCTTGTGGAGTCACGTGACAGCATGGATTGGTAGACTGCTAGTATACGGTAGCCCTCGTTTCTGTTTATGGTCGGTTAATGCTTGTAGATTTCTATGGCCTCTTTAACCTTCCGTTTGACCTCACAAGATCTGACCAGAGTGACGTTGCCAGCGACCGTAATTCACGAAAGCCACACTCAAAGCTACACTCAACCGATTTCTACATCCCGGAGAGGTAACTAATTTTCCTTACTATATAGGCTGTTGAGTATTTTGAAACTAATTTGACTGGGTGCTGTTGCTGCCACAGCATTCAACACTGCTTAGTCGTCGTCAATTAAGCGTTCGTAACTAAGTCATTCATGGCGTAATTGATTATGACGTAATCCTACAGGTCACGTAGTTGATTATACCGTCATATGATTGATGGATAGACTGGAAAGGTAAATTTTCGCATCCGATCAATTAAATTAAGACGCCGTTGATACAACGGTGTTTTGCTTTTACTGAGTAATCTAATGTTATCGTGACATTTGTGTAAGCGTTTATATTGTATTCGATTAAATTTTATATTCCCACAAATTAAGTTTAAGCTGCATTCACGCCCTCTTTTGAGCTTAACTGCCGCACTAGCCTCTCTACGACTATTATTATTATTATTATTAGCTCTGCGCTTCCTGTTAGCCATTTTTACTTTCTTACCCTTTCTTATTCGTTGTAGGTACGTACACTAAACACACATGGGCTGGTAAAATATTAGTGTTTTGGTGTTGGATGACAGCGGTGTATGCGCAAATAGTCATAATAGTCTAATAGATTAAAGGAAAAATCGTTCAAATTGTGAAACAATTATCAAATTTGGCGTGCAAAAGGTTTAGGTATACTCTTTCATATAAAAGCTGGACACACGCGGTTGGGCCTATCGGGAGCCGTCATCTTGCAATCTTGTAATAAAGTGACAGGGGTAATCTTATAAAGTCTCATTTAAAGTAAATTTTAATTTGAAAATTGGAAACGAAAGTTTCTCGGCTTCAATTAAATACAGATAATTGATTCACGAGTCTTTAAACGTCTACATAAATATGTATCTGTAAGATATATTGCAGATTTAGCGCAGCAACCACTAATTATACTCTTCAAGACAATCAACCCATTGCCATTTTCAAATAATTAGCCCCTTGCATTGCACATCATCAGCACCTGCGCTAGCCATAGTTAACAGGCTTATGCTTTGTAGTGTATGATATTTTGAGTCTTTGTCGGCATACACAATCAATGTCTAAAACGTGTAAGATTGTAGATCCTGGTGCAAGCACCTCTCAGTGTTTGAAAAATCTTGACTCTTCAAATGTAACAGACTAGCATCATTGTGTTCTCTGCCAGACAGAAACAGATGAGAGATTAGTTGATCCTAGAGTATGTATATATATATAGGGGGGGGGGGGGGGTTGATAAAGACTGTGGCTCTAAATGTATTGCTGAAAACCTGTATCAGTTCAACAATCTCAATTGCTTACACATGAAAATAGATATTTCCAGAATGGAAACTGGTGCAGGTATTGAGACAACTCTTCGGACAAACAAAGCACGAGGGCATTACAACTGTCGAAATATCATTGATAAGCAAAAGCTTCTGCGTGCTCAGAAAAGAACAACCAAAGAAGATGAAGAACCCGAGCAAAGTCCAGTTAAAACCAAACAGATTTCTGTAGCAAGTTCAATGAAAAGGACAGAAAATGGTTTCTTCCGTGATAAAGATGGCAATAATGAACACCTTCGCAGTGCTTTGGCATTAGCAGTTGATCATCGTGTTCGAATCTATGCCTACATATTACAGGATAGAAAACTTCTAGGCAAGCTTTCAGAAGGGGATATGCCTGCTTGAAATACAAGATACCATCTCAGTTGCCTGTCTGCTCTGCACAATCGTGCGAGACAGCACCAAACAGAAAGCACCAATACTGGCCTAAATATGAAGACTGATAGTCTAGTATTGGCAGAATTAGATTCATACATAGAAGAATTCCGGCCGGACAAAATACTTCTAATTTTTAAACTCTGTGATTTAGTAAAACAATATGAAACACGACTGAGTGAAATAGATCATTGTTTTTCAGGGAAAGTGAACAGCACTAGACTGAAAGAAGGATTGCTATGTCTAATACCAGATGTTAGATATCAACCTGCAGACATTGGTGACACCATCAAAATCGAGTGTTCATATACTTCTGATGATGACACCATTCACTTGGTACACGATGCGCAAATATTGAGGCAAGAAATCCTACAACATAACTATTTGTTTAATTGTAACTTCGAAAAGGGATGTGAGGTTGAAGCTGTCCTGGAAAGTGTTCTCGCTCTTGTTAGAATGATTTTGTGAGGCATAGGTATAGTATTCAACAGCAAAAGAAGTCACAAGCTGCTGTAACAAAGGTAGCATTAACACGCTCACTGTTGTTAGTGTTTACTACCAAGAAAATGCCCAGCGAACAAAATACACGTCATGCTAAGTCACGTGTGACACCCATTGCTCTATACACTAGGCCGGTTATTCATGCTAAAACAAGACAACGAGAGCTAATTGATAAGTTGTCATGCCATGGCTTAGGTATATCATATGATAGAACAAAGGAAATTTCTACAACCCTTGCAAATGGTGTCTGTGCACAGTTTAAAAGAGATGGTTGTGTCTGCCCCACTCCTCTGAAAAAGGATGTATTCACCGTTGGAGTAGTCGATAACATCGACCATAATCCACCTGCAAGGAATGCTATGGACTCATTTCATGGAACTGATGATATATCCCTGATTCAGTTGCCATGCCGAGAAAATCCTGGAACTGAACAAGACCGAATAATGATAGATTAAAAACAGTATCTCCACTACCAGCTGACTATTTAGAAGTGATTCCTGTGGAACTGTCAACAACATATATTATTGCACCTGTAAGAGAGGGACACGTTACAGCGCAGACTATTATATTAGCCACATCTAAAGAAGAGGAGCGTGGCTGGTTGGATTTCATGGCTGACCATTTACTTAAAAAGGAGACATTACACCCTGGAGACCTTGTGTCATGGGCAGCATACCATGTTAAGAGGCATCCAGCTACCTTTGGCTCTGTCTCACAAATTGCACTTAGGCCTCTATTTCTAGAGCCAGCAAACACAGTAGCAATGATACTACATGCATTGAAGCTTGCGGGCAAAGCTACGCAGAATTTACACCCACATCAAATTCATGCAATAACTATGGATCAACCATTGTTTTCCATTGCCAAGATGATCCAATGGACATGGCCAGATATCTTTGGTGAGAACAAATGTGTGGTGATAATGGGTGGTCTCCGCATAGAAATGAATTTGATGAAACTTCTTGGTAACTTCCCAAATGGCAGTGGATGGACAACTATTGTTGTAGAATCAGATGCCACCACCCGAGCTCGAGCTGACGCAATAATGAAAGAGTCCCATGTAACTAGATCAGGATATGTTCATCAGGTAACAGCAGCAGCCTTACATCTCTTGCAACTCTCTGCATATGATACATATACGAAGTATCTTCCTTGTCCAGGCCAAGCCATTGCTTGCAGTACGTGGTGTAGTTTGAATACTAAGGGGATTCCACAATTCCAACACTGGGCTATGGTTTTGGAACTTGAACTACTCGCTATGCAAAATAGGAATAACAAATAATTAATCTGCCTTGATAAGATGGATCACAGCTGGTCCAGAAGTGGCTAGAATTGTTCATGAGCTTGAAAATCCATTTCAGCTGCCTACTAAGATAATAACACAACACCATGATCAGAGCGTCTCAATTCAGTCTCATTTTGTGGAAACCGTCAAGGCTGTTGTTGCTAAGCTCGAAGAATGTGATAACCCCTTCAGCGAGGACAGCAAAAATGTGATTGTGTTGACCACCAAAGAGGTAATGGGAGAGAAATCAATATTCATTATTCAACGCATCGGACAAGTAGGACAGTCACAGTATGAAAAATATGTTGATGAAAGACTTGTCAAATGATCAAACCCCATTACTGACATCATCGCAAAAATGGCATGCCTCTTTTCCAGAAGACACCTCCCAAAAAACAATCCAAGATTTCATATCAAATGAACACTCTAAGGAGTAATTGTAACTTGATCTCCAGAATGTATATACCGTGCCAATCCCCAAATGGAGATATGGATGAATTTGTCAGGCACGAGAACCAAGCAGCTCCACCTTCTTTATCAGATGGGGGACAACTGATAGCATGCACCAAGTCAGACATCATTGCGTGTTTTGAAAGAGTGATCCCTACTACCAGGGGTAGTAACCCTGCAGTTGATGCACAAATTGTTGATGGTTTTGTTGTCATCAATATGCTGCTCTCCAAATCCTGTTCTACTTTTAGTGACTATGTCGAGAAAGTAAACATTCCATATCTAATGAGGAATCTTGAATCTTCAAAGCGCCTAGACGTGGTATGGCGTCAGCACATTGACAACAGTTTGAAAGGATGTATCAGGCCGAAAAGAGGTTCAGGAACTCGAATTATTGTTAATGCATCCACCCAGATCCCGATGAACTGGCAAAGTTTCCTTCATGTTGATGAAAATAAGAAAGAGCTGCACTATTTCTCAGCAAAATGTGTTGCCAAGCTGGTTACTCTAGGAAAACAGCTGAATAGCACATTCGAAAATACAGTATTGTCTTCTCATGAGTGTGGCGATGCACTTAATCTTGCACCATGTACTCATAAGGAGGCGGACACAAGAATACTGTTACATATATTACTATAGTACTATAGTACTATATTGTGCACAACATGACTACTGCAAAATTTTTGATCAGAACAGTCGACACAGATGTGGTTGTCCTAGCTATTGCTATATTTCATTCCCTACCACTTGATGAATTATGGATCGCTTTTGGTGTGAAGAAAAATTATAAAGTTATACCAGCCCATACCATTGCAACCACACTTGGGGAGCAGAAGGCTAGAGCATTGCCATTCTTCCATAACCTCAGTGGCTGTAATACCTCATCCTCCTTCATCAGCATTTTGAAGAAAATGCCTTGAGACACATGGACATCATTTCCTGAAATCACGGAAGCATTTGCCAATCCTGCCAGCCCCACTCGTTACAATCACTAATGACATAATTGACAAGATTCAACGTTTTGTCATTCTACTCTTTGACAGAACTAGTGGGTGCCACCAGGTAAACCAGGCAAGAACACTTCTATTTGCAAAGGGGAGGCAGCTAGATCACATATCCCAACTAAGGCTACACTACTGAGAATATCAGAAGATCGCCATATCAAGGAGGGCACTGTTGGGGAGAGGCACTCAAGGCTCAACAGCAGTTACCAAACCCATGTGATTGGGGATGGACAAAGGATGCAAATGAACACTGGGTACCTTACTGGTCAGCCCTTCCCGAGGCTGCAAACTCTTGCAAAGAATTAATCAAATGTGGCTGCAAAAATGCTAATAAACCCCCTTGCAAATACATTAATTCTTCCCTTTCATGCACAGAACGTTGCACTTGTGGTGGCTCATGCTATTGATAGAGTGCTATTAATACGCAACGAGTGCACAGATCAATTGAAATATATGATCCCGCCAATGAAATTCAAAATATAACAGTTTCGTTGTAACTCCTGCTTTTTGCTTGTGCCATATAGAATATTGATATATCAGGAAATAGGCTATGTATTCGTAAATGATCGTGAATTGGATAGTAAAACATAAAAGGTCACCTTATTCATCTATATATGGGTCCTAGAAGGCAGGGCATACTTTCGAAAGCAGCCATGATGAAATTCAAAATGGCGGCTAAAATATGTATCTGCTCATATGTGTCCTGCTCTTATTGGATAGAGCATACAAAAATCTATAAGTTAGCCAATTTTCATGCTTGTTTCACATTTTGAACGATTTTGTCAGTTTTCGACCCAACATACCAGACTATAAGCACCGTTAGTGGCATCAGTATATGAATTATGTAGTGTTGAGCTACGTCTAGGATACAGTTGATCTGCCAATGACGTTATATTCGAGGCGTCTCAAGGATTTTAAAATAGGATTATGTAATGACAGTTTGGATAAATATGTATTATGCTTATTTTTTAAACAATATATTCATTGAATTCTTGTAATGCCCTCATCTCGTAAACAATGCTGTATCCCTAGAATCTACGTCCTCCATTAGATCGTCATGGGTAATTAAATTAACGATGCTGGAAACTTTGTCTAAATCTTGAACTCCTGAATATACTTCTACATCGGTCCCGACTCTTTTATAAGCCGGGTGATAAGCGCCATAGCATACTATGATACGTTCAGGAGGTTAATTCAAATAGCTGATTCCAGAATCTTATTAGTACGCTTAATAGCGTCGATTTTCCCGCCCGAGAGCATGGCCCGACAAACAAGATATTATCCGGATGTTTAAATTGAGCGTACATTTCTTTTTACTTATTGCTAATGTAGAAGAAATCATGGAACTGTATGCCCGCATGTGCATAACTGAGATCATCGAGGATTGTGCCAGGGATAAGCTTAGAATTGCGAACGCGGTGTACATGGCGATTACGTTTGCTCTAGATTCACGTGTGAATTTAGGGCGAATATTGGTTATCTATTGAACATTTGTGAGATTATATTAGAAATGTAGAAAATCAACTGATACCCTGAGGCTTGTACTTTGATTATTAGCTATTCAAATTTTGAATAATTGACCGAGGTACGATAGTGGAGCAATCTTGCAGGTGTGCGACTCTATGTTAAGTCGATTAGAACTTATTAAAAAAAAGCATGAACATGTGAACCCATTAACGGTTAATTACAGAGCCTCGCAACCCATGACTGATACTAAAATATGTTTCAAAAACACATCAATAAATATAGGATATACGTTGTTTATAATTCAACATAAGGTCGGTAACGTAAAGTTGTCTACGAGCAAAACTTCAGATATTTGAGCGACAGTTCGGATCCATCCATTCGCAACATGACAGTAGATATAGAGTCACCCTGATTGAGATCGGAAGGAGTTGATCTGTCACTCAAGTAGCTGCCGTCATAATACAAATGCGGCACATACCAGCTGACGTCACACGTTATGACGTAGGCCTGTCATGAAAACAAATATTCCACAATAACCATCTAAATAGACCTTTCCACTTTTACCTATGCCCCATCCATCTCTAGCTAAGCTCCACCCACACGTTGCCCGTGTTGGGATCGATCGATCGCTGCACTCTCAGAATCACAATTTCCAAAACACTATGCAAGTGAGCTGTTGACTATTTTGAAAGTAATTTCACTGGGAACTCTTGGTGCCTATGGAAGCAACAGCGGCCGGTCAAATTAATTTCAAAATATTCAACAGCATGTTTATTAAATAGTAAAGACATGCAAAACACACAACAAAAAATTAGTCTGTCGTCAAATAAGCGGTCGCGACAAACTTATCATCTACGTGATTCATGGCGCTTTTGATTACGACATCATCATGTGTTTACCTTTAAATTGAGAGTATGCGGGCGTAGTGTTCAAAGTGTTTACATGCGTAAATTGGCGGAGCATAGTCAGAAATAAGCGACGCGAGGGACAGACTCGAGGTGGCCCGTGCGCATCTGTCAAAAGCGGCCGGAGCAGTAGAGGAACATATAATAAAATGATCATGAACAGACGTGCATTGATCCGTAAGCACCACGCAAAGAGCATTCGCTTTATCTATAGATACTCAAGGGGGAAACTATAAAGAAATGGGCAAAGAAAGAAAAGTATATAGACATATGGACACATTTGATCACGCGCTATACTGGTGTATATATTTCGATATATGTATACTGACGACTTATATTCAAATGGGACTTGGATGCGCTGACTCCTGCATTGGACCAGTGTGTGCACCATTACAATGTTTAAAACAAAGCACCATTCAGAGAGTGCATCACAAATCTAGACGAATATTGAACTGCTTGTGTAAATGTGTTCTTTTTGCAAAACAGGCACCTTCTTCTTAATATTAGCTGCTAAGAATAATTTATTGGAACAAGGTGTGTCATTAAACATATTAATATGATCGACCATTCTGACATTGTATAATATGATTGGAGTTGTATTATTTGTAAGTAGGAAACTAGATTACCCCAAAGGCCATGCATGTAGGTGGCTCTAGAGAGCGAAACACATGAAATGGCTGCCGTAGAAAATACTGTTTGCAATAACGTAGACCGGAATGGCGAAGTAGTGCAGACTTTCATCAATGCATCTAACATAACCATGGATAGTTGCTTGGAAGTCGGTTCATTCGGGGGCATGTTTGTTGGCGGTGCAGTTGCTGGTGACGTCACGAGATATGGTGTATTTGTCATAATGTTGTTAATTAGTGTATTCACGGTATTTGGTAATGCAGCCATCATAGTGTGTGTGGCGAAATCTCCAAATCTAAACTGTACAAATTACAGTATCTATGTCGTGTCCTTAGCTGTATCTGACATGATAATTGGTGCTATATGCATACCCGCCTTGGCTATCTACAACATGCTTGCTTACTGGCCACTAGGGCGCACAGCTTGCTTAGTTTACCAGATCTGTGACAATACCTGTTGTTCAGTTTCCAATTTACACTTAGACCTAATTGGGTTTGACAGATTCAAAGCCGTGGCGAACCCATTGTCCTACAGGTCTAATTTCACTCGATCACGCGCAAGAAAATTGGCAACAGCAACGTGGGTAATTGGTATATTGTACTATGCTATTATTGTTATCGCATATCACATTTTGGATGAACTAGATGGTACTACGGTCCCGGGTCAATGTTATTATATAGCGAGTGTAGCAGACTTCATAGGAATAATTTTGTTGAACACGTATGGACCACCGGCTTGTCTAATTGTCATGTCTATATTTCTTATGGTAACCCTGACACAGAGAGGTAAATCACGACTAACCTTTCAACCACCATTAACACAACCTGCGAATTCTGAAATTGTAACAGCACAAGCCCAATCACTGGCCGATGCTACATGGAGAAACAAGATCAGAACTCAAAATCGCAGATGTCTTATAACATTGGTGGCACAAATTGTTCTGTTCCTTATGTGTTGGGGTCCGTGGATGGTCATATGGCCAATTACAAATCGCTGTGAAACGTGCGTTCCTTCATATATCTTCGAAATATCGTACTGGTTGGTGTATCTTAACTCCACAGGCAATCCTGTCCTCTATCTTATATTCAATAAAGATTATAGAAAAGTGTTCTTATCCATGTTCCGTTGTTCAGGGAAAGTGTGACAATCGTCTCGTAAGACAATGCTGGCATTTGCGTGTCGGGAACTCGGGATGTGCTTATACTTAGGCCGATCTGATCAACAATAACATCTGCATATTCTTTGGGACAATCATTTACACGGAGTATCAACAGGAATTGCACAACTATTGTAATAGCTAAGCTCCGCCCATCTTTTTTGCTCGTGTTGCAATCGATTTATATACTTTGAACATTAATTTCTCATCATCCCAATTTCAAGGTGACTATACAGGTAAGCTGTTGCAATTTTGAAACTAGAGTGACTTTGGAAAGGTGGTTCTCCCAGTTAATTAAGTTCCAAAACGTACGCCAGCATCTTTATTAATATGGAGATGCATCAAGGGCACATAACTCGTACACTTGATACACGTTTCCGGCTTCATGACGGAGTTATAATACCTCCTAATGATTGCGACGTCAACCTAGATGTGACGGAATAGATTATGACGTGATATATTTGAGTGACGGATCAGGTGGCCCGGAGCACACTGTTTTTGGATTAAGAAATTCCCATAGCAGTCTTCTTCCATTTCACTCAGAGAAACAGATGAAATATCTTCTTAAAGGTGCATATTGACAGTAAAATTTCTAAAAATAAAATTGTTTAAATTATACAGTTTTAGAGGCTTAAACTGTGAGCCTATATGTAATGAAACGAAATCAATCTTAGCATATAATGATTCCATTCCATATAAATTAATATAATTTCTTAGGTAGCGAAATTGAAATAGAGGCACGGGCCTCTATTTTAATTTCGCAACTTCAAAAATTATATTAATTTAGATGGAATGGAATCCTCATATGCGAAGATTTATTTCGTTTCATTACACATATGCACACAATTTAAGCTTAGAAAAGTATGCAATTTTAACAATTTTATTTTCAGTCATTCTGGTGTGAATATGCACCTTTAAATGCGTAGGAAATATTATGTTGAATAATTTTCGACAGCTACCAGTTAAATTAGTATCTCAATATTACTCTTACATGTATGATTACCGTGAAACTGATGTGCTCACCGGCGCGTCAAGCTCCACATGCTATCTAAAAATGGGCACATGACAGACCTATTTATTCTTGCCAATATTCATTCCACCTTCATTTTCTTGGAGTGGGGAAATCCAACTAGCCCTAAAAATGGGACGTCATACTACAGATACTAATTATATGACGACTCAATTGACACACTATTAGAAGCTTTGGAGGGATCGCCCCTGCTAACACATTCTCAAACTGTTGACTGACCAAACAACCGATTGACTGACCGAGCGAGCGAGCGGCCGACCAACCGACATTCAGATCTACCGACAGACAGGCTGGCGAAAGTCGCATCTAAAGGGTCCTACTTATCTTGGAATGCCTATCATTAGTTGTATCAGAACAAAATGTTCTTACAATTTCAGCAAATATCTCTGGTACTGCAAGAGAGTAGCAACTCATCATTAAATTGGTTAAAGGAAGTGAAAGGGAACTATCAAATGAAGTTTATTAGTAATTTCATACAATATTAAACATACAACCACCGGCAAAAATGGAAATCAATCGGAATAATTTGAAATAAAGCCTTTACTATCTCTAGTAGTGCTTAGCTTGCAACCGATTAGTGGTGTCGCGGATCATACGCTCTCTGGCGTGTGGCAACTGTGTGCACGGGTAGTGCATATCTGCACATAATTCAACCACACTGGAATAAAGTATTCTCTAAAGGCGCCGATATAGAGCGAGCATCTCGCTACACTTAATTCACTATTGATCATTTTGAGAATATTATATTTGAAAGTCACTGTTTCTCGTTGAAGCAACGAGTTTCAGTCAAAAAGACTGCAATATGCGCTGCCTGTTTCCATGGCTGCAACATGATACCTACCGGATATTTTGAAATTCGTGGGACGGAAAATAGGTCCTGTCGCTAGAAACAATCAAATTATTTTAAAATTAACAATATTTTACCGTATGATAGAATAGCTAATCAGCTTAGCGCGAATATAACGGATTATATGACCGGGTATAGAGGATAATATGTATTCCCTCGGCATACATCATGGCGATAGGACCAGACACGTCACTAATTGGTTCAGCGGGAATGACATAGATGGTATTTAGCTACGTGTTTAGATTATTCTGATTTATTTCTATTTTTACTGGTGACTATATGTTGATTATTACATAAAGTTAATTATCATTCAAGAGCATTTGTTGGTTCACTTGTCATTTCCTTTACATTTTGAACTCACCAGAGAAATACAACTCAGCCGCTTTTTGTCGGACCGTTGGTGTTCGCCTTCCCTGATTTGATTGTGACGTGAGTTAACAAGTGATGCACGTTATTTATTTTTTCATCAGATACCTGAGTGACTGATGCGCTCGCTCCATCTGATTTAGAATGCCGTTTTAACCCTATCCACCATCCATCCCTGAAAAAGCAAATTCTTAATGATGGACAGCGTATTATGTTGAATATTTTGAAATCAATATGACTGGAAGCCATTGCTGCTCAAGTTTGCCCTGAGCTTGAGAGACAGGGAATTTATTGATGGAAGGGTGAACAGTAGAATATTGGTTTCCAAATCTAGCAACATCATGTCTCAATAGGTCATTCTGCCAAATATGGCAATACTTGATTGCGCTGTCTATGCGTGCTACCGACGACACACGCACGCACGCACGCACGCGGGAACACCAACGCGCACGTAATGTATACTTGACCAGACTGAATGTATTCTCACTGGAACCCTAATATCTAAAATATGTACCAGTTTCATTTTCCGCCCAATATTATTTTGCTTTCAAACTGGGGGAAAGCACGCGTTTCATAAAAAAACGGATCATATCAGCTAACCGTATTTATTTCATATTGATAATTAGGAAATGTGCAACTTCGAATACTAATAGTTAATTTGCATCCTAAATTCTACCCAACCTTAATGCGTTGTTGTCCGTCTATTATCTATGTGTTCGTCGCACTTTCCCGAAATATGTATGTATCAGATCATAGAAGTCTGCATATATTCTGCCCAAATATACACAATGAAACACAAATTGACATTTGCCAATAACTATGAGCAATCGTATGATTAGCGAGATTCTTGTCCATGTTTGTGTGTGAGGGACCTTTTAGGACAGATCATCTTAGGGGTTATCATACCATAAGTGCAATGCAGGAAAACTACACAGTTGGAATAACATTTATCTAAAGAATACAATAGCAATTAATCTATTCACACCCAAAATGGTAAGATACTGGTAATCTTTGCGCTCCAACACGACCCGATGCAATACGTGTTTATTATGTTATCAGTGTTATCGCACTCAAAGATATATGGTTTTAGAGATCTTACCTCCCATGATAACGCATTTTACTGGGCTAGTAGTCGGCCAATTCAAGGACAATATATCCTAGTATCGGCTCGATACGAATCCGGCAACCTGCTTTATAATGGCAATATCCACCATAGACAGTTTCCAAAACTATCCAGGAAGCCATACTTCCTAACAACCCACCGGCAATGTATAAATCTTGGCCATTGTCTAGTAATAGACTACGCCTACTGGCATGGCGACCATGCCTCATTGTTCAGGGATTTACAGTTCGTATGTTCTGTAGATTTAGTATGTATACAAAGGCCATCTTTATAAGAGATTATTCTCTAAAGCTTATCGTTACATAAAGACAAAATTTATCAATACCATATCTAATGAAATAATATTCCTAACCCCCAGTAGAAAGAATGGCGGTGTATGGACACCGCGTTTTTATTGTGCCCATCGCTGCTTTTATGGTCAGGTATGGCTGTAACATCTATGCGTGTTTGCCATGTGAAACACGGGGCTAATGGACCTTTCCATTTTTAGCTATGCCCCGCCCATCACTAGCTAAGCTCCACCCACACCTCGCCGTGTTGGGATTGATCGATCCACGGATACCCTATAGCTATCAAGTTCCTGAAAACTTTACAGGGAAGCTGTTGCATCTTGTGTAACTAATTTGACTATGGCAGCAACAGCGCCCAGTCAAATTAGTTTCAACATATTCAACAGAATATTTATTAAATAGTGAAGGCATACAATTTGTACAACAACGCATAGCCCGTCTTCAAATATGCGTTCGTGACAAACCTATCAACATCATTCATGACGTCATCCATTCTGATGTCATTCTACACATCACTAGATGATTATGACGTCATATGATGGGTGCATACTCTGGAAAGGTGAATTATGTTCGTATGGCATCGATAATCGAAAGACTAAAGCGCCTTTCTTGTCGTCCCCAATCAGCGCCCACAATCTGTGCCCGACGTCCCCAAACAGTGCCCACAAGCTGTGTCCGTAGTCCCCAATCAGCGCCCACAATCTGTGTCTGTGGTTCCCAATCAACGCCCACAATCTGTGTCCGTAGTCCCCAATCAGCGCCCACAATCTGTGTCAGTAGTCCCGAATCAGCGCCCCCAATCTGTGTCCGTAGACCCAAACAGCGACCACAATCTGTGTCCGTAGACCCAATCAGCGCCCACAATCTGTGTCTGTAGTCCCCAATCAGCGCCCACAATCTGTGTCCGTAGTCCCCAATCAGCGCCCAAAATCTGTGTCCGTAGACACAAACAGCGCCCACAATCTGTGTCCGTAGTCAGTCCTCCCTTTTTAACCCTTTCATGATGAAGACTTCCAAACTTGGCCTCTGTAGAGGTCTTGAGGATAGTTCATTTACTGGTCTGGAGAAGACTATTTTTGAAAACTACAGCTAAAATGCTTGCCTCGGTAACAGATCCACTCATTCAAGTGGTACATTTACAAAAATAATATTTTCATGGCCTGCAAATAGGCATTCAATAAGCATATATTTTGATATTCATGAACAAATTTAGTAGTATTTCTTATGCTGTGTTTTCCATACATCTGTATTCGCAATCCGTTCTTAAAAACTTCTATAAGTTAAAGATGTAGAGGTGAATGGGAAAATGGATGACGAGCAAGTCGACGTAAGATTTACTTATCAGCCCCTCGAGATAGATCACCTAGACAACAAGCGATAAAGGCTAAACAATGTTGTCAGTATTAAAGCGGAACGTGAAGAATATTTATGTCGTTATAAAGCCTATGTTACTAATGTGTACCTTGTTAATAGGTCACTGTACCTAAACAAGTTGATATTTGCATCGAAACTGAACAGTCTCTGAAATGACAGTTGTTCGAATAATGCATGAAACTGTTTTATACATAAAATACTTTATTCTGATATTATTACGTTCCACTTCTTGCATCCTGTGATAAATTGATAGTCAGATCTACATCCTGTTATCTTCACTAACCACGTGATTTACTATGACATAATAAACCTTACTGAGAACATTACATATTTATAGTACGTGCTCATTTCTTTCATACCTGTGCGAAGCCATCATACTTCTGTACTATCGTAATTAGATGAGCCTACGATAGAGTCAGAAAATGAAATATAATCGGCAGACGTCTCCAGAATAACCATAGAACGCAGTGACATCATCACCATAGTGGTTCTCTTAAAATGCGATCGAGACTAGGAAGTGAGCTAAAAAGCCCAAGGACCAACGAATATGCATTTCGCGCATCACATTTGTAATATAGGCCAAAATTATAATAATAATAATAATAATAATAATAATAATAATAATAATCCGGTTCAGACCATTTGTGCAAAAGAACACTTTCATCTGATTCATAACCATGGTGGTATATCGTTTTCTAAAAAATAGGTTTGCGACTTTTCTTTGCCTAATTCGGCCCCATATCGGCCCAATAGTGGGGCGGATATGTAACATATTTGAGCTAAGATGTTCCATTCTGGCAGAAAGCATGAACCTTGGCTTATGGGTGGTTTAAGGTATGCTGAACATAATTAGATGCGGTGCGACGTGATTCTACCAAAGGATCCCATTCAAAATGGCTGATTCAAAATGGCCGCCTTCCCAGCGGAAAATCTGCATTACTCAAGTTCTAGATGGAGTGGAGGGCTGGAATTGATGTCAAATTAAGGGTTTCTTGGGTCACTAGTTATGATTGTGCCCATTACAATACTCTAAATAGATAAACATGTTGAAAAATATATTATTATTATTAGTATTATTATCATTATTATAATTATAATTATTATTATTATTATTATTGTTGTTGTTGTTGTTGTTGTGGTGGTGGTGGTGGTGGTGGTGGTGGTGGTGGTGGTGGTGGTCGTCGTCGTCGTCGTCGTCGTCGTCGTCGTTGTTGTTGTAAGATTTGTAAATTAGTAGTATTATTGCTAAACGTTCCCGGCGGAACATTTTAGAAACAAGTTTTCGCTACTCAAAACAATTGGTCTACACGTTTTCTCCAGTAAAAGTAATTGTATGCCAGCCCCTCGCTTCGCCAAGCATTATTTCGTTGCGGAAGTGAGATGGAGGAATTAACGGAATCACAGAAAATGAAGCTGCTTTGAAACGATGGATGGTGTCAGGCTCAGAAATAGGAAGGATGATCAGCGAGTACGAAGTGAAACATACACACATAAATATCAATGATAACTGTCACCATGAGCAGATTCCGAGCAAGCAGACATTGTTTGCTTTAAACACAATTTGTCTTATTGATGCAATCGAGGAAATGGGAAACCCATTTTTAGATGCCAAAGTCATTATGTCCGAGTCTGTAGTGAATGCGATCCGAACAGCAGAAGAACTAGGCATCAGACAGTACCACGCATTCGTCGGAGATCGACTATCTGTAGCATCAACCAATTCAAAAGAACGATTTGGCTTTGTTCAAATCAAAACAGAGGTACCAGAACCAACAAGAAGCTTGTTGCAATGAAGAGAGATGTACAGTTATTCTCTAGACTGTACATTTCCTACCAATCCAGGGACGGAGACCTTGGTTCATTCTTTGAGCATGAGAATCATCCATGGCCCCCATCACTTGCTGAGAGCAACGCAATGCCCCAAGGCAGCAAATCAGATCTGATGGGATGTTTGGAAGCATTAGTAACTCGTGCAGCTGATTGTCCGGAGGTTGAAGTGAAGATCATTGACGGAGCAGCTATGATGCATAATCTAGATCCCAAGAAATCAAACTTGGTTGTGAACACATTTGGAGATTTTGCAGCGCACGTCTTCCTCCCACACATTGCTAGACAACTATAGACGGTTAACAGATTGGATGTTGTATGGGACGTGTATAAGGCGGGAAGATTGAAGACGCACGCTAGAGAATTACGGGGACATGGTGAAGCTCTTCGTGTTGCATCGAGTACAAGACTCCCTCAAAATGGGAAAACTTTCCTACGAGTTGATGCAAACAAAACAGGCTTCTTCACCTTTCCCGCACATACATTGGGGTCATTCGCGCTACCAGAAGGAAAGATACTCGTCACAACATGTGAGGAAAACGTGCTGATGAGGCCAGAGCATGACGTCTCACAACTCGCGCCATGCATGCAAGATGAAGCAGATGGTAGAATGTTGCTCCACGCCTTCCATGCATATCACCAAGGTTATCGAACAATAATGATTCATGCTAGAGATAGATACGTCGTAGTCCTAGCCATACGGACAGCAAACTTTCTTCATGGGTGTGATCTCTGGGTCGCATTTGGCCATGGGAAGACCTTCCGCTATGTATCAGCTCATGGCATTGCAACAGTTTTTGGTGCAGAAGCGTCACAAGGACTGCTATTTATACATGCTTTCTCTGGGTGTGACACTGTGTCTGCATTTTGTGGGAATGGCAAGAAGACAGCATGAGAAGTTTGGAGGACTTCTGATCTATTCAAGTCACTATTTAGGAGACTGTCTGATGCCCCGGCGTCTCTGTGTGACAATGACATGGAAACGCTGGAGAGGTTTGTCGTACTACTGTACACACGCACGTCACCATTGTCAAAGGTTAATGAGGCACGAAAACAGGTTTTCGCTTTTGGCAACAGGCAGCTTGAAAACATTCCTCCGACCAGTGCAGCTCTGCTGCAACACACCAAACGTGCTGCGTTCCAGGCAGGCCATCTTTGTGGCCAATCCCTCCACGCAAATGCAAAAACGCCATCGCCAGCTGACTCGGGTTGGGTCAGAGATGGAGACACTTGATCACCGCAATGGAGTTTGCTTGCAGACACATCTAAGGCATGCCGGGAACTCGTGAAATGTGCATGCAAAAGTAATTGCACTGGCAGATGCAAATGCTATACATCCAACTTACCGTGTACACGGTTGTGCTCATGCGGTGCACAGTGCGTGTGACGTCTGTGAATCATGATTCAACAATCAACAGCATCATGTATAGCCTTCCATACTCTAATAGGATAATTGAACGTACCTATAACGACAATTACTTAGTTCGATATTAAGAAATCAAGTAATTTAAACTATTTCTAGATGCTATATTGCTTTTGTTCTCAACAGATGGATCTTTTAGATAACACATCTTAAAGAGCCATCGTCTTTTGCCATCAAACACAGGTGGCCGCAATGGAAGGATGGATATTTACATATTTAGAGTATTGTGGTGATTAGAATTATAACGATTGACCCATGAAACACCTAATTTGACATTAATCCCATCTCTCTACTCCGTCTAGAGCTTGAGTAATGCGAATTTTCGGCTGGGAATGCGGCCATTTTGAATCCGCCATTTTGAATGGGTTCCCTTGGTAGAATCACGTGGCACCGCATCTAATTACGATCAGGATACCTTAAACCGCCTATGTGCCAAATTTCATGCTTTCTGCCAGAATGGAACATCTTTTTCACATATCTTCCCTACTACAAAGGGGGCAAAAAGAAAACAAATTGTCTTAAAATCATCGACTCTATCTGTGGTTTCAGAAACACCAATGTATATGTGAATTTCTGACTGAAATAAGGTTAACATAGCATAAAGTAGATGAAAATGGCATATACATCTTAAATGGAAATTTATTTTTCTCAAAATACAAAACAAATATTAAAACATACATTTTTATAGTGCAAATATAATATTGTTTATTCATATTATGGTCCTTTAGTCACTACAGATTAATCCATATACATGTTATAAAATATGTCCATGTTTCATAACCATAGCCATCTATAATTTAACCCGTTGAACTCGAAACGTTAAATATGAATGATCGTTTACAAGTTAAGAAATAATCTGTTGAATATTTTGAAATCAAATTGACTGGAATCTGTGGCAGCAACATGTTCCTGCGAAATTTGTTTCAGAATATTCAACAGCTTAGCTGTATGGTTGTCTTGAAATTGAGATACTGGGATTCTCAGGTACAAAGGGTTAAAATATAGGTTGCTACTTTTTCTTTTCCATAAGTGGGCCCCATATATAAGGTTATTTGGAATCATCATCATCATCATCGTCATCATCATCATTGTCGTCATCACCATCATCATCATCATCATCATCATCATCAGCAGCAGCAGCATAATCACCATCGTCATCATCATCAGCATCGTCATCATCATCATAATCGTCATCATCATCATCATCATCATCATCATCACCACCATCATCATCGTCGTCGTCGTCGTCGACGACTCATCATCATCAGCATCTTCATTAGCATCATCACCATCATCACCACTCGCAATATTTGGAATTAATCTGTCAACAAGGCCGACGGTCTGGAATAACCATGAATATGGTCTGTTAATTCGATTATTCGTATTGTTTAATCTATTATATTAATGGCTAACTGCTATCCGACGAGGACAGTGTTTGAAGGAGCTGTTCTTTTCTTTCCTATTCTTTTTTAATCTGTTTACATCGTTTTTCTCCCCTACATCTCTCTCTCTCTCTCTCTCTCTCTCTCTCTCTCTCTCTCTCTCACCTCTTAATTTATTGTTTCTCTCTGACCTCGGTTTAGTGTTCTCAATCATTGGCTGCTTATAATAATAATTATGTAGGGAGAGGGCAAATCTAAGTTGTAAGAACTTGTGCCCGATCCCATTGTGCAATTGTTACAATAAAATATGTTTAAATAAAAAATAAGGCCGTCGAGGCAAGTGTATTCCATACAGCTGCCCCTTTCCGTGCGTCAGATGTGCTTAGAACGATAACTTCAATTCCCCTTGCAAACGTTTTGCAGCCACATTTTATCAGGTTTATTAAAGCCATCGGGTGTGGAGAATTCAGAAATCTTTCAGGAACAAGAACATTCTCATTTTCAGCAAGCAGACACGGGTGCCATTTACGTGATCTCCTCTATAGCATGGTTGTGTAGTGCGCTTACAGTATATGTGGTGTTAACGATTGCAATGTTGGATGTAAGCTCTCGCCTTTTGTTTGTGAATTTGAGTACAAGAACAAATGCAGCTGTTCTACTTTGTCATGGCTGTTGGAGTTATACAGCAAACAGCCACATCTTTCTACCTCTGATAGCTTTCCGGTCTCATTACACCCAAGATATACCATTGCAGTAAGAATACCACCATCACATTCATGGAACACATTTAAACACCAATTTTTTATTCGGCAACATACCGCAAAGATCCATCTATCATCTGACGGCATATGGCGGCGTATAGGATGATGTTATAATCATTACGTCCTAAATGATTCTATTTGGCCCGTCTTTAACTCTTAATAGTCCGACATGTTGTATGAACTGTATGTCTCTACCATTTAATAAACATGCTGTTGAATATTTTGAAACTAATTTCACTGGACGTTGTTGCTGCCATAGGTAGCAACAGCGCCAAGTCAAATTAGTTCCAAAATATTCAATAGCTTACCTATATAGCTATAGTTTTCTGGAAAGGGATAGTCAGAGAGGTCAGAGATCGATCGATTCTAACACGAGCGAGGTGTGAGTGGATCTTAGCTAGAGATGTGCGGGACATAGCTAAAAAGGGAAGATCCATTGTAAGTACATGGCGTAGAAGCGATATTTCGGCTTCTTCCTGACTCTGTAACCTCAGTTTCTCTGGTACATCATTAGGACCATTGGTGCGGGTTCCTGATGCCACACAGAATGATTTCAGTTTATTCTGGACACTCTTACTGTATTGAAGCTAAGTCACGAGTGAGTAGCCTATATATCTGAGAGCAATTGCTTCAATGAATTACACCGGATAAACAGGTTGAATTTAATGTGATAGCTGGTAGACTTTCTTTGAGTTCTCTTGTTTCTCATAATTTGAAGTTTATGGAATTCATGCATATATCTATCAAATACAAGTCATGTCTCGCTGTACATAGCTGCACTCTTTACCAGTCTGTCTAGAAAGGCAACTGCACTGCCACCACACGTTTGTATTTGTACCATATCCCTACATTCTCCACTAACCATTTCGGACACTCGCTCACCTGGAGAATGTGCAACCAATTCAGGGACCGCTTCAATTATAGAGATACGCGGTTATTGAATATTTTGAAAGTAATCTGACTTGGTGCTGTTACTGCCTATGCCAGTATCAGCACCCAGTCAAATTAGTTTCAAAATATTAAACATAATGTTTATTAAGTGGTAAAGACGTGCAATTCGTACAACGGACTGCTACGCGTTTATGACGGACTAAATCGCGTCATGCATGCCGTATTTGATTATAACGTCAACCTATACGTGATGTAGTTGATTATAACATCATATGATTGATGAATAAACTGGATTCCTCCATTCAGTTGATGAAGGTACCGTCAGTCAGTCAGTCAATCAAACATTAGATTGCCTAATATATCAAATGTGATATAATAGTTAGAGCATAGGAATGTATTTAGAAAACTGAAGCATCAGAGATGTTATGTTCTCCTCTGATAGTACAAGATTGCCGGGAAAGTTGACATAATGTTAGACATTTGAAAGACCAAAATAAGTAATTGTTTTTAAAATCACGCGTTTCACATGAACACATTTCCCCCTGTTTAAGACTATATGCTCGGCCTCAACGTGGCGCAGCGGTATAACCCTCTGGGTGTCAATCCAGACATTTGGAGGGGCTAACCAGAGCATTATCGAATCAAACGAAATGGTGCTCGCCCTGTGAGGATCCGCCAGGCAGGTGCAGCGCCGGGCTCCACGCCTCGAAGGAGCCCACCCTCAGCTACTGGAGGTCCCATCAACTCGTCTTGTGGAGCCAGGAGACGAGGATGGAGAGCTACTGGCCAACCGAAAGTGAAGACCAAACCCAAAGAGAACCCCAGTATCAACATCATGCACTGGAACGCAGAAGGAGTTACCAACAAGAAATCAGAGCTCGAACAGTTCCTGTACGAAAACAACATTGATATCTGCTGCATCCAAGAGACACACTTTCAAGAAGGAAAACCATTTAAGATCAGAGGTTACCAGATTTTCCGGTGTGATCGAAGAGGAAGGAAGAAAGGCGGGGTGATCACCTTGGTCCGAAACAGCGTGAACGCCAGCCAGATCAAAACCTTTATGGAAGAGGCAGAATATATCAAGATCAAGGTAACAACCAGCAACTCTGTGATTGACATTGTCAATTATTACTGCCCTAATGACAAGAATCACTCACTTGACACACTCCAGGTCCCGGACTGCCACTTCCTCATTGCGGGAGAATTTAATAGCCAGTCTCAGAGCTGGGGACACAGAACACTTGATAAACGAGGAGAAGACATTGAAGCATGGCAAGATGAAAAGCACCTTTTACTTGTCAACGATCCCACAGATCAGCCTACCTTTTACTCGCGCCGGTGGCACTCGACAACAACGCCGGACTTGGCATTTGGTACAGAAGACATTCACAGAAACCTCAGTAGAGTGGTCGGATCGCAGTTAGGAGGAAGCGACCACCGCCCAGTCCTCCTCTCTCTTTCTGGAAGTATGTCAACAAGTTCGCCTCAACACCCAAGGTGGAACTACAAAAAGGCAAAGTGGAGTCTGTTCGGCATTCGTTCCAATGAGCTTACCCAAAATATAGCAGTAGAAGGGAGAAACATCAACAATGCGGTCAAGGAATTTAATTCAAGTATCCTCAAGGCTGCCAACGAAGCGATTCCTCGAGGGTTCAGGAAAAACTACCGCCCCTACTGGACAACAGAACTGCAAGCAGCACATGATAAACTAGACAAGGTCAGAGAAGATGCAGTGGGTAATCCCTGTCATCAAAACCACTTCACACTACAACAAACTAAAGCCAGGTATCTAAAGACCAAGCTGGAGGCCAAAAGAAGAAGCTGGAGGGAAAAGACGGCAGGGTTTAATTTAGAGAGAGACACAACAAAGCTATGGAGACTGACTAAAGCACTGAATGATGAGGGTGTCGGGGGAGAGAAGATTACTCTTGAAGAAGATGGACAAACACTGTCAGGAGAGATGGTTGCAGATGCCATGTGATGGCATATGCAAAAGAAAGCAACATTTCTATACCACGAATGTGTCAAAAAGAGGTTAGAAAAGAGCAAAAGGAAAGAACAGACACCAACACTCACGATGCAATGAAAGTTGACATTAGTTTAGCAGAACTGAAGAAGTCTATCCGCAAATGGAAGAAGAAGAAATCTCCCGGGCCAGATGGCATTACGAATGAAATGATCCACCACCTCGGTAATGCATCTCTCCGCAAGTTGCTAGATATCTTTAATCTCAGCTGGACCAATGGAGAGGTTCCTCAGTGCTGGAAGGAAGCCAGAATGACTCCTATTCTGAAAAAAGGGAAGAACAAGACGAAAGTGCTGAGCTACCGTCCTATCAGTCTTACAAGCTGCATATGCAAGACCATGGAGCGCATCGTCAACCAGCGGTTGCAGTGGTACCTGGAGTCGGAGAACACTATAGTTTCAGAGCGGGCTGGCTTCAGAAGATACAGGAGCACAGAAGATCAAACAACACATCTTGCACAGGTTATAGAGGACACTTTTCAAGCCAAGAAGGTGATGCTAGCTGCCTTTATTGATCTGCAGAAGGCATTTGACAAGGTGTGGAAGGATGGCCTCCTCGTGAAGCTCCGGCGCACAGGCATCGGTGGCAACATGTTCCGATGGACCAAGTCATACCTACACAATCGCAGAGCTAGGGTGCTGGTGGATGGACACTCTGGACATAATGTATTGCTGATACAAGGGGTGCCACAAGGCGGAGTATTATCACCAACTCTGTTCACACTCTTCATTAATGATATTGTAGCAGAGCTGCCCAATGGGATCCAAGCAGCCCTCTATGCAGATGACCTCGTACTCTGGTGCACCGAGGAGTACAAAACGACTGCCACGTACAGAATGCAGCTCGCCTTGGACAGAATTACAGCTTGGGCCAATCGCTGGTGTATTACCATCAACAAAGAAAAATCATCAGCCATGCTATTCTCACTGTCCACCAAAACCAAGGTTGGCAATCTGACACTGGGCGGTACTCCACTCGAGTACGAAGACCAGCAGACATACCTGGGAGTCACCTATGACAGAAGATTAACATGGAAGGAGCACATCCAGAACGCAGAGGCAAAGGCCAGAAGAAAGCTAAACATCATGAGGAAGCTGGCAGGAACAAAGTGGGGTGCCAATGAAAGGATCCTCAAGACCAACTACCTAGGTGTCGTACGACCACACCTTGAGTATGGATCCAGCTCATGCATGACAGCAGCTAAATCTCATCAACAGAACGTCGACAGAGTACAAAACCAGGCACTGCGCATCATCACTGGTGGAATGAGATCAACACCAATAGAAAAAATGGAGCAGACAGCAGGCATCCCCCCGACTTAGTAAACGAAGGGAATGCAAAGCACTGATCCAAGCTGCAAAGTTCAAATCGTTCAACAACCACCCGATGAAGATCAGGCAAGCACAGCTGTCATCAGGAAGACTTAAAAGATCCAGTTTTGTGAAAGAGACAAAAGCACTTCAAAGGAAACACCAAGAAATGTTGCCAGCACAAATAGAAGACCCAAACCACACCCTTGATCCTCCACCCTTGGAAAACAAACTAGAGAGCATAGCTATTCGCACCACAGTACCTCATCTCACAACCAAAGATGAACACAGTGATGTGAGCAAGAAGGCCCTGACGCTAGCCATGCTGGAAGAAATGTACGCTCAGGATACATGGATAAGGATCTACACAGATGGATCAGCCAAAAATTCAATTAGGAGCGGAGGTGCCGGACTGCACATACAGTATCCAAACGGACAACATGAGTCAGCTGCAATACCGACAGGCAAACACGGCACACACTACAGAGCTGAAGTCGAAGCACTGGTCCATGCAGCTAATACCATCAGCAGAACAGCAGACCCTATTGCACAGATTGTCTTTTTATCTGATGCCCGCTCCGTCCTTGAGGCTATCACCAAAGGTAAGCTGCCACAACTTGAAGAAGCACTACAAACCATCAAATGCTTTCGGATAGCATTGCAGTGGATCCCCTCACACTGTGGAGTCCAAGGAAATGAGGAACCAGACACGATGGCAAAGGTGGGTGCAGAAGAGAATCAGACAGAAAACAGGGTTACGCATACAGAGATGAAGACTATCATCAAGTCACTCTATAGAACACCTCGATCAGAAGATGCCTACCATCATCTCTCGAGGCCAGAGCAAGTGACCATTTTTCGTCTCAGAACTGGACAGACTAAACCAACACATGTACAGGCGGTTCCACCTTACGACATCGCCCGCTTGTCCTTGTGGAGAAGCAGAACAGACCACAGAGCACATACTTCAATGTTGCAGTACGTATCAGCTACTGAGAGAAGAGATCTGGCCTTTGTCAACCTCTTTTGTTGAAAAGCTGTATGGGCCTGTAGAAGAACTGCAGAAAACCACAGATTTCATCTTGAGAACGGCTCGCCAAGTGTGATACCAGCGATCGAAAAGAAGAAGAAGACATGAACACATTAAAGACAATATATCCCGCCCGGTAGAAGTGCGCATGTTAATTTATTTTGAAACAATAATTGCATGATGACTCTGTAGGTGTTCCTTCGTATCGAAATTTCCTAAATAGCTGTTTAAAAATAAATTGTTAAACGACATGGTAAAGTGCAGATACCACAAATAATCTTAAAGGTGCATATTCACACCAGAATGATTGAAATTAAAATTGTTAAAATTGCATACTTTTATAAGCTTAAATTATGTGCTAATGTGTAATGAAACGAAATCAATCTTAACATATGATGATTCCATTCCATATAAATTAATATCATTTTTTAAGTTGCGAAATTGAAATACCGGCTTGCCTGATAATGCAATGACGCAGATGTGGAGACGAGGTGTACAGCTCTGGAAACATGAAGACTAGACACGGGAATCATGGCTGACTCAGAGTCAGATTCAGATTTCTGCTGTTGTTGTTGTTGTTGTTGTTGTTGTTTTTTGTTGTTATTCTTGTTGTTATTTTTCTTTTAAATTATACTTCTTGTTGTTGTTGGTAGAGCAGGTGGTTGAGGTGGTGGGGCTGGGTGTTGTGGTGGTGGGGCTGGTCATCATATTTTTGTTGGTTGTGGGCGTCATGTTTGAGGTGGGCATGTTGTTCTTGTTGTTGTTGTAGTAATTGATGTTGTTGTTGTTGTTGTTGCTGTTGTTGTTGTTGTTGTTGTTGTTGTTGTTGTTGTTGTTGTTGTTGTTGTTCTTGTTGTTGTGAGATTGATTTTCCCTTTGTCGTGTTACATATCGCAAATATCCCTTTGGTTGTTTCAGTTATATTTTGTAGTGGGGTATATATCATTACGTTCGATTCCCACCGACCCGTTCGTATCGATAGCAAGGTGGTGGTTTAACGGTCTAAAATGACTTAGCGTTAGTGCTTCGCGATAGGGAAGTAATTTGAGGTATTTCTCCGGTGCAAATTTTGATTTGACTTGTTCATAGAAAGTGAGGCGTGCCGATTCTTCTAAAGTTCTGGCCCATTTATCTTCAGATTTTTGTTCTAAATGAGGTTAATTTTCAAAACCCGATAATTCTGAGCCATATAGCAGGATCGGTGTTATCATGGTGTTAACTAATACCGCGTGTAGGTCAATTGGTATGTCATGTTCTCTCGCTTTTTCAATAACGTGTATATAGTGCCTTGTTGCGCGTTTCCTGCTTTGCAGCTCGTAGATCATCGTCCTATCCCACGGTCTCGCCCTCCCGCGCTGCTCCCGTACCAGAGCGATGTGGGTGGCCGTATGTTAGTACGATGCTCATAGCTTTGCTTTTGGTGTAGATTCTGTGACTCCGCTTTGTTCTCATTTCCCCAGCGCTGGATCAACATTTTAGCACTGAACTATACACCTTTTAAGCAGCTTGCCTTGCAGGCCCTTTTTAATCCCCAAATATCAACATCCGCATGCAACATGTTATAATTTTAACTTCTAACTTGAATTCTTTGTTTGCAAACACTAGATTTTAATTTCAGTTTTCCCCGTTTCTTGTTTATTTAAACACATGCCATTATTTTAATTTACTTACGTTTATTTGATAGTACTATCTTGCAGTTTCGTCTCTTAATATTTTTTTATTTCACAATTTTCTGCCTACTTTCCGCTTTTAGATTTCATTTCACAGACTGCCCCCCCCCACCCCCGCCCCACCTCCAAGAGAAATAAAGTAATTTCCCCTCCCACCTTCTTTTACACGGCATGCAACATTTACACCCACCACCAACAGTTCATTAGGCAGGAACAGGTAATGCATACACCCCTAGTAACATCTTAGGTTTTGATTATTTCAGTGCTTATCTTTATTTAGAGCAACCCATCGATGAAGCAACGCAACCATATGGGGAAGCACCTCTCAGACCGAGTTTTGGCTCAAATATACCTAGATATGTCTGGCCAATATACACACTGAACGACATCATAGTTTGCTCCCGCTGTTTCGCTATTACGTCTATTTGACGTCAAACACTCGTGCTAATTCAGTTTCAGTTTCAGTTTCTGTTTCTTTATTTACACCTCGGTCGCTATATTGCGACATATGGTTTTTTTACATTTACAATTTATATATATATATATATATATATATATATATATATATATATATATATATATATATATATATATATATATATATATATATATATATATATATATATATATATATATATATATATAAATATATGCGTACACAGCTATAGAATACATTGTTGTTGTTGTTGTTGTTGCTGCTGCTGCTGTTGTTGTTGTTGTTGTTGTTGTTGTTGTTGTTGTCGTTGTCGTTGTTATTGCTATTTTCCTTGCCTTATTAATTTACATCATCAATTCTCATCATCACATCTCGTTTACCCCTAATGTTATTATTCAATGTATTCGAGTTTATTTTCAGCGCATGTCCTCAACATCATCATCATCATCGTCGCCATCGTCGTCGTCCTCATAATCATCATCGTCGTCGTTTTCGTCGTCGTCGTCGTCGTCGTCGCCGTCGTCGTCGTCGTCATCATCATTATCATTATTAGTGCTACCGTCCCATTACTACTAGCCATAAACGACCCCAACCCACCCTTCACCGTTATAGACACTGTCTCCTCGTCTCAAAATAAGTCCGTCCCGCAAGTTAGTCTATCACTAGTTCAACCACCCCTCCCCACAACATAGCCCACCCATCGACCCATATAGCCCCTCCCATGGCTTTAAGCGCGAAACACGGTGCGAAAAGGAAGCATGGAGTCAGGCCCAGTAAGCAGGCCAATAGCTCTGGCACGGGTTGAAAAGTATCCTCAAGGAGATATTTATTTAGATGGCAATTTATATATTATTTTGCGGATTAGGTTACACAACTTTCCTAATAGCTTTATTTTGTTTGTAGAGAATAATTGGTAAACTTTATGGAAGTGTGGGCGATTGTAGTAGTATTTTGGTAAGGTAGCTATTCTTTCTGCAGCAAAGTACTCGCATACAAAGAAATAGTGATATTCATCACCTGTATCATTTGTTTGGCATACATTGCATTTTCGTTCCTGTCTATCTACTCCCGCCCATCTGTCCCTTTCGATTGGTAAATAGTGGTTGCTGGTTCTAAATCGAGTATATGTTACTTTATTTCGATTATCTAAACGTAGAAATTAATTTGTTATTTCTAGATTCGTTTTAAAGACTCCATAGATTTTGCCTTTCCAAGACTCTGTTAGCTGTTGATGCCATTGTTGCCTATACTGGTCTTCCGTAATTTGTTTAAATTGTTTGATTGAATGTGAAGGATTATTCGATTGCTGCTCTGTCCAGATGTGGGCTAAGCCTGTTTCGTTTAGTTTTTCCTCTATGTAATGTTACCCACTTATATTGCCTGTTGTTGATGGTGGAATAAGCCATTAATAAAAATTGAATTAATGCCGTTTATAGATGCATCTAAATTATCGTATATACTGGCTAGATAGCGCACAACCCTCTCAAAAGCGGTATTTTAGAGTTCAGTATTTTCTCTCCACCCCCACCCCCAACACAACCCCACCGTCCCGATCTATTGTCTAAAATAATGTTTTTGTTACTAAACCTATTACGTAGTCAAATAAACTGTCAGATTAATATAACCAACACAATTTTATTTCTGATAAAATTATGTAAATTTGCGTGTGTTAAATTTCTCTTAGAATTACCGAATGAGAATTAAGTAATTTTTTAAGGCTCTATATGTATCTGATCGTCTGTGCCAGTGAGTTACTGAACCGCGATCAGTTATGATTTACTGAAATCACATCATCGGCGGTCGGAAGTCAGGACAACTAGCCCAAATTGTGAGGGTATGCGCATGCGCCATGTAGCCAGTATATACTGCATCCCGAGCCATGCGAGTTACGGACTACATACCATTACACACTGTACACATCTCTGAAGGATACCATATCGGACCTGACCAGGGCAAAGCAATTCGAGCATGGTTCAAGGAGCAGTTCGTCGGCTACGGCAACAAGTCCTTGCCCCAGTTTTCTGGTGACCACATGCCATTAATAGAACCAATTAAAACAGCAGATGTTGAGAAGGCACGGAACGCTCTGAAAAATGGACGTGCGTTCGGACCTGGTGGAATGGGGGATGCGCTATTCAAATACAGAAGCGACATTATCTCAAACACCGACCACACACCTGATCAATAATCCAACCTTTATGCACCACCTTCCCATCGATAGGAACCCTTATCACGCTACATACGCTCGAGAAACCACCCGTCTCCGGTCAATCTGCGGCCCATCGTTCTCCTCAAGTGCATATGGCAAATCATGTCCATTCGTACGCTATGCCGCATCCGGGACAAGACCGATGCCTTCACTGGATCATGTCTGAGTGGCTTTAAACATAGCCGCAGCTGCGCAGACATTGTATGAGGATTTTCACAAATTGGGCATTGACAGCTGTTGGCCATAATTAAACGCCCAACGCTGGTAGCTGTACTGCACCGGGCCAGTCACAATGAAGATGACTGCAATCAGTGACTACTATTGTTTGCATGCTCCAAGCTCAAAATACGGATCAAGACAAAGTCTGAAGAGCTTGAGGCACCAATCTGCTCCCCACAGGGAGATGATCTATCCCCTATGCTTTTCACTTGCTACAGTGTTGCTGCATTGAAATATGATCACACACCCCTCTCCTGTGTCCAGATTGGGTATGCCACTAGAGATGGAATATAACTAAAAATTGAGAATCTCTTTAAGAATGAATCGAAAACGATGTTCACCCACATATACCTATCGACACAGCATGAAGCAAAAGCAAATCGCGATCCAACTCGGAGCGGGGATCCATGGAGGAACGGTACACTTCTGTTATCACTGCTCCACAGTTCTGCTGGCATTGATGCACGCTGTGTTATTGGGAGCATAGCTTTCAAGTCCTCCTGGAAGCTAGTGATTCGTAGATCAAAGATGCCCCTGACAAAAAGACTCCGTTTATAATAAGAGCTAGGAATGCATTCCACTATTAATTTCCGATAGTGATATTCGAATGTATTCATAATACAGCCAGATTTAAATTTTACAGGTATCCTATTTCGCTAACTGTAGGCCGCTCCTTAATAATTAGTGGAATAACGATGACAGGTGAACCTGTTTCGTCGTTTACAAAATCTCCGCAGAGAAACCATAATTTTCTTTTATGTTCTAATTGCCATATTAACTTATTGGATTTCAGTATATGTGTAAGCAACGCCGACACTCATTTGTAAAACTGTACGCTATATTGTTTTGTTGTCTAAGACACCGTCTTAGCATGAACACACACATTTTAATTTCCTTCACAGCGTTCTTCGAAGTCTTCTATCAGCACATAAGTAAGAGAGAAAAAGACAATACATTTCAGAAACATTGCTCTTTGGGCCATGGCTATAACATGGTAGGACTGGTAAATTATTCCATTCAAATATTGGATCGAAAGTGGGTCTTAACACAGTGGTAGTACGACGTGGCCCGTGAGTCTAGACCCAAGGATTGGGAACTGGCAAATAAACGCCTTAAAGACTACAACACACATACGACGTGACCGTCAACATCGCAGAATCATCGATAAAAGTCAACTTAATTTGGCATGGTCATTTATTTCCTCTGTTTCTTAGGCCCGATTTATAAGTCGAACTTATCTTGTGCTGTGCCAGCTAAATCTGTCTGAAAATGGCAGGGTCCACTATATAAATCACCCAGTCGTCATTAGCGCGGCGTAACAGAAAGTTCGACTTATAAAACGGGTCTTAGAGAACAGCAATGGGGCAAAGTGAAATACAAGCACTTGGAATGCACTTAGCGTAAATTAGGTTTATTTCCGATGTTCATTTGCTATTCATCAAGCGCCAAGAATGTTTTGTTCGAAAACGGACAATGGTAAACTGATGTCGGAATTCCAGTAAACTGCAGACTACGCTTCTTCACGTTTGATCTTGTTGTTGCGCTAAAGATCACACGGATATACCCATTGACCTATGAACTAATCTGTTACATCGCACTGTAGGATTTGTATTAATGGAATTAGCGACATTCGGCTACTGGTTTTGGAATGTGATTACTGTTCCATCTTTTCAGTGAGTACAAGGGACTTCCATGGCACGTGCCTCCTGATGCCTTTACAACAAATAACTAAATTTACTAATCCCAACGTATATCCGTGTGCCCTCTATGATCGAGGAATCAATTTGTAGATATGCCTCTTCTATTTCTGGTTACGCCCCGCCTACTTTACACGTGTATTTGTTCCAATCCCAAACTCAAGTTAATTATACAGATAAGCTGTTGAATATGTTAAAATTAATTTGATCCGTGGCTGTTGCTGTATATAACAGCAAACAGCTCCGAGTCAAATTAGTTTCAAAATAATCAACAGCAACAAGTCGAATCAGTTTGAAAATAATCAAAATAATTGTTATTAAGTTGTAAATTCGCAAAAGGCAGAAAATCCATATACCGCTGTTTCCGATTTTTGTGACGGAGCAATGCGATTTTGATTGCGATGCCATTAAATGCATGTGATGTATTACGTTATGGCGTCAGATTCTTATGTGACCGGCAGAATCCCTGCATTCATTAATGTTCCCGATAACGCAGGTTCTGGGTCGCGACCTAACTAAGACCAGACTGTATTCGGTCGGTATTGGCCCAGTATGGGCCCAGCAACCACTATCAGTGATTACTCTTAGACAGATAATTTAATACATGAACTCGTGACGGAAGATTTCACCACATTTCACCCAGAAGGTGTGACCCCCCTTAAAGATGCTTAGGCCACCTAAGTCTTCGACAAAAAAGCTCAAGCTAAATTGACTTATCATTAAACATCTAGTCATCTGTCTATATCTGCCTGTCTGTATGTCTGCCCAGCTATGCATAGGTTATCTGGCTGCCCATATGTGTGACATGTTTTGTTATTTTGCGCCCATGTATTGCTATAGCAGAAGACGAAGATGAAGACAGGGGTGGGAAACTTAACAGTAGTGACACGAAATAAGGTCACATAAACAGCATAAACGGATGAGAAGATGGCTGAAAACAAAGTCAATATATTTTATTGAAGATCTCGAAAATAGACGTTTCATTCTTTGTGTTATCTACTATCATACTTCCTTGTCTTAACAAGTGACGATCCCGCACTGGCTCTTTGCATTGATCTGATCACACTTCCCACTCGGAAATTTTGTACGTTTTATCATTTCTTACCTACCACGGTACTACTTTGGTTTGACAAAGTTTGGCCCATTGAGCATATAGGATAAATTACACACCCCGTAATTCTCGTTGTACGGGCTCACTAAGAACAGTCTGACCACATCTTCCCACGCCAGAAATTTGCTCAGTTCAATCTTTTCGTAATCTACCATCATGCTACTTTGTTTTAACAAATTATGGTCCATGTAGCTTAAGGGATATGTTAACCCCTGTTTGTGGCTTTTTGTAGCGGTCCAATTAAGGGAGGTCTGAACACATCTTCCCACCTCCGAAATCTGGTCGGTTTCATGTTTTCGTCATCTACCATCATGCTACTTTATTTTGACAAAATTTGTCTATGTAGCTTATGTGGGTAAATTAACCCATTTTGGGGCTCTTTGTAGGAGATCTGACCCCACGCCCCTAAACTTTGTTAAGCTTTTCCATTTTTGTACTCTCCTGTCATAATACTTTGTTTCGACAAAGTGTTGTCTATGTATTAGACGGGGTGAATACAAACACAAGGAGGGCTTTTCAACAGGGGAACAGCTGCCAAACATTTTGTGCATGGCGTAGGCGGCCTAAGTAATGTTAAGGGGTCGAACCGTCGGCGGGGTGGATAGCTCAAATTGTTAAATCGATTGTAACGCAACATCTCTGAAACCATTAGACGGAAGTCAACCACATTTGATATGCTAGTTACCTATATGTATGCGTAGTGTAGGAGGCCTCTTATCTTTGGCGCTACCACTACGGGCTGGGGAGGGCTCAAACGGGCACATTTTAACCTGTAGATATTGATTTTATCCTAACTTCTCCGGAACCATTGAATGGAATTCCACCCAAAATCAAAGGTCAAGAAATTGATTGTAATGCACCTTCTCCGAAACAAATGAACGGAATTCAGCCATATTTGATATGCGGATAGAAGAGCACATTTACATTTGTCTTCGGAGCATGGGTCTACCGGTCAAATACTATTGCAGACTGCAAGAAGCCATTTGCATTGGGCTCCAAACCCCAGGGTGGGGGTGGTCAAAAGACCTAATTTTAACGCACATATTTTGGTTGTAGTACTACTTCGAAACCATTGGATGGAATTCAAAACAAATTTGGTATGGGGGTACCCGTATGATTGCGTAGTGCAAAAAGTCATTTACATTTGGCTCTGCCCAAAACATGTGAGTTGTTGGCCGGCTGGGTTGTTTACAATGTCAAAGCAGTGAGCGTGGGGATTTGTGACGACGCGTCATCAACTGAGCAACCAGTTGTCGTCGTCGTTGTTGTTGTTGTTGTTGGTGTTGTTGTTGTTGCTGCTAGTGTTGTTGTCGTTGTTGTTGTTGTCCCCATGTTTTCCGAAAAAGGTTCGGATTATGCCGGGCAACCCATTTGTCTGCACGTGCGTACGTGCGTGCGTGTGTGAGTGGGTATCTGTGCGTGCTGTAAATTTATGGTAACGCAACTCCTCGGGGACCGTTAGATGAAATTCAAGCACATTTGGTATGTGTGTTACCCATATGAGTGTGGAGCGCATGAACCCATTTACGCATGGCTCCGCCCCAGGGTGTGTGTGTGTGCGTGCGTGCGTGCGTGTGTGCGTGTGTGCGTGCGTGCGTGCGTGCGTTTGTGTGTGTGTGTGAGAGTGTGTGTGTGTGTGCGTGGGTGGGTGGGTGGGTGGGTGAGTGGGTGGGTGGGTGTGTGAGGCGGGGGCGGGGGGGGGGGGTTGGCGCGTGCAACAATCAAAAGGTCAAATCGATTGTAATGCAACTCCTATGAGACTGTTTGATGGAATTCGACCACATTTGATATGTGAGTTATTCATATGATGGCGGAGTGCAACAGAAATTTATATTTGGCTCCTCCCCAGTGGGCGGGTGGGTGTGTCGAAAAATTAAATTTTAACATGCCGTGATTGAATGCAACGCAACTCCTCCGAAGCTATTAATGGAATACAACCTAATTTTGTATGTGAGTAAACCATCTTAATGCAGAGTGCGTGGACACATGCACATGTGGGCTGCGGTTTGAAAGTGTTTGTAATGCAACGCCTCCGACACCGTTTGATGGAATTCAAGTAAATTTGGTATGTGAGTTACCCATATGAATGTGGAGTGGAGGAGCACATGCACATTTGGCCTAGATCCCACGGGTTGTATTCACGAATAGGGCGTAACTTACGCCTGGCGTAACTTACGGCCTAGAGTTACGCCTCGTAGTTACGCCGTATACACTAAGAGGGGCGTAAATAAATGCGTCACTAGGCATGTAGGCCAGAATCCGTTGGTCACATATAGACCGATTATTGACGTAGCGCCGTGCGCGTCAACAATGGTGTGGCGTTCTCTACAGCTTGGAATACAGAACAGAATAGCTACCATCGACTCGAAATTGAGTATGTATGCTTAATACTAACAAATAAAAAAATAAAAAAATAAATACTATTCATTCGACATTGTATCGGGTCTGACTAACCTAGCATATAACCATTCATTAGTAAAAATGCGTCATTACAAAAACTAAGTGCTGCGAAAACATGTAATTTTTATATTCTTGCAACATTTATTTAGCATTCTGAAGCCTTTATGGGAAAACTTGAATTGAGCGCGGCGCGTCATTCAGGCCGTTCACGCATGCTCGTTGCCAGACAATGACGTATCGCTCTACCGTATTTATTTGCCATAGTGTTTCAGCTTCACATTCAGCGCACCGTGGGTACTTTGAATACAGAAATAGGAAAAGTATTCAGCTCAAATATTTAAAAACCGGCTGCTATGACCTTCGCATTAAATAACATTTAATATATACAAAAAGTCAGCTAAATGCAAATACAATTTATAAAATTCGTAATATCCGCTATTCGACTAAAATTCGAGACCGCGTCAAAAACGCTGTAAACAATGACTTACGCCTTGTAGTTGGAGGGAATACGTTACGCCCGATTTTATGGATGGGCGTAAGCTACGCCCTTTTCGTGAATACCGACTTACGCCACTTTGGGGGCCTACGACCTAGTTACGCCTTTTCTAGGGCGTAAGTCCTCTTCGTGAATACGCCCCCCGAACGTTAAGAAAGTGATTGTAATGCAACTCTTTCGAAATAAACAAATATAATTCAAATACATTTGGTATTTGTGTTATCCGTATGATTGCGGTGTCCAAGAGCACTTTTATATTTTGCTCCACCCCAAGTGCGGTGGGGTTGGAGGGGTGAGGGCAGAGTGTCACATCCAAGCGGGGAACGTGGACATTTGCGATGACATGTAATCGAGCGAGCAACCTAGTGCTGGTTCTGATGCTTGTTGTGGTGGTAGTGCTGCAGGAGGGGTGGTGGTGGTGTACTTTTGGGATTTTGTTAATTTATGTTTGCCTGTAAAACCGAGTTTCCTTATTGAAAGACTACAAATTCATTAAGTGGCGATGTTCTTTGGGCAGTGATCCATCAATGCGGTGTGTGGGGTGATTCAGATCATTTTACCAGAATCGATAGTCGTCCTATGGCCAGTTCAATTGCTATAAATTCTGTCCAAATAACAAGCCAATATCGCGCCTGGATTGCTACGAGAAATGGGCTATTAAGGGCAATTTGTTTTACTGTGGCAACCTTTATCAAGAGGTTATTTCATAAATAGTGAAATAGCAGAGAAATATCTTCACCAGCAAATTTCCATGGCAACCTTAGGCTATTAACAAAGCAAATCCTTGTTGACGTAGAAACAAATAAGATATTCCCTCAACGGTTGGATTTGTTAAAAATATGCTCTACTATAGAGCGTTGCCGAATAATTATTAGAGAACTGATGGGTATATGTGAAATACTAATTTAATATTGTTTATTTTTCTCATGTCTGCGTTGGAATGATAGTCATTCATCCTGCTCAAAGACTGCCGGTTTCGAGTTTGGCACTCTTATGTGAATCCGACACTGTCAGAAGAGCGCAGCATTGTGGAAAATGCATGTCCTTATTCTATCTCTAAATAAAGCAAGTTGTAAGCAAACAGAACAAAGCCTTTATAAAGTTCTGCGTGCTTAAAGTGTGCATGACACGACTCGTATAACTTTGCATAAATAGATCAAACATGTGTCAATATTTCAGAAGATACACACGGATTCGATTGAAGCGTTCTCGGCTAATAACAAAATCAACTTTTGTTCCATATCTGACAGACTGCCACCAACACGCTGATTGATTCCCAGCTCAAAATATATCATCACCTATATGGGACGTAAATCACGCTAATGTATTTGCTCAGCCGGTTCTTATAAGACGACATTTATCTCCCTTTCACGATACTTTCAATGCAAATTAGCCAAGTTTGCGGGATTTTCAAATATCTCTTTGATAACCACTTTAGAAGAAATCAGTCTTTTTAATAAAAAAGAAACACGTATGGGCGTATTAAGCAGGAACACCTGTACTAGAACCAATTATAAACATTGTATGTACTAAAGGTAATTTCGGCGACACCGCCTTTCGATATCTGCCTTGTTTACTATTGATTCCTATGCCGGCCCTGCTAGCCTCCACTGGAGTGACGTATAGTGAGTTGGCTAATGATTGCCGAAATTGATTCCTATGCAGGGCCCTGCTAGCCTCCACTGGAGTGACGTATAGTGAGTTGGATTATCGATTGCCGATATTGAAAAAGTTGAAATCAGAATTCCCGTTGTGTGTGTTTTCAAACTTGCATTTCTTGCTCATTTCTTACTGTATGCTCGCACAATTTATATGTGGGAGACGGAATTTGATTGTGTTTCAAATATATTGTATACATGGCTATTACAATTGTGTTTGCATACGGACTTTAAGTTATTAGCGAAGTTAGAACATAATCACGTCTCGGCCTCCATGGCGATAATTTAGATATTAATTGCACGAATCTTTTTAAATTATCCGTCGGAGCAATATGTTTTGACATATTTAGAAAGATTTTGTGACGATCGTCTTCCGCTGCTGAGCCGCCATTCTAGTTTAATATTCCTAGCCGCCATTATTAGCTAGGCTAGATGTTTTATAACAATTTGACTGGCAGTTGTTGCTGCCTATTACACCAATAACATTATAGAAATATAGATATATGTATTACTCAATACGCCATTGACCCTTGAGTGAATACAATTTTAAAGTATGCATTACATGCTGGACAACCTATTTGCAGAGGTGCCCTCCCCACCCCATCACACCCCGCCCAATCCATACACGCGCACGCACACACGCACACACACACCCTTGACCAGTGTTATGTAATACTATCCAACTAGTCAGCGACTCAGTATTTGTTTGTTATTTGGTCAGTTGTGATTTCTTTAATGAGTTGTTCATTCATTAGCCAATCGGGAAAGACATTTGGTTAACGTGTTTGTTTAGACAATATGCAGGAATCCAAAAGAAATATTATTTTGTAAGCGCGTGTGCGCCGATATACAACTGATCGGCGATCAGTCGTCAACTGGTCTGCGACTAGTTTGACAAAGAATCGTTATATGTGACCCAGAATTGAAGATGGCGTCATATAGGGGCCTACATCATCGTTATGGTTTGTGAAATATCGGCCCACAGGCGAATATCTCCACGCCGCGCACGCACGATCTTTGTCCGTCTTCAATTATTCGTTTGCGATGTACGTTGCTATGCCATTCATGGCGTCATTGATTATGACACCATCCTACGCGCCACGCAGTTAATTATGACGTCATGTGATGGATGGATAAACTGGACAGTTACATTGCACATACGTTCCTTAGCTAACGATATTGAGAATCCAGTGCGTATTACCTTGAGAAGTATTTGATAAAGTTGATATTGAGTTAGTCAGCAATGGCTCCCAAGCGCACGGACCCTTCCAGTTTATCCAGCCATCCTATGACGTCATAATCATCTACGCGATGCATAAGACAACGTCATAATCCATTACAGAATGAATTAGTTGATTTAGTCCGTCTTAAACCTTTATGTCAACACGTTGTAAGAATTGTATGTCACCACTATTCAATGACCATGCTGTCGAATATTTTGAAACTAATCTGACTCGTTGCTGTTGCTACTTATGGCAGCAACAGCACCACGCCAAATTGGTTACAAAATATGCAACAGCTTACATGTTAATGGAACACCTGTATACTCGGTGAATAATTGAAAATTGGAACTAGTTGGACATTCTTCTTCTTCTTTTCGATCGCTGGTATCATACTTGGAGAGCCGTTCTTAAGATGAAATCTGCGGTTTTCTGCAGTTCTTCCACAGGTCCATACAGCTTTTCAAGACATTAATAGTCAGGGAGTTCAGGGATCGATAATTAGATAACTATTTCCGTGGTTGTTAGTGGCAATTTAAAACTGTATTACAGGTTAATTAAAGACCTCAACCCGGACCTGGTCATTGTTCCACGCATGTGTGCTACCGCGTACAAATAATGGAAATCCCAGGCGGCATCTTATCTGTAGAAAAGACTGGATGCACTGAGTATGCAGGTGTTCCATATTCTCGCGGTAGTTACGACATTCGACATCGCAATAAAATTAATTAATCTTCCTTGATTGAAATGCTGTTTAGATTTGAATGTCAGTTCTATTTTCCCAATTGTTCACAAAATCGAATCCAATTTTGTGCAGAGAATAGTTTTTTTATCTCACCTAGATAAAACACCAGGATACGTGGTCGTATTTCGGAGAAGCTGGCCATATTCTAGTGGTAAACCAAGAACGTTGTTTACGGTGGACCAGCTTAGTCAAAACACAGACAAAATGCTTTCAATGTTAACAGTCTTCTACAAAAAACTATTATTTATTTTGTCGATGATTATCTTGTCGACCTAGGGCCGTGTTCGCGGAGGGGTCGTAGCCTAGGCCGGGCATAGCTGCCTTGGAGTCATTATGAAGTCATAATAGATTATGACGTCATATCCTCCAACGTAGTTGTGCCGGGTGTGGGTTGCGACCCGTTCGCTACCACGACCCTGGTCTCATTCATCTTTCCTCTCTTGCTATCTTGGAGATTATTGATAAATGGTTAACGAATAGAAACATAGAAACGTGGGATAAAATTTCTCTGTGAAATATTGTTGTAAATATATTCTACTTTACTCGTATGCACTATAAGGTATTCGTCATGCATGTATGTATACTATGCTGTGCACTCAAGGGCCGATGGCCTATTGTGAATTAATTACCTACCATATTTGAAAATCGTTACAAATCTTGATTCACTCATACCGTATGCAGGAGGGCATGCCATAGTTTGTTTGTAGGACGCGTGATTGGGAAATCCCTAAAATTATTACACGATAACATGTAATGACGTGGAGACTCTCTGAGCTTATTAAAAATGGAAACTAATATTTTTTCCCTACACTTTAATCGTCCAACAGCGAGGCGGAATCACTGATCAAATGACTTGATGATGTCACTGGCATAAATAAATTAGTAGACGATGTGATTCAGCCAGCTAGAAATTTTTTATATTAGATTTTTGTGAGTTAGTCATGAGTTTTGGAAGCGGAGTATATGCGCATATATTATAATATCGACGTTGTTTGAACATTATAGCTTTCTATAATAAGCGCACATTTTTGAAAACGTTTATTTGCGAGTATCGTTGACTTCCGTCACCATGGCAAACAGACAGTAGTGGGGTGGGGTGGGGTTGGGTTGGGTGGGGTGGGGAGGAGGTGCTGGTTTGTATTTATAGCAAAAACTCATATTGCCGCCCTCCAGAATATGGAACCCGCGAGAATATGAGATGGGAGTATATGGTGTGTGGCGTCCTCTTGCGATTAGAATCCTGCGTTCACATAGAGTGGGCTGCTAACCGTACGATCTATGAGTATCTTAATGCGTATATTAACAATCACAGCAAGTAATAGCTGAAAAAAGATGCGTCTGTGATAGATTTTACAAACCGAAAACGTGACTGTAGACGAATACATTGGCATAATTCTACAAAGCAAACCACCAATCACAATGACTCCAATGGGTGCTTCGATTTTGAGATTTCCTAGTTGAAAGTGTTAATTTGTTTTATTTTTATTTCTGCTATGTTCTAAGTTAACAGGGTCTAGATCTTAAGACGTTCTCCACAAGGGAGTTATCCGATATGCCACTCACGTGTCTGACGTCATAAGCAAATACACCATTTGTTAGTAGGTCAAGCACAAATGCGGCCATAGTATATCACGGACGTGCGTGATCTGTACGCTTCTGATGAAATTACAATTTAAAGGCCCTTTTCGGTTTTAGCTATGCCCCGCCCATCTCCAGCTAAGCTCCACCCACACATCGCTCATGTTGGGATCGATCGATCTCTGAACACCCTAACTACCAATTTCCCAACAAACTACACAGGTAAGCTGTTGCATATGTTGAGACTAATTTGACTGGGTGCTGTTGCTGACTAAAGCATCAGCAGCGCCCAGTCAAAGTAGTTTCAAAATATTAAACGGTATGTTTAGTAAATAGTAACGAATTACAAAGACATACAATTCATACAACATGTCGGACCATTTGAGATTTGATGACGGCCTATATGCAACCCTTTGTGACGTAAAGATTATGACGTCATCATACACCCGCTTAGATGATTATGACGTCATACGAGGTCTGATGATGGATGGATAAAATGGAAAAGTGAATTGACAGTAACATTATCCACTTCAATTAGTTTCGAAATATGCAACAGCTTACGTGTAAATTTACCTTGAAATTGAGATGCTTTGAATCCAGGGATCAAAGTGGTGAGATAGATTTAAATGCGCAATAGGCAGTGGGCAGAAACGTAGCTATAAATGGACTGCAGATGGCTAGAAATATATTCCTCTATCACATGAGAGTAATATTATTATGTTATTCATAATAGTTAGCCCTATTTCAATTTCACAAGCATTCTAATTCGGCCATCAGTAGGTCTAGAATTGATAGTTAATGTAATAACGATGGCATGTGATTATTCCTTGGATCTGTTTCATGTTCTAGTAAATCTCTGCAGAGAAACCATATTATCTCTCTTATGTTATAATTGCCATCTGTAATTAATCGGTACAATTATTTGTGTAAGAAGCTGTCACGCTCATTTGTAAAACTGTGTTGATATTGGGTCTTGTAGCTAAGGTCACTATTTTAGCATGAATGCACACATCTACATATATAATAATGGACATGTCCAGGCCATGCCCCGCCCACCACTAGCTTAGCTACACGTCAAATTACTGTTCAACAGCAACAACTGGTTCCACTCAAAACTCTTTCAAAATAATCAGAAAATGGTTATTAAACTGTACATTCAAAAATAGGAGGCGCTTGATCCATCTTCTGACGGGCTTTTCGATGTGCGCAATGTAGACATTGTGATTGCGACGCCAGGTAACATATGCCGTATTTGATTACGACCTACTGGACTGAGAGATCCATGTCGCCATCCTGATAATGATCAGTTCCTGCTACCGATATCGCTGATAATGCATGCTACTGGGCAAGTACCGGACCAAGTTATCCCGGTAATCTTCGCTACAATGGACTAATCGCTGACGGATGTTTTCGCATGCTGAATAAAGAATGGAATTGACTCGAATCCGTGGTCATGCACAGTTAGAGGCTCAAACTAATATTAATAATTTATCGCTTACATATCAGAAACCAAAGTCAAATTAGTTTCAAAATATCCAACGCATTTCCGGTATAACAGTCTATGTTGGGTTTGCGGAAAGTGAGAATTACGGCAATAATTTGACATCATATCTCGCATAGGCCCTATCTTACCTATGTAACAAACCTGAGATACTCATTATAATGGACACATATCGTTTTGAATATTCGCTAGCAACAACTTGCAAACAAATTATTTTCCAAATAAATTAAATTATCACGTAATGCGTTGGCGTTAGGTTGCAATAGCGACTTATTTAAACCCATGCCGTCATGAGCCGACCGCATCTTATTGGCATGACCATAACCTACATTGACCTCCAGTATAAGTTGTTGAAATATAGGGATCATACGTTTAATTACACACCTTCATCGCCAAACATCACCGGCACCCGTGCCTTTGTTGTTGTTCGGGTGTGGGGTGGGGTGTGTCGGTGGGTTGGGATTCTGTTGTCGGGTTGGGTTTGGTGGTGTCGTAGGTGTGGGGCGGGGGTTGAGAGGTTACTCGGTACGTCGGTTGGTAGGGTTGGGGAGAGGGACCTGGTGTTGGGGTTTGGGGCATGGGAGTGTCGGATGTTGTTGGAGCAGGTAGTGGTGCTAGCGGGGGTTGTTTTGTTGTTTATGTTCTTGTTGTTGTTGTTGTTGTTGTTGTTTTAGTCTTCGTTCTTAGTGTCGATTTTGTTGTTTGTGGTGGAGATCTAGGTGCCGGTGGTGGTGGTGGCGGAGGCGAGGCAGCGGTGGGGTGGGGGAGGGTGTGGGGTGGCTTGGTCCAGGGGCGGTGGATGAGCTGGCGGTGATGATGGTATTTTTGGAGGTTTTGATGGTGGTAATGATGGTTGTTGTTGTCGTCGTCGTCGTCGTCGTCGTCGTTGTTGTTGATGGTGGTGATGCTGGTGGTGGTGATGCTGGTGGTGAGGGTGGTGGTACTGGTGGTGGTGATGGTTGTTGTGGTCGTTGTTGTGGTCGTGCTGGTGTTGGTGGTATCGGTTTTCGCTTTGGTGTCGCTGTCGCTGTTGGTGGCGATGGTGGTGGTAGTGGTTGTGGTGGTGTTAGTGGTGGTGGTAATGGTGGCTGTTGTGGTGGTGGTAGTGGTGGTGGTGATAGTGTTGGTGGTGGTTGTTGTGGTCGTTGTAGTTTTAGTGTTGTTGTTGTTGTTGTTGTTGTTGCTGCTGTTGTTGTTGTTGTTGCTGCTGTTGCTGTTGCTGTTGTTGTTGCTGTTGTTGTTGTTGTTGTTTTTGTTGATGGTGGTGGTGGTGGTTGTGTTGGTGGTGGTGTTAGTGGTGGCCGTGCTGCTGGTGGTGGGGTTGGAGTTGTTGTGGTTTTGTTGTTGGTGGTGGTGGTTTGGCGGCGGAGGTTGTGGTGCTTCTGAAGGCGTTGACGGCGGTTGAGCTGTCGGGTGGTGGTGGTTGGGCGGGGTGGGCTTAGGGGAACTGAGTGTGGGGGGACTGAGTGTGGGTAGTGGCGTTCGCGTTGATGAAGATGGAGGTTGATGTGCAGATGGGGTACGTGTTTTTATTCAATTTAACGTGGCAGTAAAAGCTGGATTACGTATTCAAAGACTACAAATTCTCATTAAGTGACGATGTTCTTTGGGAAGTGATCCATGAATGTGCTTTAGATCGTATTTAGCAAGAATCAATAATTGGTCCTTGGACCGATCTCTACACTCTGTCTAAACGACAAGTCAGTACCGCGGTTTGCGACGGGCAATTGGAAAACAATAGTGATTAAGTTCAATTTGTTGTGCCGTGGCATCCTATAACAAGAGTTGATTTGATAAAGTCAACAAACCTTTAAAAAGCAGAAAAATGCCTTCATGGGCAAATTACTATGATAACAGTAGACTATTAACGAATCAAATGTGTGTTGTCGTAGAAATTTGCTGAGAAGTTCTTTCAATCCTGCACAGTTTTTACGAAAGCCACCCTAGAGCTATTTGACGATTGGTTGTTAGAGCTCTAATGAGCTAATGTGGTGCCCTGCTATTTGAAATATGTGTCTCGAAACGGTGTTGAGTTTTCTAAATGTCAACGTTGCATCGCCATTCTTCATGCTCAAGGGGCGTCGGTCTCGAGATGGCAGTTGCAATCGCATGCTGTCTGAACAGCGCCGACTCGTGGAATAATGCATGGCCTGTTCTATCTTTAAACATACATTGATGCGTCTTAATCAAACTGCACACTAGATTTGACCATTGTGTAGTTGGTGAGATGACGGGCATGCTTTGACGCGTCGCTATCGCTGAGCAGCATTACCCAGATGGGCGTCTTCTCAACGTAATCATATTCAGTCATTAAATGCGTGACCGCACTGCTACAACAGAGGTTCGACAGTACTCAACCTTTCACAAAGAAACGCCTCGTATGTGTGATATTCGGACACAGTTATTGTACATAAGGCGTATCACATATCACCAAGATGTTCATTGACTGTATTTTTGAGACGGTCTTGCAACTCATTTGCCAACAACTGTCTCAAGGAAAATGAAACGGAACTTATGAACCAATAAGCGCGGACCATAACCCCCATTGTGAAACCTGTTAAAAGCGAACGTAATATATGTGTGATAGTAATTAATCGAGTCACTAAACTCGGCGTGGATCGTTAGTTGCTATCGCTAAGTACTGAGATGTTGACTCTAATTTACACATACAATTCATGATTCCATTTCCTCGCTGAATCTTATGACGTCATCATCAAATACGCGACGTGTATGCTGACGCCATAATCATGGCGTCATAAATGATTCGATTAAGCCCGTCTTTAACGCTTAATAGTCCGACACATTGTACGAATTGTATGTTTTTGCTATTTAAGAAACATGCTGTTGAATATTTCGAAACTAACTTGAATGGGCGCTGTTGCTGACATAGGCAGCAACAGCGCCAAGTCAAATTCGTTTCAAAATAATCAACAGCTTGCCTATATAATTTTTGGAAATTGATAGTCAGGGAGTTCAGCGATTGATCGATCCCACCACGGACGTGGTACGGGTGGAGCTTAGGTTAAGATTGGCAGGGCATAGGTAAAAGTGGAAAGACCCATTATATTGCAGCTTTTGCTAAGCTGTATCTTGTGACGTTTTCCTCGAGAGGGGGTTGGGGGTGGGGGGGGGGGGGTTGCGTAGACAAAGCAGAAACAATATGCTACATTTGTTAATCTACCATGTGAGACTTTACACTAATTCAGTGCTGATAAAAAAGTATATGGTCAAGCTAGATGTCCAACGTGAGTTTGCCACAAACACACACGCTGTTGAGGATTTGTGAATTATTCATGCAGCATGAGACTCATTCACCACACGACCAGTTTCACAATTTCGCAAAATAACAGGTAACGGCAGAATGGGACCTCTTGAACTGTGGTCGACATATTGGCGTGTTATTATGTGAGATGGGGGACACGACTGTGCATCTGAATGTTGCAGCAAGTTATTTTTTCAGGTTGTTCACATCTTTTGAATCATTGACTGTTTCCAAGAATAAATATTGTCTTATATTATTATAGTTACATTTATCAAAATAACTTTAGTATTCTCAAATGAGCAATGAATCGGCATCCGCAGATCAATGCTTATTCAGACGATATTTGTAAATGAATAATTGTTGTTAATTTGTATGGATGCATTGTTGAAAGGAGGGATATCTTCTGTCACTCAATTATGTGGTTTCGTAATTAAATGCACATGACATCACAATCACAATGACATATGTCTGTCACGAAAGCGGCAAAAGATGTCTCAATTTGATTCTTTAATGAATTCGCAATTTAATATACATTCTGTTGAATAATTCGAAACTAATTTGACTGGGAACTGTTGCTGCCATAGGTATTGTCGTAGACAGTAACAGCTCGCAAACAATTTCACGCAATGAGCAGAGCTTAGCTAGAAATGGGCGAAGCATGACAAGAATTGTGTTCCTCTAATCTGTTCCGTGAGTGATGTTCGAAAGCTATTCATAATTGTTAGCCAGATTTCAATTTTACACGTATCCTATTTCATTACTCAGTAGACCATTTCTTGATAATTAATGTAATACCGATAACGGGTGGCCATTCCTTGGGTCTGTTTCATCGTCTACAAGATCTTGGCAGAGAAGCTATACTATCTCCATTGTAATTCGATTGCCATCTTCAATTATTAGATTCCATTATATATATAAGCAGCAGTGGCGTTCATATGTAAAACGGCGTTGGTATATTATATTGTTGTCTAAGGTCGTGTTCTCACTAGAGGCTTACTCCGAAATAAAGGCCATACTAAAGTATGGCGTTATTCACGATTACCACACTAGTGGAAACTGTTGGTGTATAATGAGTTCCTTCACAATGTTCCTAGACCGCTTCCATTTGGGACATAATTAAGAATGAGCACGACCATAACTCCTGCATACAGGCCAAGCAGAGTCATTAAACAGGTTGCGTCAACATACGTCTTACGGCCGTGGTATAATATGTATGTGCTTGCCAAGATGGCAGAGACGTCGATAAAAGTCGCTTTAATTTGGCATAGCAATTTGATTCCTCTGTTTCTTAGAGAGCAGCAATGAGGCAACGTGGAATGCAAGAACTTGGAATGCACTTAGCGTAAATTAGGTTTATTTCCGATGATCATTTGCCATTCATCAAGTGTGACGAAAGTCTTGGCCCAAATCGGTAAACTGATGTCTATCTTCCAGTAAATTGTAAGTCCACCCGTGTGAGCTTCCTTTACGTTAAAGATCAGATGGAGGTACGCAGCAGCGTAAGAACTAATCTATTATATTGCGGTGGGGGCTTACTGTTAATGGAACCAGACACATTATGGTACTAGCTTTGGAATGAAATCTCTGTTCTGTCACTGGGGTGGGTACAAGAGTTGTTCCTGGCATGTTTCTCTTGATGTTCTTGCGATAAACAATCAATTTACTAATGCCAGCTTATACGCACGTGATCTCTACGATAGGGTGATCAATTTTTAGATTTGCCCCGCCACTTTCTAATTCAGCTCCGCCCACATTGCAAGTGTATTTGTATAAGTTATGCACCGTGGACATTGAAGTCCCATACACTCAGTGGCGAGGTAACTATACAGGTACGATTTTTAATATTGTGAGACTAATTTAACTCGATGCTGTCAAATCAATTTCAAATCAGTTTCAAAATAGTCAACATACATGTTCTTTAATTATAAATTCTTAAAAGACATATAATTTGTACACCATGTTCATTATGATATCAAATAGTCGAGTGCCGGATTTGTTGATTATTTCGTACGGATATCGATATCCTTGGTAAGGCCGCTTACTGGACCAGTACTGGGCTAATGCATGATGTATGCTTACTGTATCCTGCGGCTGTAGTAGTAGAAACATCTTACAGCTGCAATAATTCTTCGCTGTTGTCCACTGTGTCTTGCCCTCAGCCGAATTTCTTAGCTTCCTCAGGTCCATTCTTGACTTGAGTGTACCGAGTCCTGCTTTCTTGAGGTCAATTCGTAGCACGCTTAGCAGATTTATGCAATGACTTCCTCTCCTGGATTCGTATATGCTGGCTCCGTGTACGGCAAATTCCGTGGCTCTCTGTGCTGGTGTCTCTTCTGACATCCTTAGCACATGGCCAAACCTGGACCATCTTTGCTTGGTGACTTTACAGACAGCGGCGACGTATTACACATCTGGTATAGTGCATCGTTGGAAATTATGCTGCTTGGCCATCGGTGTTCCGTGATGGTGTGTAGGTGTTTGCGGTGGCAGGCATCACGTTTATCTAGAGCTGCCTTTGGAGTTGCCCAGCTGTTACAGTTATACAACATCAAACATATGAAGGTTGCATTGTATAACCGTAGCCTTTTTATAAAGGGCAGCTTTGATCTACGAGGCCATACATTCCAGAAGGACTGGAAAGCTATGCTCCTCATGACCCGTCGTGCAGCAATGCCAGCGGTACTGCAAAGCAGTGGGCCCAGGATTTTACTTTTCCTCCATGGGTGACCTATGTTTTGGATTCATTGATAAAGAGATTCTCAATCTTTAGTTTGTTTGCAGCTATTGGGAGAAGTTTGGCAATGGGTTTCTTTTCCTCGTCTATGAAGTCCACATCGTCGGCATATTCCATCTCTAGTGCAATGTCCAGTATTGGCACTCGGGGGTGGGTTGGTGTGTGACTTGGTCTTGTGGAACTTTCCCGCACCGATTTCAATGTGGCAGCAAGGTAGCAGGTGAAAAGCACCGTAGATAGATCATCCACCTGTGGGGAGCCGATTGATGTCTCACACCCTACAGACTTCACTGACTTGACTCGTACTCTCAGCTTGGTGTCTGCACGATGTAGTCTCACTAGTCGTAGCTCATCTTCATTGCAACTGACCCGGCGTAGTACATCTAGGATCATTGAGCATTTAATTGTGTCGAAGGCTCGTGACATGTCAATGCCCATTTTGTGGAAGTCCCATGGTTTGGACATGACTACCGACACCAGCATGCGTTGAGCCCGTACACTTTCTGCGCAGCTGCGTCCACGTTTGAAGCCACTTTGACATGATCTGGTGAAGTCATCGATCTTGTGTCGGATGCGGCATAGAGTAAGATTGGATAGGAGTTTCTGTATGCTGTTAAGGAGCACAATGGGCCGCACATTGGCTGGAGGGCCAAGTGGCTTCTTGGGCGGGGGTGGTGCGATAAGGGTTTTTTGGCCTACAACATCGATGGGAAGGTGGTGCATAAATGCTGAATTGATAAGGTGCGTGATCGGTTTTGAGATAATGCCACTTGCATATTTGAATATTTCATTGCTCATGTCATCAGGTCCAGATGCACGTCCATTTTTAGGGCTGTAAGTGCCTTCTGAACTTCTGCTGTTTTAATTGGTGTTAGTAATGGCCTATGGTCTCCTGAGAACGAGTGCAAGGGCGCATCATCGTTGTCAGTGAAGTGTTCCTTGAACCATTCTCGGATCGCCTCGGCTTTTCCCTAGTCAGTCCCGATAAAGTGTCCTTCAGAGTTGTGGACAGTGAGTGGTGGTGTGTAGTCAGTAACCCTCAGGGCTCGGGCTGCCTGAAACATTTTGTGACAGTCATCTGCGGCAGTGATTTCATCTGCTGGGAGGTCTGCTTGTTGAATAGCAAGATCTCTTAAGCGTTCGCTAATGTGGCGCAGAATGGTATTGCGCTTCCGGCGTAGTTTGGTGTGCTCCTCACTTTGCCCACTTTGATATATGCGCAGCCGTAACGCTTTCTGCGCTGCCGACAGCTTTACTAATAGAGGATCGTCAGTATACCTAGTTTGGCTGTTTTTAAGAACACCTATGGTGCTGGTAGCTGATGATTCCATAGAGTTCAGTATTTTGGTTAGGGCTTCGTGTGGATCGGAGCTGACGTCGATATTAGCTATCTGCTCCCCGAGGGCATTTTTGTGTGAAATTTGAGTGTCAGTGTCGCTGATGAGATTAGGTAGGTTTTAGGTGACTCGTGCCTGCTATGGCGTTTATATATTAGGTAGGGATCGTTCATCTGAAGGCGTATACAGGGCTAATACTAGAATGTATTGCGGATTAAGACTCTAGTGAGAATACGACCTTAGACAACAATATAAGATATCAACGCCGTTTTGCACATGAACGCCACTACTGCTTACATATATAATGGAATCTAATAATTGAAGACGGCAATTCGAATTACAAAGGAGATAGTATAGCTTCTCTGCCAAGATCTTGTAGGAGATGACATGCATCCAAGGAATGACCACCCGCTATCGCTATTACATTAATTATCAAGGAATGGTTTACTGAGTAATGAAATCGGATACTTGTAAAGTTGAAATCTGGCTAACTATTATGAATAATTTCGTACATCACTCGCGGTACATATTAGAGGAATACATTTCTTGTCACGATCCGCACATTTCTAGCTAAGTTCCGCACATTGTGTGAAATTGCCCCGGTATTGGCCTAGTACAGACGCAATAACCTGCTAGGGATTAGGGATACAATCTGAGGTGGATGTCTGCATGAGGAAGAGATTTAATTCGAATCGGTGGCCATACACAGTTCGAGGATAAACGCGATGTTAACCATTGACCGCTTATAGATCAGATACCCAGCCGAATTACTTACAAAATATTCAACACATTTCCTGTATAAATGTCTTGGGTTTGTAGAAAATTAAAATGATAGCAACAACTTGAACAGCATATCTCGCACATCATCCCTATGTAATAAACATGAGGAACTCATTATATTGGAAAGATATTCGGTTGAATAGTCGCTTGCAACAACTTAGAGACAAACTATTTTGCAAATAAAATGATTTATCATGTCTTGCTGTTGACCTAAGTTGCCACATCGAAACGCGATATATGATTTATAGAAGCCTATGCCGGCCTGAGCATGAGCTAATCACATTAACATCACACATAACTGACACTAAGTATAATCTGTTTAAAAGAGGGGTCGCACTATTACAAACATCACTTCCACCGCTGATTACATTATCTCCAAATATAACAGCCTTCCGCGACCCGTGCTGTTGTGGTAGCGGGGTGGTGGTGGGCATCAACATTGACCAGCTACATGTGGGATATGAAATGGAACGGCGTACTTTAACGGAAGCGACGTCAATGGATACACATTGAACCGAATCACATGGCGAAATGAGAGAAGATTAATTACTTGAGAATACTGAACGCTTTTTAGATGGCACAAATAACCCAAACATTAGATGGCCGAGGTCTGAAACCTGGAGAACTCAGGAAAGTAAACGAATATGATGAAAAACTACGCCAGATAATGATCTTATAGGCAACCATAAAACGAAATGTTCGCATCAAAACAACGTTGTATGCACAGCTTGAAATGTCAATAGGATCACCACAAAGTGATGGGCAATCACCAATGCTCTTCACTTCCTACTTCGGCCCAGATCTATCACCTCCAAAACAATCAAACCCTCCGAATCTCAACGATATGTATGCCACTAGAGATGCAGTATGCAGCTGATGCTGACGCTATTGCCCCTGAAAAGAATCCTCTTGGTATACTACTTCTTATGGCTGCAAAACATCTAAGTGCTGCAAACAGGTTCGTGATTGAAGCGAATACAGAGTTCACTCATGTATCTGACACCCCTATACATCAATGATGGCGACACCCTATCGGAGCACTGCGAAGTGCAGAAGGGGCAGTCTAATATCTAATGCAGAACTCTAAAAACTGTGTGTACCACATAGCCACTATATATCGGGATAATTGAATAGGGATGACTTATACTCGGACATGTTCTTCGCATTCCGGAAAATCCGCCTGCTCAGAAAACACTGGAATGCAGTCGCATGTACCAACATGGATCAGGCACGCAATAGACGCTACACAATCAGCGTGCTATGTGTCTTGCAATCAGACCATAAAGAACATAATCTAGGACAACTGAAGATGAGATAATAACACAAAGGAGCCTATAATACTCGCGCTAGACATGACACCATGGAGAAAGTTGAAGACAAACTGATTACAGCTCAAAGGAGTTGTCACCTCTTTAGCTGCAGGACACATTCCCTCATCATCTTAAATATAATGTTTGCGTGTATGCATATGGTCAATCTACTGTCAACACCAATGGGAATACATAACTATTGGATTCACTGTATGCGAAATTGAGCTCCGTTCTTACAATCCTAGCCAGATGACAACGGTACGTGTGTGGAGATTTAACTCCGAGCTTGATAAACTCAATAAGACTGACAACAACTCTTGGAGTATGCAAGGGGTCGCATTGAGATGGCGCCGGCAGCAAAAATGGATATGCACTGCTAACATTACTCAGTTCCAATGGCCTGCAGGCATAGCTTAAAAATACTCATATCATCAACGGACAATATCAACAAGGCACATTGCTGATCGCAAAGACCCAACCGGCTATAATGCTATAAAAGATGTCATCAAGCAAATAGATTGCATACTATGGGAAATAAGGATCTGATGGATGGATGGATTTTATGCAGACGATCGAGTGATTGACAGATTGCCTAATAGACGGATTGCCTGCTAGATTGATTGATGGACAGACCGACTGGTAGACAGTCGTATTTGCTGATGGACAAACAGGCCGAGGGATGGACTGAATAGACTTCTGGACTGTCTGGCAGGCAACGCCGGCTAGTTGCTTAATATATGTATGTTGGCTCCTTACAGTACTAATCAATGACTAACTATCGAAGACATGCAGATGAATTATTCAAACTTTTACTTTCATAACTCTATACTGATCAGTAGTTACAACTTCGATAACTTTCAGGTTAAATATTGTTTCAAAGCAATATAAGTAATCAATAATCTCTTATAAATCTGACTGTAGCTTAGTTCTTAACTACTACTGACCCGGTCTAGCATTGCCTATCTACTGCCACCGGCTAACTGTTTTATACAGGGATCAGTTCATTTTGTATAGAAGAAAGTTGGCATGGCAGTAAATAAACAGCTTTCAAAATGCACTAGCAACGGCTCTAATAGGGACAGAAGTGAGGTAATTATTTGATCTAAACTAACATAATCTGGCAAACAGCTGGACATGTTTGTGCCAGTCAAACACCTGCATTTACAAGTAAAAATCGGAACGATACTAACTACAGTTATCTAAGATCACATTTCTGACAAGAATTAATTATGTTGTATTTTTTTGTAATTTTCAGTTCTTGTCGTGTCACTCAGTTGTTCAGCTACCAAAGGTGATATGGGTATGCCAGCTGGAGACAACTCACAATTTCAATAATAGTAAAACATGTCCACATTCAACAAAATAAACATTTTAGACAACAGTACATTAATTTGGCATGACTGGGTTCTTAGGTAATTTTCAGTTCTTGTTGTGCCACTCAGTTTGACAGCTAGCAACCACTTACGTCTGGATTACTCCGCATCACACACTGCCGAGTCTAGAAGCGTTAATTGATCATTTCACAAAGCTTCTGGCTGGTCAATCCGTACTCTTGGTAGATGTAGAGAGACGCATTTACTGCTGAATTATCAGTTCAAATTTTATACTAACACATGTCTTCTTTAAGCCAAGTGGTGTCACATGGCGGTGGTACATAAGAACGCAACAGCTTTAAGCAATATCTATATAGTATGGAACCGGAGAGATATTCACTCTGCCATAATTCGCTCTGACTCACAATGTGTTTGCTTAGTCAAGCACGAAAATATATGTTTGAAGACAGTTCATCAAATTAAATTATTTAATCACCGTCAATTTGATGAACGAGGTACAAACTGGCAGGAACTGTGTCTAATTCCTGAATCGTTATGTACATTCTGTTTCAAGTGCCCGCGTCTTTAAATAAATAATTAATGCGGTGTGTCTATAGGTCTTCAATAGGTCGCATTGCGGAATTTTCAGCTTGTGAGTTTATGTTCGTCACAATAGGTTTAGAGAGCTTAGCCCTATTGCCATTCAATCAGTATTCGCGTTGCTGGTTATACATACAGTGTTAATTACTAGATTCGGGACAGCCACTAGTCAGACACCACGTTGTTAATATCTTCGTAAAGTTCTTCATATATTGTTTAGTTGAAAATGCGTAAAGTATTCTGAATGTAGAGGCGTAAGTATTTCTTGTTGATATTGCATTGTACGTTTTCGTATACTGTTTCTGCCAAAGCTCGTACCAAATTAACCCCTACGGTTCCGTGTACCGTAACTGTATTTCTTTTATACATGTATACGTTAGTAATGGTTGTAACAAATGTGTATTGTACCAGGTATGCGTGCATATGACGTGATCGTACGATCTACGTAAGTAAACCGAGCGGTCGGAAGTATACCAAGGGGTTGTGGTGAATAATGTATTGGTGTTTCTACCCACTCCAATATTTGAAATTGTGTGTTCACAGTGTCCCAGCCTTAGGCTATAGCCGCTTCCAGTAATCATTTGACTGGAGACCAACTGTAGTCAGGCGTAATGAAGCTGTATTTCCGCTCTGTCGTCCGTTCTTAAACTGTCTGTGGTCGTTGGCATAGACAGCTCGTATCTATCGCCTGTACGGGTGTAGTAGACTAGCTCTAACGCCCGTGTGTCGTCTCAAGCTCGTCAACAGTGGGAATCTGTTAGCTATCATGAGAGCAGCCGGTAACTGTATCTACAGCGTGGATCGATTGGAGTAGAGGAGTATCGTCCTGCCAAGTTCATCACAACTCGGTAAACAATTTGCTGTCTTCAGAGCAAGCAGTTGTTATTCACAGTTCATTTCATTTCATGCCGCGTTTCGTCGTCGTCTTTCGTCACGTCAACGTCGTCATCATTTCATCGGTTAGCTTATCCTAGAAGAGACATACTCATTTGCAGTATTGACATTACCTGTATTAGTCCAGTTTACAATTCCCGTATGTTGTTTACCTGGTATGTAGAACTGAACGCTATTAGGAAACATTTACAAATGCACAATATGGTAGGATCATTCTGTCATCGTTTCGCCATTGGCCAAGTGGTATATCGTATGATATGTTTATCCATAGCATTCATTTAAATACACGATTATGGTATGTCATGTTTACACTGTGTGGCATTATGTTATATGCCATTTCTTAATGTGTTAGCAGTGTTTAATAGTATATCAATAGGTACCATCTAATCATGTATATATATATATATATATATATGTATATATATATATTTCATCGTCGCATGTGTGCTGTGCGTATGTGTGCGTGAAAGTACTAACTAAACATATGTGTGTGTGCGTGCGCGTGTTAAGATATGGCGTATTATGAAATCATCTTTTTGTATATGTTTTTACGACTTTGACCATAGTAAATATGTATTACAATTTTTAGCTTTTTCTTCTAGTGAATTCACAGTGTTTCCATGGTGACAAGAGGTACTAAGTATTGCGTCATCGCATCGTTCACCCCCAATGTTGTGACACAAGCATCCCGAATGTATAAGGATAATTCATACATACTAAATTCATAATCTGCCTGGGTATACACAGGCATCGCATGATCCACAGTAAACTCTGTATTCATAACCATTCTCAAATATCACAATATAAATTTTAAAATCACGGATTATCCAGAATTATTCTGAATTTGTTAGAAAACTTGTAGGAGGACTGCGTGAAGCTGAATGAATGAAGCGGTATCAAGTCAATGCACAGGCACATCATGACCAACATTGCAGCAACATAGGTACATCGAGTCAGTGGGCATAGAGACAATAATCATATCAAATGTCAAATTACTTCTACTATTTTCTATTAAATGGAGCTTGGTATAAATAGCAGTTAGACGGATTGTGCATACCATTTACTGTTTGCATTTGCTGTTCATTAAGGAGCTGACATACTGTTCTTGAAGTTGTTTAATTTCAGCTGTAAGATAATCGATTGTTTGCTCTTGTCTTACATATGTATTATCCAGTTCTAAATACTTCCTTCTGACAAATTCAAGTGATATGTTAAAGCTGGCCTTATCTTTCTTAATTTGAGCTCTATAGGCATATATTTCCTTTTCTTGCTTGTTCAACAATGCTTTCTTTTCTATACAGTTACAATGCAGACGATTTTCTATTGTCAAAATAGTTTGGATACATTTGAGTGGTATAGCCGGTGGTAGAAAAATACCACCACCCTCCACAGGCAACCGTTCCGCGATCCGCAGCTCCCACCACCCTCTCAATTTCTGAGGCGTAGGAATTTGAGACATGAGCCACACAAATACATACTATACCTCATGTCTCTAAATGGGAAGGTCCGAACACCTATTTCGAGACATGCATCCACAGAGAAATACCAACTTCTGAACATACACATTTCTTGACCCGAACGCCCATTTAGAGATAAGTATCCATAGCGATATACTAACCACACTGTACAGTAATTATCCACATACATTCCACACATTCCACTCGTGATTGTGTCCCGAGAAAATATGCGATGCGCCTAAGCACATAAAATAGCTATAACAGGTTATCAGCTAAATCTAGGTCATTTTTTAAATTAATGCATGCATAGCCGAGATACACTTAAAATCGCCGGTTCAAACCTTGCTATATAGTATTAGTAACATGTTAAACAGTATTGCCAGATAGTAGAGCACGCTGGACAACTTGATGATGATAGATGATGATGATTGATGATGATTGATGATGATGATGATGATGATTGGTGAGGATTGATGATGATGATTGATGATTATTGATGCTTGGTGATGATTGATGATGATTGATGAGGATTGATATGATTGATGATGATTGATGATGATTGATGATGATTGATGATGAATGATGGTGATTGAGAATGATTGATGATGATTGATGACGATGATTGATGATGATTGATGATGATGATGATGATGATGATGATGATGATGATGATGATGATGATGATGATGATGATGATGATGATGATAGACATAATGATTATGATGAGGATGATGATGATTATGATGATGATAATGATGATGATGATGATGATGATGATGATGATGATGATGCTGATGATGCTGATGTTGATAGACATAATGATAATGATGATGATGATGATGATGATGATGATGATGATGATGATGATGATAGACATATTGATGGTAGGTTCTGACCTATTTTTAGTGATCACCTATCCTTAGAGATGGAATAATGCTCTACGTGCGCTCAAGCTGTATACCAGTGGTGTGCGATACAGAAACCTTGGCATAGCCAAAGTACAGTACTGTCAAGCCTACTGTGCGAGTGCCCACATGCTCTCTGAGCAGGTTCCCAACCTAAAACCTGAGCCAACTGCCATCTCCAGATCCTCGGGTCCACCGGTTAGACGCAGTAAGGCATACGACTTCGTCTCCTGTTGATAGAGACAGCAATCAGCCCGATTGCATAGCTCACCGAGAAGATTGGTCATTTAGCTCACCCACCTGCTGGGCCACCCGTCCATTATGAAACGGGACTGCCACAGCAACACAATCTGAGACACGTTCGTTGTAATATCAACTCTAGGCGCTGGCTATCTGTGGCCTGGACCTGCTGATGCTCTCCCTCTACATGTAGGATTCGTTGTCTAGAGCCCACACGTTTTAGTTCCTGGTCGTTATCATCATGCCAGACGTGAAGTCGTGGAGAGGTCATCGTTACATCCAGAAGATGTTTGGTGTACACAGTCGCTGCTGCTGTTTTGTTAACTTGCCCATGTCTGTGAGTAGATACTTTGACCGAACCCTTTCATGGATCGTGGAGGCTCGTAGTTGGATCTTCTACATGAACTCTGGGATCAGCACTTTGGAGTTAGCATTGCAGAGGTGAGTTGGCGAGCTCATGCTACCATCTAAGGAACAGCCGACTGACACCAAGTTTGGTATGTGGGCACTCTCGATCGTGAGAGTCTCTGTAGGATGGGTCTTGATCTCATATAGAAGGGCTTAAAATTCATAGACGATAAGGTGTGGGTATTTTACTGTCCGCACCAGTCATGGACGCTTGGGCAGCATTTTATACAGCACTACCACTGTACCACAAGCGCATGACCAGATGCTCTCAGTTTCTCGTCTCGCGCCTGTCTTGCGGTATCTTTGTTTGGCATCCTCACCTCGCTGGTATTGTGAACATCCATGCCAGTGACAGTCATGGAACTGGTATACTGTGTCGGTTGCCAGATCATAACCATCTACGGGAGCCCCCTCGATCCAACGCTCACCACTGTGATCACACTGCGTGGTGTATGTACATTCCTCGGTTTCTCGACTCATATTCAATCCAATGAGTAGCCGCTGAAATGGCTGTTTGGGGTGGATAGAACGCCTTCTCATATGCTGACTGCAGTACTACTACCTTCTTCCCGTGGCAATCCGTTTTCCCCCTGTACAGCGGCCCGCATGGTGACGGAGACTACATGCTTGGATGAACAGCTGTTGACATTGGCTGCAGTTGAAAGCCTGGGCCCGCTTGGCGATGGCCTTAATGAAGAAGGCGTGGTGGTTGTATAATTACTGTTCAGGATAGTGAACAGGTTTCTTGGTAAGATGTCAGATGCCCTCTTAAGTGGGCTTATAAACACGAATCCCTGTCTTCACAAATAACTCTACCTTGTTCAGCTGGTCTAGGGATGTCTTTAGTACATCAGCCGCAGGCCTGTTCAGGCCGTGGAACTGTTTACCAAGCTCTCGTGCAAGAGCTGTACTGCTATCAGCTCACGCACGCTGCTGAACTGCTAGACATCTCCAGAGACACATGTTGTCCTTGTGGGTATTGAGTGCTGTCATTCTCTTCTTCTATCGGAGCCAGACCTGGAGTGGACCTGTCCCTAGCAGAGGCTGGTGGTCGATGACAACCTTTACCTCAACGTTGATTGATCTGTCGAAGGCCCACGCGGTGTTGGGTCGATCGATATTGTCTGGGTCGAGGCGGGCTTGCTCTCTGTCCTCCAGCCAAGTCTGGGCCACTCCTAGTGTATTCATCCAGGGACTTCCTGGAGAATTTGTGTGGAAGAACATCGCCCTACCAACCTCGATGTGGCGGGTTCGATAGGTCTGGATATACCGAAGGTAGAAGGTGTTCTGTATGGTCTGGATCTTCTCTATGATCCGACCTGTAATGTCTCCTTCTAGTCCTCTGAAGAATGTTTAGCATACAGGTTGCCATCCTCTCTCCTCTGTCTCCCTCTCACCGAGACGCTCATTTAGAATCTGCTGACCTGCTCACCTCATACTCCGAGCTAAGGGTTCAGATCCCGGCAATCCCCTTCTGATTCTCCGTAGAAGAGGTAGGCGTTCTTGTGGATGGCTTGCCATCCGAGTTGCTACAGCTTTGGCCTATGGGCTGACAGTCGTCTCCTCGTACAACTGACGAAGCTCACGGAGCAGCTGCGCTTTCTTGTGAGGGTTCCATGGATCCCTAGAGGTGAGTGCCGGAAACCTCTGTGTCTGTTGTGCTCGAGAAATCCGCTTTAGACACTCCTTAGCAAGGGCGGGGAGTCGCTTTCGCCACTCCTCCGCATCAGCGCGTGCAATCATCTGGAGCAGGTCGGCTTTACGGGCCTTAGAATAGCCTCTAAGACTGAATTGCTTTGCCATCTCTTAAACTGGCTGTTTCTAAATGCTTGATTTTTGGTTATCTTCGAGGCACCTATATACGCGTTGTTGCCTCAACTCCGTGGCTTGATGCGTTTGAGTTCGTCCATAACTAAACTGAACTTTCTCCTGGCACAGGCCTACTTGTAGTTCATTCTGTTGGAATGTTTACGACCATCGCATGCTTTACATAGTCCACAGTCTGTATAAATACCTGCCCCACATTCTCTGCACGGCTTCGGCTCAACAGCCGCCTACCGAAACTGAGCATTGTGTCCCACAATATTCCCCAACACCGTTCCTTAAGCATCGAACAGGCCTACCTCGCATGAGCCATTTGCATGTTTGATAAAGTCTATACCAAGGATCTTAAACCTTGGGCCTGGGTATCTTGTATGTATTCGTGTGGCCCATGTCTCAAATTCCTAAGCTTCAGGAATTGAGATGGTGGTGGGAGTCGCGGATCGTGGAATGGTTGCCTGTGGAGGGTGGTGGTATTTTTCTACTACCGGCTATACTACTATTTGTCGTTAACTATATACTCTGTACAAGGGGATGACTCTTTGCATTTCCTTCTCTTTCCTTAATTTTGAGTGAATTTTCTAATTCTACATTTACATTTTTTGAGACTTGAATTTCGATTAGCATTTTGACATTTATTTCTAACTCTTCATTAAGTTTTTCAATTATATTATTGCAAGAAGCTAGCTCAATGTCTTTGCATTTCAATGGTATTCTCTAATTGAGAAGTAGCCACTGATTTTGATGTGCCTACTTCATTTACTAAACATGTTTTGGATTCTTGTTGAAGTGTCTTAATTTTCTCAATACAAAGAGTCAATCTTTGGTTTTGATTTTCGACTAGATTTTCTAAATCTTTGACCTGCCTACTTTCTGCAGATGCTACATTAGGTTGATTTTGAACGTGGACTGATTTGTTGGCATAAGGCGCCGCGTTCCTCTCATTTTTCTTGTTGAAGCTTTTATTTATTTTTCTTCTTTGTGAGAGATTTGGCCGTGATTTATATTGCACATGGGTGTTTTGTGAGCTCAATGTCTAAATATGTCATGATTAGGTGCTTTGAAATTAACTTTATTAATCCTTGTCTTTCCGTGATTTGATGAAGAATTTAGCTTAGATGACTGCACTTCTAGGCTAGCGCTTTTATAACTATCATGATCAACTTGTTTTCTAGAATTATGATTTAGAGACCTGTTAGCATGCGGATAATGGCTATTCAGTCTAAAATAACAGACTTCGATCAAATTGCCAACTTTGAAGCAGTAGAAGCATCGTTTACATTAACATTATCATTATTTCCTCCATTTTGTTTCTTATCTGTGGATGTATCAATGGAATCTAGGTTAGAAACTACACATATTTTGTGAGGGTTGTTGTGTTGGCCATGTTGGTGGAACTGGGCTTAATTGCTGCTAACAGAATGTATATAACGACAAGACTGTTTTGACCCATGCATAACATAAGTGGGCGATCCGCACGACGTGTCACTCAGATAGCTGACGATATAATTAATTGCTATCAAAATGACGTATTTTAAATCCGTCATCAAAATTGACATTCCTTTTCAGTTTACGCATTGTGTGTCTTCCGTGGAATTATAATTTAATAACCATTCCATTGACTATTTTGAAACAAGTTTGACCAAGGATGAGGGGGGGGGGTGTGGGGTGTGGGTGGGGTTGTGATGCCGCGTGTGGCCACCGCCACTAGTACAATTAGTTTCAACATGTTCAACACATTTCAGTAATAGTTACCTTGATATTGGGATTCAGAGTATATAAATCAATTTCAACACCTGTAAACAGTGGTCGTATCTTAGATAAATGGGCGTGTCTTAGCAAAAATGGACGGATCTTAGCTAAAAATGTATCTCTTTAGTGTACATTCTTACGAAGTAGATAAACGAAATGATACTTTTTATGAAGACCACTTGACTTTGGCCCAAACAATGGTTGTTTGTTAACGCAGCTGGTCATACACCATGCCTTCTTACAGAAAAGTAATTGGCATCACACACTAGATACAAGACACAAATTTGAAGTAAGCGACAATTTGCCTTATGCGACGGCTTATTGATGGTCCTTCCAGTGCCCATTAATGCCAGGTATTACAGTCATAAGTTTCACCTCCATCATCGTCATGCTTAATGATGTTTAATAGTGATTGTGCTTGGAAAAGTGGTCAGCTAATGTTCGTTTGAACATCCATTCATCATTTAGTGCGCATAAACTCAGATATTGAAAAACCGGTATCGGAGGTATACAAACTATGCGCCGAGGAATTGGCCATAATTAGCAAAGTGGATTGTACATGGCGAGGTGCTTAAGAGGAAACTGTCAATGGAATCACAGTTCTCACTCAAGTGACTGAAACGTGATTACTTTCCTACATCGCTGCCAATAAATTGTTAATTCCACTAATGCTTTCAGCATGGCGACGAGTGTAATAGATTCGTGTATTCTGATTAAGACACATCAGAGAAGCTATGTTGGCTTTATTATAGAGATTAAACAGCGACAAATAGGGCTTCACGACTCGCCGGAGTTCAGACAGCAGCGGCTTATGGCTGCCAGCTTTAAGCTAAACATTTATTGAGATTGATAAATGGCAATATACCCCCGAACGTGGACTAAAGTAATTGATCTGTAGTTATCGCTAAATGCATTCCAAATGCTTACATGGCTGTTCTTATTAGACGCCACAACCTCAATCAGGTTGCAAATGGACAAATCTACCTTTAGCTATGTTCCGCCCATCCCTATGTTAGCACCGACCATGTATTGCATGTAGTGAACTCGCCAATGGACCTTTCCGTGGTATGGTTATGACTGGGCCCATATTCGCGAAGTAGACTTATGCCATAGTGGAGGCGTAACTAGCAAATAAGCCTCCAAGGTTGCTAAAATGTGGCATACTGATTGGTCTGTTCCATCGTTATGCAACGGCGTAAGCTACACCCTCCTCGTGAATACGGCTACAGCAGTGGAGACATGCAGTTTTCCAAGTGAGCAAAAAAGCATTGAACGGCTGGTAGGTGGAGTAGCTGGGGAGTAGAGTGCGTATCCACAGCTAGTAACATATGGCTGGACGAATATGCAATTAATACCTTGCATCCCGGTAAGAGCTGCGAGCTGAGCTACTCGATGGGTGCAGGAAAGCCGTATTACATATTACCACCTGTCCTGTCTGAAGTGTGTGAGTGGCGAGCCAAATGCAGGACAGCATAGTGACTCTGTTTCCAGTGAAAGTGAATATGTATCAGCAAGGTCGGCAAGTCCCTGGGTGCAAGTTAGGTGATACAAGCAGCTTGGGCTTCTTATCTTACCAGCTACCTGTCAGCAGTTAGTTTAACGAAATCGGCACGAGGTGATTACTGCGGTATATAGATGTCAGTGTTTGGGAGAATATTCCCAAGGTGAATAGCCAATCTTCATCGTGCATGCCATACAGAGCTAGGGACCTTAAAGTGTCGACTTCTCCTCTTACCCAAATCGCTGGTGTGTTTCTTCTTCCAGCTTGGAGTGTTGCGAATTTGTATGTCATAAACCGTGTCCCTGTTTAGCAGGTTCCATCCACGCCAGTTCTTCGCTGCCAAAAATAGGGCATTTTACAATAGCTTTGTGGCACCATGAAGGCCGGTGTGGCCCTGAGAAGGAATGTATTTAATACTTGCTTTTGATTGTTCTGACGCCCCGTGTGTTCTTGTTGACTCACTATCGGCAACACCATTAATAATGGAAGATGATAGATAGTCTGTGGAGTTGTTCATCTTGGAATACCCTCTTCGCTTAGCTTTCGCTTAAAAGAGGAGTTGGATCTTAAGACGCGCCAGATTCTCGTTGGACGAAGGTTCTGCCCGAGGCCTTATTTTCTTGATTTTCAAACATTTGAAGAATTATTCGTCTTGTTTTCGGGTATGGTGGTGCGGGCGGTTGCGGCAATGTTGGTGGTGGCGGTGGTGGTGGGAGTGGTGTTGGGTTATGCGTGGTAGTGGTTAAATAAATTTAGAAGATAATCTTGCTTTTACATCAGCTAGCTAATGTTTCCTCTTAAAGTAAAGGTCGAGGGTTCCACTCCTGCTACTACATGGCGTATGGTGAGAACCAACAGTGTGAAACTGCACATGGAGTGGGTGAGTCTCATGGTGTTTGAATAATATAAACACCTTCAACATCTTGTGCGTTTGTCATGTCTTCAAGGTGAACATTTTAGCTTACCCCCGTACATAAGCAATGAAAGACTGTACGCCATTAACACATGTCACAACATACAGATTAATAAAACCTGCAATATGCTTTGTGTGTGGAAATTAAATTTAACATCAGTACGCAGTGGCTGGAGAAAGTAGTAGCTCACACATATTACGTTCGTTGCGAACAGGTTTCACAATGTCTCGAAACACAGTCAATGACATATCTTGGTGATATGTGATATACCTCATGTACAATAACCTTCTCATATTATCACTGTTATGAGGTGTTTGTCCGTGAAAGATTGAGCACCTTTGAATTTCTGTTGCGGCAGTGCTTTCACGGTTTTAATGACGGGATATGATTGCGTTGAGCATCTCCATCTAGTGTATCTAGTGCTCAGATTGATTAAGACACAGCAATGTATGCATACTTGCTTTGTTTAAAGATAGAACAGGACACATATTATTCCTCAAGTCGTCGCTGTCCAGACAGCATGGGCTAATGGCTGTCATCACGAAACCGACGTTCGCGAAACCGACATTCTTTGAACATGAAGAATGGCGATTCAACGCAGACATGGGCAATGGCCCTTTTCAGAAAATCGACGCGGGGTTAAGAGAACTTCTCGGCAAATTTCTGCGACAATACAAATTAGATTTGTTAACAGTCTTAGGTTATCTTAGAAATGTGCTCATGATGACGATTCTCTGCTAATTAAATGCTTATTGATGTTATCAAATCAACCGTTGATAAATGTTGCCTCGGCAAAATAAATCGAACTTAATGACTTTCCAATTGACCGGCACAATTCATGCGATGTACTTACTTGCCATCTGTACAGAAGATACAGATGTGCGTCTGTCCCGGGACTGATTATCGATTCCTGGTAAAACTGAATCGCAACAATCAACAGATTTATGAATGCCTGCTAAAAGAACATCGTCACGTGATGACAATTTGTGGTAATCCTGCTTTTAATGCCGCAACAAAATGAGAGAAAAAACGTAGACAACCAGTACCTCGCCATACACCGTACTCTACACCATTGCCACCACCACTGTCACCTCCACCGCCACCACGACTACCGCAACCACTGCCGTCAATGCCACCGACTCTACGACCACCACCATCACCAACACCTCTCCCCACCCCATCCCACCACCTCCCCACCGCCACCGCCACCACCACCACTACCATACACGACCGTCACGACCACCGTCATCACTACAACAACCACCACTACCACTATCCGCACCACGACTACCACCAGAAACGCCACCACGAACACCACGTATGTTTCAATAATGCCCTCTTTTCCTTTCTCAGGATCCTTTCGGTGGGTCATTGTTACCCGTCCCTTTGTATAGATCATTATGACTGGAACGTTCCACACCGCAGTATAATTCAGGGGGCCTTGTCCGGAACCAGACGATCTCCTACGGGATGAGTCTCTCAATACCATGTGCACAATTAGCTGGAGTGAATCTACATCCACTGAAGAATCAGAGATTCGGTTTAAAGTCATACACTAGATCGTGGGAACCTTGTTAGGTAGGTATTTTATCGCTTCAGTTCCTCACTTATTTCCCCGTCACTTGTGACGTTTGCCAAGGGAATTTGGTTATTCAAGGATTAGAGCGAAACCTTGGATTGGATCGAGACATTGGATTTGAGCGAAACCTTGCATTGGAGTGAAGCCTTAGGTTAATAGAGGAACCTTGCCCGGTTATCTGGACATTATCACGCCATAGTGGGTTTATTATCTGTGCAGCGTTGGCAGTATTTTACATTGGTCACCCCGTGTGATGGTGGCCATAGTTAACACTTGAACATATTAGCACCACCTTTTTGGGATACTTCACTCCTCGTCCTACCTTATTCTCACGTATTTCACCTCCCTCACCCCACCCGTGTGTAAGTTCGAGAAGACATTCCGTATCGTTTGTTTCCCTGACTTGTTATTCGTTATCCATTATTATTTCTTTTATTTCGGGTCCATGTCGCGACCATTATGTTAATGAAGTATTTTAAAAGCATACTGGTATTCACAATTCTATATTGTTTCTCCTGTAATCAAAAGTGGATCTAGTGCTTTTTCCAGACTCTTATTCATCCCAAACGGCTCAGCTAAGAAAAAGCATACAATTTAAACCTGGTTGCCCGTGCTAGCAAGTTCTTCGGCGGGGGAAGAATACCTACGTCCCAAACTTCTTTAACGCATTTAGATTATCCATTGTCATCTCTTTATTCCTTGCCGTTATCATACTTTTTGTATCTACCGTTGTCACACGCCTTTTAGTTATCGTGATGTATCTGTATGGATTGACAAAGAAGATCGTAATTGTTACTGTGTGGTCTCAGTAGATATTGCTATATATTACCGGTGATCTTGCCTTTGTTGTTCTGTATTAACATCTCCGACAAACGACGGATACCTGAAAGGTTTAAGTCGCATGAGGAGGGAAGCTATTACTCGACACCACCACCCCCACCCCTCCCTACCACATCTTCCCCAACACACACCCATACCAGATTACCTCGGGCCCATCCAGAATCATGGTGTTCGGAGTAGAGCATCTGATGTCACAATCGAGATAATAACCATCTAGGAGCGAATACTGACTCAAACCCACGGGAACCAAGTGGCTCCGTCATGCGTCCATCACGTGGCCGGCAACTGTTTTTTAGCAGACACTTCACTAGGTTGTTGCTATCGAATATTCAATCAGATATGTTTCCATTATAATGAGATTGCTCATGCTTATTGCTCACGTACGATAGGGCCTGTGTAAGATAGGATGTCAACCCATTTGATGTCATTCTCATTTTCCACAAACTCAAGATAGAGAGTTATATGTGAAAGGTATTGAATATTTTGAAACGATTTGACTTTGGTTTCTGATATGTAAGCGAAATATTCTTAATATAGATTTGAGCATCTACCTGTGTATATTCGCAGATTCGAATTATCCCTTATATATTCAGCAAGTGAAAACGTCCCTCAGATAGTAATCCCAAATAATGCGGATTACCGGTACCAGTCCAGTGGTATGCATTATCCGGGTATCAGTGGCTCATTATCAGAATAGCGGGTTGGATCTCTCAGTCAAGCATCTGACGTCATAAGCAAATATTTCACATGTTAGCTGCCGTTCCGAAAATTGAAAATTCCGTTAGAAAGGTGTGCGAATTGTATGCCATTTGTGAATTTACAATTTAATAATATTTTTCTTCATTATTTTGAAAGTGATTTGAGTGAGGATGGTTGTTGATGGTGAACATTTTGAAAGTAATTTGAATTGGAGCGTTTGCATCAACAGCTCGGATTCAAATTACGCTCAGGACTTTCAATAGCGTATCTATATACTTATCTTAACGTTGGAATCTGTAGTTCAAATACATTTGCAACATGGGTCGAGCTTCATTGAAATGGGCGGACCTTAGCTATATATGGATTCCACTAATGTAGAGGCCAGGCGCCTAGGAGTTGATCTGGATTAGTAAAGTTGACTGATTATCGCAAGGGCAACAAGAGAAACATGCCATTAACATCTCTTGTACTCACTCCAGTGACAGAACGCCAACTGCATTCCAAAGTCAATGATACGATGTCGCAAATTTCATTAACACTAATCCTACAGTGTGGTGTAATATATTGGTCCATAGGCCAGTGCGTGTGTCCATGTGATCTTTAACGCAAAAAACCACAAACAAGACGGAATATAGTTTGCAAATTACTGGAGGTTAGACATCAGTTTACCATTGCCCGCTTTGAAACAACACTTTCTTCACACTTGATGAATGGTAAATGAACATCGGAAATAAACCTAATTTACGCTAAGTGCATTCGAAGTGCTTGTATTTCACTTTGCCTCATTGCTGTTCTCTAAGAAACAGAGAAAGTAAATTCCAAAGCCACAGTAAATCGACTTTTATCGATGGTTCTGAGATTTTGTCTGCCCCATACTTATACCACTGGGGTAAAACGGAATATTGATCAGATGTTTCGAATTATTCTAGCCGACCTATTTACAGAGCAGTGGCAAAAGAACCATGCCACTTATGCGATGAAAGGCCCGTTTCGCTTTTACTGATATGCAAGTTGCAAAGATCGAAGAACCGCTTGAAGGGATCATATAAAGTCATCAACAGCGCCCAGTCAATTAAAAATAGTCAACAGCTTTCCTGTATAGTTTTCAGGAAATTGATAGCGAGGGCAATCGGAGATCGATCAATCCGAACACGGCGAGGTGTTGGTGGAGCATAGCTAGTGATGGGCGGGGCATAGATAACAATGGAAATGTCCCTTATTATACATGTAGATGTGTGTCTTCATGCTAAAATTGTGACTTAATGAACAGTACCGTATATCAACACAGTTTTACAAATGAACTGCGTACACATATACTGGGACTAAATAATCTAAGATGGCAATCAGAACATAAGAGAGATATTAAGACTTCTCTGCAAATGTTTTTTCGATGAAATAGATCCAAAGAATGATCACCTGCCATCGATATTACAGTAACTATCAACACCAGCCCTACTGATGATTTGGAAATTCATCAAAGACATACGACTCAGACACGTTCCTGAAGGACATACTTACAGGTGGCGTATTTGATTCTTACGCCAGACACTAGAAACAGACTGGGTCCCTTCATTGTGGAGAACCTCTTAAGCCTAATGCATGCTATAATAGCATAGCAGATTTGTAAAAACTTAACACTTTCAACTCTGAAATCTCAATTCTGAAACATCCCTTATAATAGATGGCCTGCATGGTAGCAGTTTTTAGCTCACCTAGCCTGAAAGGCCATGTGAGCTTATGCCGTGGCGACCGTCCGTCGTCCGTCCGTCTGTCCGTATGTCGTCCGTCCGTCTGTCGTCCGTCTGCCGTCCCTCAACTTTTGATTTAAAACGCTACTCCTACTTAACCAATAGCCGAATCTTAAGTACATTCTGGTCAACGGATGCTATTGTGCTCGGATCCGGAACTTCCATTTGGAATTTTGATTCATACATTTTTTGGGTCAAATTCTTGGATTTTATTAAAAATGTACAGGAAATTGTTAAATTGCTTCTTCTCCTTACCCTTTTGACCGATTTCAATCAAATGTGGCTGAAAGGATCCTATGGTCATAGGTTATAGGACGTCCATTCAGAATTTTGATTCAAAAATATTTTGGTTGAAAAACTTAGATTTTATTACAAATTCACCGGCAATTGTCAAATTGCTTCTTCTCCTTACCATTTTGACCGATTTCAACCAAATTGGGCTAACAGAATTCTATCGTCATAGGCTCTAGAAATTCCTTTCAGATTTGTGTTGTGTAAACATTTTTGGTGAAAATCCTAGATTTTATTCAAAATTTACTGGAAATTGTCAAATCTCTACCTTCTCCTTACCATTTTGACAGATTTCAACTAAATTGGCCTGAAAGGATTCTATTGTGATATGCCCTAGTTCTTCTATTCAGAATTTTGATTCATGAATTTTTCGCGTGAAAATCTTAGATTTTATTGGAAATTTTCCAAAAATGTGTCAAATTGCATCTTACCATTTTAACTGATTGTAAAGAAACTTGGCTGCGAGAATCCTATGGTGCTAGGCCTCAGACCATCTATTCAGAATTTTGATGCATCAAGTTTCCCGGTAGCAATCTGGGATTTTCTGGAAAATGGTGAGAAATCGTTTACAATGCTACTCTTCATTAACTGCTTGGGTGATTTCAACCAGATTTGGCTGGAAGGCCTCTGGTGGTAGGCTTCAAATCTTCAGTTCAAAATTGTGATTCATCAATATTTTTGCGAGAAAATCTGATATTTTATGAGAAATGTACCGGACATTATCAAATTGCTACTCCTCCTTAGCTGCTTGACATATTTCAACCAAATTTCACTAGAAATTCTGTTCTATTGTCAAAACGCTGCTTCTCCTTAGTTGCTTGACATATTTCAACCAAATTGGACTAGAGTGACCCTATCGAGGTAGACTAGGATTTCTATTTAAAATTTTGGTTGGGCAATTTTTTGGGTGGCCATCTTGGATTTTCCGAAAATTATCCTTCAATTATCTACACGTATTTAAATGCAAATGGTTCAAATGTTAATGGTCCAGGTGAGCGCCATAGGCCCTTGGGCCTCTTGTTCAATTTGCTCGGCAGCCTCTAAGTCAGTCGCGGCGTTGGTTTATCAAAGCTCTGACATACACACATCTATTCTCTGTCGCTATTTTACATATTGATGAACGTTCATTAACTGTTACATATTTCATGTTTTTTGACAATATATTCGTTAATTTCAAATGTGTTGTACCCATGGACAATTACTCCAGAAAAAAGATGCCTCATGAAGTTGGGGGTGGGGGGGGGCGCATGATACGGTACAACTGAAACAGATAGGCAGTTCAAAAGGCAGCTCTAGACCAATATGATGGCTATGACAGCAAACCCATCCGTCGCATCACTGGACCCCGATGGCTGGATAGCGTAATTTCAAAAGATGCGCTATAGGCGATCTGTAATACACAGCTGCTGTTCGTAAATGTCGCGCAGCAGAGTATGTCAGAAGTCACATCACACGCCAAACACCATCAACACCTCCGCCCCCCGCCCCTTACCCCCACCCTCAACACACACACGGCTTAAAAAGTCGCAATACAGGAAGCCATTACAAATAACGCCCGGAGAGAACAGCATTGCATAAATCTGTTAAGCGTTTTGCGAGTACACCTCAATAAACCAGGACACTCGGAACAAGAATGGACCTGAGGAAGCTGATGATTTTGACTGAGAACAAATGCGAAGAAGAACCTATTACAGCGGTAGGATGTTGCCTAATACTACAGACGCAAAAATACAGTTATATATATATATATATATATATATATATATATATATATATATATATATATATATATATATATATATATATATATATATATATATATATATATATATATATATATATATATATAAACATCCACTCACGCATAATAAACTGCCAAATATAGATTTTCAAAAGCGCCTAATATGGAAATATCTTAAAATCTGTCATTTCGCGTAATAATTTAGTAATTGCCCCCAGATGGACAGCTTTATATCAGCTAAAGTAAATTGACACTATCTTAGAGATTTGCCTGGGTGAAATATGCGTGAACAAACTGGATATAATTAACGTTATGATTATTTCCTCGATATTGATTCTAATCTCTGGCTGTATCAAGGGAAACCATGTTAGAAACTACACATGGTATTTTTGGTGGTGGGATTGTGGGTGTGGTGGTGGGAAATTGGCAATGTTGGTGGAACCTGAGATTACATAATGCTAACATAATTTATATAATGGCATGTCTATTTTGACACACGAATAACATAAGTTGGAGCTCCGGACGATATGTCCACCATGTATCTGACGTCATAATTAATTGCTACACTGCATAGCTAACATCACGTTCATAATAACGCATCGCAAATCCACCACGAAGATCGAAATGCCTCTCAAGTTTCCGATTTGTATGTCATTGGTGGATTTACAATTTAAAAAACATTCTGTTGAATATTTTGAAACAGATTTGACTGAAGATGTTGCTGCCACAGGCAACAGCAGTCACAATCTAATCAATTTGAAAATGTGCAATAGCTGTCCTACATAGCTACCTTGAAATTGGAATACGACGAATTTAATACGTAAATAGTGGGCGTGTCTTAGCTATAATGGGCATGTCTTAGCTAAAATGGATCCTTATAGTGCATATTCTTCCGAAGTAGATCCTCGAAATGAGACCAATTACGACTGTTTATGAATAACAAGTGATTTTGGGCCGAAACAATGGTGGCTCCTTAAAGCAGATGGTCATAAGAACAGGTTTCTTTAAGGAATGGCCAGCATTTGACCACACACACTAGTAGATACAATAGACACTAACGTAAGGCAATCGAGTACCTGCCTTATGTACCCACGTCTTGATGGTCCTTCCAGTGTCCTTTCGTCTTCTTCTTTTCGTTCTCTGATCATACCGCCAGTCCTGTAAGTGACTATCGACATGATCATAAGTGTTCATTATAGTCAGATATTACAATGGTAAGTTTAACCCTTTAATGACTAAATTTGGTCAAAGAAAATCAAAATATGTCCTTATTGAATGCCCATGCGCAGGCTAAGACAACTCATTTTGAGAATTTACCACTGAGATGACTGGCTCGGTTATCGAGCCAGTCATTCCAGTGATAACATTTTAAAAAAATAGTCATCTACCTGAAAAGTCATATTCCTTAAGACCACTACAGAGGTCGGTTTTGACCGTCTTAGTCATACCGGGGTTAACTTTCATCAACGTGATGGCTAACGATGTTTAATAGTGATTGTATCTGGAAAAGTTGTCAGTTCTGGTTCGTTTGGACATCTATTCATTATTCAATTCTCATAAACTCAGAGATTGAAGAACATGTGTCGGAGTTATATAAACTATGCGCCGAGGAATTGGCTATAATTAGCAAAGTGGATTGTGCATAGCGAGGTGCTTAAGAGGACACTGTCAATGGAATCACGGTTCTCACTAAGTGACTGAAACGTGATTACTTTCCAATATCGCTGCCAATAAATTGTTAATTCCACTAATGCTTTGAGCATGGCTACCAGTGTAATGGATTCGTGTACTCGGATTAAGACACCTTAGAGTAGCTATGTGTGCTTTATTATAGAGATGAAGCAGCGGCAAATAGGGCTTCACGACTCGCCGGAGTTCAGACAACAGCGGCTTATGGCTGCCCGCTTTAAGTTAAACCTTGGTTTCGATTGATACACGGCAATATACCCCGGATGTGGGCTAAAGTAATTGATGTGTAATTATAACTAAATGCATTCCAAATACTTTCATTAAACACCCAGCCTCAATAAGGTCGCTTATTGATGACTCCACTTGTAGCCATGTCCATCCATACGTAGCTTAGCACCGACCATGTGTTGCGTGTTGTGAAATCGACCAATTTCTTCAATGTAAAATTGACCAATTTCTTGAACATAAAGCTAGTGTACATTGTGCACAAGAGACGCGGCGGCGATGCGAAAGAAAGTGACGAGGCGTCGCTAGAAGTCACTTACTGGTTTAATAGTATCGGTGACGTGTCATGATTTCAAGATGGCATGTTTATATCTGATCACCAAAGGTGTAGGCCTATATTACGTGACTCGGCGCACGTAAATTCCAAATACATGGTGCTATGCATATTTATTTATACAATCTTTCTCAGAGACAGCATAGTATCAATGATGGGCTTGCCATTCTTGAATTAAGACGCCTTTTGGTGCTCACATATCTGCATGCGTTTATTAGATATCTCTCTTTCTCCCTCTCTCTCTCTCTCTCTCTCTCTCTCTCTCTCTCTCTCTATCTCTCTCTCTCTCTCTCTCTATCTCTCTCTTTCTCTCTCTCTCGCTCCCTTTCTTTCTCTCTCCCCCCTCCCTCCTTCACTCGCTCCCTCTCACCCCTACCCTCTCTCTCTCTCTCTCTCCCTCTCTCCCTCCCTCCCCCACCCTCTCTCTCTCTCTCCCCTCTCTTCCTCTCTCCCTCACCCTCTCTCTCTCTCTCTCTCTCTATCTCTCTCTCTCTCTCTCTCTCTCTCTCTCTCTCTCTCTCTCTCTCTCTCTCGCTCAAAATCGTGCACACGGTAAAAAATAAAAAATACTTTTTTGGATATTATTCTGTTAATACAAGTGCCGTTTTTTATTTTCTGTAGAGAGTAGGCTACAATACGTTGACAGAACTTGTTCCTAATCCATTTGTATTATCAGGATATATTATAATATGTTTAAACAAAAAAGACACTTTGGAAGATGTGCTTGTCATGACACGTGGGACCTCTAGTTGACATACGTTTAATTATCAATAGTGATTGGTCAGTTGACCCCTCGTCGCTGGTGACGTTTTAATGACAGGAAAGTTTTTCAAGCATGTTTGAAAACAGGCGATGTGCAGCGATTAACAAAATCTGTCGTTTACATATCGCGTCGCCATCGATTTCAGAAGCACACTGTCGTGACAAGTGACCGATACTATAAAATTGCATCGCCGTTGTGCCGTGTCGGCGCAATGTGAGCTACGCTTAAGTGCAAGTAGAACTTACTACACTTGGTGACCTGGGTAACCTAGTGAACGCGATTCAGCGTTTTCGATAGCAGGCATGTTGCTGCATTTAGTAGAGACGCATTTACCAAATCTGCTTCATCACGTTATGGTCATTGGATTCAAAAGTCAGAATAATAAAAGCAGTAACAGGAAAATAAAATAATGAGAAGTACATTAATTGACCTAAACTAAATTGATATTTACATGTGTGATTATTAAATGTGAGCCGAGTTTGACTAGTATTATTCACAAGTATCTCCTCAGTTAAATGCAAACTGATACAACGAACAATTATAACCACCGACACCTGTGCTTCTCTACACAGCCAGATGCAGCTCGTCGACTTCAGGACTATATAGCGTGGAACAAAAACGGATACGGATGCAAAATAGCACGCTGAGCGGCTAACTAGCTCATCCCCATGCTAAACGTAAGACAGTTTGTCTAGCTAATCACAATGTTTTGTCCAATTTACACTATACGATTTTATAGTCGAGTGATGCTCTGTGAGACGTCGCCCGCGACAACAATGATACTGTAACCAACCCTCAACGTATGATTTTTTTGTCCTGCGACAAAAGTGAAATTCAAAGCATGTTTGATTTTAAGGATTTGGTGCATGCGATTTTGTGTCATTTCGTGCAAAATAAATAGGACATCGGATATCCTGACCTGCTGTACAATCAGTCCTTGTTAAAGGTGCGTATTCACACTAGAATGTTTGAAAGTAAAATTGTTTAAATTGTTTAAGTTTTGAAGCTTAAACTGTGTGTCTAGATGCAATCAAACCAAATCTTAACATATTGTGACAAGTATTGCTAGCATATGATTGTGAGATCATAAATAGCAATCATATTATCATTGAATATGTTAGTATACAACTCTCAACCTCTTTAATTCCCTAACTCGCTACAATAAAGTTAGGCAGATTGACATCCAATTTTGCCTGCTTACTTGTCAGTTTCAATAATTGATCCCGTCAATCAACTATGTCCGTATGGGTTTAATGGAAATTGATATGACAATGATGGAATTTACATAATACTTAATGTATTAGATAATTGACATGGCTAGTATGCTTATGTTATAATCAATATATATATATATATAAATTATTTCATTATGTAAAATATTTATGAAATCTATGTTGATTATTGTTAATTACATTAAGGGTTTCAACACACCATACTATTTCATATCCGCGTGATCCATACGGGTCACAATCAGTACGTGCGTTGGAAGGCTACTTCAACGGGTCATTCAGTAGCTAGCTTTCGCAATGTGATGTCGTGTATCGCGAAATGTTAAATTGAGCAGCTATTGTCTCACCATGTATATATTTTCCACGCCGGTCCTATACACCGGTTTGGCTGTATGAGTGAACAGTGTGTAGTGAAGTGAAAGTAGCAGGTATGAGTAGTCGCTTAATAAGTACAATTATCAGATAGGAGAATCATCGTCTGGTCGGTGTCACCATTATGTTTACGCATGGCCGCCTAGTCCAGTAGAAATCAACAGAAATATAGGCTAACCCGGACATTTTGTATAACAGACGATTTTGTGTTCCAAACACTTTTTATGACTGTCCAGAGTCCACACAAGAAATTCCCACAAATTGACACTTGGGGAAACCTGATTTTTAACCCTTTGAAGTTAGGGAACGAAATGTGAAAAATATTTAGCATAAATAGGTAATCTGTTGAGAATTTTATAAAATTAGACCTGCTGACAATTGCTATTGCCAATTGTGTATATGACAACAGATCCCAGTCAAATAACCTGTAAGACATACTAATGTAAATTAAAATTAATCAGTAAAACCTGTCTATAACAACCATATATGATTTGATACATGAGTGTGAATTCCAGAACATGGTACATCAATGTATGGCCAGTTTTCTTTAAAGCACTGACGGAGAGAGTTACACATATGGACAGCATGTTGATCGCAACTATGCAGTCAATGATATACATATTCCTAACGCTATTATTCTTACTATTACAATAATATATAGTCCGGGGTAAATTTAGAAAATGTTACTTGAAGTAAGTTAAGTCGATTCAATTATAAAACGATACATATATAGAGTCAAAATCACATTGTTCATGCTAATTAATGGTTTGGTACAATTATGTCTGACCATACGCAAGAAAAAACATGTGTTGTATGTAATGTTTCCCATGATAGCAGCAGTTCTAGAAAACCTAGTCAAGCTGCTTGACGCTTTCAAAGCTTCGTGGAGATGGTATTGATTTGAAACTATCTCCGTCGAACGAACATTATGTACACGATAAAGGCTACACAAATTACACGTTGCCTAGAAATACGCAAAAGTGCAACAGCAAAACAGAAAAGATGAAGGAGTGCGACCATCTACCCCTATACTGCGCTCCGAATCTAATCATTATGATTACCATACTCATTGTTTGATATGTGCTGAAGAGCTCGACTTTGATGCTGTCCGCCGTCACCCTGAACGGCATTCTCACATAAGCAATATTGAATATGTTAGTGAGGGTAAACTCAGTGTAGTCCAGGGAACCTTGTTAAACGCGTGTGGCAAGAGGCACGATTCGTTAGCGAATGATGTTAAAGCAAGAATACTTTTTGCAGGTGACTTATGTGCTGTTAAAGCCAAATATCATCGTCAATATATGCAAGAATTCATCTCTTGTAGAAACATCAGCTCGTGTGGTGCTTCTGGAAGTAATGCCCGGCACTTTGATGACATGAATGATGTGGGCTTTAACCATCTATGCAATTGGCTAACAGCACCAGAACAGCAACAGCGCCAGTTCACTTTACACGACCTTCGTACGCAATTGACCACCTACTTGCCAAATGGTGTACCCGCATATAGCATAAAGCACGTCCAGCGTCGTCTGCTCGGCCGATTTGGGACAGATGTGACAATATCCCAGGTTTAAGGCAAAACAAGCGTGGTCACATTGACTGATAGAGCATCTTCTATCATACACGAATCATATGCTGCATCAACCAGTGACGAGAGTGATGAAACTATGCGACTTGTTGGACTGGTGGGATCTATGATTAATCAAACAATTAAAGATATTGATCAACCATCAGATGTGTATCCAGAACCGTCCAGTTTAGACCTTGAAAAGCTTGAAATCGAGGTGCCAGATGCATTGAAACATCTTATTTCATGTATCTATTCTGAACCTCGTAATGAATCTGCCAAGTTGAAAAATAAACTTAAGATGGTATCTGTATGTCATGTTATCATGCAAGCTGTTGGAAAGCAATCATTTGTATCACCACTGCTTCTGTCCATTGGTTTGTTCATCCACCAGTCTACCCGCTCCCGTGTTATCATAGATATGCTCTCATCCCTGGGACTCAGTGCTTCCTAGGACCAGGTAATTGCATTTCAGAGATCTGCAGTTGGAAGCACATCCGTTGAAGACCTGTGTCCTGGGCTCGTGGAGAAGAAGGATGGAGGGGGTTTCTGTCAATGGGTAGCTGACAATTTTGATTACAACGAGGACACGATTTCTGGTCACGATACAATGCATGTGATGGGGATCATTTCGTGTCAAACAATGGCATCAACCGAAAGCAGGGCTAACCCAGTTGGGGCAATATGTCGTAAAACTATAACTGCTGATGAGATCAAAGAAGCTGGTGATTTTGGGAGCTTCATGCTACCATACACGTCTTCTAATAAATCCCTAATGGCAGATGTAAGGATAAAGACCATTAACTCCATCAGCTTACCTATTGTTATGCACGGTCAATTAGACACATTGTGGTTGTACTCTAGCCTTCTCACAAGTCAGCCACCAATCTGGCAGGGGTTCATGTCTGAAATAACACCATGCAATAATTTCCACTGTACGGCAGTAGTTTACAACCCCATGGTACCTGTGAATCCAGGAACAAATGAAGCTGTATATAGTACCATGATGTATGTGCAGTCCCAATCCCTAAAGGCAGGACTGTGTTGTGCAACCATAACATTTGACCAGCCATTGTACTTAAAAAGCTACAAAATTAAGCAAGACACTCATCCACAGTTTAGGAACATGTATATAAGGCTGGGTGGCTTCCACCAACTAATGTCCTGTAAGATCATGGAGGGGAGTGGAATCGATGACTTGTGGGACGCCTCCTTACAGATGCCGCATTGCATCTTTTGCTAATTCAACCCGATGTTGATATAATTTCTCTACAAGGCAGTGCTGCAGACAACACACCCAGCAGTACATATGGTGAATCTGAATTTGCAGAGCTGCAAGATGAAGAAAGTGATGTTGATCCTGATAGCGTTGACGCTTCGGATGAGCACACAACTGAAACAGAAACATGCTGTGAATGTCAAACACATATGTCAACGATGATATGTGGTCAGAGCTGCGCAATTTATACGATGCTATTATGTCACATGATATTTCAGCAGACGATGTTTGTGACAATGACCATTTGCATGACTATGTAAGCAAGTTTCTAATTTGAAGGAAAACGTAGAGAAATCAAGAACTGGTAAATTGTGGTCGTTGTTCATGGAATTTGTCGCCATTGTACGATTGTTCATCAGGGCTGAGCGTACTGGTAATTGGCTCCTTCATTTAAAGGCAACACAACTAATGTTGCCATTCTTTGCTGCTGCAGGGCACACCAATTACACAAAGTGTTGTCGCCTTTACCTCCAAGATTCTGATGATCTATGTACTTGTCTGGATGGTCCCATGCACGAAGGGCACTTTGCTGTACGCCGGAATGCTAAACTGTATTGGAGTGGTACCTGGTCTGATATGACAATTGAACAGAGTCTAATGAGAGCTGGGAAGACAGGGTGGATTGATCAATATAACGCACAAGGAATCCGCTAGAACAAAATGGCTTCTCACTGCACACATCATAGCACAGTACACGCATACTCTGCGGTTATTGACTGACACGTTCACCGGGACATGGTCGGAACAAGACAGAGATGTTCACCCTGCAAATATGAGACGAGATGTAGAAGACATGAAGAAATTCACTCTGTTTCTCAGTGAACACAATCGATTCGCAGTTGAAGACAACCAACTGAGAAATATCGCAACTGGTTTGATTGCAGACCATCGTGTTACTGCCGATGATGTCATTAATATTGGTCGAAGAATTCATCAGAAGTTAAATGAGAAAAGGTTTGGCGACATTACGCTAAAGAAAGCAGATCAAGCTGTAACATTTGCTGTCATGCGAAAGGTAGTTGAAGTAGGAAATAAAGATGTCCATATGTCTTCCCAGGAGCTGTACCATCGCTTAATATCAACTGCATCTGTTTGAGGACCACCAGACAAAGCGATCTTTGAATACGAGCTTGCAACGGTATGTCCCGCCCTCTTCCACGATGACGGAACTATGAGGAAATCGCAAAAGTCACAACTGGCGAAGTATATAATTGAAATGAACACATCAATGCTACAGCAAGAGACAACAGAGCCAGCTGCAAGAGTATTTGATGGCTGCGCACTTTTGCATCGGATACCATGGCCTAAAGGTTGAACAATGGAGACCGTTTGTAGCTCATTCGTAGCATCAGTAGTACATATCAGAGGCTTGATGCGTCTGTATGCGTTATATTTGATAACTATCAAACTGAGACCACAAAAGATCAAGAACAGAAGCGACGACGGCTTAATCAAGTTGGTGCTCCAGATGTAGCTGTCCAAGACAACATACCTGTTCCAGGAAACAAAACTGGATTTCTATCAAACAAACGCAACAAGCAGAATACCACGAATCTGTTGGCAAAACATTTATCAGATGCAGGTGTTGAGGTTGTACATGCAGTAGATAAAGGCGATGCTGATGTGGTGATTGTAAGGAGGGAATTAGAATTGGCAGGAACTGAAAGAACAACGATAGTTGTTGCTGACGATACAGACATATTGATCTTACTCCTCTATCATGTAAGCACCTCTCTACATATTTTCCTACAAACAAAGCAACATAAGCTATGCATCAAAGTGGCCACAGAGATCTTAGGCAAGGAATTATGTATGTGCCTGCCGTTCGTCCATAGTATGTCTGGATGTGACACGACATCAGCCTTATATGGCATGGGCAAAGTAAAGCATATGAAAATGATCCAATCTTCACCAACCCTCAGACAAGATGTACTTGCATTTGGCGACATCTCCAGATCAAAGGCGGATATAATGGTTATTGGTCAGAAGTACATTAAGTCATTGTATAGTACTGGATCAGGAAGTCCTGGCTTAGACAATCTCAGATATATGACTGCCATCTCTCCTAAGCATGTACCAGTTGAAAGGATGCCACCCACACGTAAGGCAGCATACTTCCATATTCTTCGGGTTCATCTCCAAGCAAGCACATGGCTTCACCTAAAAACTGTGTTAAAGAAAGAAGAGTATGGTTATGCAGTAGAACAAGGATCAGTGACGGCGATCATTACGGACAAGTCAGCAGCGCCTCCGGAGCTACTTCTAAATATAAGGTGCCAGTGTAAAAGCAGCACACGTCTGTGTTCCTCGTGTAGTTGCTCCCAGAAAGGCATTCCCTGTAGCATACATTGCAAATGTGTAGGTCACTGCCTTAACAGCCCGAAATTTGAAAGTGAAAATGCATAGACAAATTTCAGCCATTCTGCCTGTTCGCTGTGTTTCACAACAGTCGCTCAGTTTGCATTAAATTTATAGTTTATCAAGTGATTTTGATGATGACATACTTTAAACTGTACAACACTTACCAAAACACGGGGTTTTAGAGTCAAAATACATATTACCTGGTTATTGGTCATCGCCTTGGTGGCCATTTTGAATTTCCTCTAAAAAAACATATTTCCCCATGTGTGAATTTTGGAGAATTTTTCTGGGATGTATTTTGGGCCATACCGAAGTGATTAAAACACAAATTTGTCTGTTATACAAATCTCCGGGTCCATATCAATTTCTGCTGTACTAGCCAGCAAGCTTCATTCGATTGCTTGACGCCGCTATGAATTATTCGTCAGAACGTTTATAGTTCGCATCTCCTTGCCCAGACGTAGATAGGCAAATGACCATTATTTATAAGTCATTCTTTCCCATTAGAAGTTAACAATCTGCTAGTTAGTCACGTGGGCGTTATCATCTGCTATCGGCCGCCTCCTCATATCAGTGAAGATAATAACATTTCTTGAGTTCATGATCGCTAGTAACTTTCTATTAGATTATAACTTTCTTCACCAGTAATCATCTTTCCCAGTTGGCCGCCATTACATCGTCTTCTGTAGTTGGCCGCCATTGATGTCTTACAGATCTTGACTGTCAGTATCTTTGTGTTATCCGTTAAGTTTCTTCGCTAGCAATCAGCTCACCAATATTGGTGAACAGGGCTGATCGCCAGATAGTCGGTGCCTTGCTGCTCCAGTCCTGGACCAGTTTTCCAGACTCTGGTCACCTACAGATCGGTCTTGGTCTATCCACTAATAGCTACTAGCAGCCAGTGGTTAGTCGGTCTACAGCTTCGTAAACCTATCTACACCCGCGTGTGAATTTCAGTCGTGTTTATTTATTCGTGTTACGCGTTCATCAGGGTGCACCCACTTTACTTCGTTGAGTTAGATATGATAACTTGAGTCATATCGTGCTCATATGCATCATCAGAACCCTTTCAACGTTAAGCCGTCGTGAACTGACTGATTTCATCAGAATCTCAATTCTACACAGGTCGTCTCTTGAAGTGTAATATATTTATATTTAATAGTATTTAATAATAGTGACTAGGTGTATATCAATAGAATTGCCATTTTCCAGATTCAGGTTCAGGAATAAATACTAGTAATTCTAACTATGTCGTATATACTGTTATAAAGGCAGAAACTTACCTAGTGATCAATATCTACCCTGAGCTAAAAATGATCGAAAGTCGATAGTGGTCAATACTGACCAGATCAAATATGGGTTATTTTTCACCTCGGTTCATAATATATCACGGTATCATAACCTGGTTACGAATTAACAGCATCTATAGTAATGAAGTAAGTGGACTCGTCTGTATAATTCTAGAAGTGTTGATGCAGCTGACAGCAGGTCAAGTAATTGATTTGATGTGATTGTTATCAAACCTCAAAGAAAGATCAGGGATTGGATCAACCATGATCAAGTGTATATTTATGATGGTGGACGCAATCTAGAGAACACCTTCATATTAGGGTTTTCCTTTTCCTCAAATTAGTTTTCCTTAATATTCGACAAGTCAATAACAGTGTAGAGTTTCAATCTTTATTTCAAATTTGTTTTCTTAATATTCAACAAAGATAATAGCAATGCAGAGTTCAAATACTAATTCGTGAAGCGCCTTAACATAAGTACCAATGAATGATATTAGTTCAAATCATGTTATTTTGTTCATCATAAACAATTAAGAATGAATGAGTATTAATTTAGCAGAATCGCCTTTGTTTACTTTTGAATTCAGTTCCATCATCCTTCGATGTAAAAGTTCAGAGTTCAAATACTAATGAATACAGGGTGCACGGTTAAACATGCGATTCGTACAACAGTTATCAATGTCTCTTGGTCCGAAATTAAAAGTTCAAATACTAAGTCGTAAATCGCCTTAACATAAGTGTCTTACAATTCGAACAATGTTATTAAGAATTGATATCCCGTGATTATCCTTCAGCGGTTAGATTTTAATTCGAGCCACTAAAGAATAAAAACAGTTTTGCATAAAGAGATCATTCGCCAACTGTTTAGCAGATCATTGGTAAATTTTGGTATAAGTAGTTGACGTCCATTTGAGGCAGAACTATTCGCTTTTTTTGTCATACCGGATAGTTTGATCGGGTCTAAAAAGGATAACCTGTGCGTGCGTGCGTGCGGCGTGCGTACGTGCGTGCGTACGTGCGCGTACGCGTGCGCGTGCGCGTGCGTGTGAGTGTGTGTATGCATTTGTATGCCTTATACCGTGTCTCCGTTCAGCAGGTCCCATTCATGCCAGGTCTTTGCTGCCATGAAAACGATATTTTACAATATCTATGTGGCACTGAGAAGGCCGATTAAGGCCCTGTAAAGGGAGATATTCAATATTTGCTTTATAGTGATTTGGCGCCCCTTGCGTTGATATTGACTCACCATTGGCGACACCCTCGTTGGTGACAGATAATAGAACGCAGACTTTCGTAGCGGCTGCTTGTGGTCACGTCTGTCATCAGACCACGATACCTTGGTAGGCAGTCTGGACCATCTCCACTGCGGGCGAGCGAGCCAAATGTATCACGTCCAGCATGTAGTAGACCCAGAGACTATTTACCTCGGGTACATTGGATATCCGACTGTGTACCACATTCCTGATACGACAGGCATGTGCAGAACAGGGTTCGTCGTCAGTGAGTCATACTGGACAGCACCTGTGCCAATAGTAGAGCTGTAGAACGGGAATGCTCTCCGGAGAGAAAAAGGCAGGCGGTGCTCACACTCGCCAAGATTCAATGTGGCAAGTTGTTAGCTCGCCTCCACCCCACGTACAACTATACCTGTGGTTAGATAGGCTATCACCTCGTGCACCACAACGCGGTCGCTTCTCTAACATTGCGCGATCCTTTTCCAGCTCGCCGATGGTTGCGTCAAGATCTACAGTGGTTCATTTGGAAACACCCTCATTCTTCTCTTAGCGAATCAAAATGCCAGTTGGCTCTCAAGACGTACCAGATTCTCCTCGCGCCAAGTTTCTGGTGGTCGTGTTCGTGGTCGTGGCCATGATGATGCTGCTGTTGGTTGAGATGATAATGCCTGTGGTCGCGGGGTCGGTGGTGAAGGCGGTGGTGGCTGGGGTGGTGGTCGTAGTGGTGTTGGGATTGGTGGTGGTTTATGTGTGGTAGTGGGTGTTGTGGTGATGTATAGCAAAGGTCGTTGGTTTCAATCCTGCTTCTACCTAGTGTGTGGGGAGCACCAAAATTGTGAAACTAGGCATGGGGTGGATGAGTCTCATCGTGTTTGAATAATACATACATCTTCAACATTGTGTGTGTTTTTTCGCAAACGTTTAGCTTGACCCTATATATCAGCAATGGAATACTGTACGCCATTAAAACACGCCACAACATACAGGTTAATAGAAACTGCAATATGCATTGTGTGTGGAAATTAGATTCAACATCAGGACGCAGTGGTTAGAGAGATTAGTAGCTCACAACTATTACGTTCGATGCCAACAGGTTTCACGATGCGGTTATGGTTTGTGGTTATTGATTCATCTCATAGAAATACGTCTACAAGAATATATATATATGTTTCATTTTCTCCAAACACAGTCAATTAAAAGAAAATCTTGTACATTAACCTTCTCCGGATATCACTGCTATGAGGCATTTTTTTTCTTGAAAGGATGTGTACTGTTGAACCTCTGTCGCAGCAGTGCGCTCACGCTTTTACTGACGGGATATGATCGCGTTGAGCAGACTTGCACCTGTGTAATGCTGCGTTGCATCAGCTATATTGATGCGTCAGAGCAAATGCATCTTGCCACCAACTACACATGGTCTATCTAGTGTTCAGTTTGATTAAGACACATCAATGTATGCACGCTTGCTTTGTTAAAAGATGAACAGGATATGTATTATTCCACGAGTCGGTGCTGTTCAAACGGCATGAGGTTACGACTGTCCCCTCGAGGAATGGTGATACAACGTGGGCACGAGAAGAATCAATAAATTTAGGGGAAATCTTTTTCAAATGTCAGGATGTCAGATTGACTAACAACTAATCGTCAAAGCTCAAGGGTCGTTTTCATAAAAACTGTGCAGGACTGAGAGAACTTCTCAGCGAATTTTTACGACAACAGAAATTTGATTTGTCAATACTCTTAGGTTATCTTGCTCATGAAGACATTTCTCTGCTATTTAAAGGTTTATGAGATTTATTAAATCAACGCATGATAAAGGGTGCCACAGCAAACAAATTGAGCTTAATCACTGTCATTTTCCAATTGCCCGCCGCAATTCACGTGCAGTATTGACGTGGCATTTGGACAGAACGTAGAGCCACGCGTCTGTCCAAGGACCGATTATCGATTCCTGGTAAAATGATCTGAATCGCACCAATCAACGCATTCATGAATGACTGCTCAAAGAACATAGTCACTTAATGGCAATTTGTGTTCTTTCACTCAGTACTTCTGCTTTTACTGCCACACCAAAATGAGATAAAAAACGTACACCACCAGCACCGCCCCATAAACCTTAATCTCCACCACTGCCACAGCTACCACCGCCGCCAATGCCACCGCTTCTACGACCACCACCTCCCACCCACCCATCCACCACCAGCACTAGCACCACCATCATCATCATGCTCCACCACAATTAGCACCACCTCGAATACCACTACTACCACCACCACCAACACGACCACCACCACCACCCTCCCACTGCACCACCACCAGCAGCAGCAGCACCACCACCACCATCACGACACACCACCACCAGCACCATCACCACGTACCATCACGACAACCATTACCACCACCACCACAACCACAACCACAACGACCAGCACCACCACCACCACCACCGCCACCACCACCACCACCACCACCACCACCTCGAATACCACTACTACTACCACCACCACTCCAACCATCACAATTTTGTTTGCTTGCACATATAATATAATTTAATAATTGAAGATGGCAATTAGAACATAAGCCAGATATTCTGGCTTCTGTACCAAGATTTTGTAGAAGATGAATCTCAATTTCTAGAAAACTATACAGGTAAGATGTTGAATATTTTGAAATTAATTTGACTTGCTGTTGCTACCTATTTCTGTAACAGGGTCCAGTGGTATACGGTTCAAATAATCAACAGAATGGTTTTATTAATGGTAAGGACATACGTTCCATACCATAACACATAGTCCGTCACCAATTAAGCGTTCTTGACTAACTGAGCTATGTCATTCAGGACGTAATTGTTTATTACGTCATCCTACGAGTTACGTAGCTGATTATGACGTCATATGGTTGGTGGATAAGCGGGAATCCACCTTATGAATAACATTCGAATATCACTCCCACTTGATACAGGACTATACAAGCCCATTTCTAGCTAGGCTTCGCAAACTCTGTATGCGCGGCTTTAATCGATCATTACGCTTTAATCACAGAATATAATTCAAAATATCTCAACGTATCTTTCCAGTTTTACCTATACCCCACCCACTTCTAGCTAAGCTCCACGCACACTCCGCGGTGTTGGGATTGAGCGATCCCCGAATGGCATAACTATCAATTTCTGGAAAGCTATACTGGCAAGCTGTTGAATATTTTGTAAAAAAATTGACTGGGTGTTGTTGCTGCCCATGCCAGCAACAGCGTGTGGTAAAGGCATACAATTCGTACAACAACGCATAGTCTGTCATCAAATATGCGTTCGTGAAGTACTTATCTACGTCATTCATAATGTCATAATGACGCCATTCATTATGATGCCATTCTACATTGGAAAAGTGAATTTCAAGTTAGCCCCTCGTGTGCCAACTTAACATTTCAATGGTCAAACTGGCTAGCAAAAACGATGCAGTTGTCATGAGGCATGTCTATTAGCCAGTCATTCCAGTGTTAAATTTTCAAAAATAGTCTTCTCTTGACCTGCAAATAGACATTGCGTAAAAGCTTGACTTTTCTTTGCTATTACGCCTTTAATGGTCAAGCCTGTCACAAATTTGAGAGGTAAATGTATAAAAAAATAGTCTTCTAATATTAAAATTTCTTGAAAAGTGTTGACCATTAAATTGCTTAAGTGATATAAGTGGTATTTTTAGAACTTTGGGGCGTTGGTGACAGAAAAGGTGTTATATACACGCAGACTGCGGCCATGGTCTGCAGACGTGCATTCGAGACTAATGCAAATACAGATACACTTTTTCTGTAATCGATCGCATATATACCAACCTACATTGCTCCATGTGGTGTATGGCAAACACAAGTTACAGCTACACCAGGCTAGACAACACAACTATGGGGATACGGTAAGAGTGGCATCCGTAGGCCGGCGATCTTGCTATTAATGGCCACAGTATAATTGTGTCTGCATCGTTAGAGTACTTAAAACCACTCTTCATAAATCAATGCCATTTACAGAAAAGAGTATGTATAAAGGTGGCCTTTGCATAGAGATTTGATTGTACATACTAAATTTTCAGCACATGCAACGGATATGCAATAATTATCAAGCAGGATTATCATATTAGAAAATGTTACTATAAAATCACTACGTGTTAAACATTGTGAGAGTGTTGCTGCGTCGTATGGCTTCGTGCATAGTTTGTGCTGGAATACACCATTCTAATGCGGATTCCTGGGCCTGTACTCGGCCAATAGCAGGCCGCATTTGTCTGCTACTTGACCAGCATCGGCCGAGTAATCGGGCCGATAATCTCCGTTATCAGAGTATCGGGGTCATTTATAACCTTCTGGTGCCATAACCTAATACAATACTAATGTGAAATATGACGGGTTTGGATTTTGTTTTGCTTGAAGGAATAAACACAGGCATCTTACCATTTTGGGGTAAATGAAATCATGTTATCGGTTAAATGGACGGAGTGACACACGTGGACAAGAATCTATCTGATACGTGGGCTACGTAGTTATTCGTAAGCGTATAATTGAGATACGTGTTATGTGTATATAATACAACTGAGCAGGTATCCATTTATGAGACGCCATTTTGGGAACAGAATGTTTGTCCCATAGATAATGTCCGGACAACAATATTTAAGATTGGTTACAATTTACAGAAATGTGCAGTATTTGCAGAAATGTTATGAACATTTTGTTCTAATATGAGTAATAGGCATTCCAACACGCGTGCCACTTTATAGCTGCAGCTCGTAACTAGTCATCTGTAAGTTGGTCTTTGTGAGGGTCGGTTGTTGGGTTCATTGGTCTGTTAGTCCGGCTGGCAGTCGATCGAGTGGCCGGTCAATCAGTTGCTTGGCCGGTCAAATGATTGATGATTCGTGGCAAAATGTCCGATGTCACAACTACAGCGAGTACAAAATTGTTCAGATTAATCCCAAGGAACGAATCCTGCAGTTCAATAAGAGTGTATCCCATAGAAGGGCCACAGTATTAGCATCACCATTCCATCATTTACGGGATACCTAGATTTCCCCATTCAAAGACTGTTTTTATATTATGATAACTGAGCATGTGTATTTTGCGTTTCGATTTATTTTACATTGCCTTTGAATCTTGAAGTACAAGTTTCACATTGCTCATGAATGTGAGATGTTGAGTATATTGAAATGAATTTGACTGTGAGCTGTCGCAAGTTATCTTCTGCCACTTTAAGATGTTATTGTATTTGGTGTCTCCGATTGGAATAGACAAAATGTTCAACTGCTACAAAAATTTCTTGGAGACGAACATGGTGTTCCGTGTTGCGTGACTCACTGCGATAAACCCGCACACAATTCTACTATGTTGTTGCTGATAATATAATCAGCTGGCCGCAAATATCACGTGTCTAAGTAGGGCAAGTCCAATTTCAAGATATGTCAATCTGCTGTTGAGAATCCTTTAGAATCTTTGAATATCTATGAATAGCCTTTGTTGATCAGATCGGCATAATATGCGCGAACGATTCTACGTGAAATGGGTGGCATACGATCAACATTGGACAGCTGGACCCTTGTCACAATTACTCGTCACACCAGAAACTGGCTATGAATACTTTTCTATAATCTTTATTAAACATAAGATAGAGAACAGGATTGCCTGTAGAATTAAGATACACCAACCAGTATGTTATGTCAAATATATATGATGGAACGCATGTTTCGCAGATCGTCGTAATTGGCCAGATGATCATCCAGGGGCCCCAACAGATAAAGAAAAAAATAATTTGTGCAAGCAATGTTATGAGACATCTACGATTTTGAGTTCGGATCTTGTTTCGCTCTGTAGTATCGGCCAGTGATTGATCTGTTTGTGGCATAAATTCAGAATCATTTATCTGTTTTATTCGTGCTTGATTCGTTCTATGTGATTTACCTCTACGTGCCAACCTAACCAGAAGAAAGATGGACATGATAATTAGAGAGACAGGCGGTCCATATGTGTTCAACAAAATCCCTCCTATGAAGTCTGCTACACTTGGTATATAGTAACATTGCCCTGAGACCGAGGTGCCTTCTTTTTCATCCAACATTTGATATACGATAACAATAATGGCATAATACAATATACCAATTGCCCACGTTACGGTTGCTAATGTTCTTGCACGCGACCTAGTGAAGTTTGACCTGTAAGTCAATGGGTCAGCCACCGCCTTGAATCTGTCAAAGCCAATTAGATCCAAGTGTAAATTGGAAACTGAACAACAGCCACCCTCACAGATCTGGTAAACTATACAAGCAGCGCGGCCTAGTGGCCAGTAACCAAACACGGTGTAGATTGCCAAGGCCGGTATGCAAATAGCACCTATTACCATGTCAGACACAGCTAAGGACACGACATAGATACTGTAATTCGTACAGTTTAGATGTGGAGATTTCGCCACACACGCTATGATCGCTGCGTTACCAAATACCGTGACCACACTAAATAACAACATTATAACAAACACACCATATCTCGTGATATCACCAGCAAATGCACCTCCAACAAGCCTGCCTCCGAATGAACCGTCTTCCAAACAACTATCCATGGTTATGTTGGCTACATTGATGAAAGTGTGCACTGTTTCGCCATTGAATTCGATGTCATCACAACTGTTTTCTATGGCGGCCATTTCATTTAATTTCCCTCTCTAAACCCTATGCATCAATGGTATTTGCTACAAGCTAACACAATACGCCAACGTAATACAACTTCGATCTTATTTTAAAATAACAGAATGGTGAACCATCGTAATACTTTTAAAGACGCATACCGTGTTTCAATACCTTATTCTTAGCAGCGAAGTTTCAGGAGCAGGTTCCCGTTTTATACAAAATAACGCTTATAAAGACAACTTAATAATCATATAAACTCGGGACGCAATCCTTGAATGGCGCTTCGTTTTAAGGATATTAAAGATGTATACCATGCTCCAATGCCAGAATCAGCTCATCTAAGTCTCCATATTAATACATGGAGGAGCATATGCCTATCTCATAATAATTGGACGATTTACATCAATACAACTTGTGGCCAAATGCATACCTATTTATATATTGTTTTCTTGCTTTGCTCATTTGAATATAGAGTTCCTTTGATTCTCTGCTCATTGATTATAAAGGCATGCTCTATAAGTGGCACTTACCGATCAATGTTTGTCGTTTAATGAGTATTTTGTTTAATGTTCCTCTGTTGCTGCGATCGCATTGTTGCCCGGATGTGTATGCCATACATTGGGGGTTAACACTGTAATATAATGATCCATTTCTATCGATGGCCTGCCTATTTTCAGCCAACATTCTCCTGTGGTAAACATGTGTTTAAGTCGAGTTTATCACAAATAATCTCAATACCAAGGTAAACATACAGGTAAACTGTTAAATATGTTGAAACTCAATTGATTGGGAGTTGTTCAAACCTATGGCAGCAGCAGCTCCCTGCCATATTAGTTTCAAAATATTCAACATAATATTTGTAAACTGTGAACAAAACAAAACATTCAATGGAGGAATCCAGTTTTAGTTATGTCCCACTCATCTCTAAATAAGCTCCACCGACACTGCGCCCGTATGACGATCGATTTGATCCCTTAGCTTCCTGACTATCAATTACCAGAAAACTATGCAAGTAAACTGTTGCATATTTTGGCTTTTTTACGCCTATTGTACTCTGACTCAAGCACGTATCTGGCAGTGTATGTATTTTATTTTATTTACACACTGGCAACGTGCGGCTTCAATTTATATGTGCTAACTTAGCCGACAGTCATGCACCCATTAGTTTAATTTGTTGATCACCATCTCCCGGTCAGGGGATCGAACCGCCATTCTGCAACTCCGCATAGCATCAGCAACCAGACATCTTTCCACTGGACCACCGCGCCAAGACTAAAAGTCAAGGTTTGGCCAACCAGCTTTCACATGTCTGATATACTGACACACTGACGATTCATATGGGACACACGCACGCACGCACGTACGTACGTACGTACGCACGCACGCACACGCACGCACGCACGCACGCACACACAAAGTCACATGCACGCACGCATGCACGCACGCACGCGCGCGCGCACACACACACACACAACACCCAATACTATATATAATATTATATACTAAGCTGTTTACTAATTAACTTTTAACTGACTATGTTATATTCCCGGAGATTCTAATACAAATATAAAACCATACCGAAAATAAACCTATATTTGCAGTGATTCGAACACAGATATACACCTATCATTATTATACACAGCTACAGCATACGACATTTTACGATGTATATTCTAAGCTAAATATTTGAAACCATAATAACATAGAATTAGCTTTCTGGATTATAGACTATTGTTGAGTAATTGTCTTAATTTGACAACTAGCTTAGTGTTAAATATTCTTTCAGACGACAACCGGCTAAGATTAAAGTTTACAGTGGCATGGTAATCACAACATATCTTGAGTATACGGGATAGTTAGCCGTATTGGGCCATTTAGCATCACAACTAAGCGTAATGCAAATTGTTTCAAAATACGTCTACTATTGCATTATATAGCAATTCAAATCTTATTCTTATTTATTACATAGGTATGATATGTGTAAATGTGTTTGTATAAACCATATTATGAACGTTAGTTTAATCATTTCATAATGCTTTGTTTTTTAAATGTTACAACCACCGTTCCATTGTTGAAATCCTACCACCACCATTCTAGTAGCAAGAATTACCAGATGTAGAACATATATTGTTGTATAAAGTATCTATACCTACAAGTTTCGGTATGTAGCTATGACATCATTTTGGTTATATGTAATAATAATAATAATAATAATACTAATACTAATAATAATAATAATAATAATAATAATAATAATAATAATAATAATAATAAAGGAATCCAGCTCTAGCTAAGCTAAACACCAATGATTGGCCCCTGAGGCGATCGATAGATCCCTGTAGTCTCAATCTAAAAAACAACTATAATGGTAAGCTGTTGAATATTTCGAAACTAATTTGACTGTGCGCTGCTGCCTCTTGCAGCAACAGCGTCCAGTCACATTAGGTACACATATTCAAGAGAATGTATTCAACAGTATGTTTCTTAGTGCAGACATATGATTCATATAATTTGGCGGACTATTACGTGTTATTCATGACGTAATTGATTATGACGCCAGCCTACACGTGACGTAGTTGATTATGACTATGATTGACAAAGAAACTGGATTCATCAGTTGAGTAGCTGGGCATTAGTGCTGCACAAAAGCCACACAACGAAATATATATGTATATATATATATATATATATATATATATATATATATATATATATATATATATATATATATATATATATATATATATATATATATATATATATATATATATATATATATATATATATATATATATATATATATATGAATTGTGTCATATCCATTTCGCATAAGATCAACTCCCATGAACGTATCTGCCACCATTTGTATATCAAGCCTCCTGTTTCTGGATGACGTGCATGACATCACATCAGCAACTAGATGATCGCTAATTGATTCTATTTCACTGTTTTCTAACTGCAGTCTGTCGTCCACTGTGAAAGTGTTGTATTTTCTAAGCAATCCTGCGAAGATCCGCGAGTATTCCGAGTTCTGTTTCATACTGGCACGATGGTTTTCTCTAAGCGGTATCTAGTCATTCCCTAGTAAATCTGTCAGTCCAGCTAATCTATAAGATAGTGCTGCAAGACGCCTTGTATTCTAGCAGGATTGTTGTGTCTTACGTTGATAAAACCACCTTATGCACCCACCCATCTCTACCCCAACCCAGCACTGACTTGATACTGTTCAATAGTCATATTAGACAAAGTGTCACTCCAAAATGTTGTCATCCGCTGTGCAATACGTAGGCTGGCATGCATTCGCACCATCCAGACTGCGTATAGTCTGTATGAAACGTAATGCCAAGGACAGCAAGACATTGATAACTGTTACGTCTAAAGTAATGTTCTTACTGGAGAATTAACCGGCGCAACGCCATACTGAGGTATGGCGTTATTCCCGATTAACTCTCCAGTGAGAACACGACCTTACATTAACAAAATTAACGGCAATTTGTATATAACCGCGAACGCCGTTATACACCCAACGTCCCAATCAACACGCGTCCAGGTTGGCGGATGACATGGCATGCCTCTCAGTGCATAATTTACTGCACGTGCCGTCCGACGTATACACACGTTCTTCAGTAACACTTACCTATGGGAGCAACAACTAACTTCAAAACAAAATAAGATAAACAAGTAATATCCAAGAAGATCAAATTAAATCTTTCACGCCAAAATCGGCCTCCGTAATGGCTTTGAGGAATGTCCATTTGCAAACCAAGAGATATCTATTTTTGCAAATTTACTACCAGCATGACTGGATGGATAATCGAACACGCTACTCCAGCGGTAAAATAACAAACGTTTTCTCTTGGCCTGCAAATGGGCATTCAATAAGCACATTAAAAAAGTGTAGTCATTAAAGTGTTAATCTAGACGAATAAGAGGTTCCGGGGGTTAACCCCGGTCACTCACATGTCAACAAGCTAATATTACATGGCGAGAGAAGAAGATTGTGGCGAGGATACACAAATTGATATTGACAATACAGGGGTAGCTGCCATGAATCTGAAACCAGTAGAGAAATCATCAATTTTGAAGTAGACGGTTCAGCAATCTCAGCACAAACTTAAAAGCTAACCTCTTGCGTAATGGGGAATCAGTGCACTCAGCTATCAATATCATAATCGAATTTCAGACGGAAATAGAAGTCTCCTGACAGTCCTTGGCATCAGATGTCGAGAGGAGATGTCAAATTACGACTTGTGCGAGCATCGATGCGAGATAATTGGGATGGCTTTCTCACACTGAGGAAAGACCCTAGTAGCAGGCTATCAAATATATATTGCAGGGAAAGAGAAAGATGTGAAGAATCCAAACCTCAGGGAGAAGAAGGAACTCGGAACGGAAAGTTTAACCTCGCGCAAGTTTGTGAGAGCATCCGATACAGCACCATCTGAAGGAGGATTGTAAAAGACATACAAGGGCAATGGAATAAATCCGAAAGGAAGGGTTTACGTCAACATAGCCACACTATAGATTGACGATCACAATAAAACAACGATGGCGGATTCCAGTTTATCCATCAATAATATGACGTCATTCTAAACTATGTTACGTGTAGGATGACATCATCATCTTCAATTACGTCATGAATGACGTAGTTCAGTTCGTCACGAATGCTTAATTGATGACAGACTAAGCGTTGTTGTGCGAACTGTATGTCTGTACTAATTAATAAACACGCTGTTAAATATATTGCAACTATACTGAAGCGCAAAAGAAACGTCGTATCAATAGAGGATATCAAGAGCGATTATAGCTTTATTTTCAAATGCACACAACTTTGACTAGGGACATCGGAGGAAGCCACTCTTTTGCAGGCATAATCGCTACAGACTGTAGAATGTTTTGTGAGTGTTTTCTCTTGGGACGATCAGACAATAGCCATAGTTAAAGTGCGGAAATACCCGGATGCTTACGTTTTGAATTGTATTAAATACGTGCTGCCTCGTTCGTGTCATAAGACGCGGTTGCAAACAGTTCACGGAAAAATGGAAATGCACGTGCAACGAATGGTAGGTCTGGGTATGAAAGACATCCATAATGCAAAGCTTGTCAGTTGTTGTTAGGATACAGCAGTCATGCCAAGACTACGTGCTAAACAACGGGAGCAAGCAATTGGACGTCTGAATGCCGGACAACGTCCTCAAGTCTTTGCGAATGCCTTCAATTGCACTGTACGCACCCAACATCTGAGGTAGTTATACAACGTCACTAACAGCACCAACGACAGTCCACGCAGTCGTAGCCCCAGGATCAGAGGGCCACGACATGATCGCTACATCCTGCGTCAACACTGCCATGACCGATTCTCTAGAGAAACGGAAACAGTTCGTCAGACAATTGACACTCAACAGCGACTCATTGGTGATGGCACGGTCCGACGCCGTTCGGCCGCCAACAACATGTCATGTCGTCCAGCCAGGAGTCCTCTACTCACAGCTCGTCACCGTCAGGAACGTCTGCAATCGGCCATGCATCGTCAGCATTGGAGTCATCAGCAATGGAGGACCATAGTCTTCTCAGACGAAAGCCGTTACTGCATTTCTACCTCAGATGGCAGACCCATGGTTTGGCGAAGAAGGGGCGAACTGTATGCAGGTGTATGCGTCATGGAAAGAGACCCGTAGGGAAGACCAAGCATCGTCGTTTGGTGTGGAATTGGTCTGAATCAGAAAATCGGATCTGTGGGCTTCCAGAACATTGGTCCAGGCAGAGGTCGTGACGTCACGGCTGTTCGGTACATTGACCAAATTCTGAGACCCCGTGTTGTGCCCCATTTTGCGCGACACCAGAATCACACCTTCCAGCGGGTCAACGCCTATGACCACACTGCCAGAGTCACCAGAGACGTTCTCCTACAGCGCAATATTAGAAGCATGCGCTGGCCTACCATCAGTCCGGATTTGAGCCCGATTGAACACTTGTGGGATGAAATCCAAAGAAGACTGCATACAGTGCGCCCAAAGCCGACAGCTGCAGTTGAACTGAGTGCAGCCTTCCTGTGGGGATGGACCAGGATCCGAATGGTGTTTATCAACCGCCTTGTTCATTCCATGCACATGAAATGCGTGTTCGTGATCAACGCCCATGGTGGGCACACAACGTATTGAGTTGTGCACACTAAATCTGGCCAGTGTGTGATAGTCCCAAGAGAAAACACTCGAAAAGCTTTCTACATTCTGTGGCGATTATGTCTGCAAGGAATGGGATTTCTCCGATGTCCATATTCAGAGTTGTGCACATTTCAAAATACAGCTGTTGATAACCTCTATTGAAGTGACGTTTCTTTTGCGTTTCAGTATAATTTGACTGGGTGCTGTTTCTGCCATAGGCAGCACCAGTGCTCAGTCAAATTAGTTTCAAAGTATTCAACAGCTTACCTGTATAGTTTTCTGGAAATTGATAGCCAGCGGGTTCAGGATTCGACCGATACCAACACGGTTGAAGTGTGGGTGATGTTTCGCTAAAGATGGGTGGGCATATCTAAAACTGGATTCCTCCATTGAGATTTGATAGAGAGATTCCATTATATATGTGTATCCACTTATATCGATCTATATGCGGTTGACCACTGACAGATCATATGCTGATCAGCATACATGGCAACACTGGTGTTTGGTCGACGGAAGACACGGTGCCAACTACAAATAATTCATAAATCCACGACGATGTCATTACAATCAAATTACCCATAATACCCTGTGAACGACGCCATTTTGGGAGGGGCTAATTTTTCATTACGTGCAATGGGGCCGCGAAACCTTAATTACACTTTCTTTACAATCTTGCAAAATTCACTAATGATTGTATGTTTTCTGGTACCGGGCGAGGTTATTACCGATTCTCGGATACAGGATGTTAGGGGTTTGCGCTTCGTGGAAAATATAAACAATACGTTTCTATGGGCCTCCTCCATCCTCATTCCTTTTTGGCATATAGTAGGCTTCCCCCCCCCCCCACCCCGGCCCCAACATACATGTCAGTCGATCTCAAAATGTCCGGATGGGAGAAATTATGAATATGGATGCGGATAAGAGTCATGCCAAAAATGTACGTAAATGGAGTGGAAATTGTCACGCGGATCGATCTTTCGGGCACGAACCGTCACACGTATCTGGGTATGGAACGGCCGAATATGGGACGTTCAGAGCCCCGCCCCACCCCACCCACCCCCTGAGTAGCATGATAAGCGTGCATAGCCATATAAGAGAGGCTCAGAATAACAGAGTCCGTGGGATGGCCCGTTGCACATGCGCGGCCATAGGAGATAGCCTACATGCGCGCGTTAACGTGGGGAGAGTGGCAGCTTATAAATAGTCTTTGCCTGTAACTGCAATTTCTTAAATATAGAATATTCTTGGTAAGAATCGTTACCAGAACTGCGAGAGGAATTAATAAATGTTTACAGATATAAAAATCGGCTCAGAACTGGCTGAGATAGAATATCCAGGCACTACACGTACCACACCACAAGATAAATTTGTGGACACTCCCGGACGATATCACCGGGGGCCAAACAATCTAATTTAAAGAAGGTTCTCCACTACCAACCACTTCAGTGGGACCTTCTAAAACAGTATGTAGGACATGTGTTGTTCAATGATGTCTCGCGAAATCTGCCGTACCAGGCTGGAAAAGTGGTAGATCAAACTGTGCACATGTCTAGTGCTTCAAATTAATATTTTAAACCGCAGTCATATACCTTAGGGCCTCTTAAATTTACTATATTGAGTAGTTGTCTCTTCCTACGCTTCTCCCACCACCTGGCCTATTAATTGTCTGATGTAAGACACTAGTGTGGTATCTTGGCGGTCAGAAGCAAAGTGTCGATGACTACACCCTCATCCCACTCACACAGCCACGCACCCCCCCCCCCACACACACACACACCCCACCCCCGCCGGTATCTTCGGATAATTATTAGCTAAGCCTTTTTGCCAAAGTAGACATCACTGCAAAAATATAATTATGGGAGTCTAACCTAGAAGTGCATTCTTTTGGGCAACTTTCCGTAATCCTAAAGCAGACAAACCTTAGCTCCAGGGAGCGGATCTCACATGGTTCGCTCTCGAAACGCTAGGTGACGGATACAGACACAGATCGCTATCTAACTCAACGGTGACTGGGTGCGGCCTTCGACCCTCCACACATTCACAGGGACGTAACCGTAATTGGATATCTGTTTCTTTCTCTCCACGGTAAATAGATATGTGCTTTATCTAAACACTTGTGTAATGTGACTTGTCCTTGTCTTGCTATTTGTGATCGTGTTGTGGTATGCGGAGGAATCGCTTTTCGATTCTGACACTACCACCAGACGATATGTTAGTACGCTGTCGGTCTGAGGGGAGATGCTCCATGGCGGTACCCAAGATGGGCGTCGAGCATCCTCGCCAGGAAGGCTTTCTCCTTAAAGTTAAGTAAGCTCTAAGCTACTTGCGTCCTAAACATCAAATATTTGGAGCAATTAACTAACTGTTAGTTTAGACCCATTTGAGAAGGCCCACAGAAATAAACTGGCAACTACTAAATCAGTATCTTTAACTTACATAAGGTGACGGTGTTTAATTCTTCGGAAATCATCCACCCCATCTTCACATAAATCAGAGCACATCGCAATAACCAATAATTACCCTAGGTTGATTCATTTTCTCACTCTTAGCATTGGTTGAATGGGAGCGCGGGGCTTTTCATCGCATCTCCTCCTCCGCTTCGGCGTTGTAGGCATTTTCCTGTGACTGAGACTTTCCTCTCTCAGTCAAACATTATTTGGCCAGCGTGAGGTAACTATAGTTTATATTAAATCGGCTAAACTAGCCGCGCTAGGATCCTCCTTTACAGGGATGCCTCGCAGAATAAACAGATCAGAGATTGGTGAGGTACCTCTGGCGAGATACAGAACAGATGACATCATTCACTTTTGCATACGTATTCATTCATATCAGCAACAGATGAGTACGATTGTTTGTCAGCTGTGGTACATCTTTATCATGGATCAATTCTAAATTTGCAACAATGAACTGACACACCTGTGACACGAACAGCTGGGAAGAAACGGTGCGGTTCAACTTCTGCGGCAATGGTCGCACGGCCCCACTGGAACGTGATCGTTCCACCGACTCAAGAGGGCAGCCTTTGTGGACATTGGAGAGATGCGATTATCCTTCAATATACCCGAGGCCAGTTAACCAGCATCATCGGGCTGACGTACCGTACACATGCGATACCAATGAACAAGATGAATATACGGAGCAGAGCGTACCCCTGGATGCTACAGAATTACGTGTACGCCGGTGAATAAATGTATGCTCCTATTTTGGGAACATTTAATGGAGGAGGACAGTTTCTCAGCCAATCATATAACGCCATAATCAACTACGTTACAATTTTTCTGACGTCATCAATTATGTCATGGATGACGTAATATAGTCCGTCATAAACGCGTAATAGTTCGTCAAGTTGTACGAAGTGTATGTCTTTACTAATTCATAAACATTATGTTGTATAGTTTGAAACTAATTTAACTGGGCGCTGTTGATGCTATGCAGCATCCAGTCAAAGTAGTTTCAAAATAATCAACAGCTTACCTGTGTTGTTTTGTTGGAAGGTGAGATTCCGGGAGTACAGCGATTGACCGATCCTAACACGGGAAAAGCCTGGTGGGAGCTTAGCCAGAGATGGGCTGGGCATAGCTAACAGTGCATTCCTACATTAATCTTGGCCCTATTAAAACGAGAATTTGTCTGCCTCCTATGCGTCACCTCGGGTGTGGGGTGGGGAGGGTCACTATTTAGTTATGTCCCTCTCATTTCTAGCTAAGCTCCGCCCGCTTTGGAAGTGGGTTGGCATCAATTTATATACTGAATTACCAGATTTCCAATTTCAAGTTAACTATAGAGGAAAGCCGTTGACTATTTGAAACTAATTTAACTGAGTGGTGTTGCTGTCTCTAGTTTCAGAATATGTAACATTCGTTTCTTAAATTGTAAACCAGTCAAGGACATATCTCTCTCTCGCTCGCTCCTTCTCTCTCCCTCCCTCCCTTCCTCCCTCTCCCTCCCCCTCCCCCTCCATCCCTGCCTGCCTGCCTGCCTGCCTGCCTGCCTGCCTGCCTGTCTGCCTGCCTGCCTGCCTGCCTGCCTGCCTGCCTGCCTGCCTGCCTGCCTGCCTGCCCGCGCGTCCGCCCGCCCGCCCGCCCGCCCGCCCGCCCGCCTGTCTGCCTGCCTGCCTGCCTGCCTGCCTGCCTGCCTGCATGCCTGCCTGCCTGCCTGCCTGCCTGCCTGCTTGCCTGCCTGCCTGCCTCTCTCTCTCTCTCTCTCTCTCTCTCTCTCTCTCTCTCTCTCTCTCTCTCTCTCTCTCTCTCTCTCTCTCTCTCTCTCTCTATATATATATATATATATATATATATATATATATATATATATATATATATATATATATATATATATATATATATATACATATATATATATACATGTATATATATATATCGTACACTTCACTGACTTTTTCAGCTTGATGGCAGATAATGCTACGACATCATATAATTGAGTGGCGGATCGGATCTCGTCATTTGTCGGTCCCTTTTAGAAATGATATCATTAGTGAAACATTTGAAGTCCCGAATAACCAAATGGGAAAAAGAATTTACGATGGAAACAAAATCCGATGACTATTTTGAAATTAATTCGACTAAAATTTGCAACAGCTTACCTACATGCCTGTTTTAAATCTGATATTCGGCCACTCAATGGTTGAGAGGTACACATTTTGATATATTATACTAAATTGAATACGACTAAAAAATTGAATTTTATATGCATACAAACTGGCATACATAGATATTATATACGAACATTTGACAACGTTATTTTTCCAGAAGTAATACTTCCCATGTTGAATATCTTTAATAGTCTATAACACGCGTGCATGCCTTTGACTGTTACGATATCTAAGACATTATCAAACAGTAAACTGTTATTGACATATCAATTCATCAGAACAGTATTCCATCTGTCTATCATGCTGGTCTATTGTCAGCACGCTTTAGCTTTGTATTGCCACCATGAATAGCCATAATTTCTTCTTAACGATTCGGTTCGATATTCCTACGACTAGCCCAGACACGCTTGGCGGAAATACAACACTGTATATAGGCTTGTCCAGACGGGTGGACTGGAGAATCAATAACCTAATTACCCCTCTTAGCAAATACCAAGATTCTCTCCAGCGCATAAATGTAGGGGACACGAAACTGGTGTATATATTTTACTCTTTCAACACCAAAAGCCCAAGTAAAATCGAACGTGTCTAGAGCCAATACCTGCCTTGCGGATCGAAATGTTAAATATTGCTTTAACTCGGCACAAGGTTGGCAGCATACATGCATACATCTTGAATATTTTAAACGAATTTGACTATGATGAAATTAGATTCATAAAATGTATTACAATATCCCATACATCATAATGGAGGAAGCCAGTTTTAGCAATGCCCCGCCCATCTATAGCTAAACTACACCAACACTTCGCCCGTGTTGGGATCGATCGATGATTACACTCCTTGACTATCACTTTCCAGAAAACTATACCGCGAAGCTGTTGAATATTTTGAAACTAATTTGAAACAGTCAAATGAGTTTCAAAATATTCAACAACATGTTTAGTAAACAGTAAATGCATACACTTCGTACAACAACGTTTAGTTTGTCATCAAGTATGCGTTCGTGGTGATGTCATTGATTATAACACAGCTTACGTAGTTACTTTTAGGGAACAGATTTAAAGCTCTTGTGTTCCATTAAATATAGAGACTTTTGCACGAGATATGACATGCCTGTTCAATTTGCCAGGCATTCAATGCTACCCGGCGTGCAATGCTACCCAACATGCAATGCCCTGACTCCATAATCGTTGTAACTATTGGACGCCATATTCGCTGAGTCTATGGTCTGCACTAGCCACGATTTCTCAAACAAAACCAACCTGCTTGCATGTGCAAATAGTCATTTTCCCCCAGCTCTGGAAGCGTAAGCATGCACGTAGGGCGTATTCACGGCAGTACAGTTGACATTTTGTATTTCAATACTGTTCAGACACAGTGTTAATGTCCAGAAGACAATAGAGAAAGAGAAAGCTTTAATATACATTGACAGTAATTTGCGTGAAAGTTGTTGCTATCAATGACAGCACCAACATTCAGTAGAATAGTTGTCAAAATAATTAGTATGTAATGCAATTACTATTTGCTATATATTTGATAAAATGTGTATTGAAAAGTGTTGCTGCAACAGCTTTCATTCTATGTATTCTAAACTAATCATCATAAATGTCAGTCAACACTTGCCACGGATTTGAAGAGCAATTTGAATAGGTTGTTGCTGACTAACACCTCCTCCAAACCGGGTGCGTGCGTCACACTAGCGTGCGATTGCGTCCGCCAGGCGCACGTATATGACCAAACTAGACACGTGTTTTTACGCGCGTGCATTCAATTGCGAGCGGACATATTCTTCTTTATCAACAAATCTGCTGACCTTGCACATGGATTAATAAACGGCGTATGTTCTGAGAAATGTCAAAGTATATTATAATATTTGTTTCGTCACGTATAACCTCATAATTTAGTTTATCAATAAGTGTAATGACTCGAGTATATACTTACACAAATTGCATTGGCTTCAGGTGCAAGTCATTTCTTATTGTATAATGTCTGCTTTGAAGCTCTGTTTTCCCATTGACCTTTCTAATTGGAGTCATTGAAATGAAAACCCATCATAAATGCCACTAAATACTCTCAAAGAATGGACGGTTTACAAACATATCTTAAGCCCTGGGACAATATCAAGTCACCTTATGCATGTATCATGTTGGTTTCAAAATAATACATGTGTTATAAATCGATACTACATACTGCATCGTTTTAAAGCTCTACTATCATACAACTATCTTAAAAAATGCACACTTCAATTATTAAGATCAAATGTTGACAACTTTTAAATGTATTTTAATAGGCGAAAGAGTTAACAAATGAATATGATATTTGATTTGGCTGAAGACATCTTAATGGACAAGAAGGAGGGTGTTCTTTCTTCTCTTACCCGATTCAGCAGAGTCGGGTAGAATTCCCTTTGCCACAGTAGGAAATGCAGCATTCTCGCTTAAATGCTATTTAATGCATTCATACCATGAACGAAATCGGCCTTTGGAAAGACGCACATAGAATTATCGACATTACAGGCCAGGGATGGCTGCTGAAAAAAGGCTTTTTGAATTCTTTCCTCAAGATGGAGAATATTTAGGAAGTGACAAAGTTGATGCCGTGGTGAAGGCAGCTTGCCTTTTGCACAACTTACTCTTGTAAGCATGGGATAACCAGCTGTGGCTGGATGAGGAAAGAGAAGCAGAGGGTATCACGTATCAATTAAAACGCATTGGAGGAAATAGCGCTGATCGAGAAGCCTTCGTCATACATGACAACCTCTGACAGTTCTTCAACTCAATTGAAGGCATAATGCCATGGCAAGACAGGATGGTTTGACGGAATACATATACATGGAAGCAGAATGGGTAAATCCAGTTTTAGCCATACCTCGCCAATCTCAAGCTCAGATTCACGCACGCTTTACCTGTGTTGGGATCAACTGATCTATGCACTCTCTGACTCTCAATTTCTAGAAGCCAGGCTAGCGCCCAGTCATATTAGTTTCAAAATATTCAACCGCATGTTTATTAAACAGTAAAGACCACAATTCGTACAAATTGACAGACTATTCCAGCTTAAAGACTGCTTATTCCTGGCAATTATGAGTGTGGGTTGTGAGACTGCATTGTGACGTCCACCTATACGTGACGTAGTTCATTATGACCTCATCTGATTGGCCTATAAACTGGATTCTTTTATTATTGTACCTATTATTATCTAATCAGAGTTTGTAAATTCATGCTCGAACAATCTGTCGCTTAGAAAAATTTGACTGAAATTATCACTAATGTGCGCGAAAACTGTAGATCAGGACTCTGTAGCTGCGTAAATATGATAAAACGTTTACTAGTTTAATGAACAGTCTTTTTTATTTTAAAATCAGATCCTCCAACCACAGACAGACAGACATGCAACCATTCAGCCAACCAACCAGCCAGCCAGCCAGCCAGCCAGCCAGCCAGCCAGCCAGCCAGCCAGACAGACAGACAGACAGACAGACAGACAGGCAGGCAGGCAGGCAGGCAGGCAGACAGCATGACAGACAGCATGACAGACATACAGACAGACAGACAGACACACATATATACGGACGGACAACATGGCAGACATATAGACAAACAGACAGACAGACGTTGAAAACACGCAGAGTGCGGTCCACTAGTCAAATTGCACGTAGTTGATGTATTTAATACAGTCAAATGATTGGTCAGATGCAATTTGTCGATCGCGTGGGGCGTAAAAATTAGAATCGATTTCTAATTTACATCGGCGCATCTATAATGGAAGCGTAAAACAATTTCTTAATGCGTGACACTCGCTCGCTTGACGCTCGCATCCGGTTTGGGCGAGATGTTATAAACCAACAGCTTACAGTGAAATTGCTATTCAAATGCGTAGCGAGAGTCGACTAAAATTATGATGATTATTTTAGAATATAGAGAATGAAAGCTCTGTTCATTCAAATTAGTATCAAGTCTGTATCACGTAGTAATCGCAGTACCGGGCGGGCGGGCGGGCGGGCGGGCGGGCGGGCGGACGGACGGACGGGCGGAAGGACGGACGGACAGTTCCGAAAGATGCATATTTAGTCACATTAGACATAGATGCTATGTATACCAATATAAATATTGATGCTGGAGTCAATGCTATTAAGAATTCTTTTGTCAAATTTCCTGATCCAGATCGGCCAGACACGGACATTCTAAAATTATTAGAGCTAAGTCTTAAAGGAAAGGATTTCCAATTTAATGGTGAAAATTACCTTCAAATCTGTGGACGCGCAATGGGTAAACGATTCAGCCCAAATTTTGCCACGATTTATGTTGCGGAGTGGGAAGAGGAGGCACTGAACAAATCAACCAAAAAGCCTCTTCTTTACCTGAGATATCTAGATGACATCTTCATAATTTGGCAACATTGAGAAGAAGACTTTTGGGAATTTTTTCGCATTTTAAATAACCAAGATTCAAATATCAAGCTAAAAGCTACCATTAGTGGAACATCGGTTGACTTTTTAGATGTCACGATCTATATGGGTCCTCAATTTGACTCCTCTGGAAAATTAGAATATAAGGTATTCTTTAAGCCAACAGACTCACATCAGCTGCTTCACAAAAAATCATTTCATCCTCCACACACATTTAAAGGTCTGATCAAATCGCAAATCATAAGATTCTTTCGAAACTCTAGCAACAGGCAAAATCTGAATGGTGCATGCTCTACTCTGTTAGATGCTTTGAAAGCACGAGGCTATTCAACCCGTTTTCTTCGAAAAATTAAAGCAGACACCATCAATGAGCTTGAAAATCTAAAACCTCATAGCGGACCCGAGTTTGAACCTGTCCAAATTAAACACAACAAACCAATCATGTGCGATGGATCAGTTTCTAAATGCGACAAAAACAGATGCAAAGTAAACAACTATATTGTAAACCAACAAACATTCCTGAGTTTTCAAACTAAAAATGAATATCATATCCGAACAACTATGCATTGTGATTCTGAGAATGTAGTCTATTCGGTCAATTGTGCCCTTTGCCAGAAACAGTATGTTGGAGAAACAAAAAATGCATTTAGAGTGCGTGCTAGACGCCACGTTTCTGATATTAACACCTCAGCAGATACGACAATTGCTCAACATTTCCAACTTCCTGATCATTCAGTAGCGCATCATTTTGAAATCATGCCAATAGAACAGATTCCGACCTTCGATAGTGAAGAAGAAACGAGTTCGTTTCGCAAAATACGCGAAGGCCATTGGATTAGAACACTCCAAACAAAAGTACCTTTTGGAATAAATGTAGATTCAGGAATATCACAAAAGCACAAAATTATCCCATTTCAACTCATATACAATAGACGTAATGTTGAATTAGCGAAAACCATGAAAGACGAATTTTCACAGTTGCAATCTAAATTAAAGGAACCGATCAAAGCACGACCAGTAATAGCTTACAATAGAAATCCAAACCTGAAAGATTTGCTAGTAAGATCAAAGTTAGACCTCATAGTTCCTGATAACAATGACAAGGTTTCATCCCTCCCTACCTATTCTTAAATACATCTAATCCCAACCAAAATCAATGGTGGGGAAACATGAAATCATATCCGTAGGACATCTTTTAGTTTTTGTGTCTGCAAAAGTGTGTGTGTGCGTGCGTGCATGCTGGCGGGCGTGCGTTCGTTCGTGCGTCCGTGCGTTTGTTCGTATGTGTGTATGTGTTTGGGTGTGTGCTCGTACATCCGTACGTGCGTGCATCTGTACTTGTGTGGGTGTATGTGTGCGCGTGTGTGTATGTGGGTGTGGGTGCATTAATTCGTGAGTACAGTGGGTGCGTGCGTGCATGCATTCGTGCGTCTGGTCGTGCATGCGTTCATGCATCCATTATTGCATGCATTCGTGCATGTACTACTGTGTGCATGTATTATTACGTGCATTCGTTCAGATGCGTGCGTGCGTGTGCATTCGTGTGTGTGATTTCTCTATAATGTAGGATCAATCCCAGCCTTTACCTGTTAAAGCGACCTACTGATTAGTTCACTTTACCCCAACTAATCTCAAGGGGGCGGGGGGGGACCACTCTAAGTAAATCTAAACTTGGTCTCGATAGGACAAATTTAGGTAAACAATTTTTTTTATTAAATTCCTGTGCCAATGCGTTTTTTTCAATGTGAAGACGGACGGTTGGATGGATGGTTGGATGGTTGAATGGATGGATGGATGGATGGATGGGTTGATTGATTGATGGATGGATGGATGGATGGATGGATGGATGGATTGATAGATAGATAGATAGATAGATAGATAGATGGATGGATGGATGGATGGATGGATGGATAGATAGATAGATAGATAGATAGATAGATAGATAGATAGATAGATAGGTAGATATATAGATAGATACGTCATTGATTATGACGTCATCCTAAACGTCACGTAGTTGATTATGAGATAATATGATGGATGGTTCGATAAACTGGAACAGTCCAGTACGTGCCTCCTCTGCCACGTTGATTGGGATAAATAATATGTTCGAACGAGTGTAAGAATGGTTAGTAGAGGTATGGTATAAACGTTTTTTTTTTAAATTAACAATTTAAAATTGTACATATCATGGCACGGTGTCCGAGCCTGGGTGTGTATTTCAAAACGACAAACAAAATACGTTCTTCTCGCGAAGTCAGAAGAAAGATCATTCAATTCACTTCAGGAAAAACAGTTAGAACTGTATACCACTCCAGGCAGAAAGTCACTCGCGCGACTGGCATTGAGTCACCCACCGCCACCACGTATAGCGCTCATCGGAAGATCTAAACAGACGAGCGATGAGAAAATTAGAGAAAGACAAGAGTCGAACCGTTATTAGATTGGTGTGTTCGTTGATACCAAAGATTCTCACGCTGAGTGTAGAGGTATTTTCAACATTCAGAAATATCACGATACGATATAATAATTAATTATGAAGATGTTCTTTTAACCTTGAGAAAGCTATATGACCACGCCTGGTCTCTTCCCATACTGTTGAATTATTGTCTGGATAAGCTGAATAAATTGTCAATTCTGTTTTGGAATTTAGCTGAACACGTATTAAATTCTGTTACACAGTTCGGTATTCCAAGACAAAATAAAAATATACTGTTGAATATTTTGATCATAATCGAATTGGAGGAGGACAGTATATTCAAAATATTCAACACCACGTCTCTTAGATCGAGTTCAATTCAAAATTGTAGCCTACTAACTAACATATGTTTGCGTTTTTACTTTTAGAACATTTAAAGTTATTTCTGAGCTGTACCGTATTAATTCAAATCCGTTTATAACGGATCCGTTTATAACGGACCCCGTAGTTTCAGAGACACACGCGTATGTATATGCCTCTGGCAGTAGCATAACAATTAAAATAATTAGGCCTTTAGGGAAAATTTTGAATAAAACTTGTTTCACAAAGCAGCAGATGGAAATAGGTTTTACTAACCTATTCGTAATTTAAGATGGCGCGGAATAATGGACTCTTCCAATATACACGAATATGCCAGTGGTCTGTTAGACAATCTACACGTCTGCGGAACGTCTTTTGTGCAAAATGTAGAGCCTATGTAGGCAGCAAGCTGGTTAGCGGCCTAAATCTAGGCGCTCGTTTTCGTGACTGACTTGGTTCGTGGAACCACGAACCCAGGAACTAGGAACGACTGACCACGAACCAGAAATGCTATAACGGCATTCATGCAAATTGACGAGGCTTGTCGATTGCAGTTTCGTGGCAATGTTCTGAACCCACAAACAATCTAAATTGCGTTAGCTTTAGCAATTAATTTGATCGTAATTTCAGAATATGTAAATCGCAGACGAACGCATACAATACAAATACATATTGACGAGATCTCGGCATTCAAACACATTGTAAAACATAGCTGGGCGCCGGCATCCTGAAATTTACAAGCCTGTAACCATTGGCAGCGGCGAACCGAGATCAAAACTCGGTCACAGGTTCGACGAACCAAGCCGTTAAATCGTCAACGCCAAAACGCACGAATCACGGACTGCATCAGTCGGGAAAACGAGCCCCTAGGCCGTGCACTGACATTCCATCAAGGCTACGGTCAGACCAAATACGTTGCTTTGATCACTGCGTTACGCATGCGTCAACGCATGGCATTTCTATTTCATCGCAGACAGGGTAACGGCCACACCAACTATGTATATATCCATCTAAAGGAATACGTCCTTAAACTAAAGGTTATGTCTCGTGTCATTTTATACCACACTTTCACATTAGTGTAGCGTTAATTTCAGCTATAATGATGGATGTAGAAAAAGTAATTATGCATGAATGTGAAAGATGACCTGGACGAAGCTGTGATGACTAGGCATACGTACATGCTATTAGCCATTCAGGTGACACGTAGATAATTCTGGGTTCAGCTAATCCTAAAGGAGAGGAAGGAGTTGGGGGAAGTGTTGAGTTTGGTGAGAGACCTACACGAACACGACGACAGATTTAAGGCGTATTTTAGAATTGCCAGAGGCCAGCTTAATGTTGTCCTAATTTAAATACAAGTGCATATTTCAAAACAAAATACTAATTATATAGAATTCATATGTGCAGAAGAAATATCTGCTATCTGATTGAGGTAAAGCAGCAAAAGACAAAGTAAAATTTTAAATACATTTTTATATAAAATGAGTTCCAAATGCCTTGACGGCCATCCGCCATTCAGGCCGGTGGCCAGCTGTTCAAGAGCGTTTCATTTATTGTGATTAGTTACCTATTTTCAGCTTATCATTAAATTTGCTAAAGGTCATTTCACTTCACTATTATGTCAGAAGACTACCATCATATGATGCGCTTTAAGAATCAGCCACAATTGACTGATCATTACGAAACAAAACTTTATGACCAAGAAAAATCTTTACCAAATCTGATTTATTGCGCCCTGTGCTTCTTGAGAAGAATTTATTAACAAAGCTGATAACGGATGAACGATGGACAGATGGATGGACGACAAACGACAGAGAGTCAATGCCCAATTCTGTATACATTTCCAGAAACATAATAAGATAGGAAGTTTGCATCCTACTTTCATTGCAATGAGATTAATGTGGAAGAAAGAAATTGTTGTAAAAATGTCTGATCACGGTGACCAAGCTGATAGACGGATCGACAGACAGTAAACAAATGTATGGCAAAGTGATGCTGGATGGTGTGTTAGCTGATATAACAACATAACATTTGTTGTTCAATTTTAATCACAATTTAAATATCAGAAAGTGAAATCCATTTAACACAAATTTAACAATTTGCTGAGAAGCTGAGGAAAGTATAAGTTACATGCAAACACTGAGACACCTTGCATAACACACAGTTGCTCTATTGGTAGTAATGGTGTGTCTGAACAATGCACACTATATACTTAAGTTGAGGTATCAGTGGCCAGCAAACAGTTTAGAACTGTGAATTAATGTTGAGAAATCTCTCCATATCAGGTAATACAATATCTCGTTTTCTGTTAGTAGTCACCATTAAAAGAATAATTTGATAAACACGGGTAGAAAGCTAGAACAGGTGTCAACTATTTAGCTTGACCTTGGAGGACGGCATATAGCGAGGGAAGTAGTAATGTGTGCGATGCCCAATAAAATGAACAATTTTCATTTTCGACGCAACGCACGAGGATAACGCATTCCAGACCAAATGCACTGCACGTAGTGTGACCATGCCCGCCTTATAGCATGTCGCCATTCCAATGCGGCAACGCACATCTAAATCGCATTAGACATCGCATGCGTAACGCACTTTGGTCTGACCATAGCCTAAAGCATTTACAGGCAAAAGGCTAGATTACATTTGGTATGTAGAGATCGATGCCAATCACACCAATAACCTCTTCCAATACCCGCGTCATTGATATATGTTTTTCGATCTGGCCGCCGTAAGGTCAAATATGCCTATTTCGGAAGCTGTTGACGTTGCATTTTAGCTGTTTACCCCAGATCACCGGGACCCTATGGACAAACGTCCCGCCCGAGTTTGGAGACGATAGCTCCCCAGATAAGGCCATGTGATTCTCAAAAAGTATATTTTGAAAAATATGTTGCTGAAAGCTGTTGTTATTGCTGCGGTTTTTTACCCGAAATGTGCACATGGCTTCGAAACCACACATGCCTACCGCGTACATTTACGTAAGTTTAGAAAACGATCGCTCAAGTTAGTAGAAGAAGAGTTATTGAAAAAATGCGTCAAAAAGTATATTGTGGAGACAATGTTGCTGAAAGCTGCTGCTGCTGCATCGTTTTATCTTTTGCGTTTTAAGTTTGGATCCCAACATTGGCATACGTCTTTGATGGGAAAGCATCCACCCAACGTTGGATACGATTTCTCCAGGAGAACCAGAGTTATTTAAGACTGTGTTAAGAAGAAGAAGCAGAAGATGAAGAAGAAGAAGAAGAAGAAGAAGAAGAAAAAGAAGAAGAAGAAGAAGAAGAAGAACAACAACAACAACAACAACAACAACAGCATGTACTCCATGCTCGCATAGACTCTTGGGTGTAGCGACAGTGTAAACAATTCCACTATAGGTAAGCATAGATAGCCTATCTAGGAAGGCAGCTTACTTTGCACCTCCGTGGTGGACTATTTGGCCATAGTTTGAAACATGGTCGATTAAAGGTGCATATTCACGCCAAAATGCTTGAAAACAAAATTGTTAAAATTCTATACGAATTGCATCTTAGCATGTGATGATTTCATTCCGTCTAAGTGTTTTCATTGTGAGGGTGAATTAGGGACTCGTGTCTCTAATTCAGTTTCACAACTTGAAAAAATTATATTATTTCATGCAGGAATGAAATGATCATATGTTAAGATGTATTTCGTTTTATTGCATCTAGGCACTCAATTTAAGCGTCTAAGGGTATACAAGTTCAACAGTGTGCTTTTCAAGAATTTTGGAGCGAATGTGCACCTTTAATCTACTGTCTTTAAATGTTGTTGATGCTACTGCTGCTACTGCTACTGCTACCACTATTATTACTACTACTACTACTACTACTACTACTACTACTACTACTACTACTACTACTACATATGTATGCATGCATTTACAATAGGGTATTTATAATATCTTGCACATCATTCTTAAATCGATGAATCCAGCAACAACCACAAAACGCATCAGCAGGGGTGTAAGTAATAATGTTGTAATGACCTGAATCTCAACAGCTGTCTATATGGGCACATACTCAATGATAGCGTACTATCCTGGACATGAGACTATCCCGTTACGCTTTGGCAACACGATATCCAGTGAGGAAGAGACTGTACTTGTGGGGAGGGAAAAGGGGGGGGGGTTAACTCGCCATATCTTGCAACTGTAGTTAGCGCCCAACGTTGACTAAGCCATTTGCCAATTTGACCTCGGATTTAAGGCAATCATAAACATTGGCAATAGAACGGTCCGATCTGTCACTCATATATATATATCTTATATATTTTTATATAAATAACGTCATATTCAATTGCATCACATATAGTGTGACACAACAGTCGAAATGGCGTATTATAGCTCCGTTATGCAGCGCGAAAATTCCCACAAGTGCTCGAATTGTATATCTCTCATGAATTTGCGTAGGCAGCGAACACTTCCTATGAAAGCATTCTCAAAATATGTACTAGCTTTCCTGTATCGTTACTGGGGTATTGAGTTTCTGGTAATCCAGAATTCAAAGTATATAAATTCATTCCAGCACACGTACACAGTACGCAGAGCCTAGCTAAAAATTCGGGGCGGTAGCTAGAAAGGTATCGCTAAAATGGAAGTCTCAAAACTGGCAAGTCTGCGTTTCAGCATTCCGAGTATATGGCCACAAAAGAGTGATCCAGTGTGCGTGCACTTAGTGACACGGTGATAGATATTTGAATGAGGCTCTGTTTTTCATGCAAATAACAATATAAATGGATGTGCCAAATTTGGCGATTCTACCTTAGGGGTATATTCAGCCGAGAAATAGAAAAATAAGCAGACAGACGACACCGACGGCACGCGTCTTTATGGATATTAAATATAAGAAGAAATCTCATGTGTTTTCAATGATGCTGGAGAGAAAACACTACACATCACGAGCATGTAACCTAAGGGACTGATGAGGAGAAGCTTACTGTTATTAGAAACCCGTAGTGAAATTCCGATTGCCGCGGTGACACACAGGCGTCATTCCGTAATCTAAATAATTCATCAGCGGTTGTCGTTATTACATGTATTGGATGCTAGGCGTCTATATTGCCATACATGAACGAACAACATCTTCACCAAGTGGTAACTGGAATTTATTCCATCATAGTAATTATTTTCATAACCGAGATTAGCCCAAGCCATTTCGAGGACCAGCCATATATTTGGATTGATTTGATGTTCCGCCAGCAAGTCTGCCCAAATGTCTGCCATGGTCGCATCCATGGTCATATAGCACGTGCAATACAGTGCAATGTAGCGGCCCATTTGTAGCTATGCCCCGCACCTGTATAGCTAAGCTCTACACACGCTTTGTCCATGTTGAGGTCACAGAATTCCAATATCAATATAAACATATAAGTAACATGTTGGACATTTTAAAAATAATTCGACTGACATTTGTTGCTGCCAATGGCAAGAACAACGTCCAGTCAAACTAGTTTTAAAATGTTCACCATAATGGTTATTAAATAGTAAATTCATAAAAGATATACAATTCATGTGCTTGGCAAGCAGACAGCCGGCGCCGTTCGGAATACTGACAACGGTTGTCGGTCGCTTTCGTTATTACGTATGAGAAATATAATAATACATCTTCTGATTTTCCTATGAGTCTGGAAAGACAACACTACCCTTAACGACTATGTAAGCCCATGAGTAACGTTTTGTTATTAGTACCCCGTAGTGGCATACATATTGCCGCAATCCCACGCAACTGTCGTTTCATAATCTACATAATTCCCCAGTAGTTGCCGCTATTGAATGCATTGGCTGTCAAGAATCTATATTGATATAAATGAACTAACTGCTTCACCAAGCGTGAAGTGAGGTTATTCCATCTAGACGATAGTAACAATTTTCAAAACACACCCTCTGTAACGGGATTTGCCCAAGTTATCTCTAACATCTGACAAGGACCAGGCAGATATTTAGAGTGATTTGATGCTGCGCCAGTAGGTCTGTGTAAATCTCTTCCCGTCTTTGGAAATCGTCTATAAAAATGTCATTGGACTTGAGAATTTACAAACATGCATTCACAGATCGGTGTGCTTGGAATTACAGCACACTTTTTCTCAATGTGTCGCTTTAATGTCAGCAAACGTGGTCAATAATCGCAAGATGACACACCATCAAGGTAGTTAGAGGAACTACATTTTATGACATCGATCTGCGCTTTCTAAGAAATTTAATCTTTTGATATAACCTTAATGCAAAATAATCGCATTGCCTGCTAGCTATATCAATACATGTGGGTATAAAAAGCCCTTGCAATTTGACCATGTATTCAGCTGAATTTGTTTTCGTGGGGATGGCTGTATCAAATTATTTCTAAATGTTTCTTACAGTAGCCTACATACATTATTCTGCTCAGAAATAGACATTTCTTAATGCCACAGGCTTACACCATGTGCCCATCTGTAATTATTACTGGGTTATTCTAGTTCTCATTAACCTGTTATTTTAGATAACCTGGACTACAATTTCACCATAGCAACACGCTCACTCTGAGGAAACGTTTGTGAATTCCAGATGACATCTTCAAGGAATAGTGCTAGGCTAATGATGCTAATATAACCCGGACGCAGTCTCCTACTACCCTGAAAGATAAATCGTGCACATTATGTCTGAAATATCGCCAATTATGCTCAATATTGTATTATAAAATCATATGTATGTGTACATTAAGCAGGTGAAGGCTTCCCTGAATTTGAGCTCACGCAGAGCTCACTTGGCCCATATTTTCACTCGTGTTGTCGTCCTTTACTATTATCTGTACTTGTGGGCAGTAGAGACTCAAGGTGAAGACACTTTCAACATAAATACGAATTTCCCTTTATATATGATGCGATAACATATTCCTGTTTGCTTCAATCAAATGCATACGTTGTTTACGATGATCCAGGGCAATCAATTGTGGCACTCAAAGGAACTGTTTTAATGATTGGAAAACTACTTAATGCGTGACACAATGCTATATCCAGTTAAGGGTAAACTTAGGGGCAGTATTTTCTCCAGAAAACATGCATTCTAGAACAGCAGCACTAATAATGTTGCATCATAGTCCTCGACATAGTCGTCTCTGTAGTGGAACAGAAATCGCACTAATTTATATTGTATTGCTTTTGATATCATCTTAGCCGCCGCATCACTAGCTTAATACATAGATTAAAATCGACACGTTCTATCCAGTTTTTCATGAGATACCATCGTATAAGCAATGCCAGAAAATTGTTATCCTTGTTTTGTGTTTGTTCAATTTAGATTTTAAGACGAATTAAGAGGGACTATTTCTCCTCTTAGCTATTCACCATACTATTCACTGACTATGAACTTAATCTTTTCTCGTTTATGTGAATATTGACTCGCATGAATAAGGTAGGCCCCGTGCCCTTTTAAGATTTAATTCTCTTTATCACCATATTCTGGTGGAAATTACTACGCCAATTGCCACTCATTACACTAGATACTACTTTCATTTTCTCGTATCCAAGATCTCGTGAGACACGAATGAGACACGCGTGTAATGATACTGGATTAAGCAGTGGCCCCTACAATTCCTGTATACCAAATGCAGGAATGATATGTTTCATATTTTGAAACGAATAGGCAGCAAGAACTTCCGGTTAAATAAGTTTGAATCCACTCAACAAAATATGGGTCGCATTCCTAGCACTTGTCAGAAAGTGGTAATATTGAATCTGATATTGATTTGGACCATTTTATCCAACACTTTCCTTGGCAGAGCTGGGCATGCTATCTTGCTAGCCATAGCGTAATCAGTGATGGCGTGTGTTCCCGCATCCGCTATAAAGCGAATTTGTCTCACGTATTTCTTGGCAATCGTTGTAGTATTGAACGATCCTGACTTCATAGATTTACATGAGAGTAAATCGGATTAAACAGCCGCGTACAAGCTAGTCTGACAATTGATTTTCCAGCCCCTTTTCCATTGCCGCTCATTCCAAAACAGTATAGTTACTAATAACCAGGATATATGGTTGCCGACGAAACTGTCTCCTTTAACACCATACATATCATTGTTTGGGAGGATTCGTGCACACACAGCCATATTATAGAGATCAGGTTCTCGCCAAGCCCAGCCTACGCTGTGCACGTGTTATGACCGATGTATACATGTTGAACATTGAATTATCAGAATCCCACTTTCCACATAATTATTCAGGTTAACTGTTCAATATTTTGAAACTGGTTTGACTTATTACTGTTGGTGCCAATGTGTATTAAATACTAAATCCATCAGGTGCATGCAATTCGTCCACTTGGCGAACATTTAAATGATCGTGGCGGAGCATGATACCTGTGCATTACGCATTTTATTGTGAAGTCATACTAAGTGCGTGCTACTTAATTGATTATGACGTCATATGCTTGAGTAACAGTTTGGATCCAGTCATTTAGGTGTAGTCGGCATATGTCTTTTTATCGCCGCTGCTAGTTAAGAGCAAGATGTATCCGATGACCTTCTCAACAGTTGACACATCCTATCTGTCAATCAATTATATACTTTTAAATGCTTGTACGAATTCTATACCTGTACTATTTAATACACATTTTGTTGACTATTTTAATACTAATTTGACTGAGCGCTGTTGCTGCCCTACAACAGCACACATTTAAATTAGTTTCAACATATTCAACAGCTTACCTGTGCAGTTAGTTTTCTGGAAATTGAGATACAGCGAGTGCAAGGTTCGATCAAATGGGCAAAGCATGGGCGCAGTCATCTGGGAATAGGCGGGGCATTGGTACAACTAGAATAATTAATTGCCAGATAGTACAGTGGTTAATCTGATTGAGGACCACACACATCTATGCAATCAAAATTGAGCAATGCTGTATACCCTTATATTGAATACATCATGTCACGCTCTGCCAGGGAATGTGGGTTAACACAAACCACTAAATAACACTTATAGCGTTACCAATTGTTTAATTGACACACTGTATTTGAAGTCGTGCAAGCCAATTCGCGTTGGATCCATCGTTATCTCTTTAAGTTCAATGCACATTATTTTGTCAAATCCAATTGATTGCGCGATAAATCATCAGAGAGCTCGGGTTGATGCATTAGAATAAACCATGCGCGGACGTTTAGCATTAAATCAATAACTATCTGTACGTGTACGTAATGCATCCCACCTGTCAAGCACTGCGAATGCAAGGGCCATGTAATAGAAAGCTGTCAATTTAAAATAGCAATGCTGATTTTGACATTGTATTACGTTTCGTTAGTTCATATATGAAAAAGAATATCGATCGTGGGCCCGCCTCCTGATTATATAAGCAACGGCTGAAGTGATAGATACGGTTCTGTTCTGGAATACACGAGAATTTGTCTGTATCCACTTTACCAACCAAAATGCTTAAGTCAAATACATCAACATATTAATGATCAATATTCACAATTAATGCTTTCTCTCGAGCATTCATATTGGATACAGGAATACTAGAACTTCTCTTTGAAGAGATTGTCGACTTTCCAGTATACGTCGTTAGCAGAGGACTACCGGGCACAACTGGTTCCACATGTTGGATATAAAATAGCCATACATGCATGTGAGTGTTGGTCATGGCGGTAGTTGAGCAAGTCTGCTGTTAGGTATATAGACCCAGGCATGAGTACGGCACCGTGGACGTCTAAGCAAAGACTCAACTATAAGTGTTGCTATAATGGTGTTAATTTTGTTTACTAACACATACAGTTCTGTTCCTGAATCCACGAGATGTAGATCATGGCAATATTTGAAGAAATGCAAATGCGTCAAAATTGGTGGTAAATAATTTACCACTGTCGCAATAGATTGCACGGGATCCTGGCACGCATATAATGTGCATTTGTCATTGGCAAACCGAAAATCCTTTCTATCTCATACCTAGAATAATAATCTGAATTTGTCATGAAAGTCTCGAATGTAGACCGATTTGACAGACTATTACCACTTAGCACCATGGTTATAACGCCAGCCTACATGTGATGTAATCGATTTTAACGTCATATTTTTGAATGGCAGATAGTATCACTCCATAATCATTAATTCGTTCTGAAATGACGTTTCGATACATTCAAGATAAGTGTGCAATTGGTAGGCATATGCCATTGTTTAAAAGAATTAGCAGTTGAGGCTCTCATGATGTAATTAAGTAGAGGCAAAATTGCACGAGATATGAGATGCCTGTTGATGTTTGTGAAAGATACGCAACATGCAATATCACTACCCCGTGTGTACGGCCATGACCGCGTAACCATTGGGCGCATATCCCTTATGTCTATTGTTGCTTACATGCGCAAATGGGCAAATGTCCGCCCACTCTTGCTGCCTAAGCAAAGAGGACATATTTACGTCAGTATGTTCGCAAGGCCATATTTCAATACTATTACAGCGCAAGTGTATCAATTACCAGGTGAAAATAAGAGAAAGCTGTTGTCTACATTGGCAACTCTGCATGAAAACCAATATCTTGTCAAAATAATTAGCAGCGTAGAGAATGTGATTGCTACTTGCTACAGATTTAACACACATGTGAATGAATATTGTTGCTGCAACAGCTTTTAGTTTACATATTCTAAAATAATCAACATAGGTTTCAGTTGAGATTTGTTGCAGATTTGAAGACCAATTTGCCTGTAAGTTGCTGCTGACTAAGTAAAATACCGACACATTTGGCACATTGCTATAAATACAACCAGTAGGCTTTCAATATTGCAATCTAAGCAGGGTGAGTATATGTCTAGATCTGCTTACCCTGCACGGACGAAATATTTAGCAAAGCAAGCGTGTGCATATTTCTGAATAATGAATTATTATCAATGCACGATCTGGCATAGGAACGTATATGACGGCTTTAGTAGTCAGTGGTTCTTAGCCAGAAAACTTGGTTGGTTAGGTGTGGCTATCAATTCAACGTTATTGGTACCTTAGTAATTGACAACTAACAGTTAAATTGCTTTTTAATTCCACAGCGAGCGTCGACTGAAAATTAAGATAATTAGTTTGGAATATATAGAATGAAAGCTGTTATAGCAACCAATTCACCCGCATTGCCTACACATCATAATTTAACTGCCATTGATAGTAACAACATTCACGCATATCATTGTCAAAGTATACAACGACTTTCTCATATTCTCGGCTGGAATGCGCTTTACCGAGAGTATGGCCATGCCTAATTCTTATGTGCTTAGACCGCAAGAGCTACCTGACAAATGACCAGTTGCACGTGCAGATGATCACCTTTAGTTTTGAGATAACCGAACATGTACAGACAATAGACTCAACGAATATGGTGTCCAATAGCTACAGCTAATATGGAGTCAGGGTATTGCACGCTGGGTAACACTGCATGCTGGAGAACTAGGGCAGACATCAACATGTACATCCCATATCTCATGCAGCAATAGAAACACACTCTCTATCACAGCATGCACTATTATTATTTTCATCTCTGCGTTGTTTATAAGAATAATTCATATATACTGTCTGGAATTCCACAGAATTACAAATTAATAAAGCGTGTACACTATTAATTTAATCAACAAGGGCAATTGCCAGCAAATATCTATGTCTCTATCCAGGAGATTATCTCTCATGTTCCAGAATTTGTCTGTATCCATTTGACCAATCTCAATATATATATATATATATATATATATATATATATATATATATATATATATATATATATATATATATATATATATATATATATATATATATATATATATATATATATATATATATATATGTAGGTCAAATACATAGCCACATTAATGATCAATACTCGCTAGGAGTATTTGTCGCCTGAAGATCTTTAGTTGGATATAGGAATTATCCACGCTCTACGGCACCTCATTAGCAGGAGACTACGGATCACGACGAGTGACAGAAATTGGATATATATTAGTCATATATCTATGTGATTGCTAGGCATGCCAGTAGTTGAGCGAATCTGCTATCTGATCTATAGACCCAGGCATGATTACAACCATGTGGACGTCTAATCAGAGTCAACTATGATTGTCGCTATAATGAGGTTCGTTCTGTTTACTAACCCATACAAATCAGATATGATAAATTATTTATGGCGTTAGGAACAGTCTCTTGAGCCGAGTCATGCCAAAGGTTAATATCTCAAAGTCAGATAACGCCAATATAACGTGTATGTTATTCAGACGGACCAATGCTCTTTGGAGGAGAAAGATTCCACCTTCACGCTGCTCTCCTCCGTAAGTAACAACTTTGTTGGGAAAATAAGTCATCAAGCATTGCCGGCTGACATCCGCATACTGTGGCAACTCGGATTATGTCTACCCTCCTTCAAACAAGAAACTGTGCTCGACATCCTCGGACGACGCAATCTTCCCAGGAGCTTACCATATCTACCTGGAATGTACGTGGTCTGAGTGCAACATCAAAGAGGCAAACCTTAGGTGCAGACTGTGAACACTATAACATCGATATTGCACGCATTCGAGAGACTAAAATAGCTAAACACTCAGAGCAGCAATTACAGACAGGCCATAAGCTAGTGCTGATGGAGCAAAAAGAGGCCACAAACCGGGGCTTAGGCTTCGTAATCGGACCAAGGGTCTTGGATCATGCCATTAGTTTTGGATACATCAGTGATCGCGTTGCATTCATCGACCTGGCTATACCTACGCAAAAACACACCACCACTAAGTGTTGAATTGTCATGGCATACGGCCTAACTTCCGAAAAAGCCAAAGAGAATCCAACAATATTACATTCCTTCTATGCAGAACTGAGCGCCGCCATTACAATCCCAGCTAGATGGCAACTGTTTGTGTGTGGAGGTTTCAACTCCAAGCTGGTTAAACTCGGAATTGCGGACAAAAGTTCAGGACACGCAACAGCAATGGAGATGCACTGGTGGCCATCTTTAGTTCCAATGGCCTATTTGCCACAATTCCGGCTTTCAAACACCCATGCCGTCACTGGACAACATGGACTGGACACACAACTGATCGCAATGCCTCAAAAGGTTCTAAGGCTACAATAGCTGTCTTCAACCAAATAGACTTCAAACTATGCAAGACAGAAGCAAGCACCTTACTCCGGTTATGATCGTTCATATGGAGGCACAGACCTCAAATCTGACCATAAGCTAGTCATTACAGATGAATGGTCTCTACCTAATATATAAACACCATACCAGGCAAAATATATAAACACCATACCAGGCAAGAGGGTAGAGTCACCTACAACCTAGCCTAGCATATCAGTGACACTGACACTCAAATGTCATACAAAAAGCCCTTGGTGAGCTAACATCGATATCAGCTCCGATCCAAACGAATCCCCAACCAAAATACTGGAATCGATGGAATCATCCGCTACCAGCGTCATAGGTGTTCTTAAAAACAACCAAACTAGGTATACTGACGACCCTCTAGTAGTAAAACTGTCAGCAGAGCAGTAAACATTACGGCTGCACATCCATCAAAGTGGACAAAGTGAAGACCGCACCAAACTATGCTGGGGGCGCAATAGTATTCTGTGCCACATTAGCGAATGCTTAACAGATCTTACTATTCAACAGGCATACTCCCTAGCAGATGAAATCACTGCCACGGATGCCAGCCACAAAATGTTTCAGGCAGCCCGAGCCCTGAGAGTTACTGACTACGCACCACCACTCACTGCACTCAACTCTGAAGGACACTTGATCGGGACTGACTAGGGAAAGGCCGAGGCGATCCAAGAATGATTCAAGGAGCAGTTCACTGACAACGATGATGAGCCCTTGCACCCGTTCTCAGGAGACCCCTGGCCATTACTAACACCAATTAAGGCAGCAGAAGTTGAGAAGGCACTTAAAGGCCTGAAAAATGGAGGTGCATCTGGATCCGATGGCATGAGCTTGAACTATTCAAATATGCAAGTGATATTATCTCAAAACCGATCACGCACCTAATGAATTCAGCTTTTATGCATCACCTTCCCATCGACGCTGTAGGCCAAGCCACCCTTATCGCACAACCCAAGCCCAAAAAGCCACCTGGGCTCCCAGCCAATCTGCAACCAATTGTGCTCCTCAACAGCATACGGAAAATCATATCCAATGTTACTATATGCCACATCCGAGACAAGATCGATTACTTCACCAGATCATGTCAAAGTGGCGTCAAACATGGACGCAGCTGCGCAGACATTGTATTGGCTCACCGCATGCTTGTTTCGGTAGTCATGTCCAAACACTGGGACTTCCACAAAATGTACATTGACATGTCACGAGCCGTCAGCACAATTTAACGCTCACAGATCCTAGATGGTCTATGCCAGGTCAGTTGCAATGACGATGAGCTACGACTAGTGAGACTACTTGCAGACACCAAGCTGAGAGTACGAGTCAAGTCAGTGAAGTCTGTAGAGTTTGAGACATCAATCGTCACCCCGCAGGGAGCTGCTCTATCTCCGGTGCTTTTCACCTGCTATCTTGCTGCCACATTGAAAGCTGTGTGGGAAAGTTCCACAAGACCAACCATCTCCACCCCCCAGCCCCCCCCCCCAACCTCACCGCCACCCCACGCCCAGAGGCAATACTGGAATGTGCCGACGATGTGAACTTCATAGACGAAGAAAAGAAACATCTTGATGAAGCTCTCCCATTAGCTGCAAGCAAATTACAATTGAGCATCTCTTTATGAATGAATCCAAAACAGAGTTCACCAACATATACCTATCGACAAAGCATGAAACTATAAAAAATGTCGACCCACTTCGTGGCGACGAACCATGGAGGAAAAGTAAAATCCTGGGCTCACTGCTTTGCAGCACGCTGCGTCATGGGGAACCTACCTTTCCATTCCTTCTAGAAGCTATGGATTCCTAGATCAAAGATGCCCTTGATAAGGAGGCTACGTTTATACAATGCTATCTGTGTATCATTGATGCTGTATACCTGTAATACATGGACAGCCCCAAAGGCAGCTCTAAACAAACACGACGCCTGGCACTACAAACACCTATGCATCATCACTGGACACCGATGACCAGACAACATAGTAGATGTGCAATACGTCGCCGCTGTCTGTAAAAGTCGCCCAGCAAAGATGGCGCATGTTTGGTCATGTCCAAGGATGCCAGAAGAGAAACCAGCACAGAAAGCCTTGGAATTCTCCCTACTCGGAGCCAGCAAATACAACGCCATGAGAGGACGTCATTGCATACATCTGCTAAGTGTGCTACGAGGTCACCTCAAGAAAGCAGGACTAGGTACACTCAAGTCCAGAATGGACCTGGGAAGCTAAGGGTTTCGGCTGAGGACAAGGCACAGTAGACACAGGTGAAGCAGGACTGATTGCAGCTGTATGATGTACATACACTTGTTACTGACTCTGACCCGTGTATCTGGCTCGCTAATGATCAATGGCATCATCAAAGGCTCACAACGATATCAGTATCTCAGACATATGCTCGTTCTGCTTGCCAAACAGATTAATTGACTACTCGTATTAGCTTGTCATTTACAGCATGGCCACACTAATACCTGTCTATAATGGACAAAGCATTATCCCTCAAAATGTTGTCACTATGCCAGATGGAAGCGTATTAAACAGTACTGGTTATGGTGTTGGCTCCAGGGGCCAATGATTGTGACTTAGTACGACTTCCAATATAAAGAACTGCTATATTTGCCTGCAATAACAGGCGCTAGTCATATACTCGCTCTTCAGTAGTAATAGATGTTTTATGTGTGTATATAGGTAGTTCATTCTCTGGATTATTCTGCACACGATATAAGATATACAGTTTCCTTGACGTCAACAATGAAATCTCAAAAAAGCATAATTTCAAAGAAATCATGTGTGCTAGCTACTGAGGAATTTAATAATAAAACCTATTCACCAGGATGGTTAACATGGTGCTCTAGTCACCATATTATTAGCAATATTGTAACACACGCGTTGAGTTTGGCGTGTATGTTCGATTTAAGAGAACATTTGGTGCCTCTACTATACACTCGACTAGACTGGACTGGACTGGACTGGAATGGACTGGACTGAACTGTATTGGACTGGCCTGGGCATTGGCGGACTGGAATGGAATGGAATGAAATGGAATATAATAGAATATAATTCCTATTGATTGTGGGAGAGAGCATGTGACGTAGGGGTAGTATATGGGAGGCTACCCGGTATTTGTGCTGTAATACGTTATCTGTCTCATCTGACATGGCATTTCATGCATAATTCAATCATTCACAATGGAAATATAATAACATTACTGTATGCCTTTTAGCATATTCACGTTTGGATACAATGAATATATTCTGCACTAAATGCAACGATCCGCACAAGAACAATTTCTCTACCATCATTCCACTCAGCCTACAGTAATTTTCTCAAACCCAATTTCTGATTTCATCTGATTTATTCTAAAACCATTTTCATGTTCTCAAGCTGGTGGACAAACCACTCAAGTATCTCTCCAGTTGAACCTTAACATATTCATCACCAACGATGCCCTTTTAGAGGGTTCTATTTTATCTTGGAACACACATTGTGCACGAACTGTTAACGGAATTCCGATTTACACTCCCTAATCCATCCAAATCAGTTTAAGTATTTTCTTTCAAAATTCACACAATATTGATTTTCACGGAGCTTAATATGACATTGTCTAAATAACCCAGAGCAATATTGCTAGACTTGGTTTCCTTCACCACGCAAAACGTGTAGTCATATTGTTTTTTAATATACAAGACAGTAACAATATTACTGTGTACATTTTCCAAAAACGCTTTGGAATTAATTGTATTAATCAATGACATGAATCGATATGCTAGATTGGTGAAACCCTTCAATATTTTACACATGTAAGTCAGTTTCCATTAATGCTGTGGCGATGACATGTACACACGTGTGGATGTTGGTGAGGGGAGGTGTCGGCTGGAAGGGAGGGGGTGGAGATCTTGTGTGATGCATGAGTGTGTGTGGTGGGGTTGGATGCCAAATTCGTTGCCAAACTATGCATACTCAGGTGTTAAACTGATTTGTAAAGTTTCATTTTTTTGCGTCCATGATTTTGTATATCTTATGCCTCATAATATCGAGAAAGATAGTCTCATATTTTGAGTCCATCTTAGCTTTACATTCAGCCAGGACTGCGCTGTATATTCCAGAATCGAGGACGGAAATCACAATGCCTCTTTCTAGTATTGTGCACCATTTTGTTAGGAAAGACGCATATTATATTTCGCAAATCTACTGACCTCAAGAGTGCCTCTTCCGATGCGTTATTTCGTTTCCATAGAAATTTGGTTTATGTCACTGACAGAAATATGTTCACTTAGGATTGTGTGTCTCGAAAATCACAGGGTGCTTTTAAATGAAAATATGGACGAAAGAGTGCTAGACAGAGGTATGTCAACTTTCAAGTTATGCGCTAAAACATTTTAGATGGAAGCGTAGCTCAAATAGCTGCCCTATCATTTTACTTCCTCGGTCACTGAAAGGGAGATATATCGAAAATCAGTCAGTATGAAAATTGAAAATATTCACGATTTAAAGATTTTCTTTAAATACATCACAAGAATCATGATTTAAGAACAACGACGACACAACAAACACAACAACAACAACAACAGCAACAACAACAACAACAACAACAACAAGAAAGAACAACAAAACCGCCAACAAAAACAACACTACCAACAACACTACCAACAACAACAACTACTACTACTACTACTACTACTACTACTACTACTACTACTACTACTACTACTAGTACTACTACTACTACTACTACTACTACTACTACTACTACTACTACTACTACTACTACTACTACTACTACTACTACTACTACCACTAATTTTTTACATTTTTGAATATCTCACGCTGACACAGCCGGACATACGGAGTATCTCCCTAAAAGGCGTGCACAACCCCATAACAAAGCGGGTGAAATAGCAGGCTTAATTAAATACTATATTTCTATAAAATAGTACAGTAGAAATTGACATGGACCCGGACATTTTGTATAACAGACACATTTTTGTTTTAATCACTTCGGTATGGCCCAGAATACATCCCAGAACAATTCTCCAAAATTCACACATGGGGAAATATGTTTTTTAGAGGAAATTCAAAATGTCTGCCAAGGCGATGACCAATAACCAGGTAATATGTATTTTGATTCTAAAAACCCGTGTTTTGGTAAGTGTTGTACAGTTTAAAGTATGTCATCATCAAAATCACTTGATAAACTATAAATTTAATGCAAACTGAGCGACTGTTGTGAAACACAGCGAACAGGCAGCATGGCTGAAATTTGTCTATGCATTTTCACTTTCAAATTTCTGGCTGTTAAGGCAGTGCCCTTCACATTTACTATGTATGCCACAGGGAATGCCTTTCTTGGAGCAACTACACGAGGAACACAGACGTGTGCTGCTTTTACACAGGCACCTTATATTTAGAAGTAGCTCCGGAGGCGCTGCTGACTTGTCCGTAATGATCGCCGTCACTGATCCTTGTTCTACTGCATAACCATACTCCTCATTCTTTAACACAGTTTTTAGGTGAAGCCATGTGCTTGCTTGGTGATGAACCCGAAGGCTATGGAAGTATGCTGCCCTACGTGTGGGTGGCATCCTTTCATCTGGTACATGCTTAGGAGAGATGGCAGTCATGTATCTGAGATTGTCTGAGCTACGATTTCTTGATCCAGCACTATACAAAGACTTAATGTACTTTTCACCAATAACCATTATATCCGCCTTTGATCTGGAGATGTCGCCAAATGCAAGTTCATCTTGTCTGAGGGTTAGTGAAGATTGGATCATTTTCATATGCTTTACTTTGCCCATGCCATATACAGCTGATGTCGTGTCACATCCAGACATACTATGGACGAATGGCAGGCACATACACACTTCCTTGCCTAAGATCTCTGTGGCCACTTTGATGCATAGCTTATGTTGCTTTGTTTGTAGGAAAATATTTGCAGAGGTGCTTGCATGATAGAGGAGTAAGATCAATATGTCTGTATCGTCAGCAACAACTATCGTTGTTCTTTCAGTTCCATCCAATTCTAATGCTCTCCTTACAATCACCACATCAGCATCGCCTTCATCTACTGCATGTACCACCTGAACACCTGCATCTGATAACTGTTTTGCCAACAGATTTATGGTATTCTGCTTGTTGCGTTTGTTTGATAGAAATCCAGTTTTGTTTCCTGGAACAGATGTGTTGTCTTGGACAGCTACGTCAGGAGCGCCAACCTGATTAAGCCGTCGTCGCTTCTGTTCTTGATCTTTTGTGGTCTCTGTTTGATAGTTATCAAATACAACGCATACAGGCGCATCAAGCCTCTGATACTGTACTACTGATGCTACGAATGAGCTACAAACGGTCTCAATTGTTACAACCTTAGGCAATGGTATCCGATGCAAAAGTGCGCAGCCATCAAATACTCTTGTAGCTGGCTCTTGCTGTAGCATTGATGTGTTCATTTCAATTATATACCTCGCCAGTTGTAACTTTTGCGATTTCCTCATAGTTCTGTCCTCGTGGAAGAGGGCGGGACATACCGTTGCAAGCTCGTATTCAAAGATCGCTTTGTCTGGAGGTCCTGAAACAGATGCAGTTGACATTAAGCGATGGTACAGCTCCTGGGAAGACATATGGACATGTTCATTTCCGACTTTAACTACCTTTCGCATGACAGCAAATGTTACAGCTTGATTTGCTTTCTTTAGCATAATGTCGCCAAACCTTTTCTCATTTAACTTCTCATGAATTCTTCGACCAATATCAATGGCATCATCGGCAGTAACACGATGGTCTGCAATCAAACCAGTTGCGATATTTCTCAGTTGGACGTCTTCAACTGCGAATGGATTGTGTTCTCTGAGAAACAGAGTGAATTTCTTCATGTCTTCTACATCTCGTCTCATATTTGCAGGGTGAACATCTCTGTGTTGTTCCGACCATGTCCCGGTGAACGTGTCAGTCAATCACCGCAGAGCGTGTGTGTACTGTGCTATGATGTGTGCAGTGAGAAGCCATTTTGTTCTAGCGGATTCCTTGTGCGTTATATTGACCAATCCACCCTGTGTCTTTCCAGCTCTCATTAGACTCTGTTCAATTGTCATATCAGACCAGGTACCACTCCAATACAGTTTAGAATTCCTGCGTACAGCAAAGTGCCCTTCGTGCATGGGACCATCCAGACAAGTACATAGATCATCAGAATCTTGGAGGTAAAGGCGACAACACTTTGTGTAATTGTTGTGCCCTGCAGCAGCAAGGAATGGCAACATTAGTTGTGTCGCCTTTAAATGAAGGAGCCAATTACCAGTACGCTCAGCCCTGATGAACAATCGTACAATGGCGACAAATTCCATGAACAACGACCACAATTTACCAGTTCTTGATTTCTCTACGTTTTCCTTCAAATTAGAAACTTGCTTACATAGGTCTTGCAAATGGTCATTGTCACAAACATCGTCTGCTGAAATATCATGTGACATAATAGCATCGTATAAATTGCGCAGCTCTGACAACATATCATTCGTTGACATATGTGTTTGACTTTCAAGTAACATTTTCTAAATTTACCCCGGACTATTTATTATTGTAATAGTAAGAATAATGGCGTTAGGAATATTTATATCATTGACTGCATAGGTGCGATCAACATGCTGTCCATATGTGTAACTCTCTCCGTCGGATCTTTAAAAAAAACTGGCCATACATTGATGTACCATGTTCTGGAATTCACACTCATGTATCAAATCATATATGGTTGTTATAGAGAGGTTTTACTGATTAATTTTAATTTACATTAGTATGTCTTACAGGTTATTTGACTGGGATCTGTTGTCATATACACAATTGACAATAGCAATTGTCAGTAGGTCTAATTTTATAAAATTCTCAACAGATTACCTATTTATGCTAAATATTTTTCACATTTCGTTCCCTAACTTCAAAGGGTTAAAAATCAGGTTTCCCCAAGTGTGAATTTGTGAGAATTTCTTGTGTGGACTCTGGACAGTCATAAAGAGTGTTTGGAAAACAAAATCGTCTGTTATACAAAATGTCCGGGTTAGCCTATATTTCTGTTGATTTCTACTGGACTAAAAAGTACACACATGACATAACTACATAAAAACAAGTCATCACTATCTGCACACTATATATTAGTAGTCACAAATGGTGAGTGTAGTTCCCCAACAAGTATCGAACCGACTCGTTAATAATTAGCAGTAAGGTACTGCTGCTCATCAATATCATCGAGCCGATACATGACCAACATGCTAAGCGGAGTTTACGTAGTTTTAGTACAACGCTCTGCAGTCACTCTTAAATATACTTCAATCATGAGATTTATAAATTACATCCTGAACAATTCTCGTTAGAGTTTCCTTTTAATGTACATTCAGACGCGTCCTTTTTAGTAAAACACATTGGACTGGAAATTTACCTAAATCAATCCTGCCTCCATTATTTTACATTACTTATCACTGGCGGCGATACTAAATTAGCTTTATCGTCCTATAGAAAAGAGAGGCTCAATTCTTTAATTTCACTTGCTACCATTTCAGGCATCTGTATGCACAACCCTGATAAAACTAAATTATTTAGGACAACAATAGAAAGGAGTCATCTTTCCCACGTTCCTAATATAGTCTTTAACTTGGATTACCATTCTTCAAGATTTAGTGTTATGCCTGATTTCCTATTAAAACAAATGTCTATGCAATCTATAGATTATGCAAAAACTGCTGTATCATATACATACTGGAACACTTTTACTGGGTTATGAACTCCATCAACACATATCCCGTGAAAATGAGTATTTTGCCTCAGTGACGCTCCAAGCGTCTCCATAGCTATTACACATACAAGATGTGATAGGGAACACCACTGGCTTACACCCCGCGCACGAGGCTGTTGTCTCAGTTAGATGCTCATTAACAAAATAACAGCTTTTTTATGTTGATATATAAGATAATCACCCATTTAATCCATCCTGGGCCTAAACCAGTACAATGTAATGGCATTGGAATTCTAAGCGATCACACGCCGCTTCCTTATTGTCTAAAGCTATGACCGCTGCTGGCATAGGCTTCATCAACTACCTGTATGGTATCTCTTATCAGTTGAGTATGTGTTAAAGCTCTTCTACCTGGGACTGATCATGTTTTGGTCAGAGATGAGTATCTCTTCTAGGACTGAACTGAGCTTTACAGTTAGAACTTCGATATAATTGTACAATCCACATAGAGTAATGACATTGGTCTGTAATTCTGAAGTTTATTTCTATCATCTCTTTTATTAATCCGTCGAGTATGTGCGTTGGTCATTGATGGAGAAACGTGCCCATATTTAAAAGTGCAGGTTGATAGCTCTTCAAGAGTTTGACCTAATAAATGCCGAGATGTGTGGTGAGATTATACAGGTTCGTCACAGCCTGGTGATTTTTATGTTTCGTCCCTTTCAGGAATGTAGTCAAACGTGGTGTTAAAGCTTGTTTATATATCCTATAAGAATCAGAAAGTGTCTCTGTCATAATAGCTAAACTAGCTAAATGTGTACAAACGTTGAGAATAGTTATGCACAGCTTTCTCCATTGCTATGCTTGCAGAATCAGTCAGGGTTAACCTAATTGCCCGATAATGACCGCATTAATTTCTCAACACCACATGAATGTTCTTGTCCACCAAAATAGTGTGCAGCTTTCTCATCATCAAAATACATTTATGACTTAGAGATCTAATTGTGTGTTCCATTGAATAAATATTCATCCATACATTTATTTTGACATTTAGTTTAATTAATACATCATACTAATTATGTTATTTATTTACTTTCTCATGCACTTTACTCGAAGCTCTGCTCAATCATTTTTGCACTTTCACAATTCTCTGGCTTTCCTAATCGAATATTCTCTTGACATAAAATTTAGATATCTTTTTACATCTTCCCACCATTGCATTATGACATCATATATTAGTTTTCGTTCAACTCAATAGCGCCAACAGCGCTCTACACATTTATGATAACAAATATTGTTTAGCAAAGCATTGTTTAATTTCTAAAATCCAGCCCATCTGGTTATCCGATCAGCATTGCCTAACGCGGCTCGGTATTTATTGAAACTATGCAGGTGTTTAATGCGCAGTCACTATGTATTTTATCTACACTTGATGCAATGTTCTATCAGATGCCAGCCATATAAAGCCATTGCTGTCTGGATTAACAAATCAATATGTGTCTAGTAAGCCGTTATCGTGACATATATTTCTCATAATAGTGTACGCCATGCCCATATATTTCGACGTGGATGTCGGTCGCTGACATCATCTAATGCACATTTAAAATCGCCTACAACAATTAAGTTGTCAGATGGATTCTGGTCAAGTGTTGAAGAAATATAATTAAAACCTTCTTTATATTGCTGCTGTTATGTTGGGGCATATACACAGATAAGATTAAAGCGGGCATTTGATACATCAAGTGAAACAGAAGTGCAGCGACCATGTGCATCCGATGTTGAGGAGATGATGATTACAGAATGAAGACAAATGCCAAAGGAGAATAATTGCTATTCCAGCAATGTGAATTATAAATTTGCGATTTTGAAATATCTTTGAGGGAATTATACAATTCAGGTTTTTGAATTGTTATCTCTTGTAGAAAAGCAATATTGACCCTTCATTTTTTAATTGCTCTAAGAAACGACGTTCACTGTTTAAAGCTTGACAATCGAGTGTGCAAATTAGCACATTTATGAGCTAACCAGATTGCATTGTGTTTGATCCTATTTTAGATCATTTACCTCCTTTACTGTTCAACTCTGGATTACTCAATTCACCCGTTTTCAAAAGAGTGTATTTTAAATACATCTGAATCTTGTCGTAGGTGCCTATATTTAACACATGTTGCAGTTACATACCCATACAGCACCAACACATCCCGACCCTCTGATCGGTGCATTGCCATTTCATCAGGTTTTTTAATGGTGTGTTTGTATAGAAATATCGGATTCAGCCACCAATATATTGGCATCTTCCATATCACTGTCATCTATTTCTGATTCAGAGTGGACTCCAACGTTCTGTCATTTAGTTCCACTCAGACGGTCTCAGATACCCGTCACCATGTCCATAGCATTTAAATCATCTAGATTAACTGTACTCAGCAGAAATTCAGATTTGTTATCAGCGTCTTGTGATCAGAACTTTACTTGGCCTTTGTTCATGATTTGTTCAAGAGAGTACGTATCATCTAGGGCTACGTGTGTGAAACCAACGTCTTTCTCAACAGAATATATGCTTTGACCGCTTTCATGGGTAATATGTAGCCCATTATTTAGAATTTCAATCCCACATTCCCCGTCCCTGGGATTATTTTAGACTCCTTTTTCATTAATGTGAACTTCCGCCACAAGATCAGTACCCACTGGATCCTTAACATTCTCATCTGGTGTAAGTTTCCCTGTGCTTTTATCGACACCCTTTTGTATAAACTTATTCTGCCGAGATCTTCACTTTGAATAATCAGATGACCCACAGAGTAGACATTTGTTTCTGTTTCGACAACCTGTTGCCAGACAATCTGTGCTTAATCAAATTCTTCATTCTTTGATTTATCCACTGTAACGCAATGGAAGGGTAACGCTGCCATCTTGCATTGCTTCACTGCATTGGGGTTACTCTACTTTTTCAAACCAGATACTTCTGATACCAATTTCTGAAGGTCAGTCAAATGGATATGTTTCAAGTTCCATTTTATCTACTTTGCTATTTGCAACACATTACACACATAACCCTTCACAACAAGTACATCCTTGAACAACTTTTCCTTCACATTTCCATTGCACACAGTGACTTTCATTCGATTTCGATACATTAATGCGTCCTTGAAAGACCTGTCCCAACTACGTCCTTCAACACATAATACACCGCAGTTACCGAAACACCCCAAGCATTCATCGTACTTTTAAGGATTAGGGTACGTCAATAGCTGATTGGCATGATGATTTACAGCAAAAGGAAACCAATTAATGCCACTATGCAAACGGCTAAACCCTAACCCAATGATAACTTGCAACTACAGTCACCACTACGAAAGACCGCCAGACAAAGAGGTAAACATTAATAAATTAACATCCGCTTTATAACGTGATGCCCACCAACAAATATAGGGTGACATAGGCAGCAATATATCTGTTAGCCTGATCTAGTTGACAACCACGTGTGGTTCACTGGCAGCTAAGTGGCCACCATGCAAAGAGCTAAACACTATTACATTAATGTCCCCTTGAGGACGTGACGTATACTGACAAATATACGCCGACATATGCAGTTGTATACTTGCTAGCCATGGGTCAGTTTCACAAAGGTGCGTAAGGTACACTCCCGTCTAACTTAGATGCTTTACTTAAGTCCCGCGGCTACGGAAATTTCATGGAAGGCGTCGTAAATAAACGCGCAAATAATAAAACATGTAGCTTAGTGCGCTGAGGCGAGAATCATCATCGCTTATAGCATAACGTGACAACACAGCTGGATGCAATGTGACAGCTGTCAAAGTTTGTAATTCTAGCACAGGGTCAATCAGGGCAAATAATGTATATAGTGAACTATAGGTGTATACAAACTGTGTAGTCGACATGCAGAAAGCACCATTGCAGTATTACACCAGCGAGACCACAATTGAACGTTCGCCCACGGTAAACTTGGTAAGCATGACGTAATTTCGTGTTTTATTTTCATAAAAGTGGTCGACACAATGTTTGATTAAATCCTCTAAATAGTAATCTTCTTAACATATGCAGACCTATTTAGGACTAAACGATACGTATGCACCTGCTGATTTTTCTGATGTATGTGCAAATTAAGAAAGAAAACACCACGACATAAGGTGACAATGCATAGCCACTTATATGTGCGTATGAATACGAGGCCAAACTGAAGGAGTGCGCTACGTCCGTCTACGGCGGCCAAACACGTCTAGGACACAAACTCGTTTTGGGCCCAATTGATGGCTATCCATAAGAAGTAAGTCACGGTCACACATTATGCACGCATCTAAAACACAGCAGAGGAGCTGCATTACGCGATCACCTACCTTAGTAACTATATTTTGATGGTACACACAGTGACTGTTATAGACAATTTTGGTTGTATATCTCTACCAGTGTTTCTTTGATTGAAATAACTTTATACTCAAAGAACTGCAGGACTGAGCCTGATACTAACTGATTGGTACCCATTTCACCATTGATGGCGTAGAGGGGGAATACCACTGGCTACACCCACGCTACCGCCATCACCCCTACTCTACATAAAACCATGTTTTCAAGACTGTCTAGTGATTCCATAAAGTAAACAATAACAGCTGATTGCAGACCCTCACTCTCCTATGGTTTTCATATTGTATACAATTCCAATTGCATCATTTCAGAATTATCACCATCATCATTTTATTGTGCGTGCGTGCGTGCGTGCGTGCGTACGTGCGTGCGTGCGTGCGTGCGTGCGTGCGTGCGTGCGTGCGTGCGTGCGTGCGTGTGTGTGTTTGCACGTAATTCGCTCCATGAAAGCTAATCAGATGTGACTCAAATTTTAACACAACAAAGGAGTTCATTGTGAAAGAGGATAGCCAACATTAGTCATGATCTACAAAAACAAAACAGATCAAATTTTTTGAAAATATTTAGCTAATAAATCGTACATAAGAAAGTGTGTGACCATACATTAGGTTTTCACAATGTTTGGCGTAATATGACAAAATATTGAGAATAGGAAAGATTCACAATGTGATGCAATGGGGGCGGGTGGGGGGTGGAGCGAGGGTCTGCAATATAAATAAATATATATTTATATATCTTGTTATTGTATGAAACAAGATACACGTTACCATTTCCCTTTAACCGTATCAAATATCTGACACAATGAGACATTGCATGCACATGTACATGTCTTTATGCCAAAGCAAGTGGGTTGTTTAAATTATTAATAATTCTTTGAAACATGTTTTCTTTATGTTTCAGATGATATTTATGTGCCAGGGTCATGGAAAAGACAGTCATGCTACACATTCATGACACTAGTTTTCCTGCGTCTACTGTGTCTGATGGTATAGTTCACCCGCATATTGCTCAAATGCAGTAGCAGTCGTATGTATGTTATAGGGTGAGTCTATTAATCTAGCATTGATATGGCATTTCAAGGGCATCGTGATTTTGCATGACTAAACCATTATCCAATTTCTCCAGTGATTCATAACAACACAATAGTCATCCCAGTAGAACAATTATAAAAACAATCTATTTGGTCTACTAATGGGCATTTCTCAGCACCACTGCAGATGCTGTTTTAGCCCGCTTGAGTGTTAACACGTTAAGCTGCATGCATTTCTTTTCCTATTCTATCGAATGAACTTTGTCGCTTTATGTCTTTTGTTATGTAGTTGTAATTTAAGAGGGATCAAAATAAAGAAATTATAACGGATAATCAACATGCAAAATAATGGCTATGATATATTCATAAATTACCAACAAATAAGTTCCCTAGGGATAGTATCGCTCATCCTGAACGTAATTATTTGCATCAGAACACTTGAAAATAAGTTTCAAAACACATGTTGGCTGGAAACATATACAGTTTGGTGGTCAGAAATGCTAACATTTTATCTAGGAATGAGTTAATTTGAGATTAAAAGCAAAATATTTGGCCAGAGATATATAGATTTCAGCAGCATAAATAAAAGTCTCAGGTCGAAATTTAACACTTTTGACCAGAAGTATGAACATTATGATCATAATTACACATTTTGTGCTAGAAATGTCCATAGACTAGTAGAATTATGTAAGGGACAGAGATAATACCTTTTGAAAATTACAACTGTCTCCAATTACCAGTTCATACAGCATGTGAGTTCTATATGAGATGAATGCTAATCATGACTCGGATGGAAAATGCCAATGTATCATTCATTAAGTACAGAATTTATTTTCTGTATAATATGGTAGATTGATATTTGGTGTAATTTTAGATTCTTATATCAACTCTTCAGTAATCATTGTGTGTACTGGTGAACATGACTGAGAATGGGCAGGCACATTAGTGACTGACTGTACATGGTATGTGTATTTTGACACTAAGCCAGTATTAATTGTTTATCATATAGGCCATTAATAATTAACATTCTGTATTTAATTCCAATCTTGATAACTGCTCTTTATTTTTAAATGGTGTTGCTGTCTAAGGCATAAACAGGTTTTAGCAACTCTTGTAATGCCAGTCCTATTAACTACTGATTATGCAAAAATGAACCATTTTAACATCACTGTCATAAGGGTTAAATACACACTTACGTCACTAACACTGATTTTTTTCTTTTTTAACTCATTCAATAAATACAATGTTTTGTCTTAAGCATGATTATTGATGTAGTGAACTGTGATTATCAGAATGTGTTGTAAACAGAACATATGCGGCTTTCAAAATAATCTAAACACAGGCCACATCCATCGCAGGTGTGTCTACGCAATTCTCAGATTGACTGAGTTTGGTACCAGTATTACAGATGTTATTCCATTTACTGCATTCACTCATCGAAAAGTGATGAACAAGAACTCATAAACTGCATCGCATTGCAAGGCCTGCCCTCTGTTACTCTAGAAATCGATTCCATGCACAATCATCGCACTGGCACAGGCTGCAACACAAAGGAAAATACGTTTGAATCATATAATATATTACTGACAAATTGGGCCCCCTAGATTTGCAGACCAAGAACATGCTATTCTTGAAATCGTATCAATGGCATGATTGGTTCAATGATCAAGGCCGTCATTCCAGTGGTAAGTTGCCAAAAATAGTCTTCTCACGGTCTGCAAATTGATGTTTTCTATCTGGCAATGTATATTCAGTTGCATACCAAGAGAATGCTATTCTTGAAATCTTATCACTGGAATGATTGGCTCAATCCTCAAGCCAGCGATTCCCATGGTAAGTTGTCAAAAATAGTCTTCTCACGTCCTGCAAATTGATGTTTTCTATCTGGCAATGTATATCCATTTGCAGACCAAGAGAATACAACTACATTTTCTAATTACAGGCTTCATACATACCCTGCAAAATGAGAAGGGTACTCGAAAGTTGAAAACGGGTGACTCATTTTGACAGCTTACATGCTATAGTAACGGCAAACCATTCAGTGATGATCTATTTGTGTCGATAGCACAGCATTCTGAAAAAGTGTGCGAAGTTGTGAAGTGCACAAAGGAAATAGATACGAATAGCGCGATCTAAATAGCAGTTTTAAAATGTGTTCCCGAACTAAATGACGACCTAATTAGCGTCTCGCAACTACTCGCTGTGTACGTTGGAAATCGAGATTCCGAGCGTGGTGTTCTCGAGTTAGACGTGCTCTTCTAAAATACATGTGTGTCTCAGCAAGTTACGACCATATGTACGACCCCACCACCACCAGCACCACCACCACCACCACGGTTACGCGCTTTTGGTAAAACCCGATTTACGCCGCCTACCGCAATTACGCCATATTTACTTCCAATAGCGTACTTACGCACCTTTATGAAACTGCAGCCCCCATCCACCCACCCCACTCCCACCACCCACCCCACCCCACGCCCACCCCCACCGATCTGGTTGACGATATACTGCATTTTCCCTAGTATTTCTGTAGTTACTAAGTGCTCCAATGCTGATAGCTGATGTTGTGAATGGCGATACATTATACTGCTAGCCAATTAAGATAGCCGGTGGCTGTGTTTGTCTGAGGATGTTTGGGTTGGGGTGGGTGTGGGGTTTGTGGGGTTGACTCAGGTGAAAACGTTCATGAATGATGCCATGCCTCTAAATCAGTTTAATTAGCCATGCCCTCTGGTGTGTCAAATTGTGAGGTGCGGGAGCTGATGCAGAGGCGCATGATAGGGGTGGGGTGAGGGTAGGTTGGTGGGTGGTTGGAGAAAACACTTCTGCATTTCTGCTGTTAGAGTAGGCCAGCTAATAACAGCACCACTGATTATACTGGCAAGTCGATGTTGCCATGCAGAAAAAGTAAATAGGCTTTGCTAACTATGAATAGGCGTAGCTCATGTGCAATACTTATCACGCTGATGGCAATATTGTATATTTCACAGTATCACTATCAAAGAAACCGGTTTAAATTGTTCAACAATTGTGGTCAACGATGAAGTATGTAATATACAATATATAACTGTAATATGTAGATACATAATATGTATACATCTTGGTATAAATGTTATATATCAAGGGCCCACCACACCATAGGCCTTGCCTTTGGAGGTGCCTGTTTGAATTGTTAAATTAGTTACCTATATGGAAGTAAATAATCTTGAATCTGAATCTGTCTGTGACAGTAGCATCTTGTACCAAATTTGTTTTAAAATGAACACGGGCTCATCACGACTTATTCAATTTGAAATTTAAAAAATATTTACATCATAATGTAAAGGGTTAATTGTGTATCTAGTTATGGAATAGCTAAATGAAATGTCCTGTATAGGGTTAACACGTAGATGAATGTCTATGATTTATGACCTACTTGTACCAGCAACACTGGATACAATCGACCTGCCCATAAAATATTGATACATAACAAGTTTGGAATGATTATAGAATTTATTGAATTTTCATAGTTTTTATAACTTGTCTATGTTCATTTATCTACAGGTGCTTAGCAAAAACAGGGTAAAAGAAACACTAACTTTCACCATGAAAAGTAATTCTATATATATACATACCACTTATTATTATTATTTTCCTTTTGCCGCAATACATTATATCAGTTTATCAGTTGAATGGGTACTAGGAAGACCAATGCATATGCTATTCTATCGATTGCAATGTATAGTAAGTACACAATCAATGACAAAACAATAAACACATATATGCATACAATATATTATGAATACTCTATGCAGTGCCTGTATATAAATCATAGCAATAATTTATAAATTATATACTAGATCTGCAATTATGTGAATAACAGAAATTGTGAAAGCCCTTACTGATGATAATCTTGCAATCTAAGTCAATAAGCATGTATTCTAGAACAAAACTAATACCATTAAATTACTTGAAGTGGGGCGTTTACTAGATGATACCATGTAGATTATAGAATTATTTCTTGATTGTATTATACATGTGATGGATTAATTTTCACAACCCGTATCAATGTATTATCAACTGCTATTGAATAAATGTGTGTTTAACGGTTTATCGGTCAAATAACTAAGAACCACCCATGTAGAGCCTCACTTCCACCACTGACCAATTAGTAGCTAATTTAATAAACTAATATTTAACAACCACCATGGCAGGGTAAGTAGAAGTTATGCACGTTGGCTAAAGGGGTAATTGGGTACAATTGGTATTTCTAATTGGAATTGATTACTTTGCCCAAAGAATTGCTAATTCCATATGTATTTTCAATTATTAGTATTTTATCAATATAGTTGTGTCACCTGACAGAACATAACGTATGTAATATGTAAAATCAAATGTTTTGCATCATTCGAGTTAATGGTCAAACTGGCCAAAACAGCATTTTTATTGAGCTTGAGATAATTGCAATTCAAAAGAAGACACTTTTTGAAATTTTATCACTGTAATGTCTAGCCTTATAATCAGGCTAGCTAAGTCAGTTGTACAGTTTCAAAAAATTGCATTCTCATCTTCTGCTAAATATAAGTGTCGATTATCTATAACAAAATTGAAATTATCTTAATGAAATATATCCATTAACACTTTCAATAACAAATCCCTGAAAAATGGAAATTCTTTACAATATAACACATACTCTGGTGAATGTTTTACAATTAATTTGAATGATGCACGTCGCTGTCTAAGGCAGCGACGACTTCCAGTCAAATTAATTTAACAACATTAAGCTGTTTTCCTGTCTTGTTGCCTTGGAAGTGAGATATGTGGAATTCACTGGTGAAAGGGTTAATGACCATGTTGGCCAATACGCGTGTCTGTCATGTCTGTAGTGGTGTGTCATGAAAGATGTCCTTTTGCATGCCAATGGGAGATAATCTTTGAATACTCAAAGCGCTGGCAGTGGTGGGATAAAACGAACATCTTCCTTTGACCTACACATGGGAATTCATTGATACAAAATTCAAATTTCCCAACCGTTTATGGCTTTCCGTAAGAGTTTTCATCTTTCAAATCCCAATATATCAATCACATGGTAATCCTCATATATTTTTGATTGCCACAAATCATGATTTACATTAATAGTATAGTCTGGGAGCATTGGCATGTGCAATTACAATTTAATAAATATTATGTTGAGTATTTTGAAACCCACATAACTGGGAAATATGGCAGCAACAGTCCCCTGTTAAATTACTTTCCCAATATTCAACAGGTCTCAAAGGTTCAAATTAATTCCAGCATCTGTACAAGTATGTAGAGCTTAGCTAGACTCATCTATTGTAAAAAAACACAATTTTAATACACCCTTTCAAAAAGGCAATAGTGTCGAAACAAATAATGAATTAAAAGTCAACTACTTTCCTCTATTCTTGCATTGAAATGTGAAACATTTGGATTCCAGATGGGGGTTAAACAGAAACACTGTACTATTGTAGCACGCCACCCGTTCACCGCTCCCAAATATGCAACGTTGCACTAGTGTAGCACATGACACATTCACTGCTCCAACCCCACCCTCACCGACACTGCATACTAGGACACAGGAACCAAACACCACCACCCACACAACGACATTTAAGGCCACTTTTATAGTAGAAATACTATTTGAAATGGCTTCTCAGAGTCTGATTTCTCCCATTTTCAAAAAAATACCTGCCACTCCAAGGTTGCTGGGAAGAACATGTTGGAAGGGTGGGTGTGGTGCATCCATACTAAAGGGATGGGGTGGGGTGGGCACCCATTAATGTAAATCCACTGCAAAATAGCCTGTGCAATGGTCTTATGAAGTGTACATTTACAGGCCAAGAGTAGAATATTTTTGAAACTGTACCACTGCAATTACTTGCTTGATAACAGAGCCAGTAATTTCAGAGGTAAATCTAAAAAATGTTTTTCTCCGGGCCTGAAAATGGATATATTCTATAACAAAATTGAAATTTGACTTAAAAGGTTTCATGGTTAAACGAGTAAAGGCAGAACCTAAGTAAACGCCCCCCCCCCTTGCTATTAGCAAACATATGGGGTGGTGGGATTAATGTAAACATGGCTTCAAACTCCACAATAAGTAACTCAAATAATAACTCCTGATGATTAGCTGCAAAATTGACGTTATGACACAATCCCACTTCGCCCCGGGGCTGAGCAGCACAATTGAATATTCTATGGACAGATTCGCTTGTAAATGCATGCAATCGCATCCAGCATACACGGACGGATAGTCAATTGAAACCCGTTTTCATGTGACATAAAACATGATTTTTCAGGTTTCGGGTACGATAAATTAATAATTTCGTCAATTGTATACCACATGCGTTTGGGTTTTCGTCCATTCATCCCACTACCATATACCTACTACTGTATGTGTATGCATAGGTAGAAAAATATCCGTATTTGCCATGAAAGTAGGTTTAATGGAAACTGTATTATCTCAGGCTTCACTGGTCATCTCACCACCTAATCGTGAAATTGTGATACACCTGGAGAATGAATTAACTCTGCTCCTTTATCCACCACGAGTATATTTAAACATGCACATATCTGAAGCAATTAACACCACCGTACTTATATTATAATCTATTCATTCATCACCGAATATTCCTGTGATTTTATTGTATCCATGCAGACATTCTTACTTGTGAATTTATTTTCATCTTATATCCAAACACTTATTAGTATTTATGGCAAAAATCGTATTCATCCTACTCTTCCATGTGGGAATTCTCTAATTCTGAATACGTCTAATATGCTGACCAATGTAACCGTCTGCTACCACTTAGCACCATGATTGTAACGTCAGTCTACATGCGATGTACACGAACATGACGCCATAGTCTTGATGGAAAGTTTGGATCACTCCATAACCAGTAATACAATTTGAAATGAAGTTTGATAAATTCAAACCCGGATAGATAAGTATGCAATTGTTAGACATATGCCTTTGTTTAAAAGAATTAACAGGTAAGGTTCCCATGATATCAGTACATAGAGACAAATTTGCATGAGACATGAGATGAGTATTGATGACTGCGAAATGTACACAACATGTAATACTACACCGTGTTTACTGCCGTGGTCTCATATTTCGTTGTATCTACTGTTGACTACACGTGCAAATAGTTATATGTCAGCCAGCTTCTGAAGCTTAATAATGAGGTCACATTCAAGTCAGTAAGTTAGCAAGGAGATATTGTAATACTGTTACAGTGTAAGCGTATCAATTTCCAGGGGAAAATACGAGAATGATGTTGTCTACATCGATAACTCTGTGCGTGAATAACAGCAAGAAATCACAATATTGTCAAAATAAGTAGTAGCGTAGACAAGGTGATAGCTACCCTCTACATATTTGATACACATTTGAATGACTATTGTTGCTGCAACAGCTTTCAGTGTAAACATTCTAAAATAATCAACATACCTTTCAGTTGAGATTTGATGCAGATTTGAAGACCTCTTTGCCTGTATGTTGCCGCTGACTAAGTAAGACACCAACACATTTGGTACATTGTTATAAATACAACCAGCTGTCTTACCATACATAGTGTGTATATGCCGTGATCTGTTTTCCATGCACGGACGGACTATTTATCAAAGATAGCGTGCGCATATTTCTGTTAGATAATGAATTGTTATCAGTGCACGATCTGGCATATGAACGTACACGACGTCTTTAGTAGTCAATCATTCTTAGCCGGAAAACTGGGTTAGGTGTGGCTATCAACTCAACAACGTTATTGTTACCTTAGTAATTAACAACTTACAGTTAATTTGCTTTTCAAATCCGCAGCGGGTGTCGACTGAAAATTAAAATGATCATTTTAGAATATATGGAATGAAAACCATTACAACAAGAAATTTCAGTAGCACTCGCATTGCCTATGCGACATAATTTAAATGAATGTTGTTGCAGTCATTGATAGCAGCAGCATTTATGCACATCATTGTATAAGTATACAGCAGCTTTCCGTGCAGATGACCACATTTAGTCTTGAGATATCCGGGCCTGTACAGACAATAGACTCAACTAATACGGTGTCCAATAACTACAGCGAATATGGAGGCAGGGCATTGTACGCTTGGTAACAACGCATGCTGGGGAACAGAAATCAAAATGTGCATCCCATATCTCGGGTAAAGATAAGCATACGCTCTGTCACAGCATACACTATTATTATATTCATCTATGCATTGCTTGTAGGAATAACTCCTATATATCGGCTGTAATTCCAAAGAATTACAAATCAACAGTGTAAAATATCCACTAACTCAACAAGGACGATTGGCAGCAAATGTGTATGTCTCTATGCAGGGGATTACATTATCTTCCATGCAGCAGCATTTGTTTGTATCCACTTGAACCATCTCAATATGGGGGTCAAATACATAGCCTCATTAATGATCAATATTCTCTATGAGTGTTTGTCCTCTGTAGATACATAGTTGTATATAGGAATTATCTATGCGCCATAATGCCTTATTAGCAGAGTACCACGCGTCACGATGTGTGCCACATATTGTGTGTGTGTGTGTATATATATATATATATATATATATATATATATATATATATATATATATATATATATATATATATATATATATATATATATATATATATATTAGTCTAATATCTATGTGATTGTTAGTCATACGGGAAGTTGAGAAAATCTGCTATCTGATATATAGACTCAAGCATGTTTAGGGGCCCTTGAACGTCTAGGCAGAGAGTCAACTATGATTGCCGCTATAATGATGCTCGTTCTGTTTACTAATCCTTACAGATCAGATATGATAAATTCGTTATGGCTATGGTTAATATCTCAGATAACGTGTGCTCACGCACAATACAACGTGTGGATTATTCGGGCGGCCATCTGTCTAACATGCTTCCTGCCTCTGTCCCTGACCCGCAAATGATCAATAGCATTATCAAAGGCTCGCAACGATATTAGTCTCTCAGCCCAATGCTCATTCGGTTTTTCATACGGATTAATTGACTATATTGGGTTTTCATTGACAGCTTGACAAGAGCAATAACTGTCTATAATGGCCGCAGCATCAGCCATGCAAGTGCCGTCCCTATGGCAGATGGTAGCGTATTAAACATTTTTGGCTATATTCTTGGCTTTAGGGGTCAAATGATTGTGGGTTAGTGAGACCTCTACTATAAAGAACTGCCATTTGTGGCTGCGATAGCAGGCGTCAGTCATATGCTTGCTTCTCAGTAGTAATACATGTTTTGAATGGGCTTATATATGTAGTTCATTCTTTGGATCTGCACACTATATAGGATATACACTTTCTTCGACTGTATCACTGCTTTCAACCATGAACTTCCCAAACTCATCATTTCAAGGAAATAATACGTGTTAGCTGCTAAATAATTTAAAAACAAGTTAACATGAAGGTCAACATGGCGCCCTAGTTGCCACATTATTAGCAATGTGGCAACGCATTTGTTGAGTTTGGCGAGTGTGGTTGAAACAGTCGAGTTATGAGAACATTTAGCGTAGCTAATAGTAGATTAGAATAGAATAGAATTCATATTGATTGAGGGAGAGAGAATGTAGGGCAGGGAAGGACGGATACAATAAGTTATCTGCATCTGCCATCAAGAATTGCATACATAATTTGCATCTTTCAATGGACTGGAAATATAATATTACTGTATGCCTTTTTAGCAGAATCACGATTGGATGTATATCTTCTGGACTAAATGTTCCGCAGCACACAAGAGCTCGATCACCATCACACTCAGCCTACAGTGATGCATTCGAATCTAATTTCTGATTTTCCATTAATTTATTTGTAAGCCATTTTCCTTTTTCTCAGCTTTTAAACAAAGCAATCTCCAGTTGAACCATAACCTATTACTCTCTAACAGATGCCCTTTTAGAGGGTTATATTTTTCTCTTGGAATACGCATTGCGCCAGAAATGTTAACCGAATTCCGATGTACATTCAATTCTAATCCCTCCAAATCAGGTTAACACTATTTCCATTCAAAATTTATGCAATAGTGATTTTCAAGGATCTTAATATGACGTTGTCTGAATAACCATGAGAAATATTTCTAGACATAGTGCCTTCAGCACGCAACACTTCCAGGAATATTGTGGAGTTTTTTAATATACAATGCAGTAACGATATTGAGCTGTACATGAATTGTGTTAATCAATAACTCGAATCAAGCTGCGGAACTGGTGAAACCTTTCCCGCATAGACAATAACTGAATCAATATGTTACGTATGCAAGTCAGTTTCCCTTAATAACGTGGCAATGGCATGCACACACGTGTGAATGTTGGTGGGTTGAGGGGTTGCCTGGAGGGGGGGGGGTGGTGGAGTAAGTGTGGAGCACATGTAGGATTTGGTATTCCTTTCTCCTCATAAGATTGCCATTGGCTAAGAGAACTAATGATGAAACAATTAGCCTCGAATGGTGATAAATGTAGCCAATAGGTATAAAAAGGCTAAGTCGATATATCTACATATTGGGACCACTCTAAAAAAATGGCCTGAAGTAACTACATATATGCAAGATCTGAAGTAAAGTACTTCAACAAAAGCCGAGGCGATTCGAGAATGGTTCAAGGGATAGTTCACTGACCATGATGATGGGCACTTGCATCCGTTCTCAGGGGACCCCAGCCATTACTAACACCAATTAAAACAATGGCAGTTGAGAAGGCACTTACAGCCCTGAAAATGGGAGTGTATTTGGACCTGATGGCATGAACAATGAACTATTCAAATTTGCAAGTGACATTATCTCAAAACCGATCACGCACCTACCCAATTCAGCATTTATGCACACCTTCCCATCGGCAAATGTAGGCCAAGGCGCCCTTGTCGCACTGCACAATCCCAAGAAGCCACCTGGCCACTAGCCAAACTGCGGCCCATTGTGCTCCTCAACAGCATACAGAAAATCCTAGCCAATGTTACTCTATGCTGCACCCGAGACAAGGTCGATAACTTCGCCAGATCATGTGAAAGTGGATTCAAACGTGGACAGCTGCGCAGACATTGTATGTGCTTAACACATTCTTGTGTCGGTAGTCATGTCCAAACAATGGGATTTCCACAAATTGGGCAATGGCATGTGACGAGCCTTCGACACAGTCAAATGCTCAACGATCCTAGATGTACGACGCCGGGTCAGTTGCAATGAAGCTGAGCTAAGACTAGTGAGACTACTGCTTGCAGACACCAAGCTGAGAGTACGAGTCAAGTCAGTGAAGTTGTAGAGTTTGAGACATCAATCTGCTCCCCATAGGGAGATGGTCTATTTCCTGTGCTCTTAACATGTTACATTGCCACTGCATTGAAATCCGTATGGGAAAGTTCCACAAGATCACACCCCCGTTGTCAATACTGGCTATGCTGCTAGCGATGGAATATGCCGACGATGTGGTCCTCATAGATGGGGAAAAGAAACCCCTTGACGAACTTCACCCAATAGCTGCAAGCAAACTAAAATTGAGAATCTCTTTAAGAATGAATCCAAAACAGAGTTCCCCACATATACCTATCCACAAAGCATGCGACTAAAGAAAATGTCGATCCATATCGTGGCGGAAAACCATGGAGGAAAAGTAAAATTCTGGTCTCACTGCTTTGCAGTACTGCTGGCATTGCTGTACCACGGGGAACATAGCTGTCCAGTCTTTCTGGAAGCTATGGATTCATAGAGCAAAGATGCCCTTGGTAAAAAGACTACGTTTATAAAATGCAAGCCTTGATGATGTATAACTGTAACAGCTGCGCAGCTCCAAAGGCAGCTCTAGACAAACTTGACGCCTGCCACCGCAAACACATACGCGCCATCACTGGACACTGATGGCCGAAGAGCATAGTTTCCAACGATCCACTATACAAGATGTGTAATACACCACCGCTGTCTGTAAATATCGCCAAGCAAAGATGCTCCATGTTTGGCCATGTGCTAACGATGCCAGAAGACACACCAGCACAGAGAGCCTTGGAATTCGCCCTACTCGGAGCCAGCAAATACAGTAATCATACATACAAGACACGTTGGGAAAAAGAGAAGAAGGACTGATACTACAGTCGCATAATGCAGTAATCATACATACATATGTAAATCACAGTCTGGCTATAATGCCACACTCATAGTATGAATTTCATAATAGCTTAGTGTGCCATCGATTTATATTTTTTGATCACGTAAGAAAGGCTTGGACTGCATTTTTGTTGATGTGGACAAATTTTCTCCATCAATATGAGAATATCCCCCAGAATGGCACAGCCAATATTCCATTCATTATATGACTCATTGTCGATAACAATTATTGTCTCCTTATAGGAGCCCATATTTTCATTAAACTCTACCAGGACTGCACCGTATTTCCAAGAATTAAGGAATGAAATGGCAATTTCTCTTTCTGCACTTCTTGTCACTTTTTTTTATTTATAAAAGACGCCTTTTCTACTCCGCAAATCTACTTACCCCAAGATTACCTATTCTGATGTATTATTTCGTTACCATATAAAATGGTTTATGCCACTGACAAAATGTGCTAATTTAAGATTGTGCAATTAAAAAATTCCCAGGGTGTTGATGATCTCTTTTAAATGAACATAAGGATAACAATGGTGGAGCAGTATTGCCATACATAGGCGATCAATATAATGGACCACCATGTATTTCTCTATGAGTTCTCGGGAAATGCAAGCCCATGGCACACTGGGTTGAATTAGGTGATTCAAAAATTTCCTTTTTAATGAAGGATATTTGACTAGAATGTTAACTAAATGAACCCCACCTTCATACTGTACATGATTTAGCACTAGAGGTGATACTAAATTGGCGTTATCTTCCCATAGAAAGAGAAGGTAAATTCTTTAATTCATTTTCCATCGTTTGAGGAATCTGTATGTTGGAAACCGTATACCCCATCCCAGATAAAGCTAACTTATTTAGGACAACGAATCTGCCAAAAATAGAAAGATGTTATCTTTTCCAACGTCCCAATATATTATCTAACTTGGACCAACATTCCTCATAATTTAGCACTATGCCTGATTTCGTCCTAAAATACATGTCTAAAATTTTGATTACATCGCTTGGCCAATCAATGTCCATTGCTGCATCTGTTCCTCCGACCTATGAGCCCAGAACTAGACCTGTTGATTCCTCTTCGTTAATTCCAAGCTCTGGCGCCTGTTGAAATTCTTTCAATAACTCCTTCAAAATTTTGAAACCATTATTTATTCCCACAACAAATGTTTTGTCATCTACACACTGGTACACCTTTGCCGGCGTATCCGCGCTATCAATGAATATCCCTTGAAAATGGGTATCTCGCCTCAATGAAGCTCCCAGCAACTACATGTCTGTTGCAAGTAAAATAGGTGATAGAGAACAGCCCTGGCTTACACCCTGTTCTAATGTGATTGATTCAGTCAGCTGATCATTAACTAAATACTAGCTTGGCATATAAGCTGGCATAATAAGATAGTGACCCACTTAATGAATCTTGGACCTAAACAAATACATTATAATAATTTAGCAAGAAATTCCATTCTAAGTGACCACATGCTTTCTCATTGTTTAAAGCTATAATCCGTGCTGATATAGAGTCTTTCTCAACTAACTTCATGATAGTTGCAATCAGTAGAGTATATTTCATGTATTTTGCCTTTGAGTTTGATTAATAAATCATAATAATTAGTTTCACTATTATTGACTTTCTCATAAACCTTAGTCAAAAATCTACTCTATGCTTTCTTGCGCTTTCACAATTTTCTGGGTTTTCTGATAGAATATTCCATTGGCATAGACTTAAGATCTATTTTTACATCTTCCCACCATTGCATTACGACATCATACATTTGTTTCCGTGCAACCCACTATTGTAAACAGATCTCTGCACATTTATGATAGAAAATATCATGCAGCAAAGCAGTGTTGAATTTCCAAAACCCAGCCCATCTATTAATCCACTCCACATTGTCTAATGTGGCGCATACCATATTATGATTAGAAAGAGCTACTAGCTAGGTATTAACTGCAGCTATATAGGCGTTTACTGAGCAGTCGCTATATATTCTATCTACCCTTGATGAGATGTCGATACCACTACATCGACTACTGCTGTTACTGCTACGGCTACTACTACTACTACTACTACTACTACTACTACTACTACTACTACTACTACTACTACTACTACTACTACTACCACTACTACTTCTACTACTACTACTACTACTACAACCACCATCATCAGTACCACCACCAGCACCACAACCACCAGCACCGCCGCCGTCACCACTACTACTACTACTACTACTACCACTACTACTACTACTACTACTACTACTACTACTACTACTACTAAGACAATCTTTTCTGGTTTGGATACCGCTGTGCATTATTTGTGCATCACTCGAGCACGTCAACACTGAACGTTCTGAACAGATATGCAACAGCATATGGGCACATACTCAACATGTTTGATCGATGGCATACATCCTTAGTTAGTAGTGTCATCAATGTTAAGCATGGTACTCTTTTAGTAACGCATGATAGATTGATGATCACTGTTTTTGTGGCTCGAAGGAGTGGGAAGATCTTTCAGCTGGAAGCCGTTTTCCTCTACCTCCTCTACTTCTGCGAACATCCTAAATTGGTTTCGCTTTTGACATGTCATCATTTGTCTTACATTATGATTTTAAGTCTGACCTCAAACATCTTCGCAAGTGGGTGCTATAGCGTCCTGAGCATTTCTAATACTTGTTTCTACCTCGTACTGAAAATTACAATACTTTCTGAACTGGCATAAGTATGTCATTCGAGAAACATGCCCAAACATTGACCATTGATTTTGTGCTACCGTCTCAGAGAGTGGAATTGTGCTGTCCTGAATGTAAAGTGTGCTGATGGAAAATTGTCTGTGAGGTCCGCTGAGATTCGTAATGGCCTAGCAGTGTTTGAAATTACGATCATTGGGTTTGTTCAGGATGGCCATTGGGCTAGCTGCTCAGCTATCAGATATGTGTTATAGATTACTAAGGCATGTACACACATACACTCCTCGCTGAATCTCAATCCAGATATTATTATTTACAAGTATGAATGGAAGCAACGAGCTTAGCTGAGTGTGCTTATTAAAACATATTTTATTGTTCAAGAGACAATACGGGTTGAGTCACAAGTTGCCTCCAACTTAGTTACGCCGCGCTCCGAATACTATACAATAGATTATAATGATGACGAATATGTATAGTTGATAAGAACTTACATACATAATTAATATAAGAATTAAATAAAAATTAATACATTTATTAAAATATGATTTGGAATTGTGTCTATATATGCGTGTATATGCATGTACTTTTAAAGGGTCTTTGTGTTTTACATGATTTTAGTCGTTAAGTAGATTGTAGCATTGGCGTGATCCCTGCGTGAATATGTATGTAGACGCACGCCTGTTTGCATGTTTAGAACAATACAGCACTTGTGATAATATCTACTAAGTATTCACGTGTGTTAAGAATGTGTTGCATGTTGATCCAGGTTTAACATGAATACAAGATAGTAAAAACTATATTTGGAATAGCGTGCTTGTCTTACATGTTCAGCATCGATTGATCAGGCTGCAAATTGCATGCATGTACTCGTTCTGCTTAATGTTAAACAAGTATTCAGCAAAGTATCTTCTAAGTTTGTTTTTGATAATTATTTGCAATATTGATAATTATTTGTAACATTCCAAGTCTAATACTCCGAGTAATTTTTCTTACTAAATCCGCTCATGGCATAGCTCGGTACAAACTAGCACTTGTTTATAAGCTCAAATAATAAGCTTAAATTGTCTATTTCGATGCAATGAAACAGAAAACATCTTAACATATGCTGATTTATTTTAATATAAATTAATATAATTTTAGCTGTGAAATTGATTTAGGATACGAGCCCACTAATTCAACTAAGAAACTAAAATACAATACTAATGTATACAGAATGAAATAATCATGCATTAATGTTTAGTACGCTTCATAAAATTACACATTATGTCACTGAAATTATACAATTTACCCGTTTATCCTCACGTCTTCTGGTATGAATGTGCGGTTTTACTCTTTCTGGAAGCGAATTCTGGTACACTGCACCTGTGGTAGTATCTATATAACATGTCGGTGCATGGTATTGATGTAGTCAAATCTTGATATTTCGAAACATCGATCGTATATCCCATGGTTGGATGACGTCTCAGTGCATAGGACGATGTGGGTCATAGAGAATAGTATTAATCTAAAGCAACTTATTTAGTATATTAAAATAAATTGCTAATCTTTTAGAAAATTGTAAATCGACGAATCCATCACAAATAAAAGAGTCAGAAGTGTGTGCAGTGTACTGGCGTGTACCACATGAAGGAATACACTGGCTCCCAGCACGAATCTGCATTGATAAATGATCAATTGCATAGGACTATGGTCCACATGACTATATTGACTAATAATTTGTCAAGGCATCCGCTAAGAACTAGACTGCAGTCTTAGGAGATATGCCTCACTGTAATCATACACAGTCGTAATAAGAAGATATGCATTCTAAGATTCTACTTTCCAGAGTTATGGCCAACATTAATGCCCCAGTGTGCACTTACTTAATCACTAAGTGATACATATTTTACCATTTGCCTAGAGCTCTGTTTTTCATGCTTACCACAATATCGACCAAGGTTCTACCTTCAGAAATATGCTGTCGAGAAACAGACACATGCGCCGATAGATGAAACCGATCGTATACGTAATTATGCATATGGAACATAAACAGACATCTCCATTTTGGAAATGATTCTGGAGAGACGACACTACCCTTCACGAACACGGAACACCAGGGGACGGAAGAGGAGACGCTTATTGCCATTACAAACCTGTGATGGCATCCTGACGGCTGAAATACCACATATCTGTCTAGCCATACTCTAAATACTGTGTTAGCGGTTGTCAGTATTGAATGCATTTGATGTTGAGAGACTATGGTGAGGCATACATGAACAAACTACCTCACCATACGTGAACGTGAAGTTATTTCACCTAGTACGTAGTAACCATTTTGAAAACCAGTTGACGTCCCTAACCCCGGAAGAGGGCCAGACAGATATCTGGATTGATTTGATGATCAACCAGCAAGAATGACCAAATACCTGTCATGGTCATGTTCAGTGTCTGATAATGCGTGAAATACACATAATTTGGGCTGCGGATTTTCACGTGGTGAGGGTATGCGTCGTGTGTATTCTGACATGCATAGCTAGAATGATTCTTATACAATTGCAATTCGACTTGGGGATTGACAAACATGCCATCTAAAGCACTGGCTATGGCATATATAGACACTATTGGTAATTATGTTGAAAGCTGTTTACCGAAACTCGTTTAGTCGGAAAATTAAATGAAGATAAGCTCTACCCAGCCGACCATTTGTTCTGACATGCACTTGTAACACTTAGTGTAGAAGTTGGTCGGATTACTGTAGACTTACCAAGTTTCATTTCATATGTAACATAGGCTGAGCACCATTCACACCAGCAGCCATGCGTTCTAGAACAAAATATGCATAGGCTTGTATCATAGTCTTAGAACATTCATGCATCTACTACAAACGATCCATTGGAAAGAAGCCATATTCCATACAGACACCTCACTAACATCATCAGTACCAACAGAAGCGTGGATCAACACCGTTGCGTCACTTATCATCAAACGGGGGGGGGGGGGGGCGTGTCTAAAATTATTAAATCATTTATCCCAAGTATTATCAACACATTTCAGGAATTGTATATATGTATATTACACAACATTTTCTCAATGGAGTGATATAATGTGACACACAGGTATATGCCGTGATAATCAATTATGTCACGTGTACGCTGTCACCACCATCGTATTTCCGTATTATAACTATGTCATGGAGCTAGCGGAATCAGGAAAATGTATGATTTGAATGTCTTAGATATACAATTTAATAAATGACAGCAACAGACAAAATCAAATTAGGTTCAAAATATTCAACTACTTTCCCGTATAGTTAACTTGTCATTGGGCGTCTTGGAAGTCGGGATTCAAAGTATATTACTCGATTTTAAGACGTGTACACGTGGGTGGAGCTTAGCAAGAAAGGGGAGTGGCATAGCTAGAACTCGATCCATATATAGCAAAATAAAGCTGTAATCCGCCTGATTATCGCTACTTTTGCCAGACAATGCCACGCCAATGGATAACTGAGTACGCTACTCTTCTTCTATTTCTTAAAGCAATACTCTTCTGTTGAGCGACACCCAATGAGGCATACTATGACTGACAGTGGTAGCTTTGGTAATCTAATAATCTTAGTTGGTAAGATACCCACACACCAACCTCATTGGTGTTTAGTTAATTAAGTTTTCTATGTATTGGTATTCATTCAAGGGTTGAAATGAATTCATAGAGCTCGGCTTTAATATGGATACCATTTGATCACCAACCTGACATAAATTAGACTGCCTGTCATTGTCGAACATCGTACAGCAATACCTTAAAATAGTAATTATATTCATAGCAATGTACCAATCTAAATATAGCGGCACTGTGCCTCGAACGTAATGCACGATCATCTTCTTCATCTCAGCATCGTTATGAAAACGAATGAACTGTTACACTGACACCACAGACTCCACCTCGGAGGCCAGGCATGCCAGAACAGCCCATCTCTGTAGTGAAACACAAATCGCACTGATTTGTATTGTCTAGCTTTCAAGATCAGATTAACAATTCCATTACTAGCTTGATGCAGCAATTGATATCGATTCACTATATCAAGTGGCCCATGTGATATCAGTGTCCAGGCTATGTCACATATTTTTAGGTGTAGTCAGCATGTTTCTTTTTATGGCTGCAGCTAGTTAACATCAAGCCGCAGCCGTAAATAACTTCGATGCATCAAATGGTCTTGTCAACAATTGACGAATCCAGTCTGCCATCCAAATATATGGCGTCGATACAACACATGTAGGCTGATGCCACAATAACATCCATAACCAATGTGGCAGCTAACCCCGTCATGAACCTTTAAAAGCATGTATGTTATACGAATTGTATATCTTTACTATGTAATAACCATTTTGTTGACTATTTTGAAACTAATTTAACTGGGTGCTGTTGCTGACATACAGCAACATGCAATCAAATTAGTTAAAAAAATATTCAACAGCTTACCCGCATAGGTAGTTTTCTGGAAATTGAGATACATCAAGTTCGTAGTTCGATCGAGCGGAGAAAGCATGGTTGGTGCTTGGCTAAGGACGGTCGGGCATAGAGAAAACTGGATTCACCACTCGTCAGATGGGATGGTGTTTAATCGGATTTACTTCCACACATATCTAATAATTCAAAGTTGATCGATGCCACACCAATTGCCAAGAAAGACGTGAGATAAACCTAGATAAACAAACTTGCTGTTTAACCTGATATCGGATACATCATGTCGAAGTCTGTTAGGGAGTCGGGGATAACCCAGTCGATGGAGACTCAACATTCTCCAATAGGCAATCCATATACACTCGATTCAATATTTCCACTTTCTCGCATATACATAAATGCAAACAGAATTGCGTTGACTATTTTGGAATTACTTTGACTGGAAGCTGTTGCCTATGTAAACAACATGTTCCAGACAAATTGGTATCAAAATATAAAATATAACTTTCCTACATGTGTATGTTGGAATTGAGACACTGACATTTTAAACTGCAAGGGGTTAATACATTATCCGTATATATGTACATGGCTCGCTTTTGTCTCGCGAGATCTTCGATTCGAGATCGAGAAAGGGGTATCGTGTGTAATGACATTGGCGTAGGAATTTCCTCCAGAATACTAGCAAAGCAGAGTATGAGCTTAGATAAGGATGGGTCTGGCTTGTCAAGAGGTGGATTACTCAAGGTGTGTTTTATAGGCCTGCTTAAGTAATGCATGGAGGAATTTGTGATTTAAAAAAGCAGTGCTGGTGAGCTGAAAGTGTTCAATTTGTCCATTTTCATTGTGCCGTATAATTCCTTTTCAGTATTGTCTTTCTCTAGTTTCCCATCCCTGAAGCTGACAAAAACATGTTTCCAATCGCAAATGCGTTCATCATATCAAAGGTAATATCCCGAGGCGCTGCCTTTGCAGCATACATGCACATGAGATCCTGGTTCTCTGCAAATAGCTTTACCCAGCTTTATTTGAGGCGTACAAACACTGATAAAGCGTCATTCTCAGATGTGTTCTCTTGCACTATGCCCCTTAATTGCCCTAAGAATGCACCCCGATGTTCACGAGTGACATGGGACCATATTTGAAGCTAACACATTGTTGTGTATCTTTGTGTCTGTGTGACTTTGTTCACCATAACTTCAGTGGTTTGATCAATTGCGATTCGCCCAAATGGGATATTGCGAGAAGGGTAAACAGAAAGGTTATCAGGCTGTGAAAGCTTCATACACACACTGCTGGTCTATTTAAATGTTGATAATGTATGGATAGTAGGATTCCATGTATCTGGCAATAAATTCAGTGTGTCATAAACAACTCATCAGGGAATCATTGAGCTAATGGCATCGCAGTGTAATTCCCAGTTACCGTCACGAGAGCCAGGCAGAAGAGCAAGCAGGAGATCGTCTACCGTGCCAATGTAAGACGTCCAACGTTATAAAGGCTCGCCTTTTTCATAGCGAAGGTGGTCTTTGAATTAATTCCAAAGTGTCCACAACTTTGCTAAAGCTGGTCTGTGCAACACGGATTGATAGTTCTGTTTGCACAAGTCGTCCGCAATGCTGGCCACTTGGACCAACAGTGAGATTATATCTACATCATTTCCGGAGGTTTTCGTCTGTCCATAGCTGAACCTCTGTCCATGCTAAATGCTTTATAGATATAGTTTGACAGAACAATTGTACATTTTTTTTATCAAGAAAACCAGAGACTGATCCACCCGCAACAATGTCTGATGCAATGCATATATCCTTGGGACCAACATCCTGAAAACCTTTTCCAAGGATGGACAGGACAATACAAATGGCATGGAAAGTTCTCATTCGTAAGACGATATGGATATAGTGGTCTTTGAGTTTCCAGAATATTTCTCTCTGTTTTGCAAAAAGAGCCTGACCCACCACCACTACAATGGATTGTAATAATAGTTATCTTCTGATTGGCTATGGCTGATTAAGAATTACCAACACCGGAGTCAAACCTTTTTAGCATGAGCATCGATTGTAGCTAGCCAATAACATCTGCTGAGATTGTTTCTAAGTCTCTAGCAATGATGGTGAACCAGTCCAGCTTGAGACTTTTTGATTTTATGCATCGTCATGTGTATGTACCAAAATCAAATTCTTGTCCTGGACTATCTCTGCTACTATGTTGGTTTCTTGAAAATGATTATCTTTGGGCATCAGTGGCTGTGGGCCAACTCGCTCTCCAGCTATATGTACTGCAAGCGTTTGATGTTCTGTGGAAATAGTTCTTTGATTTTTCTGTTAATGTATTGGAGAGATTTGGGGAGAGGTGGTTCACAGACATTGGACTGTACTGCAATTCCATTCACCCGATGAGATGCCCCTCTTCCGGTGAGTGCCTCTTCAATTGTGTTTATATTGCCACAGGCTAGATTTGTAAATACATTAGACTGAATAGAAAAACATATTTTTTATTCAGGCTAGTTGCTAATTTCTGGAAACACTGCGCAGTATCATTCCGTCAAGCTGTGATTATAACACGCCATTGCCAAGTCTGTTCAGTGTATGTATTACTTCAACAATAGCAGTGAGTGTTTTGACAGCATATGGTAGCAGCATATGTTTATGAGGTTTCTATTGGTTGCATGTACATGCACAACTTATGTCTTGACTAAACGATCGACTCAGCATATTGACCCATTGTGATGGACTTTTATTTTCAGGAAATCCAGCAAGTAGCCTTATGACAAACCGTTCAAGATAATCATGTTCCATGAATGAATGTGTGTTTACATCAACAGGTTGCTAAGATCATGGAGTTGTCCTCGTGTCTTGTGCTAAAGCAGATCGGATATATGACGTTGTATGATCAATGAACGTGTTGGAAGCTGTAGATTTTGTTTTCCAAACTTTAAGTTATCTTTTCTGAATCTGGTTTTCTAAGACAATGTCCTGTACTATGACATTGATTGGAGTAGCTATCAATTTTCCCTGTTTGTCTGAGAAAATATGTATGCAGTCTCCAAGCTCAGATTCCAGTCTTCTACATATGTCTTTATACCGGAGTTCTGTAATAGTTCAACTCCACTGGACTTCATAAGCGATTCAAGCATGGCTGCCAGTGAAGTGGTCATGACAATATGATTATTGCGTATGATAACAATTTGGATGTACTGGAAAGGTTCTTTATAAGTCGTTGCTTCTATCATTTAGTGTAGTTCATCAGTACATGTTTTGGCCATGTTACTTCCCTTACCCAAACCCACTCCCTGGCCATTTATATCGCATTTTGGGTTGCTCCTGTAACACGAAGCATGATAACTGTAGCTACACTGTCTCGACTTGTAGCTGCTAAAATCTTCTCATCTCCCTTTATAATTGCACAGTCCCTGAGTCTTTGGCCACCCCTCAGTTGTGTAGCCTTGACACGCTTTTCCAGCGATGTTGACAGCTTCAGGTAAGTTGAGTTAGATGATTCATGCTTGATGCGGATGACAACTGTAGTGAGGGCCGTTTTGTTGTACAACCGCTGCTTCCAGCTCCATCACTGAAAGTGCCATCTGCTTCCTGCGTCATAGTCTTCACTTACTTTTTCATTGTGAAAAAGCTCATGCATTTTCGGTGACAGGAAATTAGAGGGGTTTCCTTCTCTCCATGTTGTTTGGCAATGCCTAGGGTTGGGGCATACTCCCCAATTCCAGGTGCTTCTAACAATGATTCATAGTTATGTGGACTGATCAAGTGACTTTCTGGTGATCTCTGGCATGCCGTATTTGTCCTTGGGAGAGTTCGTCACGTGTGTTCCATTACGAAGAAATGCGTTATAACAATACAACCCTATTCCCCTCTAGTCTAGTGCACAGTTATGTGGCCACCACCATCAGTATATTACATGCAACAAAAGGTTACAGTAAACTTATAGTGTTAGGTATACATATGATTTCAAAGTCATTCCCGTTTAAACAAAATAAAACATTCCACCAAATGACCACGTTACGAATATGCTGTGCGTTTTCATCAAACGATTATATACATTGATGCATGTGTTTGTATAAGGCAGAAAACTGAATAGCATATAGATATCCTAGCAGACAACACTTTGCGTAAGCACCGCGAAAACGTGTTTTTAATATACTTAGATAGATAATTGTATGGAATTACCCCCAGCGCGTGTGTTATTATAAAAGGAATCACACGAATAATTTTGAAATTTTTAAATAGTTTATCATATCCAAGGTTGGGCATTCTTAATTTACCGAGTCAATCTATCTTCAGTTAAAATCTGATCCATATCGAATCAATATTCACTGAGAACTAACCGCTGATACATAGACAGGCAGGCCGTTTTACTGCTAATAAATTATAATGCGTACTCATTCGCACAGCACCGTCCACATATAGCTGAAATGAAACCTTAGACATTATGCATAGATACTAATGTAAGTCCGGCCAATGTGCAAGTGCAACATGAACCTTGAATAAGGCAATCTGATGTTGTCAACCTAATCTATATGATAATTTTCTTCATAAAAATAAAATTTCACAAACTGCATTTGGTACGTCGTAGAAATAACTGTATTAAAATGAGAATTCTTAATAAAATAAAATATTAAAGAACTATTAGTTACATCTCCATGATCTAGGAATGGTTTGAGTGTAGCTTTCGTAGCCATCTCGGTCACTTTTTCAGCACTAACTGACTAATATTTCTGTATTATGACTCATCCCGGGATCGGGACCAACTGTTTAGGAAATAAAATATTGTTTAGCTTTCTATAAGAGATCATCTTTTTTGTCTCCAGATTTTATGTTCCCCACTTTATCTAAAATTGTATTAAGATTGTTCTGCAGTCACCCCTTTCAAAATGCATCATAAATACAGCTGGTGTGAACATATGGTAGGCCATTTAAAAGCAGATAGCACACAGAATACTGTGAATGATGCAATGCTATCACATATTTTCCATTTTTAGTGATGTAGACGTTACCAAAAGTCACTATGAGCATTCGTCCCCACCCCAGATGGTATCGACCAACCCTACTAGCACATGGACTAGAAGGAGTGTTCACCACAACACGTTATCCATGCCCAGTGACAGGCGTTTCCTGCATAATTCGATTCCTTCAAGAGGCTGGTAACATAATATTACTGTACGTTTCTTTAGTAGATTGAACATTGAATACAATGGTCGCTGTAAACTACATGTGTGGCCAAACGCTGCTGATTCGTGAACACGGGTGGTCATACGGCTTCGCGAACCAGTCACCATCCACCACCAACTCAAAATGTCCTATTTCCCATGTTGAATGAGTTGCATTAAGTGGTCACCTGTCTTACTTTATAAACATATGCGACTGTATGCTTAGTACCTCACTAAGTGCCGTCTTAAAAGAAGCACAACCAAGACCGCCTGTTTTGTAAGGATCATATACACGGCCAGCACATTGGTAGTTCGTTGTAAGTTATCTTGCCCCTCAAATGATAAGAAATGTCATGACTTGGCTGACCTATATATGCCCTCTTTATTTACAGTTTCCAACAAATGGTACGCATTTTAGAAGAGGGGTGAATTACGTGCCCCTCCACCCCGTTCAGTAACGTGTCTGGCCGAGTGTAAGCATCGTTCGTTCATGCCGTAGGATACATATGTTTTGAAATAATTCACAATGTTACATCCTGAGTGTATATTTCAAAACCACAACTGCATACAGAATACGTACTTCTTGCCAGCTGAAACGGCATTCATCTACATGCAAAAGAATGTGTTTAACTGCCTATAACACCAACCAGCAAACCATGCGTTCACCTGACATGAAACCAGCTGTCCCATCAGATATACAACCTGCACAGGAGAGCTAATGAAGTTACCGGCTGAGAGATTTACCTTTAAAGTTTTTTGCTAAGCCCCGCCCATCTCTAGTTGAGCTCGACCCGCACATCGCCCGTGTTGGGATCGATCGCTGAACTTCCTGACAATCAATTTCCAGAAAACTATACAGGTAAGCTGTTGAATAGTTTGAAACTAATTTGACTGAGCGCTGACCAGTCAAATTAGTTTCAAAATATTCACTAGCATGTTTCTTAAATTGTAAAAACATACAATTCTTACAACGCGTCACACTATTAAGCGTTAAAGACGGGTTTAATCGAATCATTCATGACATCGCATAGTTGATTATTACGTCATATCATTGAGTAAGGAAATGGATTCATGAATTAGAGAAATACAATCGGCTAACAGTGGCTTGAAGTGGCCGTTGATATCAAAATAATAGTCTCCTCACCATCAGTGCAGGAGTGTACTATCGTTTTCACTATTCTGACAAATCGCAAAACACTATAATAGCACAAAGTCTTAGGATATAAAACTGAAAATGAGCCCTGTAGGTGGGGCTTAGAATACACCTTCCGTATCCTCTGCGTGTTGTAAGAGGCGACTAAAGGAGGTAAGGGTGAGGTAGCCGTGACAGAAACCTCGAGTGCTGAAGACGGAGGTTCCAGGCCGCACGGCGCACTCTAATAACCCATGGATCCACGCACTTAACGCTTATGCTCATGTCGATAGTCACTTAGGACTGCCGGTATGATCAGCGAACGAAAAGAAGAAGAAGAAACTGAAAATTAATAAATTTAACCAAAAAAAACATGGATATATCCTACAGAGATATATCATTTGATTTCGTGCCAGATGTTGTTAAATGTCTGGGTTGGTAGGACTGTATGGGAGGATACATGCACACGCTGCTATTATGATTTATTGTGCAAGCACAGAGATCTACTCAAATCTGATACAGGAACAACGATACATTGGTATTCCACACGTTATATCACAATATACTCAATGGCAATATCTCTACCACCATTACGCTCAACCTTCCATAATTCATACGAATCCATTTCCGATTTTCTTTTGATTTATTTGCGAACTATTTTCATTTTCTCTGCTGGGGAACAAAGCAATCAATTGGTTGAACATTAACATTAACGTCTTCTGAAAATGCGCCTTAGAGGATTGTATATATTCTTTGAATTCCCCTTGCACAAGACAATTTAAGGGAATTCCGATATGTATTCAAGTCGTAATCCCTCTACATTAGTTTAACTATTTTCTTTCAAAGGTTACGCAATATTAACAGTTCAGGGAGCTTAATATGGCACTGTCTCAGTAGATCGTAGAGATATGCTAGGCGGGGTGGGTTTAGGCACGCGACAGTTTCAGTCAACATTCAGTAAATACAGTAAAGATATTAAGTAATGCATTTTCCTAATAATAAGCCATGGAATGAATTGTGTTTGTTAATGACACAAACCAATCTTCGAGACTGATGACATTTTTCCCACAGGGACAATGCCGGAATCAGTATTTACACATGCAAGTCAGTTCCATTTAATGACGGCATGTGCCCACATGTAAAGGGTGAGGTGGAGGTGGGATGGCTGGATATCACATTCATTGACAAGCTATGCATACGCATGTGCCCAATGAACCTTCCGGTTTTCGCTAGCTGTTGAATATTTTGAAACTAATTTGACTGGGTTCTGGGTCAAATTAGTTTCAAAATATTCAATAGCACGTTTATTAAATAGCAACGAATTACAAAGACATACAATTCATACAACGTGTTGGACTATTTGAGATTTGATGACGGTTTATATGGAACCCTTTGTGACGTAATGATTGCGACGTCAATATACACGCGCTAAGTTGATTATGACGCCATACGAGGTCAGATGATGGATGAATACTCTGGAAAGGTAAATTGATTTGTAAAAGACTAGTGCGCCGTGTGACTTTGTATGTGTTAAGTCGCATGAGATTAACATTGGTTGGATGGCTAATGAGGTAAAAAATAGCCTCGTTTTGTGAGATGGTTTGCAAATATGTGTAGCAAAGTGACTACTAATGTGTTGTATTTGCATATTGGGATTAATGTAAGACATGTGCTGAAGTACCTGTACACATTGTAGTAAAGCACAGCCTGGTAATAATGTCACAACCAGACTATGGAGAGGATAATAGGTTTATTAAATATTTTTTAACCACGACAGCTCTGCTTGGAGTGGATGTTTGTTGATGTGGAAAAGGTGTTCCACTACAATGAGAATATCACCAGAACGGCAGACCCGTATTTTAATTCATTACATCATTGCTTGTCAAGAAAGATAACCTGCTATTCAGAGGCGATATTTGCGCTGTATATCTACGAATCAAGAAAACAAATGGCAATTTCTGTTTCTGCGCTTGTCCTCAAGTTTCTGTTAGGAATGACGCAAACTTTATTTTGCAAATCTACTGACCACTAGATTGACTATTCTCATATTTTAGTTCGCCACCATAGTAATACGATTTATGTCGCTGACAAAATAAGTTCCCTTAGGAGTGTGCCACTAAAAAACCCTAAGTGCACCGATGCTCACGTTTATTGGAACTTAAGACCAACAGGGCGTTAGAGATATGCCAAATTTCAAATAATCCGATTAACAATCTTGAAAAAGGCGACATGAATGTCTCAGTCACCAAATGATGAGATTTTACTAAAAATGGTAATGCACGATTTTAAAATTGTAATGCAGCGAAATCTTATAACAACAACAGATGCAACAACAACAAGGGGGGGGGGCGGTTGTTAGAAAAAGACAATCAAAGTATGTTCTGTATTGCTGTTTTGAGCTATATCGCCTATGAGGCGGCGTAGTATTTGTGGCTTGAGCCGCAGCACAACCACGATTCCCCTCCCCCCCCTCTCCCCACACGCACGCGCGCGCGCGCGCGCGCGCACACACACATTACACATGTATACATACATGACCAGCAACACCACCAGACGCATTGCCGTCGTCCTCTCGCGGCCTCGCCATCCCACTATGCTTTCGTATCTTGAACGGCGGAGAGGTGACGCATTGCATAATCAATTTAAAATCCTCTTTATTTATATACGGTAATTGACTAGCGGGGTGGGGGGGGCGGTTTAATCTTATAACAACAACAGATGCAACAACAACAACAACAACAACAACAACGGGGCTGGGTGGGGGGGGGGGCGGTTGCTAAAAAAAGACAATCAAAGTATGTTCTGTATTGCTAAAATTAGCAACAACCGAAAAACACTCCTTTTGAGCTATATCGCCTATGCGGCGTCGGCGTCTTTGTGGCTTGAGCAGCAGCACAACCACGATGCCGCCCCCCCCCTCCCCACACGCACGCACGCTCGCGCGCGCGCACACACACATTACACATGTATACATACATGACCAGCATCACGACCAGACGCATTGCCGTCGTCCTCTCGCGGCCTCGCCATCCCACTATGCTCTCGTATCTTGAACGGCGGAGAGTTGACACATTGCATAATCAATTTCAAATCCTCTTTATTTATATACGGTAATTGAGTAATTGTTGATATCATATTCGTTAACCCTTTAAAACTCACATCGGCCAAAAACGGCTTCTGCAGTTGCCTTGAGAAATGTCAATTAGCAGACTAAGAGAAGACTATTTTTGAAAATCTACGACTGCAATGCCCAGCTCGATAACCGAGCCAGTCATTCCAGTCATAAATTTTCCAAAATAGTCACCTCTTGGTCTGCAAATTTACATTTTCTTTGAGAAAATTGAAATTTTCTTGAATAAATTTGAGGGTTAAAGCGTTAAACAATATATGTTATTATTGTAGTTCGGATCGACCGGTCGGATACAGCTAAGCTGGGTAGGCGCCTCCCATCCTGGATTCGTTTCTTGAACACGCCACCCCCCACCCAGGGTAGAGCCATAAGCGTATATAGGCCAATGGGAGAGATAGCGTTGCGAAAACGACGAAGTTCGTTAAAACGCATGATGAGCATGCGCGCGCCAGGATACTATTTTTGATAGAGCGCGTAGTTACGACCAAGCTAGGATGGCGCTTTTAGTGTACCGAAATGGTACCCTGTAATCCTTATTGATTGCCTGTTCCCGTTAAATCTGGCATTGATCAAGACCAGAATCTAATGCGCTTTTAAAATATGTAAACAATTTCACTATCGGTTGAGAAATGGCTCAGTTATCCACGGAAAACCCTCCTTGATTATCTTCAAAATATTGCCGGGACGTCATAACCACGTGGACGCAAAACTTCTAGAATGTTCTAGAACATTCAGTTTCGCTATTATTAGCTACGCGCTGATTGGCTGTTGCTCGAACGATTATTGGTTGGAGCCTGTGCATGTAACGTCAAGAGGAGTATAAAAGGAGATGCGATCCAGTGATCGAGAGCATCCGCGACCAGGGGCCGAACAGGTATCAGAGCCCTGCAAATTGTTCCATATTGTCAAGACAAGGACAGCTCCATACCACCCCCAGAGTGACGGGATGGTAGGGAGGTTCAACAGAACTCCCGCGGAGATGCTTACCAAGGAAACACGCCTTGATTATAGAGATTGGGACCTACGGCTCCTGTATGTACTCATGGCTTACCGCACTTCTGTACATTCCAGCATGGGCTACACCCATGCTTGGTTAATGGTAGGCCATGAATTAGGCTTTGCCCCTGGATCTGGCCATGTCACAAATACCAGGAGAGAAAAATTCACCATCTCTCTATGTCGAACTCTTGCGGCAAAGGATAGAACAAGTCCATGAGTTAGTGAGAGAAACCTTATCCACTGCACACCAGCGGCAAAAGACATGGCATGACCGGAGAGTGCATGGAGATCCGTATGAAGCAGGAACAATGGTTTGGGTACACGATTCATGATGGTCTGCAAACTTGCCAAGTAAACTGAGTTACCGGTGGAAAGGCCCCTATGTGGTAGTAGGGTAGACGTCGGATGTGACTTACCATAGCCGTGCTTCGGATGGCCTGACCTCAGTCATCGACTTCGATCGACTTAAACCTTGTGTCAGTGATGACCCAGCACCAAAGCTCGGACTGGGCGTTTCTCGTGACACCAGTACCCAGACAGATATTTCTATGGAAAGTAGTATTCCAATGGTTTGCGCAGAGCACCGTGGTGCTAGTTCAGCCACCGTTCTACCAAGCCAGAACATGGGTGAACAAGCCGCTAACGCTGACGACGATGACGAGATGCGTACTCGCCCTCTCCCTCCTCAGCATGGGTCTACTAGATCTGGGAAGTCGTATCTGAAGAATGTTGTGTTTGTTTTGTTCAAGGGACCGGATGGGAAAGTTGTTCCGCCGAACTATTCCCATTCCCACCGACTTCATGCTATGCCCCGCCCATCATAGAGTTACCACATGCAGAAGCTGAGGCTGACCAAAGCCATGCTTCCTGTGGGGTGGAAAATATGGTGAATAGTATGGAGGTGAAGAGGCTGGGTGAGGCCTTGGCGTGTCTAGAACCGCAGAACCGTACAACGAGGCGTACCCGACCACGCCCCCAAACCGCCCAACTAATCCCCCCCACTAAGCAGAACCCATATCCATTACCGCAACCCCACCCCAAATCTAATTGGCGTCCCTCATCTATACACCAAGTTCGGACATCACCAGCCTAGTCTATTTCACACTCCATCATCGTCTGTTGACCGTTAATCTTCAGATATGAGAGAGACTGCTGCAACAGAGGAGGTGGCATCCCGCACCGCACCGACCAACATTACCCTCATGGTGGGCAGGGAAGCAGACTGTTCAGCAGACTCTCGGCTCGAATTTTCCCGGTGTCTAAAAATTATGACAAGACACCAACCATCATGTAATGGGAGATGACCACCTCCCCCTGTCCAAAAGGCCACTGCATCCAATTGGCCTACCATACTCACCCATGAGCAGCCAGAACATCACACAACAGACAGAACGTCACCACCTACAGAACACACCTGCTTTCAAGACTGGATACGTCAATTCTTCATTGCGCGTACATCACATACTTGCTCAGTTATACTCAGCATAACATAGACATTCAACATCGGCAACAACAGCATTTAGCAGCACCTACCGGTATTAATTAATTCCCGGTAGAGACATACAAATTCCCACAACAAATTCCTCCTGCACAAATTGTGGGAGAGATAATATCTTCCGCAGACTACACCTCCCGCACATAGCAACAGATTTGGGGTTCACCAGCATGGAAAACTGGAATGCGCCCTCTTCGCTTATAACATTGGCATCATACAGCAGCCCGGACATCACGACAACAGCATAATCATCAACAGACAACCTCCAACACATTTCCCGCACACACCCTCTTATCCAGTTACGGGAGAACTGATCATATGGATATCAGGAATGCACTACAGCCATCCACAGTATGCGTCAATGGAGTGACGTTTGTCCAACACTCCTCAGCTTTCCCTTTTCCTGACGTCGTACGGAAACAGCTAAATCTACAGACTTTATCTACGCATACATACAGTCGATATTATTAAGAGAGCAAGATGCCCGCATTGTTGTCAGTCACGAGTAGGATTTTGCTACCGAAAAGTTGAATTCGCAATGGATTGATCAAAGCATCCGACAGATCATCTTCGCTCTAAAGTAACTCTGTCCCCCTCACGGGCTCAGCCATTACAGAGTGAAATACCCTCACGGTTCGATAAAGTTGACATTCCCACTGTCTCTCCCTTCCCCTTCCCGCAACTGGCGGCCATAAACACGTCACCTTCACCACAGCGCAAGTATCATCCACAGATAACCAGCCACGTGTATCAGATTCAATTCGCCAACATGTCAGAAACATAGACACTCAGGTTGACTGTATTCACAATCTCTGAACGACGGCATTGTAAATTGTAATAACTGTGGCACATACTTTGCGAGTTGTACTGTAATTTAACCATTATTAAATGGAATTAATGTGTTTGGGCTAGGCCGCGATGGAGCTAGTTCTACCCATTGAGGAGAATGCTTGGCAAGCCCTCCCTCTCAGAAAACACAGCTATCTTGACGGGATCAGTAACGTTGATCTACTGGCTGAATAGATCTGTTTAAACCACAGATCAAATTACTTACAACTTTACTGTTAAATTTGTGATTAAGAACACAACTGCTCTACCATTCTACAAATCATTAGCGCACGGGCCGGTAAAGCGGCATCACAAATCTGACAGTAAAAATACAGAGAGAATTTCAAAAATGTTGTTCCTTGCGTTCCAGTCTATAAATCAACACGGGCTATTACAGACAGATACCACGATGCATGTTAAAGAACTCGCGCAAATATGGGACATTATAAAGATCTTGATGTAACATATATATTTCTATCTCTCGCTTCTACAGCAGACTACACCTCAGGAACAACATTTTTGCCGTCGCCATAAACAGCATATATATTTCCGATCAACCATGTGCTTTTTAGAGCCACGTGACATTTACTACTATTTCCAGTAAGTTGGATCAAACACTTTAAACAAAAGAGCCGCCTAAAGACGCGACTACCACAGCGTAATGGAGGAGTGGCGAAGGCGAGGCCGGGAGATTACCACTGACGTCACCTGGCTACCACACACCCCATCGAGCGCCCCAGCCTAAAATTAGAATAGGCAAGTGTATACGCATCCAATCTGGAGAACCGCCTCATGTTAATTAAAAGAGGAGACACCAACAAGAAAAAGTAGTACCACGTTTCTATGTTGATCGAAGACTGTTAAATGTACGAAATTAAGACAAGTTTAACGAGCCATTCTTCCAATAAGTACACGTACTGCCTTTGTACGGGAGGAATTAATCCCTAGATGTCTAGGCCATAAAAAGAGGAAACTTTCACATAAGAATGACCGAATCAGCTGTTAAAACTTTTAGGTGTGGTCATCCGCTGCCTGTGCATATTTTTACAAATAGTATAAAAGGAGGAAGCGCGCTCTGAAACTTTGTCTTCCCATAAAAACTAGACACCAGGGAAGAACAGATAGCATTAGGCTTCTTTCGTGTCGCATACCACATTCTGCTGTTTTCTTATTATTTCATTATTATACTAGGCCTAGAAAGTAAAAAACAATGAAGAGATAGGCCATTAGGTTTTGAATAAGGTTTCCGCAGCCAACTACCATGCAGGAGCGAGATGTCACTCCTTGAAGATTTAGCGTTATCGGATTCGTCTGAAGAAGAGTCGTACCAGTTCCAAAACGGTTCCAGTGTAACTCGTTATTAACTAGCGGAGAGCCATGTACCAGAACTTTTACTAGAAAATCCGACCACACACTTCATCTTAATAAGGATCATCTCTTCCAGTCAGCCTTTCGTGTGATGTGCCAGTATCTCTAGCTACGCGCTCCGTTATCATCACTGTGTGATAGAAGTAACATTAGTTCCTGGAGAAGAGAACGAGGATCGTGCCGTTTTAGCCACCCGTTTCGAATCTCGGTTCGCGGTCAAAATTCTTCCGACCGAGAAAATGGCCCGGACAAAGAACACTACTCGTAGATATCCCGTTAGCCACCATCTTCCCGTGGCTACTGTAAGCAATGTACTGGCAGCCAGACATGAAATCCTTCCCGCAGCCGCATCTGGAAGCGTTACGCCGGTACCAGTCACTTCATCCACACCAGTCCTGAGGCGGAGTAAGAAGCAAAAGTATCCCGCAATATCCAGTTCGGCAGCACCTGTATGAGTTATTAGCCATCCGGCTATGGTCACTACACCCGCCACCATAGTGTCTAAGTCAGTGTTAGCCAGTCAGCCGATTTTGGTAGTGATTACGACACCTGCAGAAATAAACATTCCAAGTTACCCGCAGTCACCATCTCCACCAGAACTTACCATAGACGAGGGGCCAGGTCCATCGCAACCTGTAGCGATTAGTGTAACTCCGACCCGTGTTATTCAGCATCCGCCTCCTCGCCTTTCTGACCCAGCAATCAGAAGGGGAACCATGCCGGAACGTCCATACGCGGGAAAGGGACAGATCGCCCACACACAGGACATTCAACCCATGCCTAACATCACCGCCAGTCATCTATTAAAATATGCTAAGTTTCGGAAGATGTCATCTCCTGCCATACCCGCTCCCACACCATTGGCTTCAGCCTACGGCACAGCTCACCGCCATCACCACAACGGCTACAGCCGCCACCACGACGACTACCATCACTACAGCATCAACAACATTAGCAACCACTAGTACCGCCGCTGTCTCACAGACAGATATATTAGAACCGGCAGTAACTGTGAGAGACATTATGAACACGCATATTTCCGCCACCATCACTTCAGATGTTTCCAACAGTGCCAGTAATAGGGAAAGCATCTCAGCAATGACAGTGCATCCACCGCGACCCACCACTGTCAGTCGCGGGACCAAGACTCAATGGGGAAATTTCACTGCAGAGGTGTGATCATTTGTGATACAGCAGAAATATTAAGAGGCAATTCATGGAAATGCATTAATTATTACTTTATTTTTTGAATACTTTTCTTCTTATTATATATGTTAGATCAATTGAAACCCATCCCTAGGAAGACTACGGTTATCCGACACAGCCACCCACTTTATTGCCTGGCTGTGTCCCCAACGAAATGAGCACTGCAGACGCCGATGTTGTAAGAACATCGTGTGTAAAGAATACAGCTCGCCCGCAGTGCAATAATGGCACACAATCCCGTCATGCAGTTTCAGCTACGCTGAGCCTGCCTGATAACCCAACTTTTAAGATATTAATATTATATATCTTATTTTTCTTATTATTTTTCTTCCTGTCTTAGACGTCAGGACGGATATGGGGCCAGCGAGAGCTGTTTATTGCGGACCCACAATAATGGGCCGCAAATATATATTTTAATAAATAATAAGAGATACGTGTTGTGTACCCCTTTATTTACACGGGGTGCGCAAGCAATTCGGTGTGATTTAATAAATACCTCGTGAGGGTATGTTACATGGTTTATATATACATTGTCTTTTTCTTCTTATTATATTTAGATATATTCAAACTTAAATTGTGGTATGTTGGAGATTGGGTGTTCTCTGCGGAGATAATGATTATCCGCACTCAGAGAGAACACCCATGCAAGCTATTGTTGAGAATCATCTACTAAATAAAGTTACAGCACGCACCGTAATATTAATAAAACAAAACAAAAAAAGAAAAGGCCTTGAAAAATAATTCCAGGTCAAAATTGAAAACTAAAAGTATGCCTCCCCCTCCTCTTGGCACCCCTATGTGCTCTGTCTCTTGAATATGCGTCTATTGCGTCACTACTCCTCTCCGGCCATGCGCCTATCCGGGAAGTCTATAATTCCCGCCTAGCATACGTCCGTGTGTCGGTCCGCCATGCACGATCGTTTGCCATGAATGTCAAACTAGGAGGGGGTGGTGTAGTTCGGATCGACCGGTTGGATACCGGACATACCAGCTAAGCTGGGTACGCACCGCCCGCCCTGGATTCGTCTCCTGAACACGCCCCCCCCACCTTGGGTAGAGCCATAGGCATATATATAGGCCTATGGGAGAGATAGCATTGCAAAAACGACTAAGTTAGTTAAAACACATGATGCGCATGCGCACACCAGGATGCTGTTTTTGATAGAGCGCATAGCTACGACCAAGATAGGATGGCGCTTTTAGTGTACCGAGATGGTACCCTGTACTTATACTTGATTGCCTGTTCCCGTTAAATCTGGCATTAATCAAGAGCAGAATTCAACGGGCTTTTTAAATCTGTAAACCATTTCAAGATCGATTGAGAAATGGCTGAGTTATCCACGGAAAACCCTTCTTGATTATCTTCAAAATATTGCCATGACGTCATAACCACGTGGACGCAAAACTTCTAGAATGTTCTAGAAAATTCGGCTGCGCTATTATTAGCTATGCGCTGATTGGCTGTTGCTCGAACGATGATTGGTTGGAGCCTGCGCCTGTGACGTCACGAGGAGCATGAAAGGCGATGCGATCCAGTGATCGAACAGATTGGACCAGTACTAGCTGTGATCAACAGATATCACGCATATGACTTAAGTTTTTTGTTCTTCTCCCGTAACTAGCAGTAGCCAACCCACTGCAGTAAGATCAATTTTGTAACTCCCTACTTACGGGAGTAATTTGGAACTTCTGATAATTGTTCACGAGTATCAATATCTACTTCGGAACACAAAATTGCAGTGAGGTCTTTACGGCTTGAATACGTGAGTCTACAGATGTAGAGGCAGGATGTTCTTTGGTGGATAACTCGCCGGATCTGCCGGCTATGCCTAAAAGTAGTGAGGCACCTTTCGTCCGAGATAACCTTCTTCCTTTCAGCATAGAGGTATAATAACTTATAATAAGTTAATTAGTTAAGTCTTGTGTACGGGAGCCTCCCTTGCGGAGATACTTCTGCAGACCTATGAGTCTGTGTGGTACCTCCAGCAGCCCCATGTTTAAAAGTTCATCTACCTGTCTCTATGTCTCGTATTTTCGTATGATCTTACTGTAGTATTATCTAGCATATTTATAATTGTTTAGGTAAACTCATTGTATAGACTTATATTTTTAGGTCACCAAATCAAATCTTGTAAGTCCATAGTTCACGAAATTGCTATGGACAGGCATACTGGTGACACACATTCTTGGGATGATACAGTTGTGTGTAATGTTCGCGACGATGGTCGCATGGCCCCACCGGAACGATTGAGTTCCACCGGCCTTAGGAGCTGGGTTTTGTTTCCCGCAGGGCAGTCTCTTACAAGGCCCGTCACTCATCGTGCACATGCAGCGTGGTGAGTCGACATGATTCACCGGAACGGCCCGACACTACCCGGCGAGCTACATTATCACATTATGCTGACGCTGGCTGAGATCGTTTTGCTGTGAACATCATGCCTTCTAATCAAGCATCGCGAAGTATATTTCGGTTGTTATTTATCAAATGATATTCTTACAGTTAGAAATCTCTAATGTGTTTGAATTTTTGGTCGTACGAAGACATTTGTCCAGATAACTATAGCAGTTAAGGAGTCAGGAACTCAATACACATTGTCAGCAAGGTATGTTTTTCTTAAATCTTAATACTATGCATTCATTTTCATTCATTTATTCATCAATCCATGATCCATCCACCATCCACCGACCCTGGCGACCGATCCACCCATCCATTCATTCTTTCAGTCATTCTTTCGGGCATTCACTCATTTCCATTCATCCACAGCTTGGTTATTGGGGATATTAGTTTCACTAGATAATATACTATAATATAAGACTATACTACATACAATCGATCAGGCGAAGGCTGGGAAGAGCAAATGCATATGCCCAGTTGAGAGTTGCCCACAAATATGTAGTTACCCTCTAACCCCACCCCACCCCACCACCTCGGCACAAGGTTTTGTGTGTACTAAATCAATCGATCTCCCAAAATCGAACTTTACAATCAATATAGCAGTAAATGTGATGGATAGTTTGACACTAATTTGAGTGATGTCTGTTGCTACCTATGCCATTTCCATCAGCTAGTCGAATGAAGTTCAAACAAGTGCAATCGGAGATCACAAACCCTCCCCGTTTCCACTTTTTCATCCTGGTGCGGATCCAGATATTTTAATCCAGGTTTTTCCTTTGAAATTCTATATTACTTTTAAATTCTATATTACTGTAATGATCTGTCTTATTACATTTGTGTTAAAATTCCAGACAAGTCGCATGTTTAGTTTCCCAGAAACACTCGGTGTTATTTTCATATGGATCCCTAGTTTACAGTAAGGACCTCGCTTGTCTTAAAATTTTAAACAAATTGGAGCAGTAGTTTTTAGATACGCCTGCAACGGACAAACAGATGGATGGACAAACCAACAAACAAACAGAAACAAACACACAGATAGACAGACCCAATTGCAATACCATGTCTCCGCATCAGATGGTGTGAGGGTAAATTATATTCATCAATGCTTATTAAACAGGGTGATGAATGTTGCTACATATGAAATTTCCATCGGCTAGTCGAAAGAATTTCAAAATGTTCAGAGTTCACAAGACATAGAGTGTGTAGTGATATACAATGCAATTTCCCTGAATTCACAGAGTGAATATGCCGTGCCAATGGTGTTGAAAAAAATATTAACACCATCCAAGGACTCTAATCATAAGGAAACCACCAGCTGTCTTGCTAACATATGGGTTAAATTGGGTTTCTCATATGGGTCCAGGGCGATTCTACACACGGGTACAATATGGATCCTCTCTGGGCAAGCCCAGATGAACCTATATTGGGCATAGTTGCACCTATGTTGCTTGGGCATGCCATTCGCCCTAAATATGCTCGCCTGCCGAAACTCTCTTGCAAAATAGTTGCAGGATTCCGTTGATTGGGATCCAACATTAGACCTTGAGAAATGTTAGTCCTTTGGCCAGTAAAATGTCTAATCCAAATTCTGAGAATTTGCCATAATCACGGGATATTTGCCAGTATTTATTACATGTTTAATAGTAAGATTTTCTCGTTGGCTTATCAGTATTCAGGAGACTAATACAGCTACCATGTTCTGTTTATTTCTATGCAGCTTAGACTGCTTAATACCAAGATGGCACCCAAGACATCTGAAGCACAACGCCGAAGGTTGAACAAAGCACATGATGAGGAAAATCGAAGAATATCATGTCAGTGGGAAAAATGGCTTTCTAAACCAACGGATACAGATAATGCGTGCGGGTCAACATCTGAACAAACAGTACCTGATGATAATCCGCACACTACTGATGACACCCATTCTGATAGTGCATCTGGACCTTTTGAGAGTATAGCAAAAATTGAAAATGTGGAAGAACCTGATAGTAATCCCATTAGTCAGGAACCAGAGGTTGAATTACAGAATCATGGGAATCAAAATTCAGTTCGTGGATCCTGCCCAATGGCCACCAATTACAGACACAATTAAATGTTTCTTAGTTTAACACGGGTCAGAACAAATTAGTGCATCTTCTTTTCCCATGGCAGAAGATGGTAGACAATTTAATCAAGAATGGTTCCATAAGAATCTCCCTAATGGAGAAACAGTTCTCAGAAGATGGTTACTTTATAGCACCACAATAGATGCGCTATTTTGCTTCCCATGTATGTTGTTTTCGAAGGACAACAAATGTAGGCTGTCAGACCCATCTAAGGGTTTCTGGGATTGGAAACATTTAAATCTGAGAATTCCAGACCATGAAAATAGCACACAACACAAACAGTGCTATTTTATGTGGAGGGACTTAGAAAAATGTTTGCGTGATGGGAAAACTATTGATGACAACATTCAAAAGGCCATATTCAGTGACACAGAAAAGTCGTTCCAAATTCTGAAGGTGATGGTGGATGCAATCATGTTTTGTGCAAAAAATAATTTAGCCCTTAGGGGTAAATCAGATATCATAGGAAATCCTAAATGTGGAATATTTCTTAATGCATTAGAAATGATCAGCCACTATCACCCTCTTCTCGAACGACACATTGCGGACATAATGTCTTCAAAGAAATCCTCAGGTATTTATCCCCTCAGATACAAAACGAATTAATTGGAATCTTGGGAAGATTTGTCGATGTGAAATATTAAGTAGTATACGTGATGCCAAATATTACTCGATTCTATTTGATTGTACACCTGATGTGTCACACAAAGAGCAGATTACGGAAATCATTAGGTATGTTCGAATAAAAGATGGGCAGTGTTCAATTGAGGAGAATTTTGTAGATTTTATGGAAAGTCATGACAAAAACAGGCTGTGGTCTTGCTACAGAGATTGTTGATACACTGCCTGAGGATGGATTAAAACTACAAGATTGTAGAGGCCAAGGGTGTGACAATGGTGCCACTATGGCTGGAAAGTACAGTGGCGTGCAAACGCACACTTGCCAATTTAATGAACTCGCTACATATGTACCTTGTGCAGCTCATGCCCTGAATCATGTGGGGGTACATGCCGCTGAGGTGTCTCCTATCACTTTCTTTGGTGTGGTCCAAAGATTTTTTACTGACTTTTCTGGTTCAGCATCGAGATGGGAGAAACTTGCTTTCGTACTCATTGTCACTTTGAAATGTCACTAGGTGGTCTGCCAAAAGGCAGGCGGTGGAACCACTTAGACAGCAAATAGAGGATGTGTATCATGTTTTAAAAGAAATAGCAAGTGATCGCAGTCTAAATGCTGAAACTGTTAGTGGCGCAGAAAACCTTATCAACCAAATTAACATTACATATACTTATGTATAATGATCGTGTCAATCTTGGCAATCTTACAGAAATGTGCACCAAAGGGGCAAGCAGTATCGTTGAAGCAGCGAAAAACAGAGCTAAGGAACTTGGTATTGACCCACGTTTCCCCCCAAAAAACGGAGGCGGAAGGTGAAATGTATGTTTTCAGAGATGGCCGAAGATGAAGGAAATTTCCTGGCAGCCGAAACGGAAGTTGAACGAGAATGCAACATTGTATTCGATTGTATCTTAACACAACTTATGTGGTGGTTTGAACGAATGTCAGAAGTATCAGATATATTTTCATTTCTAACTGGACTGTGAAATGTGCAGCCGATCTTTGTTTAAAATACTCTGCAGATTTTGATGCCAGCGAGTTGTAAGCTGAGATTGAAAGCTTTAAATATCAAGCAGCCTCTTTGATGACACATCTTTCTTCAACTTCTCCTCTAAATCTCTTAGAACTAATCCATTCTTATTCCCTTGCAGATGCATACCCCTACATTGACATTGCTCTCCAAATATTTTAACGTTGCCTGTGGCTGTCGCATCATGTGAGCGGAGCTTTAGTAAGCTGAAGACTGTGAAAAATGATCTCCGCTCTACAATGGGTCAAAAACGTGTATCAAATATAAGCCTGTTATCTATTGAATTTGCTAACGCAAATTCATTAGACTATGATCGTGTAATTCGTGAGTTTGTATCATTGAAGGCAAGGAAAGTGTGCATCGTATAGATAATCGCATGTGTATAGGCATATATCCATAATATTTCCAATTGCACAGTATAAACCGAATTAATAAATGTCCAATCGCATTTATGCATACAGTTCCCACTGTACAATTACAGACATTATAGTCTGTAGACTGAGTGTTGCAATCTTTAACAACACCACAACATGCATGTTATCAATCTTACATGATAATCATTACTTAAGACCTCGTCTGACATCTTAATCATTTTATCAATCTTATGTGATAATCATTACTTAAGACCTCGTATTCTCTCTTAGCAGCAATTAGACCGTGCCAAAGAATCACCATAGAGGTAGTTTTAACATGTCTTGACCATCAGTCGACTCAGGGATCATACGACTCATATGACACCTTAGGCCATTGATGGCCATGACATGTTAAAACTATCTCTATTGTGCTTCTTTGGCAAAGTCTAATTGCCTCAAGAGAGAACTTTTTTGAAATTTTAACACTAGAATGACAGGTCTAGTATGCGACCAAATCATTCCATTATACAATTTTCAAAGACGTTCGTTATAGGTCAGCAAGTGGACACTGAGACAAAGATTTAAATTTTCTTGGACATGGTCAATCTGTCTTCGTAATGTCTTGTGAAATATCCATCTGCATGTCACAGAAACGTTTTCTTTTAGCGGTGAATAATTAAATTTACAAAGATTGCCTCCTGTGTGACTGGAGAGTGGAGATGGACAGTCACCGGGTCATTCATGTAGTTTCAATTTTATTTTAATAATCATAATGATTACATGGTTAATTGGAATCAATAGCACTATTTACACAAACAGCTTCACGGTACATTAATCTGTTGTGGTCTTGTCACTCTTGTGGATCGTGATTTGTGAGTAGCTTCTTTGACAGCATGGAACTGATTGATTGAGAACGTATTGTTTATTGTTATGTTGACAGTTCCAATGAATAATATTTAATAATATAATGATCTAGCATTTTATGAGAACCTGACTTAGTGACTGTACTTCTTCGACACAATAGGCACTAACTGTTGATAGCAAGATATAGTGACTAGTGACTACTAAGCCATTGATGCGAGAACATGGCCATATAGTAGTTATTCTCGTGATGACCGATTCTTGAATATATTTATAACAAATGTGTCTGTGCATAAAATAAAACCATTTGATTCATATCTGAATTTTCGTATCAATCCATCTGATTATTTGGATCAAAGGTCTTACACCGTTACAGTTGCATGGTGTGTGTGCGTGCGTGCGTGCGTGCGTGCGTGCGTGCGTGCGTGCGTGCGTGCGTGCGTGCGTGCGTGCGTGCGTGCGTGCGTGCGTGCGTGTTTGGGGGGTGGGGGGGGGGGGGGGTCGCCAGATATTCAGCTCGCCCGGGCGCCATGGAACCCTACTACGACCCTGCATACGCCTACGTGCACGCATTCATGTAGTTGTATTAAATAAGACATATTACATTCCGTCTGCATTTGATATTGAATATATTTACTAGTGATTACTAATCAGCATGCTTCTTCGATTTCCTATCAAATGACTAGTCATCATTTATTAATACATCACGAAGCCACAATCGATAACGGGTTTGCAGGGGCTTAATGTAATACCGCATTTATGTCTTTAGGATAAACAATCGGACAAGCTTCAATAATGATCTATTGCATTTCCACATCCCTTATTATTTCCGCAGAAATACCGGTTTTCTTCTCATGTGATGCAGTGATTAAGTGTCATGTGATACCATTTCAACGCAGCATATAAAATACAATAACTCATTTACAAGCAAGGGTGCTTTGAATTTGAGATACTGCAATGTCGGTACTGAAAGGCGCAACTCGTCACCATTTATTCAACAGGATAATACTAGATTAAGGTAAGCCTCATCTTTATCGACCACCATCCATAATGCAGACTTTCGATTTGTCGCAATACACAGGGCAGCAAGATATGCATGCGCGTGCCTAAAGATGGGCATTCATTAAGTCAGGTACTCGAACGATAGCCTGCCTTAAGGAACAACCAGATTCAGGCTAAGGTCGACAAGTTCCCAGGATGTTGAGGATATTTGACGTAATTGCAAATGATGGGTCGTTTCTACATAGATGAATTCATAAATAGTCAAGGGGATCGTTGGACGCTAGTGTTATGCAAATGATCTCTTGACCTATTTAAATACTGCGTTCTGATTGTTCTCCTGTCAAAATGAATAATTGGGTTAAATGTGGCATTTGATCCTATCTCGACCAATCAGAATTTAGAACAATAGCATCCAGCAGCCACCTGCATGAGCAATGGCACACAGCCGGCCATTTAGAACAATAGCGTGCAGTGCCCACTTATGAACAATAGCTCACAGCTGTTTGGTATCTGATGCGTATTTTGAAACCAGCACGTATTGTAGCTTCCTATGTTAAATTAGTATAAAGAAATATTCGCTTAAACTACCACTGCACCACGATTTACGTTTGAAAAAATCAAAAAGTTAAAATATAGTTCATTCCTTAGTTATATATCTGGTGAATATTTTGAAACTGGTGCGAATTGAAACTTCCTATGTTGTGACCCTGTGTGCGTGCATATGTTCATGTACCGCTGGTTGCGCCCTTGTGTGCATGCATGCATGCCCATTTGTGCATTCCACGTGCACATGTGTGCATGCCCCATGGGTCCTGTGTGCGTGTGTATAAAGATGATACCATTCCAATAGTATGCATGCATATTGCAATGCAATATTGGGGCAACAGTATAAGGGCCGAAGATCAAATAATACACTTTTTTATTTTATTTTATTTTATTGACACATCGAAGCAAAAAAAGACAGTACAATAATAAACCATATTTGCAATAACATTTAATGACATCAATTATTCTATAAACAGGTGAGAAACAATAATTATTATTATTAATTATTCATTGTTATTTTTCGCATCTTTTCTCTGATTCTTTGAGCCTGAACAGTTATAAGTATTCCTATTGTATCAATGAAGTTCTTTGACACGGTGCGATACTGATTATCGGGAAATGTCCACTGGAATATATCTTTCCCGCCACCAGTACTATGCAGTGGAATCACTCTGAGCAGGGGTGCTGGCGTGTTACCTACTATGATGTGAGAGACAACATCGCAGTCTATATATGCTGTCATTTGTAGTTCGGATCGACTGGTCGGGTACCGGCCATACCAGCTAAGCTGGGTAAGCACCGCCCGTGTAGGATTCTTTTTCTGAACACGCCCCTCAGGGTAGAGCTATACGCGCATATAGGCCTATGGGAGAGAGAGCATTAAAACGTATTATGAGCATGCGCGCACCAGGATGCTGTTTCTATGGAGCTCGTCGTTGTGGCCTAGATAGGATGGCACTTATAGTGTACTGAGCTGGTACTCTGTAATTCTTATTGATTTCTGTTCCCGTTAAATCTGGCATCAATCAAGACCAGAATTCAACGGGTTTTCTAAATATGTAAACCATTTCAAAATCGGTTGAGAAATTACTGAATTATCCAGGAAAACTACCTCTTGATTATCTTCAAAATTTTGCCCTGACGTCATAACCATGTGAACATACAACTTCTAGAATGTTCTAGAACGTTCAACGACGCTATTATTAGCTGTGTGCTGATTGGCTGTTGCTCAATCGATGATTGGATGAAGCCTGCAGCTGTGACGTCATGGAGAGTATAAAAGGAGAAGCAATCCAGTGATCGAGAGCATCCTCGGCCAGGGACCGAACAGGTTGGACCTGTACTAGCAGTGATCGACAGATATTGCGCATATGACTTCAGTTTCCATCGCGTTTCCGTAGCTACTAGTAGCCAACCTATATCACGAATACTACATCTACATTCGGAACACAAACTTGCGGTGAGGCCTTTGCGGCCTGAATATGTGAGTCCACAGATGTAGAGGCAGGATGTTCTTTGATGGATGACTCGCCGGATCTGCCGGCCACGCCTAAAAGTGGTATTTCAATCGCCGCCACACACATCGTGTCAGTTCTTTCGACTGCAGCAAGTAAACTCTGCCCGGTGCGTCTTCAGAGCTTGTTGATGTACCCAGCACCGTGAAGCTTTGTTTTGTATCATCATTTGCCTCTGACAACCCCCGCTTGTGATGGGTTGTTTACATCTTCCATCCATGCCATCGGTGTATGGCAACTTTCTTCACTGCATATTACTATCGTATCTTTTACTGACTGCTCGTTAGACATTCGATTAGGCCTACAGCACTAAGCGATGCACTCCCCCCATGAGTGTTCTTGCGGAACTCTTGTTTGCGGAAAACAGCTTGCGGGAACCACCCTGCAGGAACTTTCCAGCTTCCGGAGAGCGCATCATCTCATGTCGACTACAGATCTACGTCTCAATTTCAGTAACATGGTAGCCTAACTTCGGAATGACTGCCGAGTATTCAAGTTACTATACTTCACCTTTTAATTATTTCTCAATATATGTTTTGTTAATTTTCTCGTATCCGTACTAACTGTTCCGATGACTAAAAGGAACTGTAACGGTCTTAGGACCAATAGTTATAATTTATGTATTTGTTAAATAGTTATTTTCATTTTCATCAATGTGTTGCTAACCGTACCATAGTAGGTTCGTCAACCTGTGTTCCTATATATATCTTAATCATTGCCACCGTATTGTTTGTTCTGGTTAGATTACGTAGGTATATGGCCAGTGGCCATCCGTTAAATTTAAATTATAGGAAATATAGGAATGCAGTGCACCTAGGAAACACTATACAGAAACATTTATATATGCAGCATTTTCTCCCGCCACCAACAATTTTCAATGAGGTCGCTGTCCGTGCTATAACTCTGTTTAGCCTGGCATGCTACCGACTAAAACCTTTTCTGTTCAGCCCAATAGGATAGGTTCAAAATGATTAGAGACACTTTCTTCATTACATACTGTAATATATTCTTCTCTTCCAGCAGTGCGATAATCTAGCTCCGCACTCCGGTAAGACTCATAACTCCAAGAGTGTGTCTCTCTTCATATTCCTCTTAGCCATGTGGCTTCTAATTTGTGTGGACGCCCCTATCCGCACCATGGGCTGATCCGACTCTGGGAAACTATTTGGGTTTCCGAGCGGTGATGGCTAGGGTGCGGTACCACATACACATTGCCGTGTATCTTCAGATACTTAGTAGATAGTACTTTAAGCCAACGTAGGAAATCACTGCGAAAACACATGTATTAATTATTATTTTATTTACTGACAACCCCCCCCCCCCACCCCCCACCCGCACTGCAGTGCAAAACTGGCAACTTGTATATAAACCTAATGACAGGTTAATCGGTTAGTTCCATAGGACCCGGTGACGGGAGAGATACGTATTCTCAATGAATTCTGTTAACATGTCTGGGCATGATATTCAGATCTGCCACGCCATTACTGGAAGGACATTTACGGTGTGCATTCGTCTCTCTTACCCCCACCATAAGGATAGGAGCTATGCCTAATAATGCTTCCCTGAAATGTAAACCATGTCCTGTAATGTGTCATGTGTTTGCAAAGCGGGATGTCCGGATTCTCACCCAGTTCGGAGATCCCGCTATGTAACATGTATGAGCGCTGTCTACAGTATTAATGTCCTCAGGCATCTGTTCCCTGTGGCAGCCGTGTCTAATAGCTAGGTAGTTATTGGCCAGTTGCGGCCAAAACTAATTCTTGTACTGAAAACAACTAAATGGAATTAAGCAAAGCAGAAGGCCCGTAGAAATAAAGTGGCAACTACTAATTCAGCATATTAGCAATCACATAAGACGGTAATGAAGGAATCCATCGGGAATCTTCCGTTACGGCTTCACGTAAAACAGTACACACCCACATAGTCTCAATAGGTATGGTCTTTTCTTTCTACACCATTTTTGTTTGAAATATTAGAGTGGGCCCATCTTTGCCTACTATTCTTCTCCCGCTTTAAACCGTGGCAACACCTTCCCTAGACGGAGGCCCATGCGAGGCACTTACCTCTCGCAAGGAGTCAGCGACGACGGTCCACGCCCTGATAATACTCCTCACCCAAACTAGCACTAGGAGTAGTGCCCGCGTGAGGCACACCACATTTTCCTCTGAGATAGCCTTCTTCCTTTCAGCTTAGCGGTATAATAACTCATATTAAGTTAAAAAGCTATGTCTCATGTATGGGAGCCTCCCTTGCGGGGATACCTCCGCGGACCTACGAGTCTGTGCGGTACCTCTGGGAGCCCCATGTTTACAAGTTCATCTACCTGCCTCTATGTCTTGTATTTTCGAATGCTCTTATTGTAGTTTTATCTGGCATATTTTTCAATTAGTTAGGTAAACTCATTGCATAGACTTATATTTTTAGGTCACCAAATCAAATCTTGTAAGTCCATATATCACGAAATTGCTATGGACAGGCATACTGGTGACACAAACTCTTGGGATGAGACCGTTGTGTTTAATGTTCGCGACAATGGTCGCATGGCCCCTCCGGACAGATTGAGTTCCACCGGGTTTAGGAGCCGGTCTTTGTTTCCCACAGGGCAGTCTTGTTCAAGGTCCGTCACCCCGAGACAGTAGTTATTCGGGAGAGACAACTCATTCTGCCTCATGGACTCACAAGCGGCGACATGGACGGAATAACGCACATCCATGCACACCATGCGGTTTCTTTTGTGCTTAAACAAAACATCCTATGAAGCAGTGTCAGAAATAGCGTGCACATGTAGAACTTATTTGTCATCCCGTACACGCCACTGTCTATACAGTACTGCTCACACAGAAACGACAATTACGCCACCACAATTGCTACCCCCAGCTCGTTCTTCACCGCAGCCTACACTCCAGCGGAGACGACGAACTGGCCCATTCCTCACTCAGCCACCTGCAACATTGCAAGAAGCAATACAGAGATAGTCGGAATATATACAGAGTGATGCTGCTCCCCCACCATTATTGCGGACAGCATCATTGGAAACTCTTCCGCAGGTTCATCGTAAAGTAATCTACACATGTGCCTGTCTGTTTAGTGGCGTTTCTGCAAGCGCCACCGTCGACACCGGAGCTTCTATTACCGTTTTTAACCAGCACTTGTATGAGAGCATCCAACCTCATAACCCCCCCCCCCTTAAGCCTACAACTATTTACCTACACCCGGCTACGGGAGCAGATGGACCCGTGGCTGGTGTGGTTAATCTAGTCATTCAAATAGAGGAAATGCAATTTATTCACAGAGTTGTCATCGCCTCCATTCATAACGAGGCCCTAATTGGCTCTGATTTTCTCAGTGCCAGCGAAGCCATCATACACTGAAGACAACAGGAACTCGACATACACAGCCGACGGATACGTCTCGGACCAGGCTCATCATTATATGATACGTGTGCAGGAATACTATCAAGTACTGCCACGGTTGAGCTGGGACAGGAACGAATCCTATGGCCCACCGCACCACAGTTAGGAAGCAACATACACATCACCATGCTGGAACCCAACCCTGATTATATGATCACCTCACAATGCGCATGTCGCCGCATACTAGTGGACACCACTGATAAAGGGAAGATACCCTTTAGAGTTTTCAATGGTATGGCAGATCCCATCACCATGGAACCAGGAGTACGCTGCAGCCATTTAGTGGACACAATTTCACTGGAAACACCTGCACTTTCTGACACAACACCACCGATGACTGGTGATTTACCCGAACATCTACACGATTTATATCTGCGTGCCACGATTTGATCATTGCAATCACAAAAACGGGAAATTCGGAGATTATTGCATAAATATTGCAATAGTTTTTCCTCTGGAGATATGGATCTTGGAGAGATTCATCTCGTACGACACTCCATCATTACAGGCAATAATCACCCCGTACGACAACCGGTATGACGTCTTCCCATTCACAAAGAAGCGGACGCACACCAACAAGTAAATGACATATTGCGATCGAGTATTATCAAACCCTCAGCTTCTCCATTGGCTAGCCCTATAGTGCTAGTAGGCAAAAAGGATGGAACCTTGTGGTTGTGCATTGACTACCGCTGCCTTAATGATCTTGGCGTTAAAGACGCTTATCCGTTACCATGGATAGATCATGCCTTGGATTCTTTGTCCAGAGCCAAGTGGTTTTGTACCCTTGATTTAGCTAGCGGTTAATGGCACGTAGCCATGGATGAAGCTGATGTGGAAAAGACCGCATTCGTTTGTATGCCCTATGGGTTGTGCAACGCCCCCGGAACTTTTGAACAACTCATTGAGCAGGTATTGACTACCCTTCAATGGGAGATCTGTCTCTGTTACATCGATGACGTAATCGTCTTCGGACTCACGTTTGAGCAAACCTTAGTCAATTTAGACACCGTGCTACCAAGATTCTGCACGGCTAATTTGAAACTCAAACCAAAGAAATGTCATCCTTTCAGACAGAGTGTCGAGTTCCTGGGACACGTCATATCCGGTGATTTAGTGGCTACACAGCCATCAAAATCTAAGGCAGTAGCAGAGTGGCCATGGCCCTCTTCGGTTACAGAGACGCGGAGTTTCCTTGGCTTATGCGAGTACTATCGCCGTTATATCCGATATTTCAGCGAGATTGCTTCACCCCTCTACCAGAGAAAGATCGACCCTTTGAGTGGACGAGTGAGTGTGAAGACTCCTTCAAGGCGACCGCTCCAATTCTTGCTCACCCTAATCCAAACCTCGATTTCATCTTAGACACTGAAGCATCAGCTTTCGCTATCGGCGCAGTTCTATCTCAGGCCACCGAAGACAGAACAGAGCAGGTGTTGGGTTATGGTTCGCGTACTCTGAATAATATGGAGAAAAGATAAGCAACCACCAAGTGAGAATTATTGGCGGTGATTCATTTCATCAAATATTATAAACACTTCCTGTACAGGCGCCTTTTTTAGACCCTATACAGACCATGCCTCACTACGGTGGCTTAAGCACTTACAAAATCCAGAGGGCCAGGTAGTGAGATGGCAGGAATCCCTGCAGGCCTATAACTTTAACGTTGTTCACCATCCTGGCAAATTGCATGGAAATGCCGACGCCCTTAGGAGAATCAGCGTGTAGGCTGAACACGAAGAGGCCGACACCATGACACAGTCAATACAGCCATCTCCAGAGTTCCCTGAACTGCGGTGGGCAGAGTGGAATCCGGAGAAAATCGCACACTACCAAACAACAGACGTGAAGACACGGGATATATACGCATGGATTCAATGGCTAAATATTATTACCAACGGTTCGAAGAATGTCAATTAATAAATAACGTTCTGTACATTAATGACCGTTTGGTAGTTCCGGAAAGTTATCAAGAACTTATATTGAAACAACTACATGATAACGCCGGACAGTTGGCCGTGGAAAGGACTGTTGCCCATACCAAACTGAGATTCCACTGGATCGGGATTCACAATAGTGTCAACACCATATTGCACCATCGCAAATTAAGATTGTTGGTGCACCATGGGAGCGAGTGGCTATCGATGTGCTCAGACTCTTGAATACGACGGATGATGGAAATAAATACATCCTCGTATAACGAGGTGGGTAGAAGCATTTGCTTTGCCGGACAAATAGGCATCCACCGTAGTGGAGGTCTTGGCCAGCAATGTATCCTGCCGCTTTGGTATGCATTATGAACTGCACTCCGATCAAGGAAGTAATTTTGAGAGCCGGCTCATATCAGAGCTCTGCAAGTTATTCCATATCGTCAAAACAAGTACAACTCTGTACCACCTCCGGAGCGACGGGATGGTAGAGAGCTTCAACAGAACTCTCACGGAGATGTTTACCAAGGAAACACGCCTTGATTGTAGAGATTGGGATCTATGGCTCCCGTATGTGCTAATGGCTTACCACACTTCGGAACATTCCAGCATGGGCTACAACCCTGCTCGGCTAATGTTAGGCTGTGAATTGGCTTTACCCCTGGAAATGGCCATGCCACAGTTACCAGGGGAGAAACATTCACCATCTCTCTATGTCGAACTCTTGCGGCAAAGGATAGAACAATCCCATGAGATAGTGAGAGAAACACTATCCACTGCACACCGGCGGCAAAAGACCTGGTACGACCAGAAAGTGCATGGACATCCATATGAAGCATGAAGAATGGTTTGGGTACACGATTCATGATGGTCTGCAAACTTGCCAAGTAAACTGAGTTACCGGTGGAAAGGCCCCTATGTGGTAGTAGGGTAGACGTCGGATGTGACTTACCATAGCCGTGCTTCGGATGGCCTGACCTCAGTCATCGACTTCGATCGACTTAAACCTTGTGTCAGTGATGACCCAGCACCAAAGCTCGGACTGGGCGTTTCTCGTGACACCAGTACCCAGACAGATATTTCTATGGAAAGTGGTATTCCAATGGTTAGCGCAGAGCACCGTGGTGCTAGTTCAGCCCCCGTTTTACCAAGTCAGAACGTGGATGAACAAGTGGCTAACACTGACAACGATGACGAGATATGTACTTGCCCTCTCCCTCCTCAGCGTTGGTCTACTAGATCTGGGAAGTCGTATCTGAAGAATGTTGTCTTTGTTTTGTCCATGGGACTGGATGGAAAAGTCGTTCCTCCGATCTCTTCCCACGCCCACCCGCCTCATGCTATGCCCCCCCATCATAGAGGTACCACATGCAGAAGCTGAGGCTGACCCAAGCCATGCTTCCTGAGAGGTGGAACATGTGGTGAGTAGCATGGAAGTGAAGAAGCTGGATGAAGCCTTGCCGTGTCTAGAACCGCAGAACCATACAACAAGGTGTATCCGACCAATTCCCAAACTCGCGAAACCACAATCCCCCCATGGGACGCTTTCTCCTTAAGTCCCACCATCGCCACCAGTCCAATTCGCGTCACTTATCTACACGCCAAGTTCGGACATCACCAGCCCAGTGCAGTTCACACTGCACTCATCATCTGTTGACCGTCAATCTTCAGGTATGAGAGAGACTGCTGTAACAGAGGAGGTGGCAGTCCGTACCGCACCGACCAACATTACCCCCCGTGGTGAGCAGGGAAGCAGCGGCTCGAATTTTCCCGGTGTCTGAAAACTATGACAGGACACCACCCGTCGTGTAACGGGAGATGACCACATCCCCCTATCCAAAGGCCGCCCCATCCAATAGGCCTACCATACTCCCCTTTGAGCAGTCAGAACATCACACAACAGACAGAACGTCAACACTTACAAAGAACACACCTGCCTTCAGGACTCGATACGTCAATTCATCATTGCGCCTACATCACAGACTTGCTCAGTTATACTCAGCATAACAGAGACATTCACCATCGGCAACAACAGCATTTAGCAGCACCTACCGGTCTTAATTAATTACCGGTAAAGACATAAATGTTCCTGCAACAAATTCCTCCCCACACAGAACTGCGGGAGGAGTAATAGCTCCCGCAGAATACATCTCCCATAAATAACAACAGACTTGGCATTCACCAGCGTGGAAAGCTGGAATGCGCCCACTTCGCCTACAACATTAGCATCATACAGCAGCCCGGACAACAACAGTATTATCATCAACAGATACCAGCCAACAAATCTCCCACACACACCTTCTTATCCAGTTATGGGAGAACTGATCATATGGATATCAGGAATGCACCACAGCCATCTACAGTATGCGTCACGGGAGAGACGCTTGTCCAGCGTCCTCCCCTACCACTTTCTCCCAACATTGTATGGAAACAGCTAAACTACATACTTCATCTACACGTAATAACAGTCAATATTATTAAGAGAGCAAGATGCCCGCATTGTCGTCAGTCACGAGTAGGATTTTGCTACCGAAAAGTTGAATTCGACACCAGAGAGGGATAGGCTCCTCGAAGGAGTGTCGAAAACAGGCGGCAGTGGGCCCGCGAGGGTCCGGGGGCACGTAAATCTTCAACTATAGTGCAGAGGAGATACTGAAGGCCTCCGTGTCTAACGAAGGATGAATTAACATCCTACTGTGGTACCGTCTAGTCGGCGTATTGTTCGGGCTTCCGAGATTGTTGGTCCATCCGATCTCGCTAAGTGGACATACATGGTAGGAGGCGACCAACCTCAACCAGGGCAATCCGAGTCTCTGGCGGAATCGATAGAAACGCGGGAGATGCCCTGCGGGCAAGGCCGGGGGAAACGGTCAAAGTTCGTTTTCTCTTGGCAGATAGGTACGGATCAGACCGTCGGTTGACCCTGAGTCTGAGCTCAGATGGTGATCGCTATCGACTGGTACCATCCACAGAGTACCAGTCACGCATAACAGATTCAAATCACCAACATGACAGAAACACAGACACTCAGGTTGACTGTATTCACAATCTCCAAACGACGTCATTGTAATCGTAAAAATTGTGTCACACATGCTTGTGAGTTGTACAGTAATTTAGCCATTACTAAAAATGGTACAAATGTGTTTGCTCTAAGCCCTCCTGCTCGGAAAACACAGCTATATTGACGGGATCAGTAACGTTGATCTACCGCATGAATAGAACTGTTTAAACCACTCATAAAAATTACTTGCAACTTTACTGTTAAATTTTTGATTAGGAGCACAACTGCTCTACCGTGCTACAAATCATTACTGCACGGGCCGGTAAAGCGGCATCAACACTCCTGCAGTAAAATCACAGACTTACCAAGATGCATGTTAAAGAACTCATGCAATACTGGACATTATAAAGATCTTGATGTAACATATATATTGTTATCTCTCGCCTCTGCAACAGACTACATCACAGCAACAGCATTTTGGCCGTCGCCATAGACAGCATACACGTTTCCGATCAACCATGTGCTTTTTAGAGCCATGTTACATTTACTACTATTTCCAGTGAGTTGGATCAGCCACCCAAAACGCAACTACCACAGCGCAATGGAGGAGTGGCGAGGGTGAGTATGGGAGATTACCGCTGCCGTCACCTGGCTCCCACGCACCCCATCAGGGCTCCAGCCTAAAATTCGAATAGGCAAGTTTATAAGCATCCAACCTGGAAAACAGCCTCACGCTAATTAAAAGATGAGGCCCCGCAAGAACAAAGTAGTCCCGCGTTTCTATGTTGATCGGAGGCTGTTAAATGTGTGAAATAAAGACAAGTTTATTGAGCCATTCTTCCTATAGTTACAACTACTCCCCTCATATGGAAGGAATTACCCCTAGTACGTCCAGGCTAAAAGCAAAGAAATATTCACATAAGAATGACATAATCACCTGTACAACTTTTTAGGTGTGGTCATCCGCCGCCTGTGACGTCACCAAATAGTATAAAAGAAAGAATTCTGAAACTCTGAAACTTTGTCTTCCCATCAAAACTCGACACTAGGGAAGAACTTAGCATTACGCTTCTTTCGTGACGCAAACTAAATTCTGCTGTTTTTCTTATTATTATTTTGTAATTATATTTGGCCTAAAAAGTTATAAACCATGAAGTGTTAGGGTATTCCGACCGCACCCTTCATATTAATAAGGATCATCTCTTTCAGTCAGCCTTTTGTGTGGCGTGCCAGTGACTTTACACCGCTACTCGCTACGGGATCACTCACACGCTTCGGCATCATTATCGTGTGTTGGAAGTGACGTTAGTTCCTGAGGAAGTGAACGAGGATTGTGCCGTTCTTGCCATGCGCTTCGAATCTCTGCTCCCGGTCAAGGTGTTACCGACCGAGAAAATGGCCCCCACGAAAAACACCACGCATAGATATCTCGCTGGACATCGTCTTCCCGTGGCTACAGCAAGTAATGTACCGGCAGCCAGACGTGCAATTCTGCCCACAGTCGTATCTGGAAACGTTACGCCGGTACCTATCACTGCATCCACACCAGTCCTGAAGCAAAGTAGGAAGCAGAAATCTCCCGTCAAATCCTGTGCGACAGCTCCCGCACCAGTTACTAGCCAGTCAGCTACGGTTACCACACCCTCCACCATAGAAGCACAGCCAGCGACAGCCAGTCAGCCAATCTCAGTGGTGAATACGACACCAGCGGGGATACACATTTTTAGTTATCTGCAGTCTCCATCTCCATCGGAGCTTACCATAGACGAAGGACCGGGACCATCGCAGCCTGTGACAATCAGCATAACTCCGACCCATGTTATTCAGCATCCACCCCCTCGCCTTTCTGACCCAGCAACCAGGAAGGGAACCACGCCAGAATGTCCATACGCGGGAAAGAAACGGATCACCCGCACACAGGATATCCATCCCGTACCGAACATTACTGCTAGTCGTCTGCTAAAGTACGCTAAGTTCCGAAAGATGTTGTCGCCTGCTGTATCCGTTCCCACACCATGTCCACAGCCGACGGTACAGCTTCCTGCCTTCACCACGACAACTATAGCCACCACTACGCCAGCTACAACCGACATCATCACGTCAGCTCCCGTCACCACCGCATCAGCAACATTGGCAACTACTAGCACCGCCGCTGCTACACGGACGGATATCCTGGAACCAGCGGTAACTGTGAGGGACATCATGGATGCCCATATTTCCGCCACCATCACTTCGAATGTTTCGGACAGTGCCAATAATAATAATGATGAGAGCATTTCAGCAATGACAGTGCATTCACCACGACCTACCACCGTTAATCACGGACCCAAACTCGATGGGGAAATTTCGCTGCTGAGATGTAATCATGTGTAATTCAGCAGAAATGTTAATAGGCGATTCGTGGAAATGTGTTAATTATTACTTAATTTTTTACATACTTTTCTTCTTATTATATATGTCAGATCAATTGAATCCCGTCCCTAGGATGACTATGGTTATCCTACACAGCCGCATACTTTAATTGTCCGGTTGTATCTCATACAACATGAGCACTGCGGACTCTAATCTTGTATGGACGTCATGTGCGACGTAAGGAATGCAACCTTCCGCTGTGCAATAATGTCATAATCCCATCATGCAGTCTCAGCCGTGCTGAGGCTGCCTGATAAACCAGTTTTAAGTTATTATGATATATCTTTTTTTCTTATTAATTTTCTTCCTGTCTTAGATGTCAGGACGGATATTGGGTCAGTGAGAGCTGCACGCTGCGGACCCGCAAGACGGGCCGCAGATAGATGTTTTAGATATATATAATTATAATACTTGGTGATACGTATTGTGTGTCCCTTTATTTACCCGGGGTACGCAAGTAATTCGGTGTGATTAATAAAAACATACCTCATAAGGGTATGTTACATAGGTAATGTTTATATACCTTGTCCTTTTGTTATTATATTTTTATATATATTTAAACTTGAATTGTGGTATGTTGAAGCTTGGGGGTTCTTTGCGGAGATTATGATTATCTGCACTAACGGGAACACCCATGCGAGCTAATGTTTAGGATCATATATGAAATGAAATTATGGCACGCACCGTAATATTAATAATAAAAAGAACACACAAAAAAGAAAGGCCTGGAAAAATAATTCCCGGTAAAAAATTGATAACTAAAAGTATGTCTCTCCCTCCTCTTGGCACCCCTATGTGCTCTGTCTGTTGAATACGCATATATGCGTCACTGCTCCTCTCCGGCCACGTGCCTACCTGGGAAGTCTATGATTCCAGCCTAGCATACATCCATGCCTCGATCCGCCATGCACGATCGTTTGCCATGGATGTCAAACTAGGAGGGGGTGGTGTAGTTCAGATCGACCGGTCGGGTACCGGCCATACCAGCAAAGGTGGGTGCACGCCGCCCATCTAGGATTTGTTTCTGAACATGCTCCACAGGGTAGAGCTATATGCGTATATAGGCCTATGGGAGAGAGAGAGCATGTGGAAAAACGACAAAGTTCGTTAAAACGCATTATGCGTATGCGCGCGCCAGGACGCTGTTTCTATGGAGCACGTAGTTGTGACCTAGATAGGATGGCACTTATAGTGTACAGAGCTGGTACTCGGTAATCCTTATTGATTGTCTGTTCCCGTTAAATCTGGCGTTAATCAAGACCAGAATTCGACGTGCTTTCTAAATCTGTAAACCATTTCGAAATCGGTTGAGAAATGGCTGAGTTATCCAGGAAAACTCTTCTTGATTATCTTCAAAATATTGCCCTGACGTCATAACCACGTGGACATACAGCTTCTAGAATGTTCTAGAACGTTCGACGATGCTATTATTAGCTGTGTGCAGATTGGCTGTTGCTCGAACGATGATTGGATGAAGCCTGCGCCTGTGACGTCATGGAGAGTATAAAAGGAGAAGCAATCCAGTGATCGAGAGCATTCGCGGCCAGGGGCCGAACAGGTTGGACCTGTACTAGCTGCGATTGACAGATATTATGCATATGACTTCAGTTTCCATCGTGGGTTCCATAGCTACCAGTAGCCATCCCACCGCAGTAAACGCAATTTTGTAACTCCCCATCTGCGGGAGTAATTTGGAACTTTTGATAATCGTTCACGAATACTACATCTACATTCGGAACACACACTTGCAGTGAGGCCTTTGTGGCCTGAATATGTGAGTCTACAGATGTAGAGGCGAGATGTTCTTTGATGGATGGCTCGCCGGATCTGCTGGGCACGCCTAAAGTGGTATTTCAATCGCCGCTGCACACATCATGTCGGTTCTTTCAACTTTCGACCGCAGCAAGTAAACTCTGCCCAGTGCTTCTTCAGAGCTGGTTGACGTACCCAGCACCATGACGCTTTGTTTTGTATCTTCATTTGCCTGTGACAACCCCCACTTGTGACGGGTTGTTTACACCTTCCATCCATTCCATCGGTGGTTAGGAACTTTCTTCACTGCATAGTACTATCGTATCTTTTACTGACTGCTCGTTAGCCATTCTATTAGGCCTACAGCACTAAGCGATGCAATCCCCCCATGAGTGTTCTTGCGGAACTCTTGTTTGTGGAAAACAGCTTGCGGGAACCACCCTGCGAGAACTTTCCAGCTTCCGGAGAGCGCATCATCTCATGTTGACTGCAGATCTACGTCTCAATTTCAGTAACACGATAGCCTAACTTGGGAATGACTACCGAGTATTCAAGTAACTGTACTTCACCGTTTAATTATTTCTCTATATAGGTTTTGTTAATTATCTCGTATCTGTACTAATTGTTCCGATGACTAAAAGGAACCGTAACGGTCTTAGGACCAATAGTTATAATTTCTGTCTTTATTAAATAGTTATTTTCATTTTTCTCAACGTGTTGTTAACCGCACTATAGTAGGTTCGTCAACCTGTATTACTATATATATATCTTAATCATTGCCACCGTATTGTTTGTTCTGGTTAGATTTCGTAGGTATATGGCCAGTGGCCATCCGTTAAATTGTTTTGCTTAAGTTATAGGAAATATAGGAATGCAGTGCACCTAGGAAACACTATACAGCAACATTTATATATGCAGCATTTTCTCCCGCCACCAACAATTTTCAATGAGGTCGCTGTCCGTGCTATAACTCTGTTTAGTCTGGCATGCTACCGACTAAAACCTTTTCTGTTCAGCCCGATAGGATAGGTTCAAAATGATTAGAGACACTTTCTTCATTACATACTGTAATATATTCTTCTCTTCCAGCAGTGCGATAATCTCGCTCCGCACTCCGGTAAGACTCATAACTCCAAGAGTGTGTCTCTCTTCATATTCCTCTTAGCCATGTGGCTTCTAATTTGTGTGGACGCCCCTATCCGCACCATGGGCTGATCCGACTCTGGGCACCTATTGTGGTTTCTGAGCGGTGATGGCTAGGGTGCGGTATCATATACACATTCCCGTGTATCCTCGGATACTTAGTAGATAGTACTTTAAGCCAATGTAGGAAAGCACTGCGAAAACACATGTATTAATTATTATTTTATTTACTGACAACCCTCCCGCACCGCAGTGCAAAACTGGCAACTTGTATATAAACCTAACAACAGGTTAAACGGTTAGTTCCATAGGACCCGGTGACGGGCGAGATATGTATTCTCACCGAATTCTGTTAATGTGTCTGGGCATGATATTCAGATCTGCAACGCCCTAACGGGAAGGACATTTACAGTGTGCATTCGTCTCGCTTACCCTCACCATAAGGATAGGAGATATGGCCTAATAATGCTTCTGTGAAATGTAAACCATGTCCTGTAATGTGTCATGTGGTTGCCAAGCGGAATGTCCGGATTCTCACCCAGTTCGGAGATCCCGCTAAGTAACATGTATGAGCGCTGTCTACAGTATTAATGTCCTCGGGCATCTGTTCTCCGTGACAGCCATGTCTAATAGCTAGGTAGATATCAGCCAGTTGCGGCCTAAACTAATTCTTGTTCTGAAAACAACTAAACGGTATTAAGCAAAGCAGAGGTCCCGCAGAAATAAAGCGGCAACTACTAATTCAGCATATTAGAAATCACATAAGACGGCAATGAAGGAATCCATCACGTAAAACAGTACGCACCCCTATAGACATAATCTCAATAAGTATGGTCTTTTCTTTCTACAGCATATTTGTTTGAAATAGTAGAGTGGGCCCATCTTTGCCTACTATTCTTCTCCCACTTTAAGCCATGACGACACCTTCCCCAGACAGAGGCCCACGCGAGGCACTTACCTCCCGCAAGGATTCAGCGATGACGGTCCATGCCAGGATAATACTCCTCACCCAAACTATCACTATGAGTAGTGCCCGCGTGAGGCACATCACTTTTTCTTCTGAGATAGCCTTCATCCTTTCAGCTTAGAGGTATAATAACTTATTTTAAGTTAAATAGCTATGTCTCGTGTACGGGAGCCTCCCTTGCGGAGATACCTCTGCGGACCTATAAGTCTGTGTGGTACCTCCAGGAGCCCCATGTTTAAAAGTTCATCTACTTGCCTCTATGTCTTGTGTTTTCGTATGCTCTTATTGTAGTTTTATCTGGCATATTTTTCAATTAGTTAGGTAAACCAATTGTATAGACTTATATTTTAGGTCACCAAATCAAATCTTGTAAGTCCATAGATCACAAAATTGCTATGGACAAGCATGGTGACAGAAACTCTTGGGATGAAACCATTGTGTTTAATGTCCACGACAATGGTCGCATGGCCCCACCGGATTGATTGAGTTCCACTGGCCTTAGGAGCCGGTTTTTGTTTCCCGCAGGGCAGTCTCATTCAAGGTCCGTCACCTCGAGACCGGATGCTAACCAGCGTCGTCACTCATCATGCACTTATGTTGCGGCGAGTCGACATGAGACATCGGAACGGCCTGACACCACCTGGCGAGCTACACATTGGTCCGCCCAGGTGATTCTTTCGAAATGATTTTAATACTTCTACTGGTTGTGTATGTATTTCTTCACGGTAGCCAATTAAATAAGATACTTCTGGGCCAAACTTAATACCATAATTACGTCTATTCATAACTCCCGATACACGATTCATGAGATGTAAATAAAAATTGAGACAGATTTTTTTATTCTTAAGTTTCTGCTGATTTTCTATCTGTCCATTTATATAGTCTACCATATTCCTTACCACATAGTATCCCTTTGGTACTTTTATAATATGTGATTCGCTGAGTTCGAGAAAACTACATCGAATATGGCTTTTTCGCTGAGTGCTAGGTTGATCATTCTGTGGCCCTCTTTTGAGTTTGTCCAGATCAACAGGTGTTGGTTTACCAACATCCACTAACATACCAGATTTGGCCTTATTCTCCTCATCCTTCTTCTTCTTTGTCTTACTCCACATATATATTTGTGTGTAGCATTATCTAGTAATAGTAAGCCAGCTCCTGGGAAATAGTACGCTTGAGATTCCCACTTCCCATTCGTCAGCAATGACAATGGCGTCTGTGGCTGTATTCTAAACTCGGATATCTTATTATTAGGATAGTACTGCATACTACTATTGCTCAGAGGAGTCACGTACAATTGGTCCTCGTTCATTCCCCAAAGATGGTTGCAGAATCTTTAACATCTTAATGTGTGGACTGGGTAATATATACCCTAAGCCACCACTCAGAAGTGATATCCAGATACCTGGCTGACCATTCTGTATACTCAGATTCACGATACACATAATGATCATGATATAAATGAATATGTCTTGCGCTAGGTATACTATCGCCTCCTTTGGTACTCGCGAACGTATTATGCATCACATTCCATGATCTCAACGTCTCTCTATATACTCGTCCATTATTAATGGTGTATTGTGTTGAGCTCAGTAGCCCATGAGTTAAACTTGGAGGGATAGCTGAGCCACATGATGTAATATTCACGCATTCCATTGGTTCGCTTCCTACTGTTAATTATCTGTTCCACTGCGTATTCTCTATCTTCTTCCATGCCACCAATTTCCTGAATCACATCGCGATAAAAAGGTCCAATAATTGTATCACCCGAATAATCTTCCAATTTATATAAGATCGAATATTTGTCAGAAAGACCATCGTTGACCTTACACAATTCACGGCTCCACTGCCCGCAATACGCCTTCTCAAATGACATTCTTGCTTGCGAGATTCTCACATGATCACCAGATATCGGTGTATTTTTCTTTAGTTTAGGGTTCTTCTTGTTGTTCTTCCCTACAGATATATTTCTCAATCAGCTTAGTACTATGACCAACATGTATCGGTGGCATACGTGTGATGGTGTATACAGTTTTATTGTACGATGCAACCAAACTACATAATACATAGATATAACTTCTCGTATTCGTATGGGTCATGTATCTATATATTCGGCCCTTAAACGTCCACTGAAAACGTTCCGCCATAGCAGTATGCGGCTCATTGTGGGAGGTATCGAAGTGTATTCCATTCTCAGTCAAATATTTATTGACTACTCCATTGACGAACTCACCAACTTTGTCAGTTTGAATAACATGTGGACGTCATTCAGTACATGACAGAATAGCTACTAATCTTTCTTGACTGATGCAGACGTTTCGCTATACAGATTTTCCACCCACGCATACTTTGAGAGTGCATCAACAATGTAGAGTAGGTATAACACGGCATCGTTTTCCTTTGCAAGCATTCCCATCGAGCACAGATCTGCCTGCCATAACAGTTGTTACTATTATCTTACCTCTCGTAAACTTTGTGCTCCATGGTCTGTGAATGGTGTATAACCATTCTTCAATATAGACATGTGGTATTTTACTTTTAAATGCATTGTATAGCTTTTCCATTCCACCAAAGGAGGCAGAATGCCTCGGATCGTAATATACTTTCGCCAATTTAGCATCATTCATTACTTCACTAAATTCACCCACACCACTGTAGTCTATCTCATTGCTTTGCTCTTTTTCTTCTTGTTACCCGCTCGAGAAGGCGTGTACTCACTAACAAACAGTATGTGTACTTTTCTATGCGTCCTTGTATTCACGGCAGGTGTGTGCTCATTGATGCTATCATCGTTATCATTGGCATGATATATATGCTGCAATGTTTTCTCTTGTCCGACAAATCTGCATGGTATGTTTAAGTCACTTAGCAGATTATGAAGCTTGTGCATGACAAACGAGACCACTGGTTAGCTCCCGGTCTCGGGGTATCGGATCCTGTGTGACGCAGTCCTGTGGTCAACAAAGACCGGCTCCTAAGGTCGGTGGAAATCAATTGTTCCCGTGGGGCTGTGCGACCATTGCCGATAACATTAAATTGAATTGTGTCAGCCCACGAGTTGGTGTCAGCGGAATTCATGTCCATATCAATTTTGAAACTATGTACTTACAAGGATTGGTAATAAGTCTAAATATAGTAACTACGAAAATATAATCTATACAAACAGTACAGTTCACTAGATAACAGTGAGAATTTGAATAATACATAACATAGAGACATCTTATGAACCTTTACACGTGGAGACACCGGATGTACCACACAGGCCCTTGAGTCCTAAGGTACAGGAGGAGTGTATGTGACACCGTACCTTGGTCATAACCGCTCGGAAACCGCCGATAGTTTTCCAGAGTCGGATCAGCCCATGGTGTGGGTAGGGATATCCAAACAATTAAGAGGCCATCAGGCTTAGTGGAAGATGAAAAGTGACAATAACTTATAGACATGAGGCCTTATAGGTATATTTTTCAATTTAACACAACCTTGCCAGGGTGCGGGGATAAATTACTGCAGCGACCGGAAATGAGGCATACACTATGTGTCTTCTAACGAAGAAATTGTCTCTAATCACATTAAACCTATCCTATTAAGCTAACTAGTCAGGTTTAGTCGGTAGCATGCCGGGTTGCAGCATGGACAGCGACATCAGTGTAAAATTATTGATGGCGGGAGAAAGTGATGCAAATATAAATGAATAGTATCTCCTAATGCACTGCAGTCCTATGTGTTCTACAAATAAGCAAAACATATAAACAAGATGGCCACTGGCCATACACCTAACTAACCAAGTACAAAACAGTAACAATATATGATTAGATTAAAACAGTGGTAATACAGGATGATAGACCTAATACGGTGCGGTTAGTTAAAGCACCTTACAGTAAATAAGAATAACTATAAACAGTAATAATAGTAAAATATAAGATGCGGTACCTTTTTACGGTAATAAATTATACTAATTAAAGATGTAATTAAAGATATCATGTATAGTTACTTGAATATCTAGTAGCCATTCTTATATAATGGGCTACTATATTACTGAAATTAAGACATCACTATACTTGTGACGTGGGTTGACACGTTCTCTGAAAGCTGAATACGTCTCCTCATGTAGATTTCCCACTAGACAGGGTTCCTATATGCTGGTCCAGAATGGAAGCGGTACACACTCGGGACAGTGAAACACAGGATAAGTAATGTCTGCTGAATAGCTAATAAGGTCTACACAATAATACGGTAGTAATGAAAGTTCCTGTCCAATGACGGTAAGCTAAGTAAGCTAAGATAACCCATTACCAGGAAGGGTGGTTAATATAATCGTAATTATGCTTGTACATATTAAAGCTTAACGGTGTGGGGTGCCTCAAATAGCTCTAGTGGCGCACCGGGCAAAGTTTACTTGGCTGCAGTCGAAACATAAATCAGGACACACACAACATGCAATGTGGTGGTTGACGATCCACTTTTCGACGTGGCTGGCAGATCCGGTGAGTTATCCACCGAGGAACATCGCTGCTCTACGTCATGTAGAATTACATAGTTGGGCCACAAAGGACCACCACAATAATATAGTTCCTATACAGTTAGTAATAAAATCAGGAACAGTATATTACTAATATTGCTATTAATTAGTATTGCCCCCGGATGGCCATCCAGGAGCCTATACAATTTAGGTGCAGTTCGTCGAGAACTGCTTCGGCACGAGCGGAGATGAAGATGGCAGAAATTTATACCTGTCCTGGTTGGTCCGGGTAGCCTGTCTTGCTGTGGGCATCTTCTGACTCTTCGGCCACCGGCCGACGATGCTATCGATCTTCTGAAATCATCCCCTTTTATACTCATAGTGACATCATATTACGATGTCATTTCTATATTTTGAGCATAATTTACAGGGAGAAATCGGCCATAACTAAACCATTTCTGAACCGATTTTAAAAAGGTTTGTAGGTTTAAAAGGCCGGTCGAAAGCTGCTCTTGATCGATACCAAATTCGACGGAAACAAACAATTATAACGAATTAAGACGTGCTCACTCGGCACACCGAAAGCACCAATCGCTCTCGGACGTGCTACACGTGCTCTGTCAATACAGCGACGTGCATGCACGCTACACGTTTTAACGAACTTCCTCTCGTATAGGCTTACACAGGCTTATTGCTCTACCAAGGGGGGGGGGGGCGGGCGCGCTTATAGGAATGAATCCAGGACTGGCGGCCCGTACCCAGCTTGGCTTGACGATCCATGCTACACCATAAAGAGTGTATAGAGGATGCATCATGTGACAGTTAACTCATGTGTCACGTTGATTATGTGACTTGTGAAACAGATTTTGTGCTACAAATATAATGCTACAGTTCCCATGACGACAACGTTTTGTAAATAAGTCACATTTTGATCACATTTATTCATCAAATCGTCCTGTATCAGCAATGTCCTACAACTTCTGTCTTATTCAACATCTACCACCTCTTTAAATTCTACTTCTTGCGGTAAATCATTATATCCATCTTGCCACACACCATAGCAGTATACGATCCTCTGTGAAAGTGGAGTAATTGCCGATGGAGCTCTTGTTAATGCTTTTATCATTTCAGTTCTGCATATATATATATATATATATATATATATATATATATATATATATATATATATATATATATATATATATATATTGGTGGCGACCCTACCAGAAGGGCAATGACATGATATGCCATAATGACGCATGTTCACGTTTACGAGACACGACTGTCTGAAATGCACGTCCATGTGCTAATCTGCAAACCGTTACTACACCAATACTGCTTTGCACACTCATCAGTCATTATTTGGTAAAGATCAAAATGCTGATGGCATATGTTGTAAAGTGATGTGTGCTTCAGCTATGTTTTTGCGTGATCGCAGACACCGCGCTCTATTCAGCTGCATTTCGATGTGTATGTTTTGGAGAGTGCAGATGTGTTTGTAAGTGCTGCATTAAGATACAGATACACATTGCCCATAGAGTGTGGGGGTGTTGAGTGCACCTTTCAATGGAATGATCGACAATGAGTAAACACGTTAAATCATTTTAAAACTTGTATTAATACTGACATCGTAAATGACACAACATATTATTACTTCGATATGATTCTAGTACACAACATCAAACTGTGATATGTTTACTAATACTGCGATATTAAGACAATATATTAATTAAACGCAATGATATTATGGCGTTATCATTTGTTTAACACATATTACATCGGTGATGCGTTTAACCCCTGACATCATACACAACCACTACTTAACTCTTTAGTGACTAAATTTGTTCCTGAAAATTAATAAATCGAGCTTAACCCTTTAATGGCAAAAACGTACATCGCCGCCGTCATTCGCGGGCTAGAGGAAGACACAGTTGCGGATCGAGAAAAGACACATTTTGAAAATTACCTCCGGAATGACTGCAACAGGTATCTAAATCATGGTACAATGGTTATTTAAGTATGATGTATATTTTGAAACTAATTTGAATGGGCGTTGGCATAGGAAGCTACAAACTCGCATTCATGCTAGTTTCGTAATATTCAACAGCATAGATATATAGTTGATAGGTCGCTAAGGGGGGTGACTATGGATGGTTTCACCATTAAAGGGTTAAGCCTACTACATTAATTAAAGGCATCAATATTATAGCACTGACAGTTCTTTATCGTATATTATATCGACGATCTACTGTAACCATGACGTCATACACACACGGTACAGATTGGAACTATGTGCATATTAATCGTAATGTTTGTTTAGTTCATAACGATATTCATCTTTGCACATTTCTTGTAATACATCTTCAATATACAGGCCAAGATTGTCAATCAGATTAAAGTTAAAATCAATACCTAAACACGAATGTTGACGCAGACAATTTTGTACCGCTAGCTTTTGTATCTTTGTAGACACCATATATGCAAATAATCTCTGGCTGTTCCCGTGCTCATTAGGCGAAGGGCAATAATGACATGCACGATACACACTCTTACAATACTGGCATAATGCCATATCATCATGATTTAGTTCATCATCATCAATATCCATGGCATCGAGATTTATTTCATCATCAGTAATATCAATGGCATCAAGATTTAGTTCATCATCGACACACATGTCGTCTATGTATATAGTTTCTATAGTATCTGGTGAAATGTTCATTGACAATACTGGATCATCAGTATCGTTAGTTGATGTAGTAGGTAGAATGTCAGACATGTTCAGATTACTGTATGCCATAAAAGCTCGGAGGTAATGCGGAAAACACCTCTGCAGATTTCTGTTCTCGGTTAACATTGAAAGTTAGGCAATGAAGATAACAACGAGTCAGCGTTCAGTTTCAAAAGTTCCTACTTGGTATCTGACATGTACAACCCATTATGCGTAGCTCGCAGAGTTATGGCAGAGCAGAAAATGTAATGTATGTCGATGCAGGGAAAATCATCGCTGATAGATATGTGAACAGAAGAGTCCAGTGAATAGTTAAATTGTATGACCTCCTTTTTGCATGCACAACGTACTTTCACTTCAAGAGCAGTACTGATATGCAGCAGTTGTCTAAACAATTGTATGCTTATATATACACCACTTTTAGTAGGATAACGGTGAAACTGTCACAGATCGATACACCACTTTTTGCCAAATCAAACCCTTCTTGCTTTACACAAATTTCCAAGATTGCACCGATATGCCGATTGCTTTAAATACTTTAAAACATTGATCAGTCAACATTATGAATGATTGAAAGTGATAGAAGCGACAGGCATTAGAACGTCATTTATATCATATTGGAAACAATATTGTCCTGCAGCCACCTGCATAAAACAAGAGCGCACAGACGACCATTTAGAACAATAGCACACAGACGCACATTTAGAATAATAGTGTGTACCCAACACTTTTGAACACTAGTGTCTATCCGCTCATTTAGAACAATAGCGCCCAGAGGCCATCTGCATTAACAATAGCACACAGTGTACACTTATGAATAATAGCGTGGACCTGCATGAACATGGCAGATGCGCACCATCATTCTCACATGGCTGAGAATGTCGTCCATGTTGACGATAGTGACCGTGGTTCAGTATCAGATTATGAAGATGATATAGCAAATATTAGAAATTGTCAACTGATATGGTTTCTAATGAGGTGTTTGTAATATTAGTACTCGCAGCCATTGGACAATGTCTTTTCCATATTCCGTTAATAACAATGTACTAATTTGAGTCATGAACAACATCCTCCTATAGTTAATTATACCATCACCTAAAACCCATCGCAGCATATTCCTCATAATCAATACGCACATCTTATCTTTATCATCGTTACACCGACTAGCGACATACGCTATCATAGAGTGGGCAGCGAGTGCAGATTCGTCGTCTATTGGTAACCCTGACATTGTTTACGAAAGGACTGATAAAGTACAATGCTACTATTTATATTTATAATATGCTAGTGTAACCATATGGAACAGAAGATAAATCACCCAGTTTCAAAATTCGTTTTTTAAAGACGGGTCCGAAGATCTTATTACTATTGTCTGAAGGAATTCTAAATTGAGACTTGTGCGTGATCCTAGATGGGTAGCTTATTACTAAGCTGTTACTATCCGTAAGTTGACCATCGATTATACTTTGATCGATGGATTTTTTCATCACATCAAAATTTACTTGTTTTGCTTGTTCAGTACCCAGCGTTAAACCATTAACCTTTGATACCTGTTTAACGATTAATGGATCATCGCGACGCTTCATTTCTAGACTATAGTTTTTTTGTCTGAGTGTGCAAAACATTGTTAACTCGTAATCAGAGGGTATTTCACTTGTTCAAGAACCGAGATACCTGCTTCGATCTTGAATTGTCGGCTCACCTTCATGGGTAGTAAATACCACAGAATCTGTATCATGATAGGCTACATGATGGCCGAGTAAGGACAATGCTGTATACAGGGTTACTCGCCCATAAGCTGTCACGAAAGATGCAAGAATACAGTTGGTATTTAATGGGGACTCAACATACTCTTCATTGTCTGAGTACGCCACCATTAAAAGATTATTGTTGGGGAATGAAATGCTTCTGACAGATTTACTTGTATCCCTCTTATTCTTGATGTGATCACATAGCGAAAAACGGTCCACAAACTATTCAATCCGGATTTAGCTACAACACGTAGAGCGAGAAAAAATGATATTTTTGCTGGGTCGAGTTGTATAGCCTTATGCACGTAGTACTCTTGTATATAGTGTTCTTTATCACTTTTACTACAGACCCAATCTGGATACATGCTACTTTCCAGCTTAATTTTTAGGAACCGGTAAATGTATTCTGAAAATAGTCCCTTATCGCCATGTTGTTCATATTACGATGACTCAGGATAATGCCAGACTTCCTACATCTCCTTTAATGATATAACCATGATGAATAGCTAACTGCAACTCAGGAGTGGACATGTTCTGCATAAGGAACATTGTTCTTCTGCATGTCCGCATATGGTAGATTGGCCGATTCATGCACATTTGGTGCACAGTACAAACATGAGCCGCTTACTTATTCTAGTAGGTAATACTGTGAAGTATACATCATGAGGAGAGACGATTTTGCATTTAATAGGACTGAAGAAGTCATACATCATCTTATCATTCAAATCGCCGCCTCTTACTAACTTGTATGCACCTTCTGGAAAATGACATTGTTTCATCACTGATAGGTACATGGAAATCCAGTCTAAATATTCTAGCTTAGTATGTTCATCCACTTCTAGAAATAATCGAATTGTGGATGTACGCCCAAAAATAGTGTGTCACACGGTGCTATGGGGTGTGCTAAGTCCAATTCGGTGTTAAAATCATTTAGTCCATCAGTATTAGCTATTAGTTTCTTACACTCGCATCCCTACATAATTCTCACCCTATATCTGTGCGATTCAAATAATGAAATGTGACATTGAAGATCGGAATATGCTGTTTCACGTTTATTGGAACAGAAATCAGACTCATGCCCATGAAATTTACACCCGCAAAACTTGAAAATAATATTTTCACGTGGAGTGAAGCCATCTACATAATGCCTGCACATATAAGATCTGGTAACCCCCACTTAACAGTGATCATGCTATGTGCACGTTGTCCTCTTATCGAGTAGTCGGCGAAAGTCTGAATGCTATCAGGGTGTAGACATAAAGTGCTATATGCTACATTACATGCACCAGCAAGCATTATCCCAGATATGAATGGATTTTGTCCATCCATTGATTCAGAATATAAGGACTTATATCTAGACATAGCTAAAAGTAAGATGGTTACGTCATTGTTTCAATATTCGATGAGATTGTTATCAACATTATAGTGTGCATCTCCAGATATCTGCTCATTGTACCATTGATCAAATTCGAGCAGTTCATTTGCTTTCACATTTTGTACGCTGGACATCTCCCTTTCGGGAAAGGGTATTACCGTACGACAATATTGAGGCGAGTTGAGCTGATGGGGAAACATTCCCTTGTGCACAGGAAGATTAAAAGAATCGTCGACATTACGTGATGAAATAGGAAACAACTTAATGGAATCGGTGAAACGAATTGTTTCTGTTCCAAGTGAAAGAATGAACGGCCATGCATGATGATGTTTGCAGGTTTTAGATGAAGGTTAATGCACTTGCATATGCATTGAAGGATTACAAGTGACGCATCTGCATGCGCATTATGTGCAATGACGAGGTGGTCAGAGAAAACATCTTTTGCTGGATACATTTATTGCCATGCTTAGATTGTATGCGCATTAACAATTTAACACACTGATCCATAGTGTCTAACCCATGAAAGTGAACATATCCATTATTAATGCCTCGGGTACACATAGCACACTTAGCTTCAAGTGGCTGCTCAATGCACATGTCACAGCATACATTCGCTACCACGAGATTAACTGTATGCTCACTGACAACATTAGTGTCGGTATTGTTAACGGGTTCTAAATATGTTTCAGTATCATAAATGATGTATTTTTTATACGATTCATGTTAGATCATCATCACGCATTTTCATGGCACACGCATGTGATAATGACATAGCAGTTTCTTCAATTACTTTATGAAAACAAATATGTTCTTCATTAACATTAAACTTCTATCTACATGCATGGCATTTAGTCATTCCACATACGTGTTCATCACTCCCATTTAGGTACATGTACGAAGCAGAGGGGACAGGCCTTTATAATTTCACATGTCCCATTTGCATGATGATTTGTCATGCATCACTTGTTATAAAACTTACGATGCCAGTCATTACTCATTATCATATGCGATGTGACTGTAGAATTACACATGTTGATATCTGATTTAGCAGAGAAACATCAGCGACAGAGTCCTATGCAATCTTGAGTATTACTATATGATACGTCGCAATGGCGACAGTAATTGCACACCATAAGAAATGCTGCGGTAGATGTTATTAATGAAATGTGATTATCGTGTTCCCAATGTAAAAGATATATTGATGGTGAATAGACATTCTTGTGTTGACTCGGAGTAGACTTGGATATTAAATTCGTTGCTGAAATGTTGTAGAAATTTCAACCAGTCAGTTCTATTAATCTAGCGTTCAGGAATACAACATGCTGCATGATACTCGCACACCATATGCACCTGTTATGTGTTATTTCGTCTCAAATTGGGCCTTTCGTGGTCAGTAATCTGATCTTTTGTTTTCTCGATAAATTGTATGCCCAGATATATACTGGCTGCGAAACAGAATGGATATCCTGCATGGACAGGTGTAATACAGTTTTTGATGTGCATGTACTCATATTTATCATCGCAATGTATATTTAGCAGATTTAAATACTTACAATCGATAGCACCATGGTGAATACCATGCCAACCGTTGTAGTCCTCAATGCAAAAAACGTGAAACTCAAAGCCATCTGATAGCTTGCAGTTAATGTTTGACTGAATTCATTTTTCAATCAAATCCAAAATTTGATCCATTGTAATTTTATTCCACGTCATAAAATCCATCATTATAGTCATATCCAACACTGATTGAATGATCTCAATTCATACATGGTCATTTGATTGAACATTGCTATAGGCACTATACGTATCGAGCAGAGTTTGAACCGCGCCTGATATAAACTCTGAATGAGTTAATGGCGAATCCACAATAGGATATTTCTTAAATGATACGCTATATTCAGTACCATCAATATGATATTTTTTACTATGGAACTTACGTATAGTCCTCGTTGCTATATAGTCTGAATAATCGGTCAGACCACCACCTACCTGAGGTTGGATAGGAGCGTATGCAACATCATTATATAAGAGGAATGGTTCATTATTGAACGATAGATCATGGTCATCATGTAACAAATATTGATTATGATAATTATTAGTGAGTGGAATGCATGCAGATATTTGATGCGTAATGTTCACCACATTGGCATCAATCACATTTTGCACGATTCGCTGGTCTGTTTGATTGAAGATAGGCACTTGTCGTGTAGGTACATGTACATCTAATACGTCAACAAACTGAGGGTGGGTAGACGGTACAACATCGTGTGGTAAACAGTCAGATATTTCTGCATAATATTCACATCCACCGTGATGGCATTGGAGTGCGTACGATGTCACTATTTAAATAATCAGTTAGAAATTGAGCATTATCGTTCTATAGCTCAGTATCAACATGCTGCAAATATTGATTAAGATCTTCATTAGTAAGTGGAATACCCAATAATATTTGATGCATAATATTCATCACGTAGTCACTAGTCACATGTTGTGCGATTTGCTGGTCTGTTTGAGCGAAGATAGGCACTTGTGGTGTAGGTGCATTTGCATCTAATACATCGATGAACTGAGGTTGGGTAGAAGAAGGTACATCACCGAGCAGTGAACATTCAGATATTTACTGCATACTATTCGCATCCATCGCCATGCCATTAGGAGCGGGTACGATGACATTATCCAACAAATCTAATAGGAATTGTTCATTATTGCTCAATAGGGTCAACATGCTGCAAATATTGTTACAGATTGTCATCAGTGAATGGAATGCATGCAGATATTTGCTAAATAATGTTCTTCCAGTTTAATTTTGAGGTGTTCGCTGGCCTGTTTGATAGAGGATATACACTTGTCATGTAGACTCATTTATATAGTTACCAAATTCCAATACACCGTCGTACTGAGGCTGGCTAGAAGAAGATATTTGCTGCATAATATTCACATCCATCGTGATGGCAGTAGGAGCAGGTATGCTGCCATTATCTAACAGATCTAATAGAAATTGTTCACTATTCCTCAATAGCTCAGGGTCATCATGCTACAAATATTGATTATGATCATCATTAGTAAGTGGAATACACGATGATATTTGCTGCATAAAGTTCGCCATGTAGTCAATAGTCTCATTTTGCGTGGCACATTGTTCTGTTTGATCGAAGATAGGCACTTGATGAGCATGGTCAAGTATGCTTTCACATGGTGTCCGATACACACCTTGTGTTGTGTTATTGTTTAATGCCATGTGATTCTCGTCGGCCATCATTGTTCGTTTAGTTTATCATCCATAGTTGTGTAAATAAATCGATATCCTAATGCTAAATGGTCAAATATAGTTAACTACTTGCCTTAAGAAATAAGATTACTACCGAGATAATAAGTTCACTATATATTGACAACCTCTTTACACAGTAAACTCTCATTATGTATTTTAACACAATTCTATTAATGTCTTCAATCTATTTTATAGCATGTAGCGGTCGATACATTGGTTTATGTTAAATCATATAGCTTTTATACTAACTAGAACCCATTTTGTTCATGTAGGTGGCCGATGCATGCTATTGTTCATGCAGGTGTCTGCTATTGTTCATACGTGGGTGTTGGATGCTATTGTTCTAAATGACCGACTGTGCACTATTGTTTATGCAGGTGGCCGGTGGACGATATTGGTCTAAATCCTGATTGGTCGAGATAAGGTCAAATGTCACAATTTAATACCATATAATTTACAACAGTCATAAAATGTTATTTTCTGATTTTTTCAAAACTTAAATCGTGGTACAGTGGTAGTTTAAGCGAAAAATTTTCAAAACTAATTTGACATAGGAAGCCACAATTCGTGCTAGTTTCAAAATAGTCATATATACAACCAAGGAATGAACTATATTTTAACTTTTTGATTTTTTTCAAACCTAAATCATGGTGCAGTGGTAGTTTAAGCAAATATGTAAATACTAATTTGACTTAGGAAGCTACAATTCGCGCTAGTTTCAAAATATTCATCAGATATACGACTAAGGAATGAACTATATTTTAACTTTTTGAATTTGTTCAAACCTAAATCGTGTTGCAGTGATAGTCTAAGCGGAAACTTTTTGGATACTAATATGACAGAAAGTTTCAATTCACGCTAGTTTCAAAATATTTATCAGATAACAACCAGCTGTGCACTATTATTCATAAGTGGGCACTGCGCACTATTTTTCTAAATACTGGCTGTGTGCTATTGTTCATGCAGGTAGCCACTGGATGCCATTGTTCTAAATCCTGATTGGTCGAGATAAGGTTAAATGTCACATTAAAACACATTACTCATTTTGATAGGAGAGCAATAGCGCACAGCTGGTCACCTGCAATTCATATGTGACCGCTATCATTCATGCAGTATGCCATTATTCAAAAGCAATGTTCAATTTGACATAGGAAGCCATTAGTTTAAAAATATCTTTTAACCATGAGGGGGTGGGCGCGCCACGCACCTAATTAATATGTTAAACATGATCAGTTAGTACATGTTCATTGTTCAGCCAGCACACGCCCATCATTATGCAGAGCTACACATGTCAAAATCTATTTAAAACACATTAATCTAATTATGCATTAGCACACATATGCCATTCAAATAGCGAACATATGCACACAATAGCGTGTAGCCGGAGATTTAGAACAATAGCGTGTACCCTACACTTTTGAACAATAGCATCTACCCACTCATCTAGAACAATGGCGTATACCGGCTCATTTAGAACAATCGCGTCTACACACTCATTTAGAACAACCAATCAGAACGCAGTATTTAAATAGGAAAAGATCTCATTTGCATAACAATAGCATCCAGCGACCCCCTTGTCATATGGTATGTTGATATGGGACAAAACCGGATTAACAATTTTGCCATGAAATTACAAGAAGCTGGATTTCCAGAAAATTAAATGAGGAAATAATATCATATTTTAGAGTAAGTTGATTGAAATTTGTTGCTGTGCAACACTTAATACACACTTCTATTCTGGCCTACGCAACACATGTACGCAGACTTATTCTCTAGTGAGCTAATCATTAGCTGTTTATGCCCAGAAAAACGTCACATCTGCTTTGAAAACATCTGAACGATTTACGGCCTATGGAATTGACTCCCCAGTTGAGTATACCAAAGCATGTAAGCGCAGCTTTAATACCGTAATGAGAAAACCTCACAAATATTGGCATAATACTATGGAGCAAAGGCTGCAACGCAATGAGAAATAGCAGATGACTAATGGAAGCTTTCTAAAGACTCTACATTGAGATCAATCCGATAAACCTGTCAGTTGTCCGTTTGTTGCTTTACCTATCCAGATCATAGATGAGAAGCAGTCAATGTTGTGGGAAACTGGATCATTAGTTTCTCAAAGCAGTCGTTGGCAGATGGACACACACTTTAAAGAGGCTATGTGCCAAGTTCACGGTGGATATAACTAAATGGGTACATAGATGGGAATCAGTTGCCAAACAATTGGGATGAATTATTTTAAGTAAACGTGCCATAAATACCTAGGCATACTACCGACAAACAATACATGCATTTCCTGAATAGCATTCAGTTGATGATCGATATATAAGGATGCCAAATCGATAGCAAATCAGTTCGACACCCATGTAATGACACCATAGCTTTACCAGTAATGGAAACGTGTGCATTTCTTGAGAAACAATTCACCTTTCCAGAGTACCCAGCCATCATATGACGTCATAATGAACTGCGTGGCGTGTACAATGACATCATAATGAATGACGTCATGGATGACGTCGATAAGTACGTCACGAACGCATATTTGATGACGGTCTATGGGCTGTTGTACAAATTGTTTGCTTTTACTGTTTAATAAATATTCTGTTGAATATTTTGAAACAAATTTGACTGGGCGCTGTTGCTGCCTATGGCAGCAACAGCACCCAGTATAATTAGTTACAAAATATTCAACAGCTTCCCTGTATAGTTTTCAGGAAATTGATAGCTAGGGCATTCGGGGATCGATCAATCCAAACACGGCGAGGTGTGGGTGGAGCTTAGCTGGTGATGGGCGGGGCATAGCTAAAAATGGAAAGGTCCATTGTGTAATATTGTTCCATTAGAATACTCGGTAGGAATGCATCTGGATACCTGCCGATTACACGCTAAATATAACACATTCGCATTGCTTTATCTTACAGTGCTGGCATACTCGCAACCCCCAGTATGAAAATACATCTGCGCTTTCATTAACTGTCTGACCGCTAAGCACCCAACAAATTTCAGTCATATTATTTTCAAAATATTCATCGTATTCCGAGTTTGTCCGCGTGGAAACTGTAGTCTGCATAAATTCAGCACGCGTACAGTTCAAATGCTACAAGTAGACCATGCGCCATTGCTGAAAACACACCATAGGACAAAGATTCCGAAATCAGAGATTCAGCGCTCTAGTCATCTTGCTTATGTAGTCTATATACATAAAGTTATTTGCCAAAGGTAAACGAGAATATATTTATATTCCATGTCTAGACACTTCTTAGGAATTATGTGTGAAATTTGCTGACTGATCCCTTTGAGTGCACAGCTTCGCTGAGCGCCGAACAGCACGTACAAAATAGTTGGCGAGACACGATTACCCACAAGTACGGCTCTTCAAATGTTAGTGAATGGCTGATTATGCGTCATGTCCGTCAGTACCTCTCTCAGTAGATTTGTCAAAGGTTGATTAAAGATCAAAGGGGACTCGGATTAGAACTTCTCTTGACTGACTTTGAATCAATAATCAATGAAATGGTTTCCATTTATATTGTCGATCAGAAGGTTTATGATAACTATAGCTTAATTTTCTTTTGATATTCCATATCTAGAGACATACCTTGGAAATTTAAATCCTAGCTAACATTTACAAATAATGTCTCGATATGTTCTAGTGATCAGGATCAATTATCTCCCAAATAATTTACACTTTCGTATCACATGAGTTTAGTACGTTCCATGTGAGATCTTACGAAACTAATATGATGAGTTTGCTAGGAAATGACAAAGAGGTTGTCTCTCTATTTATCTTATACACTGCTACTGCGAATTTTCAGGTTGTCTTTTTTAATTTAGATATTTTGTTGTATTGCTTGTTTATCACACCAGCGCCACAACACTGACAGTTCTGAACAAATACACAGCAAAATATAATCACAGACCAAACATCTTATGATTTATGAAGCAATACTCGATTGCATGATTCATTAATTATTCGTGCCATCAACGTCAACGATGACACTATTTTACGAACTCACTAGAGATTGATGATGATAATGCATCACTGGTGGCTGTGCCTAGACGGAGCGGGGCGCTCTGTCAGCTGCATTCAGTGTGTTTGTGTTTTGTTTGGCGCGGACATCCTAAACTCATTTACTTTCGTACCGTCTCCGGTGCCCTTGCATTACGTGTCTTGAGGTCTTATAGCAAAACACTTTACAAGTTGGTTGGCGCTATTCACCTTTCCAGAGTGTCCATCTATAATCTGCCGTCATATAATATCATAATCAGCTAAGGAGCGTGTAGCATGCGCCACAATCATTACGTCATACATGATTCTATTAGACCCGTCTTTAACGTTTAATAGTCCGACACGGTGTTCGAATTGTATGTTTTTGCTATTTCATAAACATGCTGTTGAATATTTTGAAACTAATTTGACTGGACGCTGTTGCTACCATAGACAGCGGCAGCATCAAGTCAAGTTAATTTCAAGATCAACTGCTTACCTGTGTTGTTTTCTGGAAATTGATAGTCAGAGAGTTCAGAGATCGATCAATCATAACACCAGCGAGGTGGGGGTGGAGCTTAGCTAGAGATGGGCGGGGCATAGCTAAAATGGAAAGGTCCATTGCGTCATGTGCATGCCCGATACACGCGGCCAGTGGTGGTGTGTCATGGCTGGAAAATGTGTGAAATGACAAACATAACGTGCATTCAGAAGGGGCATTGGAGATTGCAGTTATCCTATGCGTGCTATATATGACTGAAGCCATTAGAAACACACGCGTTCCACTCAATCTCAACCTACATATGATTATTTAAAGATACTAAAAAAAGCATCGCCCGCAGCTCAGAGTGTGGTGCATGGTTTTCTGGGTATAATATGAATTCTCAATAAATATTGATCTATATATATATATATATATATATATATATATATATATATATATATATATATATATATATATACGTGTATATATATTTGAAACAGATTGGTTGTTGCTGTCTTGCAGGAATCAGGATCGATGGATCAGTCTGCAAATTGTGGTTTGTTTAATGTGAAGCCATCGCTCAATCGCGAGACTCTCTGTCTTTTGAATACGAGTTTACTTCGTGTTTGCGATATATAGAGTTACTCTGAGTCTTCTTTGGGCGTAAATCCGCTCTTGGCATATATATCTACAGACCAACCCTAGTTTATATGCCGAAATAGTGTACAGAATACATACACAAACATCGTAGTGACCCAACGTGTACTTTCGTCCCATATGACACAGGCACTAAAACTGTAGCATTGGCGATAACAGTAGAGCTGTACATATATTATGACAGTGAAGACACTCAAGCACTTATAGTCAAGATGTATAGTGCAAAAGAAAAGTCCGAGTTTCCTTTGATATGTCTGAATTTAAAGCATTGCGAGGCATCGTGAAGTAATCCGCGATATTGTGTGTCTACGCATCTCACGGCGTTCGTAGCACTTGTTTTAATATCGATAATGCCAAATTACCGTGATTAATTTAGCCTGTGATATGTCAGATTTACGAATGGTTCTAAGGAGGTATAGAGATGTTTACTCAGTCACGGTTTTTTAATTCCATGCCTGTCTATGCAGCATGAGTACTATTAGAACTATGGCCACTTGTCACAGTCTACTGTCTTGACCAGATCTGTAAATACATCAGAACACATTTTAAACTATCATGATTTGAAAAGCCATTGCACCAACTGTCAATGACAGTATAATGTACATGATTCTGATATTTAGACATTTCACTCACGTATCTGGCGTCATAGTCAATAATGTCGCATGTTGGCTAAGATCATAGTCAACATGGCATATAGCTCTATCACGAACTCGAAGAGGCTCTCATGAGCTGCACGCGACGTTGTCTTTGATGAATTTACAATTTAATCAGCATTCAATCGGATATTTTGTATCTAATTTGACTGGTAGCCGTTGATAGAATAGGTAATCGTGCGTCACTGCTTAATTTATAACATAATCGGCATTCTGCTTAATATTTGTCAAAGTAATTTGAATGGGGCTTGATCCGACGCCCCCCCCCCCCCCCACACAGCCCCACCCCACCGCCTACCACAGCCCACCCCCAGCCAGCCACCCATAGTCAAAATATTTTCAAAATGTTCACAAAGCAGCGTATATGTGTCTTGAATTTAATACTATGCCAATTCATGTTTCACATTTCCAAATCAATTCCATAGAAAGCGGGCAGAGCTTAGCTAGGAATGGGCGGGGCATATCTAGAATTGAATCCCTCTATCGTAAAATGCGTATCAGTTGGCATATGCTGTAGCTTTATAATTGGCATCATTAGATTATAATGTTGTGAGGATGGATTCGTTCTATCTATCATCACTTATACACGTCACAAAAGACGATTTCAGCATGGTTGAGTCAATGTTATGAATTTATTTAATTAACAATTGTAGAACCGACGCGCTCCGTCCTAATACACCAGTATCAAGCGAGTGCTGCGTGCAGCAAGCTTGCCCAGCACACATTTGTCGTTGTCGTACGTATGAATAGGAATCTTATTTCGTTCTTACGGATCACTGGAACACAGATAGGGAGCGGTATCACAGCAGCACACATTACACTCCGTGGCCACAACAATTTGTTCTGAATGCATACGGTATCTTCGGCGATTATGCTCACATTGAGGAATCAACACTTTGTAATCTGAATTACGATTTGAGTACAGATAAGGTGGTGCAAATATTTGAAACTAATTTGATAGGAATATGTTGCATATATTGAAATGGTTCCCTCCAATAGAAGGTGTGTGCGAAATCTTGCGATTATGCTTTCTCGGATTCTGAAGTTATGACGAATAATGAGTGCTCCGGCATGTAGGCCTACTTAATGGACCTTTCCACTTTATCCATCACTCATATGGCGTCATAATCACTCATGTGATGTGTAGAATGACATCATAATGAATGACGTCATTATGCCGCCTTGAAAGACTTAGATAAGTACGTCAGGAACGCATATGTGAAGACGGACTATGCGATGTTGTACGAATTGTGTGTCATTGCTATTTAATAAATATTCTGTTGAATATGTTGAAACTAATTTGACTGGGCGCTGTTGCTGCTATAGGTAGCAGCAGCACCCACTCAAGTTAGTTACAAAATATTCCAGAACTTACCTGTATAGTTTTCAGGAAATTGATCGTTAGGGCATTCGCGGATCGATCAATACCAACACGGCGAATTGTGCGTGGAACTTAGATAGAGGTGGGCGGGGCATAGCTAACACTGGAATGGTTCATTACCTTGCGAAACACGTGTTTTCCATATGGATATGCACAATGTGTTGATACTAACTTCAGGAGATCTACTTCGGAGAATCATACAAACATGCAAATAGGCGGCATCGGTCGCTATGCCCACAACGACTGTCGGTATGAACCATAAGAAGAAAATCCCTTGTTTTCCATATGCGGCTAGAAGGACAAAAGTACCCTTCACGATCATGTAGCCCCAGGGGACGAAAGATGAGAAGCCTTTTGTTATTAGAAACCCGTAGTGACATCCCGATTGCCGCAATAACGCATAAATGTCATTCCATAATCTAAATAATTCACCAGCGGTACCCTTTTTGATTGCATCGAATGTCAAGAGTCTATATTGGCATACAAGAATGAACTACTTCACGAATCGTCTAGCACATAGTAATCATTTTCAAAACCCATTGACTGTAACGAGATTAGTCTAAAACAACCCCAATCCGGGACGAGGGCTAGACAGATATTTGGATTGATTAAATGTTCCATTAGCAAGTCTGTCAAAAGATATGTCTGGGTCGCAGTCAGGGTCAGATAACGCTTAAAAAGCAGCGCAATATCCTGATCCATTTCTAGGTATTCCCGCCCATTTCTACTTAAGCTCTGCCAACGCTTTTCCCGTGTTGTAATCGATCGAACCCTGAATTCCCAGAATCCAATTTCAACTATACTGGTAACGTAGCCGGTTGCATATTGTGAAAATAATTTGACTGTGAGCTGGTGCTTCCTATGGCAGCGACAGCGCACATTTAAATACGTCTCAAAATATTCAACATAATGTGTATTAAATAGTAAAAACATAAAATCTGAAACCTTAACTGACTATTCACTGTTCATGACGAGCTTAGGAAACATCATCCAGTACGCATTTTGATCGTGACGTCAGCCTATATATGACGTAATTGGTGATGACTCCATGATTTCAAAGGTCCGCGTGACAAAGTTTAAATTACAGCAATCCATTTCTCAATGGACTATGAGCGATCCATCTAACGGACAACATATGCTGACTGCACCCGGTGAGCGACCATCTTCCATGAACACAGGCACAGGACTTACAAATAGTGGCGATATAAGATTGGCTACAAGTACGGTTCATCAAATTTCTATAAACGGCTGGTTAAGATTAATGTCAACCCGTCAAACATGGCGCCATTACTTATGCAATTTGAAGTACGATTAATTTGCAATACTCAATAACAATATTATGCAAATAATACATCACGTATATTCAAACTACGTACTGATGCATTTTCACACAGTATACTGAATAATTGTGCAGCGCTGATTCGAAACGCGTCCAGCCTGCGCCGCTCCGACAACCCCTTGATAATACGGGATCTATTAAGAACGGAAATGAATGTATAGAACTTGGCTTTAATAGGAATACTATTTGATTATTAACTTGGTTGGGTACATTCGAGTGAAAATCATTGTCTCGTATTAAGTCAAGTTATATTAGTGATAATCTGCAGAGTGATGCACCGATCTAAAATAGAGGAATAGGTTGGTGCCGGGAATACGCCTGAACGGTCATCGGCTTCTGAAACCAAACAGGCCAGACAGTTTGTCTCCATAATGGGACTGAAAACGTATCAATGTAGATAGTGTTGCTTTTGGTTTCATCTGAACTGGCGCGGCACTAGCTTGATACACACAGTAAAGCCGGCTCCATCTGATCAGCGGCACATTCGATATCAGCTTCTACGCAACACCAGCAAATTCTCGTTCTCATTGTGCGTGCGGCCTTGCATTTTAAAACGAATTAAGATGGGCTATGCGCCTGTTTACTAGTCTTCACACATAGGACTATGCACTTTATAATATCTTGCAGTATGTGAAATTAGTGTGACTTGTATGAATAGCGGAGTCCTCGTGCCCTTTTTATATTCAATTCTCTTTATCACCATGTTATGTTGAAAATTACGACACCAATTCACCTTTCCAGAGTATCCATCCATCATCTGACTTCATATGACGTCATAATCAGCTCAGCGCGGGTTCGATGACGTCATAATCATTACGTCACAACGGGTTCCATATAGACCGTCATCAGATCTCACATAGTCCGACAGGTTGTATGAAGTGTATGTCTCTGTAATTCTGTGCTATTTAATAAACATGCTGTTGAATATTTTGAAACTAATGTGCCTGGACGCCGTTGCTGTCTTAGGCAGCAACAGTACCCAGTCAAATTAGTTTCAAAATATTCAACAGCTTACCTGTGTAGTTTTTTTGGAAATTCATGGTCAGGGTGTTCAGAGATCGACCTAACTCAACACGAGCGAGGTGTGGGTGGAGCTTAGCTAGAGATGGACGGGTCATAGCTAAAACCGGCGAGGTCACTTTACACAGGATACTGCTGTCTCGACCTCGTATTGTAGATTTCCCGAGACACGAGCGAGCCATGTACACGTATACGGATAATATATTAATCAGTAGTAGTGTTGGTAGTAAAATGATACCACCTCCCTCAACTGGATTTCCATTTAGACAGATGATCCCCCACCTTCCTCAACTGGATTTCCATTTAGACAAATGAGCCCCACCGCCCTTTCAATCCCTGGGGCATAGGTTGTTGAGATGGGGGCCACCACGGATCGCCAAACGGCTGCCAGGGAGGTAGGATCATCCCGACACTACTACTACAAGGGGCTGAACGCCCATTTAGAGACAAGCCTCCACAGTGATATACACCACTGCTCGCCATCAACCACAGGGTCGGCCTCTCTCTCTCTCTATTCTGTGCAGGCTCAGACAAACACGTAGTCTCTGCCACAGTCGCATCGGAGACCGCCTTGTGATCAACCCCACACACATCTGAACATGTCTGAACGCCCATTTAGAGACAAGCATCCACAGGGATATACACCACCCACAGGTACTGATCGCCAGCACCACACATAATAGGGTCTGAACGCCCATTTAGAGACAGGCATCCGCAGGGATATACAGCACATACAGGTACTGATCGCCAGCACCACACATAATAGGGTCTGAACGTCCATTTAGAGACAGGCAGACACAGGGATATACACCACCCACAGGTACTGATCGCCACACATAATAGGGGCTGAACGCCTATTTAGAGACAGGCATCAACAGGGATATACACCATGAGTAATGTTGCACATATTCACGCTATTGCAAAGGCTACTCTAAGGCAAAGAAAGCCGACCTGCTCCTGATGATCGGACAGGTCCGTGCCGAGGATTGGTAGAAGCCACTCTCCCGAGCACTGAATATGCGAAGGTTTCCAGCGCTTACCAAAGAGGATCCTTGGACTCCCCACAAGAAAGCGCAGCGGATACGTGAGCGTCGTCAGTTGGACGAGGAGGTGACTGCTAGCTTGCGAGCCAAGACTGTTGCGAGGCAGATGGCGGACCATCCACTGGAGCGCTTACATCTCAAACACAGGATCGTTAAGCAATGCCAAGGTTTAAGCCCAGCTCAGATCATAAGGGGGCCGAGGTCTGAACCCTTAGCCTGGAGCATGAGGCGAGAAGGCGAACACATTCTCGACAAGCGTCTCGGCGAAAGGGAGACTGAGGATAGAGAACGCCTGTCAGTATGCTGGACATTTTTCAGTGGTCTAGACGGAGACCTCACAGGCCAGATCATGCAAAAGATCCAGCAGACTGTCCAAAACGCCTTCTACCTCCGCTACACCCATACCTATCGCATCCGTCACAGTGAGGACAGTAGGATGATGCTCTTCCACAAGAATGCTCCAGGGAGCCCGTGGCTGAACACGATAGGAGCAGCTCAGGACTGGGTGGCAGCAAGAGAGCAAGCCCGACAAACACAGACAATATCGATCGACCCAACACCAAGTGGGCTTTCATTCAATCACTCCACGTTGAGGTCAGGGCTCTCATGGACCACCAAACTCTGCGTGGGACAGGCCCCCTCCCAGACTGGCTGCGCCAGAAGAAGAGTATTACTGCCCTCGACACATGTGTCTCTGGAGATGTCTAGCAGTCCACCGAGGAGCGAGAGCTGATAGAAGTACAGCTCCTGCACGAGAGCTTGCCACACAGTTCTATGGCAAGACAGTACCTGATGTCCGCAAGACCTCGCTGGATCAGCTGGACAAGGTAGAGTTATTCGCCAAGATCGGGATTCGTGTATATGAACCAACTGAAGAGAGCACCTGCCACATGATCAGGCAAGCGGCTCACTACCGTGACACCAGGACAATCAGAGTGTGGGACCACCACGCCTTCTACATCAAGAACATCTCCAAGCTGTCACATACACTAGTCTGCAGTCACTATTAACAGAGGTTTACACAGGCATGCAGTCTTCAACGCCACGCTGACAAGGCAGCAAAACAAAAATTGTGGACCATCTCTGCAATCCTGACCCCAAAGAACTGATCAGAGTGTTCATGCTGGAGATCCAATGGTGAGCATCTCTAATCCTGGCAAGGATTAGGGCACAGTATATACCGACAGACTTGGACAAGCTCCCAAAGCAACAACAGCGACCGATCAACGAGTGGTGTGACCAAGTGCCTGTACTGGGGTTCAACTCTGGGTGGTATGACCTGAACATCAACAAGAAGTACTTTGTCGATGAGCTAACTGACAGTACAGGTACACTGAAAGTCGCCAAGCAGGCTAGTCAGACCATGATCTTCCTAACACCTGAGCTACGGTTTCTCGATGTGCTGAACTACTTCGGCCCAGGAGTCTTTTACGAGGTATGGGTCAAAGCCTACGGGTGTACACAGCAGAAGAGCTGGCTCCCATATGAATGGCTTGACACACTTGAGAAGCTCAACTATCCAGGGCTTCCTGACTACTCAGCGCAAGGGTGGCTACCTCTTGATGCGAACAGAGTGGGAACAGTGTAACCAGACATTCAGCGAGCATGGAATGCGGACATTCGCTGACTGGCTCCGATACTACAACAACCTGGACGTCAGTCCATTCATCGAAGCCCTATGGCGGATGCGAGAGTTCTACACAGAACGAGAAATAGACATCCTCAAAGACTCTTCAAGGTGTGTCGCCAAAGTACATCCTATGTGGACCCGCTCAGCAGATGCCAGATGTTAGCCTCGATTCACCGGACAAGGAACCCTACGAGATGCTGAAGGGTGCTGTTGTTGGAGGTCCCAGCATCGTGTTCACCAGATACCACGAGGCTGGTGTGACTTGAATCCGCCAGAGCGAGCATGTCTGCAAACATCTCCTCAGCTACGACGCAAATGTTCTGTACCTGTCAACGATGGCCAAAGAGATGCCTTGTCGTAAGGAGAAAGCGCACCATTCGTCCAGTGCCAGTGGGGTAGCTAGCTTTAAGGAGGCTCTCCTAGCAGACAACTGGTTTGGGTTTGCTGAGGTGGATATAGAGGTCCCCAATGCTCTGTTTCTATAACCAGGAGATCCCGGTAGAGGCAATCTCATCTGAGATGATGGCATGTCTAGGGCGAGCAGGGAGGAAGCGGTCCACCACCCAGAAGCTGGTCGGTGCCCTCTCTGGCAAGAAGCAGCTGTGGTACGCCCCGACCCTCAACTGGTATATAACCCATGGCCTGGAGATCACTGCTGTATAACGCATCATAGACTATGAGTCCAAGCGCCCATTCGAGTGGTCTGTGGAGAATGTTACGGAGGCCCACTGCTCGGGAGATGCAGATAAGAGCAAAGCGCTCTTGGCAGATCTCTTCAAACTCCTCGGCAACAGTGCACACGGGAAGCTCATCGCGGCCCTAGAAAGTCAGAGCAAAACCAGCTTCACGAAGGATGAACGCATGGTAGACAAGGCCCTGCGTAGTGCATGGTTCGAAGATCTCGAAGAGATCGGCGAATCATACGAGCTCCAGAGTTGCAAGTCGAAAATCACAATTCGAAGGCCCTTCCAGGTGGGGATAGCCGTGTATGAGCTCGCGAATGATGGAGTTCTACTACGACGTCTTCGATCGCTATGCAGCTCATGACAGATTTGAGTACCTGCAGATGGGCACTGACTCCACGTATATGGCTATACCAGCCTCCAACCTCGACGACGTCATTCGCACTGAGATGTGACCAGAGTACCAGGCTCATAAGCGGGACTGGCTAGCTTGGGACACATGGTCTGAACGGACTCTGGGACTGTTCAAGCTCGAGCTCGAAGGCTCTCGTGGTATCACTCTCTGCTCCAAATGCTACTACGTGGAGAGCGCAGCTGCAAGTAAGTGCTCGGCTAAGGGAATGTCAAAGCAGCAGAATGAGGTCTCTTGGCAGTGGTTCTACAGCACCATACCTGCCAGATGGTGTCCATACCGAACCCATCGAGTATCATGTTAGCACCCTAGGTGGGGGTAGCTGTGTGTCTGCAGGGACTAGCTGAAGTGCTTCTATGACAAATGGTCGCCTAGGCACTCACTCCGTGCTGGCCTGCCAGGTAGTACAGTGTAAGCCGCACCTCCGCCTCCACATACCTGTCAAGCCTGTGAACATCTATCTACCAGTTAGGATCTGATGCACGCCATCGACCACCTTGGTGGTATCAGGTGGTAGGCACTCCTCGCCCTTGTTCGCTCCTCTAGAGCTGTGAACAGCAGAGTGTCTGATAATCTCTACTGGCTTCTTCCCGATTAGCCTAGTAACCTCGGCATTGGATCTCTCCACCACAGCAGGCAGCCCTCTCACCCATACTCTAGAACGTTCACTCGGCACGGCCATTTCCTGGATGTATTGGTATGGGAACAGTCTCTCTGCCAGTGTCCGATTCCACTGCTCAATAATAGCCTGGGCATGGTGATGCCCTACGTCGCATTGCCTAACTGCCACACCGTGTTTCTGCATGAGGGCTGCAGTCTCCCCTCTGAACTCCTTACCCTCATCCACCTGCAACAATTCCGGCCACTGGAGGCGTTGTAGACACCCTGGAATGCCTGGGCCACCTGACCAGCTGAATTGTCTGTGAGCGGTACTGGCGCCTTGTACCTGCTGGTGACGTCGACGATGATGAGAGCATACTTGTAGGTCTTACGACCAACCGATTCGTGTGGAAGGAATAGAACATCTGCTGGTGAACTCTGTTTGGGACAGTTTCCTCGAAATGGGCATGCCTGATGTGCCGTGGACGAGGTCTGTAAATCTGCCACATCGCCTGGTGGCTGAGCCACTGACTAACTATCTCCAATGTGAAGTTGTGGCCCTTGTAGCATGCAGCCTCGAGTAGTTGAGGGGGCTCACGGTAATATCCACCAGGCTGATAGTAGAGCTCCTCAAGAAAGACGGTTGATAAACTCCCGAATTTCATCACTGTCGTCCACTCCCGTCCTGTCACGCACGGCCTGGGTGAACTCTAAACCGACAAACAGACGGCCGTCATTCATTCGACCATCACCGAAGCCCTCCTTAAACACCTCTGTACACTGGCGTCTAATCTCTGCTGGATCCTCACTGAACGGTAGTTTATCGACCAACCCTCGGAAGTTAAGGGACTTGACCAGGTCGTACAGAGACGCCATCCTTATATTGTATGGCTTAAATGTTCGGCGGCCCAGATGGCCACCAGTGCTATGGCAACGTATGGTAGCCAAGGGCCTGCAACTCTGAAGAATGTACCTACTCCTGAGGCGATCGCTGGTATGGCTTCAGAAATCGTCTCCACCCCATGGAGAGCATGGCTGGCGATCTTGTGGACCGTCTCGCCAGCCTTCATTGTGAACAGAGCGATCAGAGCCCCACATGCTGCCATCGGTCCGATAGAACCTTTTATGTAAGTGCGATAGATTCCTTTCGCTCACTGTACTAGCTTGCAGGATTCAGGCACGGTCTCTGCTACATCATCATACTCACCCGCGGTATCCGCTACATCGTAGTCGTCTGCATCATAAACATCCACCTCATCATAGTCCTCCTCATAGTCCTCGTCATCTACATCCTCGACTGGATCAGCCTCTGTTTCATACATCGCTCTGGGTATCTGTCGCTGGGGCAGTTATATAGTAGCTTTAAACTATAGTCTATAGCATGGCCTCCATAATCTTGAATAGGTGCATGTTTGCCTTAGTGAACTGGGGACTCAGCTTTGCTGACAAGAAGGCGGCAGAGGATGAGCGTGAGCGTCATAACCAGGTGATGGAGACGCTGTCTAAGGGGAAGTTTGAGTACAGCAAAGCACTCCGACAACTCCGAATTCAGGCCAACCAGAGCAGAATGAGAGTCTCGATAAGTACTACACGGCTGTAAAGATATCTGAGCCAATGCTCGAATATGAAGCATCGACAGGTCGGAAGACAGCAGAGTTTATAGTAGTGGTGGCAGCTGAAGCGGTGACGACAGGAGTCGTGCTCTGCGCATGCTCAAGCTGAATACCTGATGTGTTTGACACGCATACCTTAGCATAGCCAAAGTAAAGTACCATCACACTTAATGAGCGAGTCCCAGCTATGAGGGTTCCGATGTTGAAGCTGAGCCGGTTGCCCTGATTAGGTAGGATGTCCCTGCCCCCGAGGTGGTGACGGCCCTCGAGGTCGTCGCTTCCACTGGTTAGGCGCAGAAGTGCATATGACTTAGTTTTCTGTCTGTAGAGTTGGCAATCAGCCAGCTCGCATACCTCATCAGGAACATTGGTTGCAGCAACGACAAGCTTGGCATCGTCTGGCTTATCCACCTGCTGGATGGTTCATCCCTTCTGAAGCAGGACCGCAACAGCGAGACAGTCCGATGCACCATGATGCAATGTCAGCTCTACCCATTGTTTAGCTGTGGCTTGGACCTGCTGGTGTTCTCGCTCCACATGCACGATCCTCTGTTTGGAACCCGTTTGACACAGATCCTGGTCATTCTCGTCATGCCAGACATGAAGTCTTGGAGCATTCATCGTCGCATCTGCGAGCTGCTCAGTGTACACCTGGACGAACAGCCTATCCTGCATGGCAGCCGGATTCACGTGTGTGTTCTCGACGAGGGTTAGGAGTGAAACTGCCACGGGCTTCTCAGCACCTGCCCGTAGTTTGAATTCCGTGACCCCTCATTGCACCCCACAGCATAGTACCCATTTTCCTTCACATAGAAGGTTCGGCCATGTGTCAGCGGACCTAGGACTCAGTACTCATCGTTCACATAGGTGGTGTTCATGGTGCTATTGCTCAGCACGATCTCCCACCTGTTCAGAACGTGTAGGAGCTCTAGTGTCCGTTCTATTGTGCTCTGAATCTTGAACTCGAGTGTCATGCTCTTAATCTCGTGGATCTGTGCCGAGATTGCAAAGTCAATGTACTTCCCAGCAGCGGACAACTAGTTCTCACCATGTATACTGGTTGAATGACCGTCAGGCAGTCTTCCAAGGATCAGTGCTGTGCGATGTCGCGGGTTCAATGCCACCATCTGGAGTTTGCACATAGTGCAGCATGTTTACGGTCTGGGTATATAGAGGGGTTAAACGGCTGCCATGTTTGGTAAAGGTCTCCAGCGGATTGTCTATAGGCAGCAGGACAAGTCGGCACAACAGTCAGCACGACAGCCACGGCATGCACTGTCCCACTGTGACAGTGTCCAAGGAGTGCTTCGTGACATAAACGCTATCCACGAGTGAGCCAATGTCACACCTCTGTCTGATGCAGAGATACTGGCTGCCATAGATAGGAATGCCAGCTTGCAGTACAAAAGAACTCCTGACTCGGATACACTACTGGAAGTTTGACAGCACCCAGGGCAGGACGCTCGACCTACCTCCTGCTTCCCAAACCAACAGTCCTGTTATTCTAGCTCTCCAAAGGGCGAGGGTCGACCACAAAGATGTACTAATGGTCAGAAAGTAGGCTGCCGTATTTAGCCTCCATAGCCAGGAAGAGCGAGATATGCTGGATACCCTCCAGTCTGGAGAAAATAACTACTTCATGGAGGAAGTTAGTGCCACTGTAGAGGAGAGCCATGGCACTGTTCATGCAGAAGGTATTCAGGAGGGGTTCACTGTTGGCTGCAAGGAGGCTGTTGAGCACATCTTCAATGAAGAAGGGCGCAGCAGATTGGCCAGTAATCTGCCAGCATTTCTGAAATCCCAGATAACTACCAGGACTACCTCATCAAATCCACTCACAAATCAGATGCTCGTCGCGCATGGACAAAGTGGATCTTCCGTGATAAGTTCCAGAAGAAGAGAGCCCTTGACTCTGAGCCTCAGTGGGTAGAGTTTAGGCGAGAGGCTTCGGAAGAAACTGACGAAGTACCTCAAGCTTCTGACGAAGGGCCTCAAGCATCTAACAAAGTAGCAGAGACTTCTGATTAATGAAAAAAAAGTTGCGGTAGCTGCGACAGTCTGTCAGCGATGACGCATAGAGCAGGCAAGTTTTCCAGAGATGGCTTGAAGTGTGACAGCTTATCTGTTTCCTTGTTGCTGAAGATGAAGCGGTACAGCTCAGCTGCCCTCTGTACACCCATGATAAAGCCCCCTTTGCTCTCCTTGAGGGTTAGGCTGTCGTATATGGTCTCGAGCAGGGCACGTCCACACTTGGAGCTGAAGTATAGTTACATGGCATAGTGGTGGATGTCTGGTGATATCTCGCAGGTGTACTTCTGAAAGAGAATGAAGACAGTTATCTTTGTGTGTCGGATGTGCCTGGTGATGTTGCTGAGGTAGGTGACTGTCTTCTGGTCCATTGCAGGGTCATCGATAACTAGAACAAGTGGTGCTGTCAGTCGGGCTGCCGGCAGCTTCTCCATCAGTGCTTGCAGGTTCTGCGTCTTGGTGATTGGGCCATTGCACCATTGATCATTACTGTCAACCGCCTCAGCGGCGGAGTCAGACACCAGATGGATGTATTGAGAGTGTAGCTGTTCGGCCAGGATATCCCACCGCAAGATGTTTTTTCCCGTGTCCTGTTGGGGCAATGATCAGCACCACCTGGCCAGCATCAGCATCAGCCGGCCTATAGTCGAATGGTACATATATGCGTGCAGAGGATGGCTATCACTTGGACGGCGGTAACCTCGTCTATATCTGGGAGACTAAACGGCAGTACTTCCTGCACCAGCTCTTTCGCCTGCAGAACAGGGAATCCTGCACCTCCAGCGGATACGAAGGATGCGATGGAGGCGTCAAGCATGAAATCCCAGCAGCAGCTCAGAAGCTAGCGTAGAGGGCCTGTGTCAGCACCCACAGTGTCTAGTACATGCAGTATCTGTATGATACATGCACTGGAAGCCATGACTATCCTGTGGTCTTAAACGGCAAATTAAAGAAACCTGTCCCCTTCACCTCTGGTAGCCGGAGCCTGTCGATAGCACCTGCACTAGTTTGCCCATCGACAGTGATACTGCTCAGGCTGAGGGTGCCTATCTTGAGATTCTCTCCAACCTGTCGGAATGAGCTCCTGTCAGAATGAGCTCCATGGTTTCAGGAGATCCCAAACCAGGTCCTGTGCATAGGACTCAACCATAACCTTTATGGATCCAGCCTCATCGACTCGGAGCATGCCTCGCATCGTCGCCCTCTCCCTTAATGCCCATCCCCTTGTATCCAGTCTTGGCCTTGTTAATGGCCAATTGTCCTACCGTATCAGTGTTCCCGATGAGATCTCGGGTGGGATGGTACCTCGGATCTGCCTTCTCATCGAAGTTTAAGAAGGAGGTAGGGGCAACAGTGTCCTCTAAACCGAGGCGTGTATCGCCCAAGTGAGCAGATCGCCTGGCTCTTTGCTTTCTAGGTCTGTGAGTGGCAGAGTCATAGTCATATACAGACTGCTTAAATCTACTGGTCATACCCCCAGTGAAATAGTTGGGCATAGTAGGACCACGCAGTCGGCCACGGGAATAGGTAGTAGTTCCCAGGGTACCAGCCCTCTCTGCAGGGGCATTCCTTGTGGGCGGTCCACCATTCCCGGGCACTGACGATCCTCAGTCCACATGCTCGACTATGGGCTACACACCGCCCTCCGGCACACCATGCCTCAGCTGCTGCAGGTGTCTCGTGATCCATCTCTCACTATTCAAAGGGGTTAAACATAGGCGACGATGATCTCAGCCATTGCACTCGTTGCTAGCGCTAGAACCGCGGCCTCCATTAGTGTAACACATTCACCCATGATCTTGGCACCAACACTGTAGGAGGCACCACTGAGGGTGATCTTTGGGATGGGGTGAGATATTCCGAGACAGTGGCCGGCCACCCCAGTCACCACTGTAGTGAGGACAGCCGCAGTGGTACCAGGAAGAACCTCATTTCCCCCTGTCATCTTCACCCTGGCCACCTTCGCTGCCACGTTACTCACGACATGGACTGCCAGAGGTTTTGCATTGATCAGTAACTTCTGTGTCTTGCTTGGTTCACAGCAGGTTCTCCACCTTCTGAAGACTCGCCTGGCTCTCGCGAAGTTGTTTCACGATCTATACCGTTGCCGTCATTGTTTAAGCACTGAGTATACAACGTGGTTAAACATCTGCGTCCCCTGTTGAGAGAGATAATAAGATCGTCCCAGTCCGCATCTACCAGGTTGCCGGGTTGGTTCTCAGGAATATTCATCTCTCTATTGAGACATCTTAAACATGTCCGGGCTCACGCTATGCGAGAAGTACAATGATATCTTCTGGAGGGAGTTGAAGGACTACTAGAAGAAGACACAATGTGAGCTCGCTCAGCTCTCTGGTGCTGAGCTGACAGAGGAGCTGACAGCTATGAAGCTCTATCTAGGATTTGGAAAGGGACAGATCTGCGTCCTCGAATACCTTGTCATGGGCGGGAGTATCGTCGAGCAGCTCCTGCGAGCTAAAGGTTTCTACAAGGATCGGGAGTATCTGTCAGATGTGTTCCAGCAGTTGCAGACCGCCATGGCCCCACCGGACTCAGAGCTGAACAAGGCTCTGGGATACCACAAGCTGGAAAAAGGATGCACTGCCGAACCATCCAGCCCTTGGATGCGCATGTTGGCAGCGGGTATAGGGGCTGTAGGGCATGCCCAGCTGGTTCAGTGTCTCACCGTGGTCCCCACCGCTACTGTAGAGAGTCAGGATAGTCTCATAGCTGATTTGCTAGTGGCGGAGGAAGCTGATCCCGAGCGCCACGATAGCTAGGCCTGACACCACATGTAGAGCTACCATGGGACGTGGTGTCATGTCGACTGGCTACAGTGTCAGGGTCGGCACGACTATATGGCTCGTACTACACATAGGTGCGGTGATGGCAGTGTTGAAGCCGAAATGGACACCGGGGGAACTTCTCGCGATTATCATGTTGTTATAGCCCCTGACTTGGAGGTCCTCGATGTTCACGATCATGTTGCTCGGAATCAAATATAGGTGTGGCGAAATAGCAATGTCAAGTTTGTGATGGGCCTTCTGCAACCCCTGTTGGAACTTAGCAATAAGACTACTGGGGTCTGCCACGAGGATCATATCCTCAACGAGACTGATGATCATGGCCTGGACCTCTGCTCCGCTGACACCATCTATGGAATGCCGAAGCTGGGCCTGTGCCATGAGGAAGCAGTAGCACAGTGCTCCCAGGCACTGGTTGATCCGAACGATCCCTGCTGGTGTGAGGCCTGAGGTGGTGTGTGGGACAAAGTACTTCCACACATCTGGATAGTCGTGCCACAAGCCAGTGATGTGCATATTTTGCACCAGCACTCCAGGGTCGGAGTCGTGATCGAATGAGAATGTCGCTGTCTTCCGAAGGCCTACTCGTCGGGGAGTTCAATATGGGAATCCTGAGTAGTCCCGTTTCGGGTCACCGTACATAACCCCTAGACCGCTGTTGTCACCACCATGCCACCGATAGTATGGGTGAGCGCTGAACTCTCAATGTAGTCTGCTGGCTATGCTATGATTGTTGAGCTGTGGGTCAAAGCCGTTTGTATCTGGGAGGCTTGCACCCAGTTCAAGGAGGATTCCTCGCACCATGAAGTCCACGTGGAATCTGAGACAGCTGCGATGAGCACAGCTTCAGGAGTACCAGAATAGGAGTGAAGCAGGGGGAACTTACTCCACATCCTGCCAGGGCATAGCACACGGCAAGGTTCAGCTGCTGATTCCTGTATGAGAGGCTTGGAGCAGCCATCCAAGTATACGCTTGGTTCATCAGCGGTCGTGGGTTGACAGAGAAGCAGGTTCGGGACATCCCAACCACTGTGATGGAGAACGGTGTTAGCTCTGGTATATCATCCAGTAGACCTCTCAGGCCTGTCAAGGGTGTACCCAGGAGGGGCGGTTGACTCCGGATGGCTGTCGTGAGGTTCAAAGGGAAGGACATCTATACTGGTGTTCTTAAAGCTACCATACAGGCAGCACACTATTTGTAGTCGTCTCCATTCCAGAGACCAGCGAGGCGACCTCGCCGTAACATCTCGTTTTTAACTCCTCCATATCAACCCACCCGCTGGAGCCTTTGAGGTATTGCTGTCACACTTTAGGTTTCTCCATATGGTACAAGGCTTGGACCTTCAATATATTGTGGTACTCTTCATCGACGACCTGGCCATCCTCGAGCGCTTTGCTGACATACTCGTCGATAGTCCGTAGCATACTCTGTGCCAGTGCCACGTACTTTGCATGCTTTTCCAGCCTCCTTGCCTTGTGATCTGCCGCTGCCCCACCCGCAAGCCCGTGGCCAAGACAGTGGTGGCTAGTGTCACGCCACCCAGCGGGATGGCGAAGATGGCCCCGACCACTGTAGCGAGAGTGGCCACAGCTGCCACCCCAGCACTGGCTGCAAGCACACCCACAGCAGTGGTTATATGCGCGAGGATGTTGTAGGCTGTCTTATATTACCTGCGCATTCTGCTGTACTTTTCTTCCTCATGGCCGAGATTCTGTCTAATGGTATCTATCCGCTGGAGTCGCCAGCCTTGGATGAAACCACCCTTGTCAGCCATCAGGGATGGGTACATTGGTGGTTGCTTCCGCCACTCTGATTTTGCCATAGTATACCTGGAGATTAAACCCGCATCACTTGCAGAATCTGCTCATGAGTCCTGGAAGGGTACATTTTGGATAGCCTGGCGAACCGTGCCAGCTTGCTTGTTTTGAGACAGACGTCTCTTAGACAGAGGGGATCGAGAACTATGTCGGGTGCCGGTACCTTTCTGAGACGTGACATCTGGAACTTCACCTTATGACCAAGATAGTAGGTCTTCCGTTGGATGGCTTTCTTGGTCTTACACTTCTGCGCCATCTCTTCTTCCCACTGAATGACATCTGGCTCATCCTCGTCTGTGAAGACACCTGGCTCATCGTCGTATGTGAAAACATCTGGCTCATCGTTCTGCTTACTCTCTGGCTCATCCTCGTCCGCAGTTTCCGCTGCATCGTCCGCGGTCTCTGCTACATCTGGCTCGTCGTTTTATGTGAAGACATCGTTCATCTTACTCTCCTCCAGGAGGGCCTGGCAGTATCGGGAACCTTCACTGTTCCTTCGCCTCCTTGCAAGGCTTGCGTTCTGTTGATTCGAGCTCTCCCGCTGTAGTCACTCTCCTTCGTGTTGCAAAGGTCAGATATTCCTGGTGTGATATCATGTTGTCATCAGGTCAATGAGTAATAAGAGTGTACACTCTAAATGGGCGTCCGATATCCCATCCATGCTGGCATATATGTTAATGGAGGGGCTGTCAAACAGGTGATTTACAGGTGTGAACAGGCTAGGATTGATAGCTTTCCATATGTTGCTGTTGGCACCTGGAAGATACTCTATCACGTCCCGGCCGACTTCTACCAGTGAGCTGCTGTGTGCACTGCCTGGATGTTTATGTAGCACATCGGCGTGTATGTATGTTGTGCCCCGCTGGGGCACCTCGAAGAGGACCTATTCTAAATGGTACTTTACCACCCCTCTCCCCTCTAGAGAGGGTGAGATTACGTTCTCACCACCCGCGAGCAGCAGTCTCACAATCGGCATGGTTATATGTCTTGTTTAAACCCCTCCTATAGTGTGCTATGGAACCCATATTTGCTCACTCGACTGGTCTTGCTGACCTGGCAGATGTGTACGCAGTTGATGCTGCCAAGGCAGAAGAGAGCGATGGCAAGCCATTCGCCCTACAGTATGGTGCACACTCAAAGGCATTCTCCCTCCACCTCATTGGTGGTGATGGGGCGGAACTGCTCACAGACCTCAAGGACGTGTCGAAGGAGCGCCTGGGTCACAATATAGATGGCCACAAGATCGTGTTTCGGTATGATTTCCGGAAGAGGAAGTACATCCTCGAGCCGTTGATTGAGCTCTCTGATACAGAGGTGGCAGACATCAACACCCTAAATAACGACCTCAGCTTTCATCTGGTCAAACCCTATTCGAGCGGTGCCCCGCCGATGGCCTATGGTGGCGTGCTATTGGCCCTGGCAAAAAACCTGCCGTTCATATTTGAGAAGAATGAAGTGTGGTACCGCGCTGGACCTGGGATGACTGGCAAACATGGTTGCCGCTATATAGGCCTTCCGCAGTCATTGACATAGAGGTTACTCCCCTCTCCACTGTTGTGAAAAAGGTTGGAACAGTTCGAAATCTCTACAATCGGGGATCATCCTTCCTCACTTATATAGGTGAAGGTGTCTCCCTGACGAGGGTGGCTAACCAGATCGGGGTTACAGGTGGAAAGCTCCTGCTGCGTCGTTCATTCGATGGTCCAGAATAATCTGTTAACCTCCAGGAGGGCACCCTACGGGTAGATAGTGTGTCACCTGTCTCCAAAGTTAAGGGTGCTGATAAACTGCTTCAGCGAGTCGGATTCACTAGCCCGCAAATGACTCATATAGTCCTAGAGCTACATTTCTTAGCCAACGGTAGAGGGAAGCAGCTAGCCCCTGCCCCTGAGGGGATGAAGATCACTATCGATCCGGATAAAACGGCTCGATCCATCACAGATATTTCTCGAGGGTTCACTCTGTTCAGTTTAACTCTTCATATAGTGCCATGATTCTCATCGTACTGCTCGTGCTAGCGTCTACAGCAGTGGCACAGGGCGCTGGGACTGCCATGATACTGGATGCCAAGTGGGCCCACTTCCGGGATGACTCCCAGTACAATCGTTGGGTCGACCCCTTAAGGAGAAACATTTACGACCGCTTTCACCCACGTGAAGAGATCAAGTCTGTCTGCCACTTCTATGGGGTGGAGTGGGTAGGCCGTAGTTGTCTGCTGGAGACCTCTGTTCAGCACCAGATTGTCTGCATAACATGTGAACATGCCAGAGTCTGCCGTGGTTCACATGCTAATCACTTTAGCCTCCTCCCAGGTGAGCGTTGTCAAGGTAGACGGAAGCCACTATGGGTGGTCCCATCATGCCGATGCGACTCTGGCAGAGACTACGTGTTTGTCTGAGCTTACCCAGAATAGAGAGAAAGAGAGGCCGGTCCTGTGGTTATTGGCGATCAGTGGTGTATATCTCTGTGGAGGCGTGTCTCTAAATTGGCGTTCAGCCCCTGGTAGTAGTAGTGTCGGGATGATCCTACCTCCCTGGCAGCCGTTCGGCGATCCGTGGTGGCCCCGGTCTCAACAACCTATGCCCCAGGCATTGAGAGGGCGGTGGAGGCTCATTTGTCTAAATGGAAATCCAGTTGAGGGAGGTGGGGGATCATTTGTCTAAAAGGAAATCCAGTTGAGGGAGATGGTATCATTGTACTACCGACACTACTACCTAACCCCGTGACCCTTAAAATATCAGTGTCTCAATTACAATACAGCAATGCAGGACAGTTATGTTTATATTTTGAAAATAATCGAATGAAACATGTTGCTTCAATTGGCAGCAAGGGCATCTAGTCAAATTAATTTCAATCCATTCAACAGAATATTGCTTACATTCCTTGCACATGCGAGGAAGTGGTAATATGAATACGGTATACATGGATTGACTATTGAAGAATGTCGAATCTCCATCGACTAGGTTATTCACCACTATTCTTAACAGAGCTGGACATGATGTTTTGCTAGCCATAGAGTAATCACTTATGGTTCGTGTTCTCGCAGATGATATGAAGTTAAACAACAAGCTTGTTTAATCTCACATCTTTCCCGGCAATTGTTGTGGCATTGATCAATTCCGATTCCATGGGTTTGTGTGGGAGTAGATCTGATTAAGCACAGTACTATCGCGCCTACCAATAGAGGAATTCAGAATTTTAGTCAGGTATATGACCTCGTAATCAAATACGTGGCATCTAGACTGACGTTACCATCAACTATAGCATGACTGGTATACTTATGTCCGTCATAGACGATTCGTCAAGTTGTACGAAATGTAGATCTGATGACACCATTCTGTTGCATATTTTGAAACTAATTTCATTGCACACTGGTGCTTTCGTAGACCGCAACACCAGCCAGTCAGAAATATGTAACAACAGGTATATTTCTCTGGGAATTGAGACGCAGTGAGTGCAGGGTTCAACACGGGTGCACCGTGGACGGAGCTTATCTACAGACAGATGGGACATATCTAAAACGGAATTTATCCATTGATTATATTGACCATTTTCTACTGGCTTCCATTACAACACACGAAAATTAATACTAACCCTGATATATGGCAGCCAATGAGAACGTCTCCCTTGACACCTGACTTATCATTATTAGGGGTGGGGTGGGTGGGTGGGGGGACTTATTTGACTGGGAGGTATGGTAACTCCATCAAATACGTATAATTCATACACTTGGCGGGCATTTAAATATCCATGGCTGAACTAGATACGTTATTCAGTAGGTATTTTGATTCTGACGTCAGCCTACATGTGCCATAATTGATTAGGATTCCACTGGCAGTTCGGATACATCCGGTGTGAGTCTTAGCGTAGTCAGAGCGATTCTTTTTGCGGCTGCCTCTATGAGCAGAGCAAGCTGCGGTCGTGTTTAACGTAGATGGCGGCCTAACTATCAACTTCCTCAACAACTGATGAATCTAATCTGTCACAATAAATTGCTGAATGAATACTGTATCTAAGTCCATCATGAACCTTTAAAAGCATAGTAGTTGTACGAATTGTATGTTTCCACTATTTAATACGCATTATTTCGAATATTTTGAAACTAAGTTGACTGGGTATTGTTGCTTCCCATGCACCCAATGAAATTAGTTCCACAATATTCCACCAGCTTACCTCTGGGAATTGAGATTCAGTGAGTTCAGGGTTCGATGGCTCGGGAATATCGGGATTCATCTATAGTTGCTACATTGATTTGCTGCATCAGCACAGTGCCGAAGTATGATGTAAGCAATACGCCTGATGAGCGTTACAATGAACCTTTCCAGTTTTAGCTATACCCCGCCCACCTTTATCTAAGCTCCACCCACAACTCACCGTGTTCGGATTGATCGCGTTCCCGAATGCCCTAACTATCAATTTCCAGAAGACTGTACAGGTAAGCTGGTGAATATTTGGCAACTAATTTGACTGAGTGTTGTTGCTGCATATGGCAGCAACAGCGTAAGTCAAATTAGTTGCAAAATATTCAATATAACATTTATTAAAGAGTAAAGACATATAATTCGTACAACAACGCATAGTCCGTCTTCAAATATACGTTCATGACATACTTATCGAAGTCATTCATGACACCACCATGACGTCATCCTTTATGATGTCATTCTAAACGCCTCGTAGTTGATTATGACAGCATATGATGGTTGGATAAAGTGGAAAGGTTCATTGATTTTGCTCTCTCCGTCTGAAATCAGTATTATTCCTGGACTCCTGCTTTCTGAGAAGAACATCCACCACTCCAACCCTACCCCTAACAACCATGGAATATAATAGACAAACGTGACTATTATAGCATTACAAAAACGACTAAATGACACACTGTTTGTGCGGACGTCCTTGCAAGTAATATTTCGAAATAAGCGTGCATAGCCAATGATCCACCGTTAACTATTTTAAATTCAATGTGCATTCGTATGTCAAATCCAATTGAGTGCATGCTAAATCCCCAGGGAACGGGGGATAATGCATTCGCGGTAACAATTAAATCGATTTTTCTCATAACTTGCCACTTGTGGAATAACAATATCTCAGCCGTCAAGCGCTAGAAATACAAGTCACATATACAAAGAGGCGTGCCACATCGCACGTACGCCTAAGGTAAGTTAAACCATCATATGCTGATGTTGACATTTTCGATATTACTGATGTGAAATATATTTATTAGATATGTATTACTTTGCATTAGTTCATATAGGACATAGAATACCGCTCGTGGACACAGGATCCCGCCTCCCGAATGAATAAGAAATGGCTGATGGTGAGAGATACGATTCTGTTTCTGGAATACACGAGAGGCAGACCATGGCAATGGTTGAAGCAACACAGATGTGTTCAAATCGATGCTAACTAATTCAACACTGTCACCATGGGTTGAACTGGATTCTAACAAGCAAATAATGTATATTCTCTACAAGCGAACGGATAATGCTCCCCACATCATAATTAGAATAATATCTGTATTTTTCATACAAGTAGATGTTGTTGGTGGAATTGTGCTGTTCAAACCTCCACTGTCCCCGCCACTTAATAGATACATGCGTATGATCAAATAATTACACCTGCTCGTTTATCTATCATGAGTATTAAATAGGCAGGGCCGAACGTAGGACTAGGTGACTTTAGTGAAGCTACTACATACATTACTACCGAGTGTGTGCCAGATTGGCCCCATATGTGTTGTAACTATTAAGCGCCATATTCGTTGTGTCTATTGGTTGCACAGGCAGGGACTTCTCAAAGAAAACATCCATGTCTGCACACGCACATGGTCAAATGTCCCAAATCTTTGAGTCAGAACCACGAAGGACACATTCACGCCAACCCATATTTCAATAATGTTACAGCGCAAGTGAATCAATGTCCATGCGAATATATGTGAACACTGTTGTATGCATTGGCTACTATGTGTGTGCCTAACAGTATTCAGTTAAATTATTGTTCACTACTTAGTACCGTAGATAATGCGATTGCTACTTGCTACAGATTTGATGCACATTTGAATGACAAGTGTTGCTGCAACAGCTTTCAGTCTAAGTAGTTTAAAATAATCAGTAAAGCCTTCAGTTGAAACTTGATACTTGACACAGATTTGAAGACAAAATTGCATTCAAGTTGCTGCTGACTAAGAAAGCAAAGCAGTAGGCAAATTGTAATACATGCGTTTAATATTACAGTCTCTAAGTGGAATATGAATATGCCCAGACATACATTTCCTGCACAAACGAAATATTTAGCAAGGCTAACATGGCGAGAAAACGTATATTAGGCCCACTGCAACTCTCCCTACATAGTAATACATTAAAAGGGCGCTGACAGTATGGCTAGCAATTCAACAATGTTGTTGGTACTTGGTAATCAACAAGTTACAGTCAAATTGCTATTCAAATCTGCAGCGATAACGTGTTTACAACGTGAGGAACATTCCGCTGAGCATTAACAGGTGCCTGGGAGCTAATGCTGCATATGCCCATCACGCATGGTTATATGGGGTATATACAGATTCATGGCAAACGAGTGTCATTGGTGCGCCATGGTCAACCCATCAATAATACATGGGTTGCATTCGATACGGAACGACATGCCGATTCTTTGCGATATAAGAACCATTCTGTTGATCAGTACAATGTGCCTGGGAGCTGTTTCTGAATATGCCAGCAATCATGGATATATGGTGGATACAAGGATTCATGGCGAGGGATTGTTATTGGCATGCTAGGCGCAACCTAGGAAGAATGCCAAAGGGCATGCCGTGTACCGAATATAGTTAATATATCAAAGTCAAATAAAGCCAATGTCCATTTTTTCCGGGATCTGGCCCGCTTCGCTGACTCACTAACGACACGTGGCATTAGCAAAGGCTCACAGCGATATTAGTCTCCCAGACCAGTGCCCATTCTGATTGTCATACACATGAATTGGCTATATTTATTAGCTTACTATTGAGGCCAGGACAGCAGGACAACAAAAACCCTGCTATAATGGACCATCGGCCATCAAAGCACCGTCATTAAAGCAGCTGGTAGCCTATTATACATTTTTGGCAATGGTGTTGGCTCCAGGAGCCAGCCAAATGATTGTAGCTTAATAAGACTTTCAATATAAAGAACGGCAATCTTTGGCTGCAATACGGGCGCGAGTCATATGCTCGTATTTCCGCTGTAACACGCATTTGTTGCTTACCTGTGTAGTTCATTCTCCGGATCTGCACACTATATAAGCTCTATATGAACAAATGAACTTTGACTGTATTGCCGCTTTCAAACGTAAAATCGCAAAACGCATGGTTTCAAACGAATCATCCGTTCAAGCTGCTGCATAATTTAAAACCAATTTGAAAGGAAGGTCGGCATGATACCCTAGTCGCCATAGTATTAGCAATGTTTCAATATGACATGTTTGGTTGAAATTGTCCAGTTATGCAAGCAATTAGTGCCTCTAATATCAGAATAGAACATAATAGAATATAACATAGTAGAATAGAATTCGTGCAGATTGCGAAAGAGAGAACGTGAGGTGGAGAAGGAACGATGCAAGGATGTTTTGCAGTAGCAAGTTATCTGTGTCCTGTGATCAGGCATTTCATGTATAATTCGAATCATTCAATAGACTGGAAATATAATATTACCCTTTAGCAGTCTCACGATTGTATGCAATGCATATCTTCTGCAGTAAATGTGCCGCTCCTCACAAGATCAATATCTCGGCCACCATCACACTCAGTCTACAGTAATGCATTCGAAGGATGCGTCCAGTTGAACTTTAACATATTCATCTTCAACGGTCAGTATTACATGTATTCCAGGAATACACAATGCGAACGAAAATGTCATGGAGAAAACAACACAGTTGTCAAATTGTTATACACACAACAAGCTGGCTTTTAATATTGCTATTTAAGTGGAATCCCGAGTCACATTCAATTCATAATCCACCTCAATCGGTTTAACTATTCCATTCAAAATTCACGCTACAGTTATTTTCAAGGAGCTTAATATGACACAGTCGAAATAGGCTGTAGACATATTGTTAGGCATGGGTGGGTTCAGCACGCAACACGCAATCAGTTTGCAGGTTTTAAATCTGGAATACAGTAAGTAGTACACAACCGATGAAGGAAACACTGACACATATCAATCTGCGAGACCGGTGAAGCTTTCCACTTAGAGACAATGACAGAATCAGTATTTTACACATGCCAGCCAGTTTCCTATCATGCTGTAGTCCCAGTATGGGAATGGTGGCGTGGCAGGAGTGTGAGCGGTTCGTGCATGTGCGCGCGTGCGTGCGTGCGTGCGTGCGTGTGTGCGTGCGTGTGTGCGTACGTGCGTGAGCTGAATATCAAATTCGTTCTCAAACTATGCATACGCTGGTGCTCAACTGAAGTGCATTAGTGCGCATGTATGATTTTGTAACATATACTCATAAGATTGTCACTGGTTGAATGAACTAATGGTGTAACGGTTAGCCTCGATTGGTAACAAAGTTAGCAGATAGTTATGTCAAAGTATAATTAGGTGTATCTGCGTATTGATACTCAGCTAAGATATGTTCTGAAGTAACTGTGCATGTGCAAGAAGTGTGGTAAACCACACATGGGAAGTAATGACGCAATCAGATTGCGAATTGCATCACATCTTGGGGTACCATCGACTTATCTTTTAGCAGTCGGATACACTTCACGGAGGAACTCCTATAAAAAGGCTTGTAAACCCCTCCCCCTCAACCACCCCACGCAAAAAAGACTGGTGAACTAGTAAGCCTGAATAATATTACACCAAAACAAAAAAATAAATAACATATCTAACTAACGAACATTAGTAAAATCTTAAACGGCATAAATACAAAACAATAAGCTCATAAAGATCTGATAGCAAAAGAAAACTTAACAAATGCATTACTATTCAATCCAGGTCTGGTAGTTGGCCCATGTGGCGAGTGCAACTGTCCAACAATTGAAAAGTGACGCGTCAATCAATGCCAAAGAAGTCAATCACTGACGCCAGTGGGCTGATTTTTTAAAGATCGGCGAGCGTAGTAACATTTGGGTAGCATAACACATATAGTTGGCAGGAAAATTACAGAAAACATAGATGGCGCTCTTGTTTACATTTTTGATTTACTTTATGTAAGGTTTTATAAATTACCCGAGAACAAATAACTCTATAAAACCCTGTGCAAGTTTCTAAAATTACCCTGGACTATTTCATAATTCAATGACAATTTACCTCATCGATTGATTATTAAATTACACCATTCTGTTTATGTGTTAACATGAAGTATTAAACATAACAATATCAAAATGCAGACTACATGAATTACAAGACACATATTAATTTTAAAACCAGATAAAACAGTTGTAGTAATTGAATGATTTACGCTAGTGCAGGCTCATTTATTTGTACAGTTCACAACTTTGTTGAAACTGCGTTTGTTTTGCACCATATGTATTTGAACACATTTTCTTTACCGTGCTGATTTAATCTAAAATATTCGCAAGGAATATGATTCAACAGCAATGAACGAAATATTGTATTTATTGCTCAGTTGTAGGGTCGGAATTAAAATGATTCCACCTCCCTCAACTGGCAGCCATTCGGCGATCCGTGCCCCCCCCCCCCCACCGCCCTCGCAATCCCAGGGACATAGGGGTGTTGAGACATCGGGTTGTTGTATGCCTCTAGATGGAGATGGGAGCTATGCCCCCAGGGATTGAGAGGGCGGTGGGGCCACCACGGATCGCCGAACGGCTGCCAGTTGAGGGAGGTAGTATCATTTTAATGCCGACCCTACTACTAGTCAAAATGATACCACCTCCCTGAACGGCAGCCGTTCAGTGATCCGTGGCCCACACCGCCCTGGGGTATAAGGTTGTTGATACATGTGGTTGGTGTATGCCTCTAGATGGAGATGGGACTGTGTAGACCCAGCCAAACAATAGTCTCTGCCAGAGTCGCATCGGCATGATGGGACCACCCATAGTGTTTTCTATCTACTTTGACAACGCTCACCTGGTAGGATGCTAAAGTGCTAAGCAGTTGCACCACGGCAGACTCTGGCATGTTCACATGTTACGCATAGAATATGGTGCTGAGCAGGTCTCTCGAGCAGACAGCCACGTCCTACCCTCGCCACAACATAGATCTGGCAGACAGACTTGATCTCTTCACGTGGGTGAAAGCGGTCGTAAATGTTTCTCCGCAAGGGGTCGACCCAAGGATTGTACTGGGGGTCATCCCGGAAGTGGGCCCACTTGGCATCCAATATCATGGCAGCGTCAGCGCCCTGTGCCACCGATCTAGACGCAAGCACGAGATGTATGATGAGAATCATAACTATACATGAATAGTTAAACTGCACAGAGTGAACCCCTCGAGAAATATCTGTGCCAGATCAAGCCCTGTTCCATCCGGATCGATAGTGATCTTCATCCCCTCAGGGGCAGTGGCTAGCTGCTCCACTCTGCCGCCGGCTAAGAAACGTAGCTATAGGAGCTTTGGAGACATGTGACACACCATCTACCCATGGGATGCCCTCCTGGAGGTTAACAGCTTCTTCTGGTCCATTGAATGGGCGACGCGGCAGGAGTTTTCCACCTGTAACCCCGATCCGGTGACCCACCCTCGTCAGGGAGACACCTTCACCTACGTAGGTGAGGAAGGATGATGCCCGATTGTAGAGCATTTGAACTGTCCCATCCCTTCTCACAACAGTGGAGAGGGGAGTAACATATATGTCAATGACTGCGGAAGGCCTATATAGTGGCAACCATGTGTGCCAGTCACCGCTAGGTCCAGCGTGGTACCACACTTCATTCTTCTCAAACATGAACTGCAGTTTTTTTGCCAGGGTCAATAGCAGACCAACATGTGTCTTCGGCGGGGCATTGCTCAAATAGGGTTTGACCAGATGAAAGCCGAGGTCGTCATTTAGGGTGTTGATGGCTACCACCTCTGTATCTGAGACATCAATCAATGGCTCGAGGATGTACTTCCTCTTCGGGAAATCGTACCGAAACACGATCGTGTGGCCATCTATGTTGCGACCCAGGCGCTCCTTCGACCCAGGAGCCCCTTCGACACATCCTTGAGGTCTGTGAGCAGTTCCACCCCATCACGACCAATGGGGTGGAGGGAGAATGCCTTTGAGGTTGCTTCGTATTGTAGGGTGAATGCATTGCCATCGCTCTCTTCTACCTTGGCAGCATCAACTGCGTACACATCTGCCAGATCAGCAAGACCAGTCGAGTGAGCAAATATGGGTTCCATTGCACGCACTAGGAGGGGTTTAAACAGGAGATATAACCATGACGATTGTCCGACTGCAGCTCTCCGGTAGTGAGAACGTAATCTCACCCTCTCTAGAGGGGAGACGGGTGGTACAATACCGTGTAGAATGGTCCTCTTCGAGGTGCCCCAGCAGGGCACAACATACATACATGCTGATGTGCTACCTCAACCTCCGGGCAGTGCACACAGCAGCTCACTGGTAGAAGCCAGCCGGGACGTGATAGAGTATCTCCCAGGTGACAACAGCAACCTATGGAAAGCTATCAGTCCTAGCCTGTTCACACCTGTACTTCACGGTGTGACGGATCCTCCATGAGCTGGGTGCAAACCTCCCTGATGCAAACGACTTCGACCCACGGCGCAACAGTCATAGCGTATCAGCGGCCAGCAGACTACAGAGAGAGTTTAGCGCTCACCCAGACTATCGGTGGCATGGTGGTGACAACAGCGGTCTAGTGGTTATGTATGTTGACACGAAACGTGACTACTCAGGATTCCCCTATTGAACACCCTGACGAGAAGGCTGTCGGAACACAGCGGCATTCTCGTTCGATCCAGACTCCATCCCTGGAGCGCTGGTGCAAAATATGCACATCACTGGCTTGCGGCAGGTCTATCCAGATGTGTGGACGTACTTTGCCCACCACATCACCTCAGGCCTCACACCAGAAGCGATCGTTCGGATCAGCCAATCCCTGGAAGCACTGTGCTACTGCCTCCTTACAGCACATACCAAGCTGCGTCATTCCATAGATCGTGTCAGCGGAGCAGAGGTCCAGGCTACGGTGGATTCCGAGCAGCATGCTCGTGAACATCGAGGACCTCCAAGTCAGTGGCTATAAGAATATGATAGTCGAGGGGAGTTCCCCCGGTGTCCACTTTGGCTTCAACACTGATATCAATGCCCATATGCGTAGTACGGGCATGGCGGCACATACAGCCTTTTCGACCCTGACACTGCAGCCAGTCGACACTACTCTTCCCATGGCAGCTCCTCATAAAGGTGTTCTGACTCCGACACTGCAGCCAGTCGATACAACACCGCTTCCCATGGCATCTCTACGAGTGGTGTCAGGCCTAGCTAGCATGGCGCTCGGGATCAGCCTACTCCGCCACTAGCAAATCAGCTATAAGACTATCCTGACTCTCTACCGTAGCATGGGGACCACGGTGAGGCACTGAACCAGCTTCGTATGCCATATATCCCCTAAACACGCTGCCAACATGCACATCCAAGGGATGGATGGTTCCACAGTACATCCTTTTTCCAGCTGGTAGTATCACAGAGCATGGATCAGCTCTGAGTCAGGTGAGGCCATGGCGGGCTGCAACTGCTGGAACACATCTGACAGATTCTCTCGATCCTTGTAGAAACCTTTAGCTCGCAGGAGCTGCTCGACGATACTGCCGCCCATGATAAGGTATTCGAGGAAGCAGATCTGTCCCTTACCAAATCCTAGATAGAGCTTCATCGCGGTCACCTCCTCTGTCAGCTCAGCACCATAGAGCTGAGTGAGCTGATCTGGTGTCTTCTTCTTGTAGTCCTCCAACTCCATCCGGAAGACATCATAGTGCTTGTCGTATAGCGTGAGCCCGGACATGTTTAAGATGTCTCAATAGCGAGATGAATATTCCTGAGTACCAACCCAGACACCTAGCAGATTCAGATTGGGAAGATCCTATTAGCTCTCTCAACAGGGGACGCAGACGTGTAACCGCATTGTATACTCAGTGCTTAAGCAATGACGTCAATGGTACAGATCGTGAAGCAACTGCCAGAGAGCCAGGCGAGTCTTCAGAGGGTGGAGAACCTGCTGCGAACCAAGACACAGAAGTTACTTACCAAAGCAAAACCCCTGGCAGTCCATGTCTCCAGTAACGTGGCGGCGAATGTGGCCATGGTGAAGATGACAGGTGGAAATGAGGTTCTTCCTGCCACCACTGCGGCTGTCCTCGCTACAGTGCTGAGTGGGGTGCCGAGCACTGTCTCGGACTAACTCACCCCATCCCAAAGATCGCCATCAGTTGTGCCTCTTACACCGCCGCCGCCAAGATCATGGGTGAACGTGTTACACTAATGGAGGCCGCGGTTCTAGGGCTAGTAGGAGGTTTACTCCGTCTGTATGACTCTGTCACTCACAGACATAGAAAGCAAAGAGCTAGATGATCTTGCTCACTTGGGCGAGGCACGCCTCGGTTCAGAGGACACTGTTGCCCTATCTCCTTCCTAGACTTCGATGAGAAGGAAAACCCGCGGGAGATCCGAGGTACCATTCCAGCCCGAGATCTCATCGGGAACACTGATACGTTAGGACAATCGGGAATTAACAGGCCAGGACTGTATACAAGGGGATGGGCATCAAGGAGAGGACGACGATGCTCAGTATGCTCTGAGTCGATGAGGCTGGAGCCATTATGGTTATGGTTGAGTCCTTTGCACAGGACCTGGTTTCGGAACTCCTGAAATCGTGGAGCTCATGGCAACAGGATGGAGAGAATCTCAAGATAGGCACCATCACCCTGATCTGTCGATGGCAAAAAGGTTCTACCGCCAGCCTCCAGCTACCAGAGGAGAAGAAGTCAGGGTTATTTGGTTTGCCATATCATACAGATACCGGATGTACTAGACACTGTGGGTGCTGACACAGGCCCTCTATGCTATCTTCTCAGCTGCAGCTGGGATTTCATGCTTGACACGTCTATTGCATCCTTCGTATCCGCCGGAGGTGCAGGATTCCCCGCTCTGCAGGTGAAAGATCTGGTGCAGGAAGTAATGCCATTTAGTCTCCCAGATATAGACGAGGCTACCGCCGACAAAGTGCTTACCATCCTCCGCACGCATGTCTGTACCATTCGACAGTAGGCCAACCGATGCTGGCCAGGTGTGCTGATCATTGCTCCGTCAGGACTCGGGGAAAACATCTTGCTGTGGGTTCTCCTGGCCGAACATCCACACTCTCAATACTGTCTTCTGGTGTCTGATTCTGCAGAACCTGCAAGCACTGATGGAGAAGCTGTTGGCAGACCGACTGACAGAACCACTTGTTCTAATTATCAATGACCCTGTAATGGACCAGAAGACAGTCACCTATCTCAGCAACATCACCAGGCACATCCGGAACACACAGATAACTGTCTTCATCCTCTTTCAGGAGTACACCCACGAGATCTCACCGGACATCCGCCACCATGCCTTTTGCTAGACTTAGCTCCAAGTGTGGACGTGCCCTGCTCGAGACCATATACGACAGCCTAACCCTCAAGGAGACCAAAGGGGACTTTATCGCATGTGTACAGAGGACAGCTGATCTGTACCTCTTCATCTTCAGCAACAAGGAGGCAGGTGAGCTGTCACACTTTAAGCCATCTCTGGAAACCTTCACCTACAAGCTGAATCCAGCCAGGAAACTAGACTGCTCTACGTGTAATTGCTGACAGACTGTGGTAGCTGCCGCAACTTTTTTTTTCATTCATCAGAAGGCTGAGGAGCTTCATCCGTAATCTCTGCTACGTCGTCAGATGCTTGAGGACCTTCGTCAGCAGCTTGAGGAACTTCGTGAGAAGCTTGAGGAACTTCGTCAGAAACCTGTTGCTGAAACTCTGTCCACTGAGGGTCAGATGCTAGGACTCGCTTCATCTAGAACTTCTCATGGAAGATCCACTTTGTCCATGTGCGACGAACATCTGACTTATGAGTGGATTTGATGAGGTGGTCCTGGTAGTTATCTGGGAATTTCAGAAATGCTGGCGGATTACTGTCCAATCTTCTGTGCCCTCTTTTATTGAAATGTGCTCAACAGCCTCCTTGCGGCCAACAGTGAGCCCCTCCTGAGAACCTTCTGCATGACCGGTGTCATGGCTCTCTGCTACAGTGGCACTGACCTCCTCCCTGAAGTAGTTATTTGCTCCAGACTTGAGGCTATCCAGTATATCTCGCTCTTCCTGGCTATGGAGGCTAAATATGTCAGCCCACTTCCCGACCATTAGTAGATCTTTGGGTTCGAGCCTCGCCCTTTGGAGAGCTAGACTAACAGGGCTGTTGGTTCGGGCCACAGGTAGGTTGAGTGCCCTGCCCTGGGTGCTGTCAAACTTCCGATAGAGTAGCCGAGTCAGGAGATCTGTTGTACTACGATCTGGCGCTCCTTCCTCTATGGCGGCCTGTATCGCTGCATCAGACGGAGGTGTGACCTTGGCTCGCTCGTGGATAATGTTGATGTCACGAAGCAGTCCTTGGATCCTGTCACAGTGGGGCAGTGCACGCCGTGGCCGTCGTGCTGACTGCTGTGCTGACTTTTCCTGCTGCCTGTTTATTGTCCACTATAGACAATCTGCTGGAGAACTTGGCAGCCATTTAAAACCTCTATATACACAGACCTTAAACATGCTGCAGTATGTGCAACATCAGATGTGGCCATTGAACCCGCGACATCGCACCGCACTGGTCCTCCGAAGGACCGCCTGATGGTCATTCGACCCAGTATACACGATGCGAACCCGTTGTCCGCTGCTGGGAAGTACGTCAACTTTGCAATCTCGACACAGATCCACGAGATCAAGAGCATGACACTCGAGTTCAAGCATCAGAGCACAACAGAACATACGGTAGAGCTCCCGTAGGTTCTGAACAGGTGGGAGATTGTGCAGAGCAACAGCACCCTGGACACCACCTATGTGACGATGAGTACCGAGTCCTAGGTCCACTGGCTCGTGGACCAACCTTCTATGCGAAGGGAAAGGGGTACTACGCTGTGGGGTGCAATGAGGGGTTCATGGAATTCGAACTACAGGCAGGTGTCAAGAGGCCCTTGGCAGTTCCACTCGTAACCCTCCTCGAGAACACACACGTGAATCTGGCTGCCATGCAGGCTAGGCTCTTCCTCCGGGTGTACACCGAGCAGCTGGCAGATGTGACGATGAACGCTCCAAGACTTCATGTCTGGCATGACGAGAATGACCAGGAGCTGAAGCAAACGGGTTCCAAACAAGGGATCGTACATGCAGAGCGAGAACACCAGCCAGTCCAAGCCACAGCTAACCAATGTGTAGAGCTGACATTGCATCGTGGTGTGTCGGACTATGTTGCTGTTGCGGTCCCAGTTCAGATGGGAGGAGCCATCCAGCAGGTGGATAAGCTAGGCGACTTCAAGTTTGTGGTTGCTGGTACCAATGTTCTTGGTGAGGTACGCGAGCTGGCTGATTGCCAACTCTACAGACAGAGAACTAAGTCATATGCACTTCTGCCACTAACCTTTGGAAGCAAGACCTCAAGTCGGCACTCGAGGGCTGTCACCACCTCGAGGCAGGGACATCCCACCTAATCATGGCAACCGGTTCAGCTTCAACATCTGAAACCTCATAGCTGGGACTCGCCCATTGGATGTGACGGTACTTTACTTTGACTATGCTAAGGCATGCGTGTCGAACACATCAGGTATTCAGCTTGAGCATGCGTAGAGCATGACTCCTGTCGTCACAGCTGCAGCTTCCACCACTACTATAATAGGCGCTGCTGTCCTCTGACCTGTCGATGCTTCATAGTCGAGCGTTGGCTCAGATATTTTTACAGCCTCGTAGTACTCATCGAGACTCTCATTTGCCTCTTTGATGCTCTGGTTGGCCTGGCGTCGGAGTTGTCGTCGGCGTGCCTCCCTCTGGCGCATACCTGGATGGGCCTTCGAATAGTGATTCTCGGCTTGCTACTCTGGAGCTTGTATGACTCACCGATCTCCTCGAGATCTTCGAACCATGCACTACGCAGGGCCTTGTCTACCATGCGTTCATCCTTCGTGAAGCTAGTGTTGCTATGACGTTCTAGGGCCCCGATGAGCTTCACGTAGGCACTGTTGCCGAGGAGGTTGAAGAGATCTGCCAAGAGTGCTTTGCTCAGTAACATTCTCCACGCACCACTCGAATGGGCGTTTGGCCTCATAGTCTATGGTGCGGTATACAGGAGTGATCTCCAGGCCATGGGTTATATACCACATGAGTGTCGGTGCGTACAGCAGCTGCTTCTTGCCAGTGAGGGCACCGACAAGCTTTGGACGTGGGACGCTTTCTCCCTGTTCGCCCTAGATATGTCAACATCTCAGAAGAGATTGCATCTACCGGGATCTCGCGGTTATAGAAAAGAGGAGGCATTTCCTCAAACCTTGCCCACAGAGCCTTTGGGACCTCTATATCCATCTCAGCAAACCCAAACCAGCTGTCTGCTAGGAGAGCCTCCTTAAATCTAGCTACACCACTAGCACCGGGCCAATGGAGCACTGTCTCCTTACCACATTGGATCTCTTTGGCCATCGTTGACATGTACAGAGCATTTGCGTCGTAGCTGAGTAGACGTTGGCAGACACGCTCTCTCTCTCTGGCGGATTCGAGTGACACCGGCCTCGTGGTATCTGGTGAACACGTTGCTGGGGCCTCCAGCTACAGCACTCTTCAGCATCTCGTAGGCGTCCTTGCCTGGTGAATAGAGGCTAACATCCAGCATGTGCTGAGTTGTTCCACGTAGGAGGTACTGCAGTGACACACCTGGGAGAGACATCTTTGAGGATGTCTATTTCTCATTCTGTGTAGAACTCCTGCATCTAGGGCTTCGATGAATGGGCTGACGTCCAGGTTGTTGTAGTATCGCAGCCAGTCAGCGAATGTCCGCATTCCATGCTCGCTGAATGTCTGGTTACACTGTTCCCACTCAGATCACGTCAAGAGGTAGCCACCCTTGAGCTTAGATGTCCATGCTGAGTAGTCAGGAAGCCCTGGCTAGTTGAGCTTATCATGTGTGTCAAACCGTTCATACGGGAACCAGCTCTTCTGCTGTGTACACCCATACACTTTGACGCATACTTCGCACGAGACTCCTGGCCCGAGGTAGTTCAGCACATCGAGAAACCGTAGCTCAGGTGTTATGAGGAATATGGTCTGACTAGCCTTCTTGGCGACTTTCACTGTACCTATTCTGTCAGTCAGCTCATCAACAAAGTACTTCTTGATGAGGTTCAGGTCATACCACCCAGACTTTACCACCAGTACAGGAACTTGGTCACACCACTCGTTGATCAGTCGCTGCTGTCACGTTAGGAGCTTGTCCAGGTCTGTCGGTATTTACTGTGCCCTAACCCTTGTCCGGATTAGATATGCTCGCCATTGGATCATCAGCATGAACTCTCTGATCAGTTCTTTGGAGTCAGGATTGCAGAGGTGAGTGGGCTCACTCGTGCCGCCATCTACGGATCAGCCAACTGACACAGATAGTTATGTCAGTACTCGCCATCGTGAGAGTCTCCGTATGATGAGTCTTGATACCATCTAGGAGTGCTTCGAAGTCGTAAACTATGAAGTGTGGGTAAGGGACAGTCTGAACTCGTTCAGGGACGCTTGGACAGCGTTTTATACAGCACTCCCACTGTACCACAAGCCTGCACCCAGATGCCCTCGGCTTCTCCTCTCTCAGGACTGTCTTGCAGTATCTTTGATCAGCATCCTCACCTCGCTGGTGTTGCAGACACCCATGTCAGTAACAGCCATGGAACTGGTAAACAGTGTTGGTGGTTGGATCATAACCATCTACGGGAGCACCCTCGATCCAATGCTCGCCACCGTGCCCAATCCCTACATGGTGTATGTGTACGCCTCTGTTTCTCGGCTCATACTCGATCCAACGGGTAGTTGCTGAGCTGGATGGTTGGGGCGGACAGAAGGCTTTCTCATACACAGACTGGGGTGCCTCAACGTTCCCGCCAGGGCACACGATTGTTGTTTTGCCGCCTGTACAGTGCTCAGCGTGGGGCTGCAGATTGCATGCCTGTGTAAACCTCTGCTTACAGTAACTGCAGACTAGTGTTTGTGCCAATTTGGAGATGTTCTTGATGTAAAAGGTGCAGTGGTCCCACACTCCAATGGCCGTGGTGTCAAGGTGGTGAGCCGCTTGCCTGATCAAGTGCCAGGTTCCCTCTTCAGTTGGTTCATATACGCGAATCCGATCTTGGTGAAGAACTCTACCTTGTCCAGCTGATCGAGCGAGGTCTTGCAGACATCAGGTACTGTCACTGTCGTGCCGTATAACTGTGTTGCAAGCTCTCGTGCAGGAGCTGTACTTCTATCAGCTCTCGCTCCTCGGTGGACTGCTAGACATCTCCAGAGACACATGTTGTGCCTGTAGGTGTCGAGGTCAGTCATACTCCTCTTCTTCTGTCATAGCCAGTCTGGGAGGGGGCCTGTAGTGGTTGGCGGTCGATGACAGCCCTGGCCTCCACGTTGATTGATTGAAAGCCCCCTTGGTGTTGGGTCGATCGATATTGTCTGTGTCGAGGCGGGCTTGCTCTCTTGCTGCCACCCAGTCCTGAGTTGCTCCTATCGTGTTCAGCCACGGTCTCCCTGGAGCATTCTTGTGGAAGAGCATCACCCTACCGTCTTTGATATGATGGATGCGATAGGTATGGGTGTAGCGTAGGAAAAAGGCATTCTGGACAGTCTGCTGGATCTGTTGCATGATCTGGTCTGTGAGGTCTCCTTCTAGACTGCTGAAGAATGTCCAGCATATTGACCGACGTCCTCTATCCTATGTCTCCCTTTCGCTGAGACGCTGCTCGAGAATGTGTTTGTCTAAGATGTTCAGGAGAGCTGATGTGATATGTGGGAGTAGTGCGCGCATTGTGAGGTTGGTGGGCGAGGGATCACTGCATTTCTTTTTCCCAATCTTGTTCCAACTCGATAGCAGCATCCCCATCAAATTTGCAGACCGTTTCTGAATAATTCATATACTTGAAGAGTTTGTCCATCGCTATCACAGTCATCAGATAACATCCCCGACACGTAAGGCATGTTAGTAGAACTGACGAGCGGAATGTTGGGATCCCAGAGCTTCTCCATTTCTCAAGATTTCGATCTGCATAGCTGCCCATATCATGCAATGGCCCGGGTACTTTTTCTCGTCGTGCCGCACAGCCTACATCATGCATGCATGACCATAGCTCTTCAGGCCAGCCCATTGTGTGTAATATTGTTTGTAGATGGGCGTTTACATGTAGTTGAGTGTTTTGAGTGTTTACACGTAATGTATGGTTGTGCGTTCACACGTGGTATACCATTAACGATGCTGTGTCTAATTGGGTGTTAACACATAGCAAGTGGGCTAACTAAACTACTTTCTTGACTTTGGCCCAGTCGAAGGTCTGTGGTCTACAATCATGGGCTTTATGTGACTGTGCGAGTTGGTCTTGATGTGATGTCATGCTTCTCGGGTAATGGGTAAAGGGTAATTGTAGACATGTTTACCACTTGCTAATAACACATAGCGAGAATTGAACCTGCAACTTTACAGTGTACCATTTGCTAATAACACATAACGAGATTTGAACATGTTGCATAATACAACGCATTAACTATCTCGACAATGTATGCAATAGCTGATAAGTTATGTGTTTGGTGCATTATCAGGCTCGGCTCACTCTAGATCTTGACGCCACTTCAAGATAACGCAGTAACAGCGATTTCACAACTCACGCTCAGAGATAAAAAGTACTAAGAGTCGATATTTTAATGGTGTTGCGGTGGGTCTATGAATAAAGTTGATAGAGTTTGAATAGCATAGTGTTCCAAAGCTGCAGACTCGGGTTCAAATCCGCTCAAAAGACTTCACTAGAACATACCTGAAATTTCGAAATTAGGTAATACACTAGGGCCGGGCTATTATGACCAGGTTAGATAAAGACCCAGGGCAACAACCCAACAGTGTGGAGTAGGAGATAGGTGGGGTAGGATACGTAGAATAGGTACATAGGTAGGAAAGGTAGGATAGGTACAAAAGTGTTCCACAGATAGAACACCTCCTCAGGATACTGGTCAGAATAGAGAGAGAGAGAGAGAGGCCGGCCACTGGCCGGTATCCTGAAGAGGTTCTCCTGGCCAGTGGGGTCTGCACAGGAGTTTTATATTCGCCACGGCCCTCCATGTCCGGGAGAACCGCAGCTCCCATCTCCATCTAGAGGCATACACCGACCACGAAAATCGCATGTCTCAACAACTCTATGCCTCAGGCATTGAGAGGGCGGCGGGGGCCACCACGGATCGCCGGACGGCTGCCAGTTGAGGGAGGTGGTATTATTTTGACCAGTAATACGGTCGGAATTAAAATGATACTACCTCCATCAACTGGCAGCCGTTTGGCGATCCGTGGTGGCCCCCACCACCCTCTCAATCCCTGGGGGCATAGCTCCCATCTCCATCTAGAGGCATACACCAACCACATGTCTCAACAACCCTTTGCCCCAGGGATTGAGAGGGCGGTGGGGGGGGGGCCACCACGGATCGCCGAACGGCTGCCAGTTGAGGGAGGTGGTATCATTTTAAATCCGATCCTACTACTTGCTGCATTGTTATTGTCCATAGATGGATTATTCGTCTGGCACACCGATGTTTCCAAATTGCCCAAATACCTATAGTTAGAATTGTTATTAAAATAGTCTTATCAGACTTTGCGATATGTACACCGCTTGATCCATATTCTCTAAATAGGTCTACATGTGTTTCTAAAACAATGGGCTTAGCTCCGAATTGTTGCAAGATTTGGCTAACACACTCCCAACATTGTGACGATATTGAACATTCTGCAAATAAATGCTTGATTGTTTCCTCGTCTGTTTGACATAATTAACACCTATCAGCAGTCGCTATGTTGCGCGTGTATGTCAAGTGTCCCACCCATAGCCGTCGATGTAGTATTCGCCACAATAAATCATGAGCCATATTTGATATGTATGGAAAATGTAAGCTTTTCCATACATTTTTCCAACTGGATGGTTTATAACTTGAAACATCGCATCTGTTAATTGCTATGGGAGGTGTTGCTTGTTTTCGTCTCATGATGTGGTACCATTCCTTGGATCTCATTTCGTATTTCAACATCTCATCATTAAGAACTAGTGCAGGTTGCGGAGTCAAACTATTATGATTTACATTTGGTAGGCGAAACCATTCTATTGGTGCAGTATGTGCTACGTTATTTTGTAACCGCTGGCCATCTATATGCCTCATATGTGTTTTTCTAGTTACTTCTTGCATTGAAATCCATCTACGTGTTTCACGAAGTTCCACAAGCTTCTGACGAAGGTCCTCAAGCATCTAACGAAGTAGCAGAGACCGCGGACGAAGTTCCTCAGTCTCCAGATGAATGAAAAAAAAGGTGCGGCAGCTGCGAAAGTCTGTCAGCGATGACGCGTAGAGCAGGCTAGTTTCCCTGCTAGATTCAGCTTGAAGGTGAAGGTCTGCGCGAGATAGCTTGAAGTGTGACAGCTCACCCGTCTCCTTGTTGCTGAAAATGAAGCGGTACAGCTTAGCTGTCCTCTGTACACCTGCGATATAGTGTGCCGGATACACCTGGTGATGTTGCTGAGGTAGGTGACTGTCTTCTGGTCCATTGCAGTTCCATCGATAACTAGAACAAGTGGTTATGTCAGTCGGGATGCCAGCAGCGTCTCCAGCAGTGCTTGCAGGTTCTGTGTCTTGGTGATTGGGCCATTGTACCATTGATCATTACTGTCAACTGCCTCAGTGGCGGAGTCAGACACCAGAAGTATGTATTGAGAGTGTAGATGTTCGGCTAGTAGAGCCTGCAGCAAGATGATTTTCCCGTGTCCTGATGGGGCAATGATCAGCACCACCTGGCCAGCATTGGCCGGCCTACTGTCGAATGGTACAGACATGCGTGCGGAGGATGGTTAGCACTTGGTCAGCGGTAGCCTCGTCTATATCTGGGAGACTAAACGGCAGTACTTCCTTCACCAGCTCTTTCAACTGCAGAGCAGGGAATCCTGCACCTCCGGCGGATACGAAGGATGCAATAGAGGTGTCAAGCATGAAATCCCAGCAGCAGCTGAGAAGATAGCATAGAGGGCCTGTGTCAGCACCCACAGTGTCTACTACATCCAGTATCTGTATGATATATGCACGGGACGCCATGACTATCCTGTGGTCTTAAACGGCAAACCATATAACCCTGACTTCTTCACCTCTGGTAGCCAGAGGCTGTCGATAGCACCTGCGCCTGTTTGGCCGTCGATACTGTTCATGCTGAGGGTGCCTATCTTGAGATTCTCTCCATCCTGTCGGAATGAGCTCCGTGGCTTCAGGAGATCCTTAACCAGGTCATGTGCATAGGACTCAGCCATAACCTTGATGGCTCCAGCCGCATCGACTCAGAGCATACCTCGCATCGTCGCCCTCTCCTTGATATCCATCCCCTTGTATACAGTCTTTGCCTTGTTAATGGCTGATTCTCCTACCGTATCAGTTTTCCCGATGAGATCTCGGGCTGGGATGGTACCTCGGATCTCTCGCGGGTCTCCCTTCTCATCGAAGGCTAGGAAGGAGATAGGGGCAACAGTGTCCTCTGAACCGAGGCGTGCCTCGCCCAAGTGAGCAAGATCGCTTGGCTGTTTGCTTTCTAGGTCTGTGAGTGACAGAGTCATAGTCATATACAGACGGCTTACACCTACTAGTCATACCCAAAGTGAAATAGTTGGGCATAGGAGGACCACACAGTCGGCCAAGGGAATAGCTAGCAGTGCTAAGGGTACTGGCCCTCTCTGCAGGGGCACGCCCTGTGGGCGGTCCACCATTCCCGGGCCTTGGCGGTCCTCAGTCCGCGTGCTCAATTATGGGCTACATACCGCCCTCCGGCACGCCATGCCTCATATTCTGCAGGGGTCTCGTGATCCATCTCTCAGTATTCAGAGGGGTTAAACACAGGCGACGATGATCTCAGGCATTGCACTCGTTGCTAGCTCTAGTACCGCGGCCTCAATTAGTGAAACACGTTCACCCATGAAATTGGCGGCAACAGTGTAGGAGGCACCACTGAGGGCGATGTTTGGGATGAGGTGAGTTATTCCGAGACAGTGCCCAGCGACCCCACCCACCACTGTAGCGAGGACAGCCGGAATGGCGGCAGGAAGAACCTCATTTCCTCCTGCCATCTTCACAACGGCCACATACGCTGCCACGTTACTGGCGACATGGACTACCAGAGGTTTTGCTTTGGTCAGTAACTTCTGTGTCTTGGTTCGCAGCAGGTTCTCCACCTTCTGAAGACTCGCCTGGCTCTCTGGCAGTTGCATCATGATCTGTACCGTTGACGTCATTGTTTAAGCACTGAGTATACAACAAGGTTAAACGCCTGCCTCCCCTGTCGAGAGAGATAATAAGATCTGCCAGGTGGCCTGATTGGTACTCATGAATATTCATCTCTCTATTGAGACATCTTAAACATGTCCAGGCTCATGCCATGCGAGAAGTACTATGATGTCTTCTGGAGGGAGTTGAAGGACTACAAGATGAAGACACCAGATGAGCTCTCTCAGCTCTCCGGTGCTGAGCTGACAGAGGAGGTGCCAGCTACGAAGCTCTATCTAGGATTTGGTAACGGAGAGATCTGCATCCTCGAATACCTTATCATGGGCGGGAGTCTCGTCGATCAGCTCCTGCGAGCTAAAGGTTTCTACAATTAATCGGGAGTATGTGTCAGATGTGTTCCAGCAGTTGCAGACCGCCATGGCCTCACCGGCTCAGAGCTGAACAAGGCTCTGCGATACTACAAGCTGGCAAATGGATGCACTGCCGAACACTCCAGCCCTTAGATGCGCATGTTGTCAGCGGGTATAGGGGCTGTAGGGCATGCCAAGCTAGTTCAGTGTCTCACCCTGGTCCCCGCTGCTACTGTAGAGAGTCAGGATAGTCTTATAGCTGATTTGCTAGTGGCGGAGTAGGCTGATCCCGAGCGCCACGATAGCTAGGCCTGACACCACATATAGTGCTACCACGGGAAGCGGTGTCGTGTCGACTGGCTGCAGTGTCAGGGTCAGAACGATTGTATGGCTCGTACTATGTGTAGGTGCGTTGATGGCAGTGTTGAAGCCTAAGTGGACACCGGGGGAACTTCCCCCGACTATCATGTTGTTATTGCCACTGACTTGGAGGTCCTCGATGTTCACGATCATGTTGCTCGGAATCAACCAAAGGTGTGGTGAAATTGGAAAGTCAACATTGCGACGGGCCTTCTGCAACCGCTGCTGGAACTTAGCAATAAGACTACTGGAGACCGGTACGATGATCATATACTCAACGAGACTGATGAACATGGCCTGGACCTCTGCTCCGCTGACACCATCTATGGAATGCAGCAGCTGGGCCTGTGCCATATGGAGGCAGTAGCAGAGTGCTTCCAGCGACTGGTTGATCCGAACGATCCCTGCTGGTGTGAGGCCCGAGGTGGTGTGTGGGACAAAGTGCTTCCACACATCTGGATAGTCCTGCCGCAAGCCAGTGATGTGCCTATTTTGCACCAGTGCTTCAGGGTCAGAGTCTGGATTGATCGAGAATGTCGCTGTCTTCCCACAGCCTACCCGTCGGTGATTTAGATAGGGAACTCCTGAGTAGTCACACGCCGGGTCACCGTACATAACCCCTAGACCGCTGTTGTCACCACCATGCCACCGATAGTCTGGGTGACTGCTGAACTCCCTCTTTATTCTGCTGGCCACTGAGACGCTATGAGTGTTGAGCTGTGGGACAAAGGCGTTTGTATCAGGGAGGCTTGCACCCATCTCATGGAGGATTCGTCGCACAGTGAAGTACACGTGGAATCTGAGACAGCTGGCGATGAGCACAGCTTCAGAATTACCAGAATAGGAGTGAAACAGGGTGGAAATTACTCCACATCCTGGCGTGGCACACAACACGACAAAGTTCAGCTGCTGATTCCAGTATGAGAGGCATGGAGCATCCATCCAAGTATGAGCCTGCTTCGCATCCTTGATGGTGATGGGGTGTTTGGTCAGCAGTCGTAGGTTGACGGAGAAGCTGGTTCGGGACCGTCCATCCACTGTGAACAGAACAGTGTTAGCTCTGGTATATCATCCAGTAGACCTCTCAGGCCAGTCAAGGGTGTACCCAGGAGGGGCGGTTGGCTCCGGATGACTGTCGTGATGTTCAGTGGGAAGGCCATCTATACTGGTGTTCTTAAAGCTACCATACAGGCAGCTCACAATTTGTATTCGTCTCGACTTCAGAGACCAGCGAGGCGACCTCGCCATAATATCTCGTTTTTTAACTCCTCCATATCAACTCGCCCGCTAAAGCCTTTGAGGTATTGCTGTCACACTTTAAGTTTCTCCGTGTGGTACATGGCTTGGACCTTCAATATATGGTGGTACTCTTCATCGGTGATCTGGCCATCCTCGAGAGCTCTGCTGATAGACTCGTCGATAGTCTGTAGAATACTCTGTGCAAGTGCCACATACTTAGCATGCTTCTCCAGCCTCCTTGTGATCTGCCGTTGCCCCCACCCCCAAGCCCGTGGCCAAGACAGTGGCGGCTAGTGTCACGCCACCCAGCGGGATGGCGACGATGGCCCCAACCCCTGTAGTGAGAGTGGCCAGAGCTGCCACCCCAGCACTGGCTCCACTCATACCCGCAGCAGTGGCTGTATGTGCGAGGACGTTGTAGGCTGTCTTATATCGCCTGCGCATTCTGCTGTACTGTTCTGCCTCATGGCCGAGATTCTGTCTGGAGTCGCCAGCCGTGGATGGTACCGCCCTCGTCAGCCGTCAGGGAGGGGTATAATTCTGGTTGCTTCCGCCACTCTGATTTTGCCATAGTATACCTGGAGATTAGACCTGCATCACCTGCAGAATCTGCTCATGAGTCCTATAAGGGCACATTTCGGAGAGCCTGGCGAACTGCGCCTGCTTGATGGTTTCGAGACAGACGTCTCTTAGACAGAGGTCATCTAGCACTATGTCGGGTGCCAGTAGCTTTTTGAGACGTGACATCTGGAACTTCACATTATTACCAAGAAAGTAGGTCCGCAGCTGGATGGCTTTCTTGGTCTTACACTTCTGCGCCATCTCCTCCTCTCACTGTATGACATCTGGCTCATCCTCGTCTGTGAAGACACCTGGGTCATCGTTGTATGTAAAGACATCTGGCTCATCGTCCCACTTGCGCTCTGGCTCATCCTCATCCTTGGTCTCCGCTGCATCGTCCGTTGTCTCTGCTACATCTGGCACATCATTGTATGTGAAGACATCGTCCCGCTTACTCTCCTCCAGGAGGGCCTGCCAGCATTTGGAACCTTCACTGTTCCTTCGCCTCCTTGCAAGGCTCGCGTTCTGTTGATACCAGCTCTCCCGCTGTAGTCGCTCTTCTTCATGTTGCAATGCGAGCATCTGTTGGTTTAAGGCCTTTATCTGTGCAGGGCCATGAAGGGGTAAACCTGTAGCAGGCTCTTCATCATCTCCGCAAAGGTCAGATATTCCTCGTGTGATATCATGTTTTTGTCAGGTCAATAAGTAATAAGAGTGTAAGCTCTAATTGGGAGTCCGATATCCTATCCGTGCTGGCATATATGTTAATGGAGGGGCTGTCAAACAGGTGATTTGCAGGTGTGAACAGGCTAGGACGGATAGCTTTCCATAAGTTGCTGTTGGCACCTGGGAGATACTGTATCACGTCCCGGCCCACTTCTACCTGTGAGCTGCTGTCTGCACTGCCCAAAGGTTGATGTAGCACATCAGCGTGTATGTATGTCGTGCCTCACTGGGGCACCTCTAAGAGGACCCATTCTACATGGTACTGTACCACCCGTCTCCCCTCTGGAGAGGGTGAGATTACGTTCTCATCACCGGAGAGCAGCAGGCGGACAATCGGCATGCTTGTATGTCTTGTTTAAACCCCCTCCTATAGCATGCTATGGAACCCATATTTACTCACTCGACTGGTCTTGCTGACCTGGCAGATGTGTATGCAGTTGATGCTGCCAATGTAGAAGAGAGCGAGCAAGCTCAAAGGCATTCTCCCTCCTCCCCCTTGATGGTGATGGGGTGGAGCTGCTCACAGACCTCAAAGATGTGACGAAGGTGCGCCTAAGGCGCAATATAGATGGCCACAAGATGGTGTTTCAGTACGATTTCCCGAAGAGGAAGTACATCCTCGAGCCGTTGGTTGAGCTCTCGGATGCAGAGGTGGCAGACAGGGACACCCTACATAACGAGCTCAGCTTTCATCTGGTCAAACCCTATTCGAGTGGTGCCCCGCTGATGGCCCATGATGGCCTACAATTGATCCTGGCAAAAAACCTGCAGTTCATATTTGAGAAGAATGAAGTGTGGTACCGTGCTTGACCTTGGGGTGACTGGCAAACATGGTTGCCCCTATATAGGCCTCCCGCAGTCATTGACATAGATGTTACTCCCCTCTCTACTGTTGTGAAAAAGGATGGGACAGTTCGAAAGCTCTACAATCGGGGATCATCCTTCCTCACCTACATAGGTGACGGTGTCTCCCTGACGAGGGTGGATTACCGAATCGGGGCTACAGATTGGAAGCTCCTGCTGCATCGTCCATTCGATGGACCAGAAGAAGTTGTTAATCTCCAGGAGGGCACCCTACGGGTAGATGGTGTGTCACATGTCTCCAAAGTCAAGGGTGCTGTTAAACTGCTTCAGCGAGTCGGACTTACTAGCCCGCAAACGACTCATATAGTCCTAGAGCTACATTTAGAGCTGGCGGCAGAGTATTGCCCGTGCTTTTTCTAATGTGCAAAAATATTGGTTTGGCTATTCCCCTGCTGCATACATCTAGGCTCTTGCTCTAATTTTTGCAATCTCAAACTCATATTGTTCTATATCTCTTATTTTACTTTTAATTTTAACCAGTAATTCATCATGATTTTCTTCACCATTATTTGCTTAATTTTCGTCCATGATCGGTGAAGTGTTTTCTTGCGTTTGCATATTTCAAATAGCATACTGTCAGGAAACATTCTTTAAATCCAGTTTTACATCAGCACAACATTTGCAATGGGCTCTTATTTGATGCTTTCCTATTAATCCAATGCTGCTAACAACTCTCTATATTATTCTTATACAATTCTTCTCCCAACAGTGTTGCATTTAATTTCCAAAACTCAAACCCTTTTGTTACCCAGTCAGCATTGACAACGGTTACATAAACCATGTTGTGATCTGAGAATGTGACTGGCTTAATATTAACATCTCCCTAGTACCCTGTCAGCACACTAGTCACATACATTCTGTCGATCCCTGATCCAACTTTGTCATCTGCCGAAAAATCTGTAAGATCTTTACCGTGATGTTTTGATATTCTATAATAGGTGTCAACTAAATTTTCATCATCACATATTTGTTTTAAGTGTCTATGTGATGTATCAGTATACGTTGAAGTAGGATTCCTGTCATTTTCTTTATCTATGGCACAATTAAAGTCACCACTCATTACTAAGTTCTCAGTGATGTTATCTAGTGCTGTTGTAGACATCTAATTAAAAAATTACGACGTAGTTGATGGGATGCAGGTACATATATACACAGAAACGTGAAACGTGCTTGTTGTATATCTATTGTGACTCTCACCCAGCGACCATTTGCATCTGATACTGAAGAGATTATATTTACATCGGCTGAACACCGAGGGAGTATAAGAATTGCTACGCCTGCACTATTATCTTGAGATAACGAATATAATTTTCTGGACCCATAAATCATTTCCAAATTATCGTATAATTCTGACTTCTGAATCTTTGTTTCCTGTATCAAAGCATTATCAATCTGCTCATTTTTTAGAGTCTCTAGTAAGTGACGCTGGTTTATGACACTGCTTAAGCCTCTACAATTGAGTGTACAAACTAGCATACAAAGTAATATAATGAGGTGTACAACCGCCAATATTAAGCTAACTAGATTTTGGTTTTTTCGACCCTCTCTTAGACCATTTACCTATTTTACTCTCGAACTCTGTACTACTTAGTTCAGCTTTTTCCAAATGCCCGTATTTTAATATATCTGAATCATGACACAGATGCCTATATTTGACCCATTTTGCCATCACATATAGAACTAACACCTCTCCTGCCTCTGACCTGTACATGCCTATTTCATCCGGTGATTTAGAACTCTGTGTTTGAATGGACATATTGGATTCAGCCACTGCCATATTATCGTCTTCTA